>OX375757.1:27500000-28750000 GCA_947359355.1 Acrocera orbiculus
TTATGCAATTTGTTAATGGTATTGTAATGATTTATTTATACAGATGGAGAATGCATTGAGCATAAATTTAGGTATTTTACAAAATTACTAATAAAGTTATAATAGCGTAATTTGTTATTTGTACTCTTGCTTGCCAGTTAAGGTGTTATATAGTTGTACATATTATAATTATATTTAATATGTGGGATGTTTTGTTGTCGATTGAATTCTTAATATTACGATATGACATAATAAATGCAAGTTAGATTTTCAAAAATGATTAGAGTAGAAAACATGAACTATTAAAAGTGCCATCATCTTAATTTCACACGCGATTGTAATTATTTCTTGATCAGCTAAATATTCTCATAAACTTTGAAAACATATAAAACAAGGCCACCAACTGCTATAAAAATGAAGCCAACAATGATTACGACCATATGGTGTTTTTATATCGACTTTATCGGTTTGAAAATTTTATACTATACCTAAAACCCCCTTTTTTTGGGTCATATGGTATCTTCTAATATGCATCATTGGAATATATGTACTATATGCGAAATATATATATAAATTCTTATTAGAAAGAAAGGGAAAGTCCTTTTAGCTATATATAACCAGCGATTAAGAGGGCTTGTAAATGGAAATTTATATAAAAACAGGTAGAAGGGTGAATGATGATTTTTACTTTTGTCTAGAATGATCAATCACTCAAACCCTCACTAACTTCAAAACCACTTTGCTAAGAAGGGTAATATAAAACCTAATCAAAAAGGTGTGTCGCTTATTATAATAAGCAGTAGTCTAACTTATGCGATTAAACATCTAAAAAAATATAGACAAAATCATAGGAGTGGCAATCTTGAGTTCGTGTTTACTATGAAAAGTAGAAAGATAATGACATCTTATCAAATGTTTAGCAAAAAATGTATACCATTAACTTTCGATAATACTGAATAAATATTTTAGGTCATTTATTTCATTGTACTACATGACAATTTCTAAGAACAATTAAAAATTGACCAGCAAATAAAAAAATATTACCAAAACCATCAAAATCAAACAGAACGTGACTTTGTAGAATAGCAACAAGCTTTACTTGCTAATATTTTATTCTATTCTCAATGGGAAAAATCTCTTAATCCTTCGGGATTATAGCAATACATACGCATTAAACTATTTACAATCTATCTACAATAAAATTATTTACAATTTTTCAATATAAAACAACAAAACTCATCATGAAACGAAATGCATCTGTGGAAAATTTTTTGGTTTATTAAATTAGTGACACGTGCTGCAAGTCCTTTCTTTTATGAAATCTGATAATCAAAAAGATATTGTCGAGATGTATTCGATATAGGCAGTCTGTCACAACGTCACTGTCACGTGCTATTCTAAAGTGGTACAAGGCATCCTTCGTAAAATAAATTATTATTTATTATACCGCTTAGTTTGCTGAATACATGGAAAATTACTTTCCTAAACGTAATCCTTAGTTTGTATGCTTTATGATGTACCTTTATTCATCTTAATTATGTTGTTGATTCACTGATATTTTGTATGGTAAAGTGTTTGTTTTTTCTAAGAAGACTTTTAGCATAATGATTGGATATTTTGGAATAAAGTTTTAAGAAATATTTTACTTTAGAGCTCATTTTTGGTTGAGTTCTTGGAGCCTCGTAATCCTTATTAATAAGCACTGTATTGCTTAGCTAAAGCTTATTCACAACTCTTCATCCTGATTCAAATAAAAATTGTGTTTTAGTTATTACATTTACATTTGAAAAAAAATTTTGTTAATCATTTTATGGCATTAGCGACCAAAACAAAAAGCAAAATCTTTGGTCAAATCATAACTTTTTGTTTTGTTTTATAAACTTTTATTGTTTTATTTACCTTGTTATTGGTTTTTGTAGTACTTACCAAAGAGCTATTAGCTTCAAATTTTGGTAAAAAAAATTGCGTACAGAAAATTATATTCTGGTAAAATATATACAAGATTAGCTATAACGGATGAAATTTTCTGAAGATAAAGAAATTTCTTTTTACTAAATTTCCATAACACTACAATACATTGAAAAAGTTCCAAAACGCAACATTTTAGAAAATTTTTAATTGAATATACCAAAAAAATTTCAATTTTGCATAACAACTTTGTATCTACCAAATATCACAAAAAATCGTAGCCTACACCTGTCTTTTATAAAAATAAAAATTACGAAAAAAAATTCAATAAACTTTGTAGAATTGTATAAAATTGGATAAGCCAAATGGTTAAATGGACCGATTCAATTGACGATGGCGATAAAGTGGTATTATGTCACTTTATGGCTGCAACAATCCCCTTAACTTGCTTCCTTCGCTCCGTTCACTTGCCAAGTGATGGTAATAGGCAGTCATTGATAAATGGCATAAAGCACTTATCGAATTAAATGTTTATGTTTGTAACAATATACATTTGTCTATTTTATTCAAATACTTTGTCTAACTACGGACAAAGTGGCCGTTTTAGTCTCGTTTTCATTTTGTTGATTCTTATTTCTATTTTGTCTATACAGCACAATCGAAGAAATACAATTAAATATTTGATAAAAATTTGACAAGCAATTAAAAAAAGTTCAAAAATACAAAATTTTTTTAAGAAAATATTAAAAAGAAACAATTGAATCAGTGACATAACTAATAAATATATTTAAGAAAATCAAATCAATCAAAATTAATGTTTGTACCGGAATAAGCTGATCATAAAAAATGGACATTAAACTCATGCATTTGAACTTCAGAATCCCTTTACCAAGCAATACCACTTTCGCACTCAATTACTTACATTAGCACTAACAACCGGATACATCACCCTTCGAGGATTATCTTCAACCCCATAGACTTTGATAGTAGTGGCATTAGACTCAAACTAAACACTTGCTAGAAGAATATTTATGCGGCAAGATTAGAACATAGGGGAACTCATTTCTGGTGACATGAATCTTCCAGTTAATTTATTCATAGTCAGTTAGGACATTCCTCTTCGGCTTTGTCACCGCATATGTAAATAATATTCTATAGGGAACAACTGACTTTATCAAGAATTTTGTATTCGTAGTCTTAAACAACTGTATTCTTGTAACATTCAAGGCAATAGACCAAATTTGTAGCATATGTGATAAAGGGAATTTTCTATTTAATGAAATAGAGCTGTTTGCTTTTATTAAGGGTTTTTTATAAGAAGTTGTTAGACAACCTAAAAGGAATAATATGACCAATATTGAATTTTAGCATAAATTTTATGATTTGAAAATATTGAATAGACAGAATCTGTTTTTCTTATAAAAATTTGATTTTTGAGTTTAATATACAACTAAAAGTACCTTAGCGCTTTTCGACATTACATATAATTTCATATTTTAGATTTTACCAAATGGTTTATATCCTGCCAGCGTTGTTAAATATATCATAGTTGTAGGCTATAAAAAAATGAAAATTATCATTTTTTCAGTCACTTCTTATCAACAATTTTAAATTCTAGAACTGTCTATTAATTGACAACATAGCTTGAGCTCAAATAAATTAAACACTAATGTATTATCAGCATTAAATTGTTCTCCAATCAAAAAGGTAATAAAATAGTTTTGTTCCGTATTGTTTAGTTAGCTATTGTATAATAGGAATGGTTCGTACTTGCTTCAGACTAAGAGACGCTCACTATCACCTTTTTAAATGAATGCACTTTGAAGTAGGTTTTGTCGGTTCATAGTTTTTCAGACTTAGAGTTTAATACCTGTAACTATAATCTCAAATTTAGTTTTTATTATAATTAATAATTAAAAAGTAATTAAATTTGTGATGAGAAAGCAACATAGGAGCTACTTAATTGAAAATATGATTTTAATGATTAAAAACATTGGACTTGATATTATTTATTACCTAATACAGAATTTCATAGATAATAAAGGTATATATGTCAGATTCAGGTATAATCTTCAATCCGTCATAATTCAGCCTTAATTTAGGGTGATTGCTTGATTATTTTTTTAAGTTAAAGTTAACTGTATAAAATTTGGTGAAATGTTTTTATACTTTCCGCTAGGTAATAATGCTTTGTCCTCTATACCATTGTCCTACTCATGAGTTCCTACCATTTTACTTTCAGTAGTATTAATATTAATTTTCCCAGGATAGGCAAGAATTGCAAGTTCCCAATAAAAATCAAATTAATTTGTAAAATATTAATTTAAAAATCTCACGTAATGAGAAGAACTAACTTTTATTTTTGCAACTGGCCCCAATTATGACAAAACTTTCTTGTTTCTTGCCTTGCCCTTCTTTCACTTGTTTTCTCCTATTATATTTTTTTCATACTGCTTCCCGAAAAACTAATAAAAAATAATAAAATTCAATCTGTGCAGTTTTTATTCACTAAGTTCCAAATGATTTGGGGAATTTTACAAAATTTTTTGCTGACAAAATAAAGCTTCTTTAAGGCATTTTTAATAGTTAAGTCTCTAAATAAATAAATAAATTAGTCCCTAAAAAATAGGCATAGTGATTGTATTTCACTCGAATCCTATCAGAGGCTTGTTGAGTAGAAAGGACCTGGTGAAAGCTGATAAAGTAGTTTAAAGTTTTTTTTAGAGATAATGCAATGTATATGGCTATCAACTTCTTTTAAAAGTGGAATAATATCAACATCATGTATACCTGCAAACCCTTTAAAAGATGAAATAAACAAATAATGACTGTAAATACAATAAAAAACTAAACCACTAATTAAAGTTTTTGATAGAAAAATCAAAAAATCTTAAACTCAATAACATTTATTTATTAAAGACATTTATTGTCAAAAAAAATATTCTGCTTAGAAAAGAATTTGTCCAAAACAATGTTTTTGGAATAAATATGGGCGTAGTTTGAAGACAAAAGCAGTGCTTTTTGTTAAAAAGAATCATTCGAAGCAAGTTGACTTTATAATTTTTTCTTTGGAATAAAATTTCCCTGCACTTAGACGAAATTTTATACTTGTCAAAAACAAAACTGCGTATAGTCGAGAAATTGTCTGTATTATAAGTAACTTTTCAAAAAACGGCTATTCTGTAAAACAACCGAATTATTCATATGCAAAAAATTAAAAATAAAATTAATTCAAACTATTTTCTGTACAACTAATTGCGTTAATATACAATAGAAATCTTTTCAACGATTAATTTCACTGTTTTAAATTTTTAATATAATTATTTTCCTTGCAAAAATCATTGCATTAGATATAGACTACAAAGAAATATGACGCCATTTTACTTTTAATTCAATAGAATAAAAGCGAAAAATACAAAGGATTATAACTAAACAAAAGTTATCGTAGCGTCAACACCCGCGTAATCAGGTATTACTTTTAGACAGATGTGCATTGACTTTTTGATTCTATCATCAGCCACGTTATAGAATGTAAAGAAAGGATAAATATGAAGAAAAAAATAAATAACTCGCTTTTATAGTTAAGGCTAAAGGAGAGAGCAACGCTAAAATGTGGGCAAAAACCAGAAGCAGGTTTCGACATTTTCTGAAATAGAAATAAACAGATGTGCTCAGGCTTTGAAAAAATTCAAAAGATTCAAAAAACAAAATACTTATATATAATACATATATATGTATATACCAGTAAAACTATATGGGCTTTAAAGCCATATATACACTACCATATTGCAATGAGCCAGATCTTTTATTGTTTACACCGAATGAAATATATTAAAACCTACATACACTCTAAAAGGGAAAACATTTTTAGCTAGTTTTGTTTTTCACATTTTTTTATTGTTATTACTCACAACTGTAAGGACGATATGTCCTTTTATTCGACTCCTGTGGTTCTATTTGGCCATAAACAGGTGGTATGAAGCTTAATTATTTGGGGTTCACGATTATGGTTCACTAGATTCAATTCTTGTGTATTTATTTTGTTTTGTTATTCGAATACAATGGGACTAACAGTGTAAGTTTAACCAACAAAACCAGGAGGTTTAATTGAATTCATGTTTTTCTTTTTTTTTAAATGATACAAGTGTGAAGAACACGTGCATACAATCAATTTTTAAATAAAACAAAAAATCTATGCAATTGGTTATTTCGGCTAGTTTGTCCTTATAGGTCTTCTCAAATGATTATTTCAAATGTAAGGGAATACTTTAAAGATGTCTTCTGTTCTTAATTTTTAAATAACTTGAAGGGCTTTTGACAAAAGTTTATTTTGAGGATGCTCCTAGCCTTAATTTTCAAATTACTTAGAGGGCTTCTGAGACAATTTTATTTTATCAAAAAACTTGGGGTGACTTTTAATTAATTAATGGAAAGTTCCAGACATCTTTGTTTCTTACATTTTCAAGAATAACTATTTCTGATGACACTAAATATATTCACAAAAAACGCTTTAAAACCAACAGCTTTGAAATTAAGAAGTCATAGGCAAATAAAGCTATATAAACTGCCACTATTTTATATACAGTTTTATAGATATTTATATTTGAATAATTAAATAAAATTTTTATAATGGTGTCCAGGCAGTTTTCATTTTGCACCATTAAAAGCAGGATAAAATAATTTTCGTAATTCTACAACCAAATTATGAAGAGAAATTTATTTCTTTGGTATAAGCTTACGCGAATAATTGACAGTAATAAATAGGGGAGACATTTGCAGGTTGAAACACCGCCATTTTAAAATGCTGCTGAATAGCTTGCTCAAATGTTTCAACTGTTAAAGTAATGTCACATGCCATGTTCATTTTGCATAGTCATCCAAAAAAGTAAGTCGCATACTGTGCTGTTGTTCTGAGCACGCTGTTGACAATTGTGCTTTTGATCTAATTTTGGTAGTGTTTAATTTTGCATAAAGTGAACATTTTTTACCAATTCAAAAAGGAATAACAAATCATGGCTTTACTGATTTTGATGTGTTAGTCCGAGCAGTGAAAGGAATAAAAGTTGAAAAAAAATCTATTGGGAGAGTTTCAGCCGCACACAGCATTCCGAAATCTAGTTTGGCACGCAAAATTAAGAAAATCAACAAAAAATGTCAAGATATTTCACTGCTCGATGATACTGAGCTACTCGCGTTAGTTCGTAAATCTGCATCGTATTTCCCACCATCTCCTGTGACGATTTTCATTTCTCAGGAAAAAATTAGATTTGTTAAATTGACTATTTTTTGAGGTGTTCGATCCGCAAGAGGAGTTGCTTGAAAACGTACCAAACTTTACTGTGGGCTTAGCATTTCGGACCATTTCATTAAATAAAAGACGCATATCTACTGTATTTTTTCACTTTTCCAGTAGACTAATAGTGGTGTCTCAACCTGCAAAGCATTTTCAGTTTAATATGTAAAATTTTATTAACTTCGAATTTAAGCTCATCAACAAATTTTTCGTCACTATAAAATTAGTTTGAAATTTGCTTCTTGTATTAAGTTACAATTTTTTATTTTAGACAGAAAACTTATTCAAACTTGAGAATATTAGATACAGATGAAACAGTTTCTACCAACCAAAGTCGGTACAGCGTCTTAGTTACCAATTTTTGTCTCAAAAACTGTTAAACTTAATTGAAAAAAATTTAGGTAGGAATATTGGATGTTTCAATTCCATAATTGTGTCTAAACAAACTAACTGAAAACTTAAATTTAAACATATTTTTGCAATGGTGTTTAGCATATTTCAGTTAAAAAATATAAAATTTTATAACAAAGCAAGAAAGCTCCTTTTTTTATTATTCTTTCATTCCATTTGCTTGGTCTTCTTATTATTTGGTACAGTAAAATGAAAGAGTAAGTTCATAAGAACTTACCAAAATAGGCATTTTTACTGTAAATTGTTTTTGACAGCTAACTTTTTAGTCATACATTAGAATAATATATATATTTTTTTGTTAATTTGTAAAATTTATTTTTAATTTATCAAAATATTTTTTTATTAAAAATGTCCAAAATAGAATTACATACATTCAAATTGAATTGGAATAACTAACATTTGGTCACTGTTACCATTTTTTGTATCCCCAATTATGTCGTAGAAAGGATGATGGTACATGTTGCAATTTCTGTCGCCCCACTTTAAAAACAACTATGTTGTTGTAGTACAACAAAATACCAAGCTTCTAGAGGTGGCGGTAATTATTGTTACTTGTGAGTCATCGTACAAAACGAACAATATGCCAGAGCATACAAGAAACACTTACATTTTAAACCTACCAAGTGAAAATAAAATAATATCAAAACTTGCTTTTTTAAAATCAATAAATATATGTTTAAGTAAACTTCAACCTAAATTAATTGAATTACAAATTTATTTTTAATGAATTTCAAGTTAAAATGAAGAATTGATCAACAAAATAATGGATTTTCACAAAACAGTCAAAACAAAAATTACAGAAAATCACTTATGAATTTTATGGGTTGATATTGCCAAATACATAAAAAATTCTAAACTAAATAAAAGCATGAAAAGTCACAATCTTCATATCATATAAGTAGGTACATATAAAATCCTTCTAAAAGCTGAGCATATTCAATGCTAAGATATTCTTTCAGAGCTAAAGAAAATAATTTTTGTAGACACAATAGAAACATTAACTAGAGACATCTATTGACTTGGATACCATCATTTCTATAATAAATGTTGTTTCTGATTAATATTACTAGTCACGAAAGGTTCATGTATTTTCGTGACATTTCCATTCTAAATGAATTACATTGTATAAGGTTAAAGGAATGAAAACTTTTGTTCGATCTATCGAATATGGATGTTAACACACATATACACGGACGAATATATATGTTATAAATTATTATAGCTTTACAATATATGTATGTAAATATGCTCCCATTGAAGTTGTTAGAACTAATAAGATATTCATTATGTACCTATAATCATTGCGTTTATTTTGATTTATGTTAATATAATGAGAGCGTAATAAGTTCCTACAATTTGGCCAAACCAAAAGTTTGAATTACTGTTTCATTTTCTTTCCATTTTAATCAATATTATTGGGTGTGCTTCAAACCTCCGAATCTTTTAAGAAAAAAAATAGAAAGTTTTTAGGCAGCTGCAAAAATAATTATAGCATAAGTGAATTGGGCTTTTCGATTGGCAAATTCTGAACATAAATATTTTAGTTTGTGCATCACAATTTTAAAATTTACCAATGTGGTTTTACGAGGATCTATGGATTTGATGTAATTAATCCCACTTTAATAGCCCCGACAAGTAAATATTATTTTTTTCCATGCAGCTTCCATTTTGGGGAATTGTTTTGGTGCATTTTCTCTATACAATCAATGCGCAGATAGCCATCAATTATTGTAAAGAATTCATTTTCTATTGCAAAGAAATGGAGATATCCTTTGGTACTGAAGTGCCAAAGGCTTTGACCCAAAGCTTAACATTCGTATATTTTACTCAATTAGTCATAAGATATTGCTCAATTTCTTACAAGCCATTGTGGATACTTTACAATTTGCGCAACCCATGCAAAAGTTTTAAAGGTATATTTTGCACAAAACTAAAATTTTTCGATAATCAAAAATCTTTCCTCTCCATTGCCAATCCATCTTGCCATTCCAATCATGATACAAGAACTTTTGACTTTTCCAAAAGTCAAAACTCCTCAATTTAAATTCTCTTTGGAACTTTTGACATATCTGTAGTGGGAACTGGATAAATAGATAGATTTCATTATTCTATCTGATTATAATATAGATCATGGGAAATATACTTCCAAAATCTTTTTATTTTACACGTTTATATATTGCTGACTTTTTAATTTTTTTGTCGCATGCTGAACGTATTTATTCAATCAACTTTAAGCTTTTTCTTATGTTTTATTTTTCTTCATGGTTTAATGTTATCAAAAAAGTCGACACAACATTGTATTCTAAGCTGAATCTTGGTTAAGAATTGTGCTGATCCAATGGGATCATTAATATTAAATCTACTGCATTTTTCAAACAAAATTAATTTTTCTAAAATGAATCAGTTTTTTTTACCTCAAGCGATGTTCACAAAAACTTCTACATTGCTTAGTAGTTTATTTTCATATTTCCTTCTTTTAGCACATTTTTTAAGAGCACACGTCTAAAATAATTTCTTTAGCAAAGTTTTAAACTCAGAATTTAGCAATATTAAAATCATTATACATCTATCCTAACAAAAACTCTATCTCACAACTTAAGAATTTTACAAATAAAATCATATAAGAACCCTTTTATTCAAACCTAAAATAAAAATATCCTCACCATAAATCTAAATAAATTCTTTTCCTAAAAAGAAATTTAAAATGAGCAAAAAAGGAGTGTTATGGTCATGCAAGAAAATATTTTGCAAAAAAATCAAGGCCTAAACCATAGACACCCCCTTAATTTGATATAAATAAACTTCCTAATTAGATAATAAACCCATTTAGTCACAATGAAGTTCGTTAAACGCCAAAACGTGTTTTTATTTACCATTCATAGTACACGCAAATTTTTACATTTTCATCCTGCCGGAACATTTGTTTAGTAAAACAAATGAGTGCATTAAAAAAACAAAAGAAAAAAGACCGGAAGATAAGGTAAACTTGTTTTGTTTTCTATCAAAAGTAATATGGTGACAATAAGATATATTATATAAAAAAAACTAAAGGGCTCAACTAGTGGCACTTTGCCGTATGGACAGATTTTGAATAGTTCTTTTATAGAGGATAACAATTGTGTCTGGTTCTGATGACATCCAGATCAAAATCCCTTTTTACTATAAGTAATACTTGAAATTTGTTGTCCTGTCTGCCTGCCTATTCATTCATCTGTTGGCTAAATAGATGACAATGTGTTTTGCTAGTTTCCCCTTTTAGAAAACTGCAAGAATTTTAAAAATTTTCAAGTGTACTAATTTGTTTGTTGTTCCAGTTGACTGCACTAAATAGAAGGATATCATTATAAATGTCCACCCTCTCTTATTTGTTTGCTATTCAACATCTTTAGTGCAAAGGATATTTAATTTAATATCATCCAATAGTAATGTATACTTTCTTTTTGGCTTCTTTTTGATGTCAATACTATTGTATTGAACCTTTTAGGCTTAGTTAGAATAAAAATTCTCTTCTAATGGTACCTAGAATTTAGGGTAATATTAACTCCTTTCTAACACGCACTTTTAAGTACTTAAGAGCATTAGCGGATTCCATAATGAATTGCTTTTTTAAAAGTGGCAAGGGTGAAAGGTTTAATCTCAAGGGTATGACATGCATGGACTATTTCAGATTTTCAAAATGATTAGAAATAAGTCACAAAAGGAAATGTAAATATTAGTATAAAATTTATTTGGAAGCTAAGTGGGCGTAATGGACAGCTTATGCTATTTTGAATAAATTAATGTAATTGAAATTAAAATATCTTTTCTTTTTTTTTCTCTAGTTAAAATGATTCTACATTAATTTTTTTATCAAATTACTTTATTTTTCTATTGTTCACTCCTACGACTAAAGTTCAATAGTTTTTCTTGAAAAGCAATTATCTAAAACATATAAAATTTTGTAACTATGGTTGGTCCATTTTAAAATCGATGACACAATAATTAACCTTATCATTATGAAAACATGCGTAAGCATATCTAGTATTGAAGTATTATTTAGATAAAAATTATATTTTAACTGTAATGAGCTATTAAAAAATGAAAAGATAATTTTCCTAAATTATTTACATACGATATCATGGAAATTCAGAAACAGTTTAACATTTTTAAATCTTGCATTGAATTTAAAAATATTAATTTTTAACTTCAAATAATGTTAAATAAACCTGAAAAAATACACAAAAACACAAAAATTATACATATAGAAAGTTTTCATATAAAGCCAAAAGAAACTAATTAAAATTATGGGTAAAAATTGTTATTTCCCCCTAAAGCAAATACAAAGCTGGTACTAAAAATAAACTTCCAACTTATTTCGTTTTAAAATATAGTATTTTTAAATACGTACAGCATTAGATATTTAAAATTTATAAAATATCAATTATATTATATATTTTATACCACAAAATTTTACCTGAGTCCAAACTATTTTTCCAAAAAATTAACCCATTCTTAGTTCCAGTCCTTAATGTAGCCAAATCTTGGGATTCATCTGCTTTGAAGCGAGCTATTAGGATTTGAATTAAGACATCATAAGCTGCTTTTATGACGACGTAATATGGTTAAAAAATTTTTCCAAAACATTAACTCGTTGCCAGTTCTAAGCAAGAATACATGTAGAGTCATGTGTAATATTTGAATTAAAAAGTCTAAATGGATAAATTAATCTACAGTGCTGTTATTTGAAAGGAGCTAGGATAAAAAATTTTTAATTAAAAAATAACAAAATGTCAGACTTGTAAAAAAAAATTTGAAAAATCACCATTTATTTTAATGATTGATAAATATAAGAAATCATTGTTTTAAATTAATAATCTTATTGTTAGTCCCTGCTATAGCTACTGATATGTACAATAATATTCTGGAATAGAGCTGAAAAAACCAGCTTTATCTGATTGTTAGATTGTTTTTAACAAAAACAAAAACAGTGTACAGAGAAAAACTACTATCACCGTGGTAAAAATTATGTAGTTTCAATTTGACTCAAATACTGATTTGTGGAATGGATTGTAGCCAAAAGTAAATTAAAAAGAAGTCTATAAAACCATTCTATACTTTAGTAAACATCCTTGTGCCTTAAAAAATTCAAGTAATTTAAAAACCTTGACTAACTGAAACCTAAAATTTAACAAAGTAAATTATAAAGTTTACTGAATAAATTTAATTTCAAAAGTGAGCTTATTTTATCAATAATACTTAAAACTTTAAAAATACTTAAGTTAATTAAATAATCTTCAAAATGTTAAAAAATGAAAAACATCTTAAGCCACTTTAACCTTACCATATATCCATTAAAATTTCCGAAATTAAATGTAAAAAACGAAATTACTTTACTTAAGTCTCAAACCAAAATAATTTGAACTGTGAACACCACCCGTAACCGTAATATAAAACCTTAGCTCACTTTGTTAACAGCGTCTTTACTTTTTTTTTTATTGCTTATGACCAAAGTGTCACATTACGGCGACCTCCATTTCATTATCCTTAAAAGCGGCCTAATGGTAAAAGCCTCTCATTACTTCTTTTCGAAAGCACTCATAATGCAGAACAGTGTCTTGGTAATGTTAACACACCTTTACCCTATGAAGATGTGACACCAATTATGCTAGTATCTGTAGCCTACATTAAGGCACGTGGAAGCTAGTATTTGGCTTAATAGAAAGGTGTTTCATAATATTTTAACCATGGAACATTCTATTTAATTGTGGGTTATCTTTGGATTACATAAAGTTTTCCCTGAAATCTTTGTAATGTCCTATTTAATTAGAGTAACACCAAGAAAAACAGGGGTGTAGAAAATACCATACATGTATCTTTATTAAACATGCAGAGGGTGGAAAAAATTTATTTTGTGTTTTTAGCTCGCGATGAAATTAATACACAAGACTGGCGAGTCGTCATTAAAAGGATTTACGGAAAGCGATTATGTTGCAACTACCTTGAGCACACTTCATTAAATTTATGAAAGCAGGTATCAAAATATTGTCATATAATAAGCTTGGGTATCAATTGCAAAAACATAATGTTTGGTGAATTGAGGCGTGCAATTGTCAAATGCTTTTAATCTTTCAACTTCCGGTGTTCAGTGTTTGCAGAAAAAATTATAAAAAGCTGCACCCAATATTGTCAGTAGAGCCATATACTTATAATTCAATACAAATAATATAGTTTAAAAAATATCTAGTTTTAGATTGTTAAGAGGCAACTATTGTATGAGTTCAGCACCGTAAAAGTGCACAAATTAAACTAATTTTATATAATTTAACATTGACACCATTCTTTTAAATACAGATCATTTGAAAACGTTTGTGCTTATAGAACTAGTACTTTTTATGAAAGAAATTTATTCCTATCAAGAAATTAAATCTCAATAACTAAAATACTAAACTTTTGATTAAGTGCTTTGGTAAGGAAATTCGCCTCCTAGAAACAAAATAAAATTTAAATAAATGAATCAAAGGAAACATATATAAAAAAAAATTAAAAACAACTCTAAACTAATTTAAGAACTCTGTACCATGTAACAAAATGAAAGCTTCCAAAACATCCTTGAGTATTAGCAATTTATTTATTTAATTACCTTCAGGAAATATGTATATATCTTTGAATTGGGACAAAAAGATGAAAATGTTTCAATAATTCAATAATAAACCCTAAATATTAGTCTCAAATTGCCATAAAAATATTGTTGATAAAATTTATATATGTATGTATTACTCCAACTTCCTAATTATTTTAAAAATCAAAATTCATGAAATAAAGCTCTCAACATTTAAGGATAATGGTTAATAATATTTATTGCTGCAATATTCAAAACTATTATTTTAAGATACCTTTTCCGATGCATTATTAGCATAAAATTTGAAGAACTTATAAAATTATAGACGTTAAAACATCTGTGGTGATGCTTTTAACATCTTTTGATACTTCAATATCAAATACATGCATACGGTTTCCTTGAGTACGCTCATATACTTTACAAAATAAAATAAGGGATTTTTTTAATAAACTTTTTCAAAGTTCTGGCCCTGATTTCATATTGAATTAACATACTTTCTGTTTTGTCTATATCTTTCGTAAAGAGCCTCGAAGACTAATCTCACAGCCTGTGATGATGTTTTGAGATCTATACTTTTTAATAACGTCGATAAAATAGAAAGTTCTAAGTTTTGGCCAAAAAAAAAGCAAATTTTACTCCATATTAATGATAAAAATTATCCATCGATAAATTTTTTTAAAAAGTAGATTTGATAGCTGGACAACTAGACAGCGCCCTAAATATCATCTCTTTTTAAGTTTTCAACTAGCAAAAAATTAGATACTTGAAACGTTACATGCGAATAGCGTAACGAGAACAAAAATTGATATAACATAAATTTCGCTAACTTTGTTTAGTTCACTACTAATGTTCTCTAGCAGGGTACTTGCTCTCTTTGTTTTTATTGTGATTAATGGAAGAAGTTTTTATGTAGTTTTTTGTTCGTCGTTTACCTTAAGGTGGGCACCCACTTAGTGCGTATATCTCAGCGGGTAACTCTTTTGACGTCAAAATGACGTACAAATGAATTCCACGCTGAAATATCCACATATGAAAGGGCACTTTAGCGTGAGTCTATGACGTCATAAAAGTTACCCGCTGAGATATACGCAATAAGTGGGTACCCACCTTTACACTATTCGTGTTATGTGGATAGATCCTTTTATGTGAGGTGGAATATTAATACTTGGATTTTAGATCCAGACACTTTCAAACTCGGATTATCAACACTTGACCAATGTTGGCCATAATTAACTGCTCAATATATTTCCTTGGCACTCATTGTAACTTACTCATATTTCTTTGTTTCTAATAAAATAATGTAATGAGCTTTGATATTTATGATTTACAATTGAACTTTTTGTGATAGCTATAGACTGAAATTTTAGAATTAAATTTTTTAACACACAACAACAAAAATTTGATATGAAAATAATTTAAACCATAATTTTTTTACATTTTGTTTATGCTCCCATGCAAATTTCAGAGGATTCTGCTGGTTAGTTCCTAAAGTTAGAAAATATAAAATAGACATTTTAATTATCACTCACTCGGTGAAAGTTATTGCATTCACAATTCAACCTAAAAAATACTTTCATTTTCGTCAAAAAAAAGTCTTTAGTATTCCCAAAAGTCTAATGCTAGATTTATTACTAGTTTTTTTTTTTGTAAATTTGGTTGAAATAGTAGATAAATTTTTATCCAAAATCGAAATTCAAGCGCAATGGTAACATTAACATTCGTTGAAGTTAATGTGTGAATGTAATATAAAACATTAAAGATACTAGAGTATTAGAAACTAGCACACTAAATTAATCCTTAGTGAATAGTCAAATGATTGAAACCTAAAATAAGGGTAGTTAAATAACATTTACGCCATGTCTTTAATCCTTTGAGATAGCTATTTCTCAATTTCATCAAGGGACATTTTCTGAAACCTTTTACATTAAAATTGAAGCCATTCAATTAGTAAAGTAACTAAATAATAATAATCATTTTCTTTTAACTTGGTAAATCCTTAGGCCTCTTATGTTTAACGATAAGGTCATATAGACCTTTTGTTAGACTCATACGCTATACTACAATCTTATTGCTATACATTACAAGCAATAAACAGAAATATAGTAAAATTTATATATACAAAATATAGTGGATACATACTAATATAAAGTCCTTTATAGGCAGATCCTTTTTGCAAAAAAAAAACCAAAAAGTTCTATGTGCAAAGCATGTCTTGCAATTTAAATGTTCATTGAAGAGCCCTCTTTTGTGATATTAAGCCACCCTAACATCAATTTCAAAACAGACAGAATGGTAGGGTTGAAACGGAATTCATCTATGAAGTTAGTATACTTTCATTATCATTTGTTAGTAAAGCTTAGCAGGGTTTTATGCAGCGCTTACCGACCCTAATACCGGACCACCCATTTTAGTTATTCATTCATGTGAATATTCACTTGCTTTCTAAAATTACTAGGGTTTTATGTCTAAAATGAGGGAAAATTTATATCGACCCTTGTTAACGCTTATATAGCAGATACGGTGACTTCTTATGCAGTTGGTTAACTAACAAATGTACTTTTGTCCTCTAATGTCAAGTCTTTTAAAGCATTTAAAATAATGATTGCAACAGATTGCTGGAAAATAGTTATAGACTGCAAGTTTTGGTTTTATTATTTGGGTTTAAATTGATTTAAGCCATTAACTTAGATGTTGAACTGGTAAAGAGGGTGTAGACCAAAGAATAATTGAATTGGGAATGATATGCTTTAAGTTTTTATTAGAAATATTAAGCGTTGAAAACTGAATAAGTATTTAGTTGATGTACTGGATGATTTCATGGTAAAGATAACGACTATAGTATTAGTAAAATCATGAATACACTTCATTCCTGTTAAGGGAAAAAAAACTTTGTTATCTAATTAGGTAAAATTTTTTTAATATCAATAAATATAATTTAGTAGAATATAATCACCTAAGTCCAGCATTTATTGATTAAGAGGGGGGTACGGTATTTAATTTTTTTTTATTTTTATTATAAGCATTGTAGCGTCCTTTGAATTGGAGTAAGAAGTGAGTGAGCAAAACTTTAAGGCGGGTTCCTGAAACTCAAAGTCGGTGCTCACAATAACTCAAAATCTACTGGCTAATCGCTTTGAAATTTTGTCTACTATTTCTTCACTATTTCGCCAGGTAACAATGAAAGCTTTTTCTTCAATAGTTATAAATTTTACAAACACAAATAAGCCGATTTTTTAAACGAAAATCGGTATTTTGACTTCAAAGGCTACCAAAATTGGAAAAATGAAGAACAAAAAAATAAAATCCCCTCGTTGTTACCTTGAAAAATATCCTTTTTGATAAATAAATTTTGATTTTTTGGTTTTAGAAAATTCTGAGTTATGATGGCGCAAAACAACTTTTTTTCAAGGTGCTTACTTTTTAAAAGAAAATTTTTCAAATGCTGTGCTATCATATAGAAATTAATTAAATCAATTGAATGCAATTAAATTCGAAATTTCTAATAAAATAGATATACTGTAGTACTGAAATTTATTATATTTAGAATTTAATTTGATTTCTGTTTTTCGAAAGTTAAGTTTATTCTTAAACCTTTCAGCGCCAACTACGAGATAACTCGTTACTCGTTAGCAACTTATTTAAAAACAAATCGCTTTTGAAAAGGCCAAACTTCAATGGAGACCTTTTGCACCCATTCATTTTTCTCTTTTTTTATTTTGACATTAGCTTTATTATGATTTTAAACCAAACTAAAGTTTTAGTTATACAAACTACTTCATAACCTTCCTTATTTAATTAAAAAACAATACATTCTATCATCTACATCTGAGCAATATTTTCGAAATTTGGGAATATTTCAAAGTTATTCGAAATTTTGTTATGCTAACACAACTTTTCTTAATTATTCAACCTGTTTATTTTATTGAAAATAATAGAGTTTATAAAATTTTATGTAAAAATTTAATTATTAATTATTATTATTTTAACTAAGAAACTAAGAAACTGTAAATTCGTTTGTACGATAGAGTAGATACTGTTTTTTAACCTTGTTAAAATTAATTTAAATAATTTTTTAACTAAATTTTAAATAAAAGAAAATTTATTTAATCAATCACTTATCATCTTATCAGAGTTTTACTCCACGATGAAAACTTCAAAATAAAACGAACTTAACTTTCTCATAATATATTTAAAAAAAAGGAAATATTCTTAAAAAATTAGAATATCGAATTAAATGTCCTAAGAAAAAATGAATGAGTCACTTTTAGGGCTATTAAAGTAATTTAGGCCATTATATAGCTCTAAATACCATGCATCAAACATAGATTAAAAAATTTTTATTAAAAAATTTCACAACAAAATTTATACTGCTGAAGCCTATTTATATCTGGATCGCGTTGCATTTGCAGTCACTCAAAATGGCAGAATAGATGCTCCATAAAACCTTAGGAGGAGGCTTTTAAAATCTTTTCAAAATCTTGTATAAAACGTGATATCGTGTAATGCCAGTGTGAAACGTTTGTCGG
This sequence comes from Acrocera orbiculus, assembly GCA_947359355.1. Lineage (NCBI taxonomy): Eukaryota > Metazoa > Arthropoda > Insecta > Diptera > Acroceridae > Acrocera > Acrocera orbiculus. Next base: position 27,518,716 of record OX375757.1, read on the forward strand.
TACAGTAAAAATTAAGAAATATTAAAATTTGTGCTATGAGCTTTTCAATATCAAACTCACGTAGTAAAATAGTTGTTAGAGAAAAACTTGAATGCTACAGGCTAATAATAATCTTCTACGAACAACTTTTTTCTTTAGATATTTTAAACATGTAAAACTAAAGTAACTTTAGGATAATTTTATAAAATGAAAAACTTAAATATTTCATTATTATAAATCACAAATTTTCATCAATTTAGTTTTTGAATAATGATTTCATAGCCATAAATTTATAACACGTGTTTTTATTTAATTTTTTTGAAGTTTAATGCTTTTTGTTCAAAAGAAAATATAATTTACTTTTTTCTTTAAAGTTCGAAACTTTAAATGCTTAAAATAATTCATTGTGGCTCATTTAATATCGGCTTCTCATTATTAAAACTTTTATACTTTGAACTAGAAAAAATTGAAAAAAACAGTTTTTCATTACTAAAGCTCATTTGTGGATTTAAAGTAAAGTAGCTTTTTTAATAAAGGTATATATACATACAGTTTTTCCCTTTTTCTACCTTCATATAGGTACATATTGTACGTATATTAAATCCGGTATAATAAAAATATCTAAAAACCCTAAAATAATTCATTCGCCATTTTCTTTTCAAGCTGGTTCACCAAATCAATTTTCAACAAAACACTTTAAAACTTTACACATTTGTGGGACGACAAATATATGTCCTTTTTGCTTTGTTTTTTAGTATGCATTTTTGCCATATCCATATTCATAGTTTTTACATACTATCCTATATACTTATATAGATCATATAGTCATACTTGCAACATACACAAATAAAATAAATAATTTTTTAAGCATTTCAACGCATACCTATAATCCACTACCATTTCACCTCATGACAAAACTTTAAGGATGAGCTTATAAAATGTTAAGTAAATAAGAGTTAACAAATACAAATAAATTTATGACATAGCTAAGTGTATAAAACAAATATATGTATGAAAATGAATATACAGAATAAAGGCGGGAGCATCCCCAGAAAAAAATGTTTTAACTGAACATTGTGTACACCTATACATACAACTTTAACCAATAATGGGAATAATTTCTATAAAAGGGAGCAAATATAAACAAGGGTAAGTTTGTCACTTTTAAGGGATAGAGGGTAGATTTCTATAAGGATATGGCTTTGTTAGTTTTGCGTATTTGTTATATATGTATAAAAATATTTTCAAAACTTAAATTCTTATACGACTGGGGAAGTCACAAGCTATTAAGTTGTCATTAGGTATAGCCACACCCTTTTATATGTGATTAAACAAAAAAGAACAACAACAAAATCATTATTAATCCACCAAACATTTTTACAACTTTACTGGAATACAATGAAAGCCCAATGGAAATTCTATGCCCTAGATCTCCCCTTGTATTGGAAATTCAGTCATCTACCAGTTACTGACAGCAGTAATAACGTGCGTTTATAACTGGTAACATCTATACAGTGTGTGGTACGTTACATTAGTGATAGCACTGTTCAACTTTTATATAGTGGGTGGTTGGAGGATTTTACCAGTTTTTTAATAAAAGTGTCAATTAAAAACTTTGCTGACGCAAAGAAGAAAAACAAAAAATAATAATAAGTTAAGAAAATAAGAATGATGTTGAGTTTATGCCATTTGATGTCAGTTTTTGCTTTGTATTTAAACCTTTTGTTTAGAATATAATAGCAACAATTTAAAACCAAAAGAATATAAAACTAAATTAGATATTCATTGTTCGTTTTAGCTTTTTTTTGTTCTACTAAAAGAAAGTAAAATTTCTAATAGTTATGAGTTATGTTACATATAAAGAAACTTTTATAGTTTTCGGTAAATAGTTCGAATATTTAATTTGTTCTCAAATAGCTCAAATATTTTAAATATTTATGAATTGTTATAATGGAATTGTTGAAGTTAATGATGTTTAGAAGTGATCTAAAATCTAATAATGATTATCAAATAGAACGTTTACCACATCTTCATTTAGAACAAATTCCTGATTTTCTGATATGTAAGTTTTTTCGCCTTTTTAATTATAATCTCGTAACAAAACTTTAAACTAAATCTATTTATCAATATTTAATTAACATTACTCTTAGGTCATTCGGAAATCTGTTTGACACTGCTGTATAATGCTCATAAATTTCCAAACGCTTAACAAGTGTATTAAAGATGAATATAACGTCAAGTATAAAGTAGCATGTGATCAATTTTCAGGCCTAAAAACTTTAGTTTGAATTATACCTTTCTTTTACTGGAATTGAATGCTGTTAAGTGCTCTAGCCTACTAACGTTTTCTATTATTCAGACATGTTAAACTCGGTTATATGAAATATTGATTTACACCTGACATATTTCATTTCCATCGTTTTGTTATACATAAATCAAAAAATATAAATAGCAAAATTAATGCTAATTAAAATATTTAAGCTTAATATTATTCGAGGAATACTTCATTGAATAATCGAAAGGAAAAAATATTCGTACTTAAACGTGAGAGTGAAATTTACAATTTTACAATTGTAAAAGGTATACCAATAAATAGAAAGGAAACTATTTCCTTGCTGATGGAAATTGTCAAAACATTTTCGTAATCTCTTATATGTGTAAGGAATAATCACCTAACCAACAAAATAATTGTTAATACCAACAAAAATTGACAGTTTTCAGAAATGATCCCTTGCAACCGAGCTATCATATGGAGCGTTAAATTTACAGGACTGGACTGGACTGTAGCACAAAACTGAAATGCTCTTAAGATGGTTATATCTGACTTTAATCAAACAAAACGAATCAAATTTTACGAAAAACACTTATATAAAATTTTTATTCCAACATTTATACTAGAAAAAGAAAAATTGTGCGTGACAATTTAATTTGATCACAATGTTAATATTTCCGAAGATGGAAAACAAAAACTTATACAGTTTGATTTTTGATATTATTTTTGCCTTCATGTAATTTGAGGAAATAAATTTAACTGGCTCTAGGGAAAAAAAAACAAATTACTGGTTTCTTGAGGTGGCGTTACAGGGCAATTCCGCAAAAAATTTTATGTTATGTTTATATTTAAAAACTTTAAGTTTTCGAGATACGATTGTCAATTAATCAAGCTCAGATGAGCCACTTAAAGTTTTTTTCTGTAAACTAGAAGATTTTTTGATAAAAAATATGTATAAAAGGAAATATCGACGCAGTCGTTATGCATCCCCAAGAATATTAATTTAACATCGTTCCCGAAAATTAAAATTTCCAGCTCCACAATGCGAAAAATATTGCATAAACATCTTGAATTAATATTTTATGAGGTTAAGTTTTTTTCATTTTGGAATTTGCGAATTGTTCAAACAATTATTCCCATTGACTTGAAATTTTTACAAATGATTTTTAAAACCTTTGTTATTTAAAAAATAATCCATACTAAGCTACAGTACCACGGAGACTGGTAAGTGCAGATAGCTTTCTACGATGGGGGGCATATAATTTTTTATTTGCCAACTTGTTTTTTAATTAGTGCTAGAATATTACTTGCCAAGGAGGAAGGGGCATCGATTCTTCTTATTATATCCCTAACTACTCCACTGGTCTGTATTGTTTATTTTAACAAAGTTTTTTGGGACTAAAATTTTACTCATATATGAAATTTTAAAAATAATACCAATTAATACTAGCCATAGTAACATATTTTAAATAAAAAACATAACTCATATTAACCAACTAAGGAAAAGGATTTATTCAGTCCAATTCAAAGATTCCTAGTAAACTGAATAGTAAATCAGAATATTTCATTTCAATTGCAACTGTTTGATGAGTCAAAGCACGTCTGTAAAATTGATATCAACTTTTTTAGATAATTTGGAACAGATTGCATCATGGAAGTTCCTTTAAATAGCTTATGTTACCTACAAAATTTTAGTATTTAAACCAATAATACCGTACACTAAAGCAAAAGCATTGAATTTTCAAGCCTTGCATACTTTTATTTATCTAGCTTTACCTGGGTAAAGTAATAGTTCAAACAGGATTCAAAGTACTAAAAGTTTTTAAGATAATATGAAATTCTGTAAATATACTTGGTGTTGAAAATTTTAATATTAAGTTTTGTTTTTTTGACTAGAGGTCATCGGTTTTCTGATTTTTTTCGTTCCAAAAAATATAAAAGCTTCAAAAAGTCCGAAATTTTACGGGAAAAATTGATAGCTAAAAATCATTTTTAACTTTGTTGGCTTGACAAATAGTATTCCAAATGAAATTTCTAACAAAAAAAAAGTCGATATGTTAAAAGTAAAAATATAGGTCAAAAGATTTAAATTATAGTTTAAGAAAATGCAATAAAAAGATCAGAATAAAATATATCTGCAAAAATTTAAAATTAGTAATAGCACGCAAATATTTCATTTCGTACGTCGAATTTTATAACTGAAATTGAATGTATTTGTTTAACGTACGTAGCCTCAGTTATTGAACTTAGGAAAGAGGAAGTGGTTAAACGGAAATGTTTAAATATTTGGATTAAAAGAGCAATCCGAAAACATTCACTGAGGCTCATATCAGCATATAAAAAGCAATCGAAACAGTTAAAATCCTCTTAAAGCCAGTAAAACCTCTGTGAATGACTTAAGTTTTGTTTTACCTTTTATAAGAGAATCATACTCTAAGTATGGACTCCATGCTTACACATGCACGCAAAAGTTGAACGGTTTGCCATAATCATATGTTGAGGTTATCAGTACAAAGTGCAAGTACAAAGGATAGTTAATGACTTCTGAAAGAAATTTCAAAGTATACTGATATTTTTATCATACGTTCAATACCGTTGAAAAAATAGACTTGAGCTTAATCCATAAAAATTAATGCTTGGGTCTCTATGGCTATAATGAAGCTAAATGCTAGAAGCAATTGAACATCATTGTAGCTATAATTGATATATTGCCTGGAGTACAGGCAACTTTATCTTACAATTATTCTATAAATTTTTAGGTGAAATCGAAGGAAAAGTTCATAGAGTGAAAGCCCAACGTAAAATGTTGCTTTACTGCTTTATAAAATAATCAACAATTGTTTAAATTCAAACTTTAATAACAATAAGTGTCATTAAAATAATTCTTATGGACAAAATTTATTATAGTATAGAATAATGCGTTATGTGAAACTATTCATGAAGCACAAGTTATACCCAGGATTCTTAGTCTTAGGAATTATTATTTGGCTAAAGGCATATTGTAGTATATATGTTATACCCTTATTTTTTCCAATGTATCATATTATCACAGAGCAAGTTTAATTTTAAAAAATTTTTTTAGCAACAATACCTAAATGTGGGGGATGCCATAACCTAATACTGGATCGATTTATTTTAAAAGTTCTAGACCGAACATGGCATGCAAAATGTTTGCAATGTAGTGAATGTAGATCCCAGCTCAATGATAAATGTTTCGCACGGAACGGTCAACTTTTTTGTAAAGAAGATTTTTTCAAGTAAGTGAATCGCTTTGAAAATTAATAATAAAAAAATTTTATTTTTATATTGATGTTTAACTATTTAGAAGATATGGCACCAAGTGTTCAGCATGTGACTTAGGTATACCACCCACTCAAGTTGTTAGACGTGCCCAAGACAATGTTTATCATCTTCAGTGTTTTTTGTGTGCAATGTGCTCTCGCCAATTAAATACTGGTGATGAATTCTATTTAATGGAAGATAGAAAACTTGTATGTAAACAAGATTATGAAGCAGCCAAAGCAAAAGGTTAGAATTTTTGAATAATTTTTTAACAAATTTGAAGAAAAATTTAAAAAAAAGATAATTTCATCACCTAACGCTACCGTACAGGACTTTATCTGGATGGTTCGCTAGATGGTGATCAGCCAAATAAAAGGCCGCGTACAACCATAACAGCTAAGCAATTGGAAACACTTAAAACAGCATATAATAATAGTCCCAAACCAGCTCGTCATGTTAGGGAGCAATTATCACAGGATACTGGACTTGATATGCGAGTTGTACAAGTTTGGTTTCAAAATAGGTAAAAAAACATACTATAAACTAGTCTTATAACTAATATGGTAATCATTTTTTATATTTTATAGAAGAGCAAAAGAAAAACGACTTAAAAAAGATGCTGGACGAACTAGATGGAGCCAATACTTTAGATCAATTAAAGGTGGTGCATCACCACGACATGATAAATTCCTAGATAAAGATGATCTAAAAGTAGATTACGATAGTTTTAGTCATCATGGTAAGTATTTTTGAAAACTTTTAGCTCGATTAGATTTTTATTTTCAGCGGGATCTGATAATTCAATTTTCCAATAAAAGTGTGTTGACAAAAGCTTTATTTCTTTGATAATAATTCATTGATAAAACTTATAAGACTATCTATGCCTCAATCCTTACCATAGATTTACTACAGAGCTTATTGATACGTGGTAGCTGTATTTATTCTAAGGATAATAATCCTTTGAGTACTTGTAGAATATTCAAATTTATTATGTAAGAAGAGCATGAAACAGGATGCAATTTCAAAACTTGATGTCCTTTGTTTTACATATATACAACAGTTCCAAAAATAATTGCTCATCATCTAAATACTATTACTACTATTACTATTAATAACTTTTCTTAAATAGAGCCATTATTCCTTGACAAAACAGTTGGAGCAAAGAATTTTTATTTAGCAGTGAGAAAGTTTCTAGCAGATTTCGGTAATTCAGATTTGTGAAATTACTGCGAATAATATAAAGTATTCAACTTTGGTATAGCTTAAAAGCAATATTCTTCTACATTGATTATTCTTTAATCTTGGAATAAAGAAATTTGTGATCAGGATTTTAAATAAATCAGAAGTGAACCAAGAGTCTGGATCGTAAAATCCATTCATCAATATAGGTTTTTCCTTGTAATCCTTTTAAGCATCACTAAACAAAGGAATTGTTACACTTTTCTTTTGGCTTCTCAAACCGGAGCACCTTTAAACAAATGCTTAACGGAATTTCTTCTTCTTTTTGTTCTTCTTTTTATTTTCAAATTTTGTATTACAAAAAGTTTTCTAAACTGGTTAAAATCACCTTAGCTAAAGGTTATATGACATTTTTTAAATAGCTTTAAGGCTAAATTTTCATTAATATTGGTTCCAAACAATTGTGTTTTATATATTTTACCATCCAGATATAAAAAGCTTTTTTAATCTTCTCAATAAGAAATTCTTTCTGATAAGAAGTAATATTTTGCGTTACATTGCACCATCAGGAATGAAGCCTACAATATCAATTTCAGATTTAGTATAGTTTTGGATGGTCAAATCTAAGGCTTTTAATAGTTTCTCCTTCTTTTTTAATTAATTCAAAATTTGCGATATTTACTCTAGGAAAAGAAATTTTTTATAAACTCAGACAAACAACCGCTAAACATAATTTTAGGCTATAAATTAATTCATACCAGGAAAGGGTCAAAATCATTAAGCTTTAATAGACTTCAGGCAAATATGACATAAAAATTTAAAAGTTTAAAACTTCTGCTGCTGTCTTAAAATCTTTTACTACGTGTATAGAAGTCGAATCTGTAATGATATTAAAAGAGAGGAAGTTATGATGTCTTAAAATTTTGATTCTAAATTTTATTTCTTCGAAAACATTTTAGACCGAAGTTGGGTTTTATATATGTTTTTTTTTCTAATTCTCTAATACAGTGGTGCGCAAACTATTTTCACTGCCGACCCCCTTTTTTGTGTAAAATTTTATCGTGACCCTGGGTGGAACGGATTTTTTTTTAAATCTTCAATGCAGTTCATTTTGCTATTTTTGGTTATAATAACGATTAATTAGGGTTTAAATGAAATATTTTAATCTTATAAAATAATAATTTTATTAATGAGAGGTATGCGACTGTAAATTGCTCTTCTATATTCGGGTGTATATTGGAAATCGCCAGCCGTAGGTCGTTCTCCGGATCCAATCGAGAGCGATGTTTTGTTTTGATTGCAACTAATTTTGAAAAGACATAAGTAAGTTTATACAAATTGAATTAAAATATTTATTGCTATTTTTTTCAAATCGGTATATTCGCTTCCAATGGATAGCCGGAATTTTTCACATGATTGGGACTTGAATTGAATCCGTAGTGCTTCGTCACTTGAAATATTAATTAACTGTTCTTTTTCATTGGAATTTAAAATATCGAATGAGAATGGATTGGAGATCCAACCCAATGTATTAGCTGCAAATTTTTTAAACCTTTTTAAAAATCTTTCTCCCATTTTCGTCATATGACGGGAAATTAATTCTTTAAATAACAAAAAATTTACATTATTTTCTTCAATGAAGTCGAAAAGCACGGGAACATTTCTATATTGTTTTTGTTTAATGCACTTTGCCAAAGTATCAGTTTGTTATTTAAAGATTCAATTTTATTGCTCAATATTAATACGTTGGTGTTCTTTCCCCGCAAACTCAAGTTTAGATCATTAAGTTTTTCGAAGATACCAACTTCGGTATATAGTAACAATGTTTCATACGCAGAACCCATCTCATTACAGAGTACTGTAAAAAGACGAATATTTAAGGCGTTGCTTTTAATGTAATTAATTACAATAACAACATCCTGCAATATATTGTGTAGTTCTCCATCAATGTTTTTTGCAACAAGAGCTTCACTGCATCTGTTCGCTTACCGATTGCTATTAGATACTGATATACCAAATTTCTTTCGTAAAAATTCAAGGTCTATTTTTAAAATTACTTGCATTTTCATATTACCTGATTTTCGTTGAAGAAAAGTCTTATATTTGTTAAATAACAAGTAAATTTGTGAGCCTTTGGTGACCCTTAAAATTTTTCTTGCAACCTCTTAGGGGGTCGCAACCCCCAATTTACGCACCGCTGCTCTAATATGTAAACAAAATATAGAAATAATGGGTTTTGGACTTACTACTTCTAACTCTTACAGCTAAATACAGCGTATAAATAAGCATGAAATGGAACCAAAAAAAATATAACTACATATTAATTCATCAGACAATATATTAATAACACAAGCAAATAGGGCTAATCCGGAGAATCAATGGGCAATAATACTCTAAAAATAATTAAATCAGTGAGTTCAACTTCTGATTTCATTCCCTTATGGAAACAGTCCAAAAGCTCTTTTTCTTGCTAATTCCTTTATTTTATTATATAAATTATTCGTGGTATAACAAAGCTTTGTCAACTCTATATAACTCTACATTGATGAAACGTACTTAGGCCTTTACAATGGGGTAAATAAATATACATTTATACCAGCATTTATATTTTATGTCAAGTTTCAAAGGTAATTAACCTGAAAAATCTAAGTTTATAAAACTAACAAATAATACTGGAATGCAATAAAAACATTGAATTCTTAAGTTTTGATTGATTTTTATTTGTTTAATAATAAAATTTTAAAATTTCAGATCTAAGTAACGATAGTTATAGCACTGTGAATTTAGGAATGGATGAAGGAACTTCACCTCATAGTTTAAGAGGTTCATATATGCACGGCAGTAGTAGTCCTCCATTTCGAAATTCACCACCACCAATAGGTCCTAGCCATTCTTTTGGTTCTTATCCTGATAATATTGTCTATACATCAATAGGTAAATTTTTTAATTATATTATAAAGTAGGTACATATTATTTTTATAAATATTTTGGTTTTTCTAAAGGTCAATCAGGTCCCCTAGGTCATGTTTCAAATCAACATAATGGAGGTGGACTACATGGTAGTGGGGTCTCAGATTCAGACGATTCAAGTCCAGGACAAGGTTATCCAGATTTTCCACCAAGTCCTGATTCATGGTTAGGTGATACAACTAACAATAACCAAAATAATTCAGCTACAGGAGTACAATACTGATATTCAGAACTGCTGGCAAGAAATGCGAAAGAAAACCGAAGAAATTTGCTTTTCACAATGGAGCAACAGCATTCGCTTAATTCGCTTTTGCGAGCAGTTAAAGGACATAGTTAATAAAATATAATTAAACGAAAAATATAAATATACATTTCAAATACAATATCTTTTATGTATTGTATTTAATACAAAGCATTAGTTTAAGATGAAAAAATAACTAGTTTAAAGCTAAAATGCCACTGTAATATTTTAGTGCTATTATTATTTATTATTATTTGTGTAGAAAAAAAAATATGGCAGCACTAAGTGTATAAATAACGTAAATCTAGTCGAAACAAATCAAAGAAAATTTTGTATATATTTATCTGTGTTAATTATAATTTTCTCTGTGTAATTTGGGTTATATTTTTTATCTTATTAGAAAATTAACAAGTCGAAATCCAAATTGTTTTAATTTTTTTAAAAGTTTATAGAGTAAAAGATAAATTTGTGAATTTATATAGTAAGTCTAGCAAAAATGTTTATAACAGAGTTTATGTTCCTTAAAACATACCAAATAAGTTTAATTTGATCATGTACAGTCAAAATTAATATAGTAAAAACAAGCAATGTTTAATTTATTCTTTTATGTAAAGAGAGGTAAATTCAGCATTCAATTTTCCTAAAGCTCAAATGCTATTTTCAAAAATCAAGCTAAGATTCCCGTAAGGACGGCTTCATGTATTTAAATCAATTTTTTTTAATGGGACGACAAATTAACACCATTATTCCCAACGATGGAAATCCTATCTTTATTTCTTATTTATTTCTTATACCATTATGGAAAATTATGGAAAATATAAACTTTTTTGACGTCAAAATGACGTACAAATGAATTTCACGCTGAAATATCTACATATGAGGGGGAACTTTAGCGTGAGTCTATGACGTCATAAAAGTTACCCGCTGAGATATACGCACTAAGTGGGTGCCCACCTTAAGGCTTATAATTCCACTCTTAAAAGTTTTGTTTTCCCTTAAAATATTATTTATTTGAATGTTATGAGAATTTTTTACTGAATTCTTTAAACTTTTGCTAAATCTAGAAAATTAAAATACTTTTATTATCATTCTTCTTAGTTTAAGTTTCATGACTTGTCCGGCATCCTCTTTATTCCCATAAAAATTATTAAGTCACAGCAACGGGTGTTAAATAAAAATAACCTACAAATGAAGAGCTTTTACGTCAAATACTAATTTTTTTTAGAAAAAAAATTTTTTATTAGTATTAAAATAGCACAGCAGTATTTAATAGCACAATTTAAATACTTTTAAGAAACAACCTAAACGAATTAAAGTTCGGTAGTTGCAACATCCCAATATTGTCGCATACGACTTTCATATTCTAATGAATCATCAAATGTACCACGTTCTTTAGTTAAATTGAAATCATATTCTAAATTATAAGGCATTAATCTTTGTAATGAGCCAAAATATGCAGCATTTGGTCCACCACCAATTGGTGGTAAGCGACCTGAATTAAAATGCATTCCTTTGAAATATCCTGCTGGCTGTGGTTCAAATGATCTTGCACTACCAAAATGCTTAGAAAGAAATGCAATAGAATTAAGATTCTTATCATTATTCACCAATTGTGGTGAACTTGCTGATAAGGATTTAATTGAAGCTGAAATATTATTTGTACTTTTATTTTTTGTAAATGCTTTTGATATTGTATTTAATTCTTTATCAAATAATAATTGTGTATTTTGTGCTAATATATATTCCCAACATTTAAATTGCTCCTCTGATAATGCTGAATCGGTATCATCGATATCATATTCACGTTCATGTTCTCGTTCTTCTTCGATTTTTGCACGAACAGCACGTGCTACACTACCTCTCAAACTACGTTTTTCATTAATAGTATAATTTGATTTACGACTTGCTATAGTTGAAACTGTGTCTATTTTCGATTTAGAGGATAATAATTCGCTTCCAGTTTGATCACTTTGTCCACTTGGTGATGATCTATCACTACGTCCTGAAATTTGTCTAATAAATTGATTAGATCCAGCGGAATGACAGCAATTATTATTTGATTCACAGCAACAACCACATTTACAAAATCCTGTAATTATTCCATTTGATTTCCTTCGTACAGTATTACGAAGTTCACGTATTACTGTTTCAATATCTGTTTTTAAATTAATAAATTTAACTATTAATATACTTAGATTTTCTTCAGCACCATAGCTTTGTGCTATATCCTGTATTCGTTTAGCTGCCAATATTACATTTTTTTCAATTTCAATTTCATCAACAACAGATTCAATATCCATTACTTCCCATAATTTCTTATTACCGATAATAAGATATTTGTCGTCATCATCAAGAATAATATTATTTACATTAGGATCAGGTAAAGTCTTTGGATAGTTTGCACTATTTCCAATTTGACGATTTGTTGCTACTGGCGTAAGACAAACAATCCCAGAACTTTTTTTTAAATAAGCCATATTTTCGCCAACACTTGCAATATTTAATATATATCTTCGATTTTGCCCTAAAGTTGTTCCTGAATATCCAGATGTAATTTTTTCGCGATATATATGACACAAAACTGTGCTTACCCCTTGTTTCTGTCCTTCATGCTTTAGTTCCTTATGTGCAGTAAGTAATGTATATTTGATATATTCGTTTGCTGTTTCTTTAACAGTCCTTTCCTCGAGAAGAATTTTTGGTATTGTTTTTACCAAAATATTTGGTACTTTGTTATTGAGTTCTCCATCAAACATCCCAAATAAACCTTCTGTATTACAAAAGCTTGGTAGCCTTAGTTGTGATATGTACAATTTGGAAGAACAACCTGCTGTTTCGGAAAATCCTAATTTCCATGGCGGTTCTATATCCGCATTTTCTTGATATGAATCAGGTACTGATGGTAATGTTGAACGATTTTTACCAGAAACATCTATCAAACTCATTGGACGCTCAGAACGACATACTTTAAATTCTTGTGGATCAACTTGAAGCTGAAAATTACATGATAAATCCAAAAATTGTAATTTTTTTGGTAATAATGTCACTAAATTAATTTTATCTAGCTGGTTATGTGCCAAATCTAAAACTCGTAGAGTAGTTACATTTGAAAGAAGTGGCACTGTTTGTAATTGATTTGAGTGTACTCGAAGAACTCGTAAACTTTTCAAATGTGATATATTATTAGGTAAATATTTCAATTTATTCCCTGATAATACAATTTCTTCCACATCGGGCCAGCTTCTTATACATTCTTCTGGGAGTGAAGTTAGTTCATTAAATGCAGCATGAAGAATTCGCAAATTTTTTAATCCAACGAATTTAATCAATTGTCGATCGTTTAGATTATTTTTAGTCAAATACAATCTTTCTAATTGCGATGTAAGAATTTCAGTTTTAGGAAGAGAACATAATTTATTATTCGATATGTTTAACAAAATTAAATTTTCACAGGCATTAAAAAAATTACTGGGTAATTCCTTGATGAAATTCGATTGAAGGAAAATTTCCCGTATTGGCAACTTTTTTTTTGAAATCGAAGGTAACTCTGTTAAATTGTTATATCCTATTTGCAAAGTGCAAAGTGATTTAAGTTCATTAGAAAATAAATTTTCTGGCAAAAATTTTAATTGATTATTATTTGCGAATAATGTTCTTAGCTGATGGCAACCATTTAACCATTCTGGAAGTTCTACTAGTTTGTTATAACTAACGTCCAAATGACTTAAATTTGTAGGTGTTGGATTAATTGTCAGTTTTTTTAAACCTAAAATTAAATAATTGAGAAATTTTCAAATTTATTAGCTTATATTATTGAAAAATTATCTTAATAATACAAGCAATAAGGAAAAATCATTTTAAAATACTTATAAGAACTCAAAATTAATCACCAAAACTACAAGAGCTATGCCAAATATATTCTATTAAAATAATCCAAATTTTTAAATGATATCCTCTATTGGATATGACTAAAACAATCTTAACGTAGTTAAATTATTTTTATTATTTAAATTTGCTTATCAAGCAAAACGTGTTCGAGCTTGGCTAAAGTCTCAAGCCTCCTGATCTCGTAGATAATATCCAGGAATTGAATAGCTTCAACGTTTCTGTGTCTAAATAAACGTTTTTTGTGGTTCTCAGCTCATTGCTTAATCACCTGGTTGATCCGTTGAATATTTAAGTACTTGTGTTTTCCCTGAGTATATAGTGCGATTCGATTGTTTGGTATATCTCCATAACTGATCAGTCAAATAGACTAATGATGGATGTATAAATCAATCTTTTGCGATTCAGGTTAAATTAGGAATGGTGTCCGCAATGTAGAAGAAATTAAGGAAGAATCCTAGGGCACTTTCTTATGGAACTTCCGCTTTTTTTGATTAAACTTCATGCATGGTTGATGGGAATGTATATGGTGATCGAAAGAACGTATATAACTCTGAGGCAGTATGTATATCCACACACAAAGTCATATAAACTTTAGACATCAAAATAAGCGTAAAGAAGCTTTATACAAAATTGAGGCCACATTTGTTATTTGAAAGTTAGAACTAAATTGAAAGTAAGTTTTGTGATTTGTAAAGTGATTTGGGTAGCATTTTGTACAGTTTATAAAACTTGTGTCAAAAATTACGAAAGAAACTTTTTAATAGCTAAAACAGTTGCTGTAGGCTGGCAGCTTTTAACCGAAAAGGCGAAAAAAAAATTTGGTAGTATGTGGGGTGATAAAAAATATTATGCTTATTTATTTTCTTGAAAGAGAAAAGGCCTTTTTTTAAATAGAATATTATTCAAGGGAAGACTTTTCAGATATTGTGTTATTAAAATTATAATTTTACTTTTTTTCCTTTTGAAAGCAAGCAATCGTTCAATTTATGGTTCTCAAATTGTTCCCAATGTACTTAATAAAAGGAAGTTAAGCTAGTCTAAGCTGCTTACACCTTCGATTATTAATTATCTAACACTTACAATTATTGTACTCATTCTCCTCATACAACATGCAATTAATTGGTGGTTAATCCCTAAATGAAAGTTCGGAAATCATTTTACAACCAGCCTCAACATGGTGATCAAAAAGGCGACTTATTTTTAAAAACATCTATTTTTAGTACTTATCTAAATTATTATAAAAATTAAAGTCTCAAAAATATCAAAACCTATCCACAAATAATATGTAGGTACATAATTTCTAATAAAGTAAAGGAAAAAATTATTTCCAAGAGATCAAGACTTGTAGCATATGCATTTTACGATTTTAAGTGCTTTCAGTGCTGAAAAAATTACGTTTTAACAATTAAAAGAAACTTTTTCACTCACTATTATTTCCTGCAATTATTGAATTTAACCGTGAGCCATTTAAATTCAATTCTTCAAGTTTGTTTCTACAGCACTGTAGTGATTCTAGTTGACCTAATGCAGTTAAATCCATTGTTTCAATATCATTTTCACTTAGATCTAACTGTGTTAAATTCTAAAATAAAAAAAAAAGTTTTTTTAATAAGTTTTCTTTCAATACCATTTTATTAATATTTACACTATAGCTTCCAAGAATAATGTTACCTTTAAGCTGATTTGCTCTAAGGCTAACTTTATTCAAGGGATGATTTATACTACTTCGTTCCTGTGCTGTTATATTATTTTTATTTAATAATTTATTATCAGTCTTCTGGGCATACATATCAACTAAACCCATTGTTCGTGTTTTAATAAGAAAGTTTGGTAATTTTATAATATAATTATTTGCTGCTTGTAATGACTTAAGGTGACGCAATTGGCGCAAAGTGCTTGGCAACTCTTTAATTTCATTCCGGTCTATACACAATTCCTCCAATCTGTAAATACAAAACAAACATATAATATTTTAGAAGTTAAACTGTTTCTTTTATTCTGTTGTTGTTTTCTTCTTTTTTTTTTTTTTTGAATTTGGTTATCACGCATGCAATCTCGACCATAAGAAAGTTTCATCAAGCTATCAGAGTGTAACGAGGTGTAAGTAAAAAAGGGCCGTTTCTTTGTAATTTCATCATAGAAGATAAAATCTTAAATTTATAATTACATTTATTAACTCATGTGTATAAAGAATCATTTGATATATGCTTTAATCAAAACTACATTTTGGGCATTTCATAAAATAACTGCCATGGTATATTTGAACATAAAATTGATATTCTTTGTTCAAAATAATATCTATCGGAAATTCCTTTTGTATTTTCAGTAATGACTTTTTCCCAAAATATAATTATATATTTTTTTATGAGAGCTAACAAAAAAGCTTTTCTTAAACTTAAGAAATTTGCTATAATTGAAAAATACGTTTAACATAATTCCCTTATTATAATTCAAATAGTATAAAATTTACCTTACAGCCACGTAAACCTGCGATAGTTGAAAATTTCAAAATTTTTGCAAATACTTCAACCAAGAAAAATTGTAATATTTTACAGACAAATTTATTACTATTTGTTTTCGATTACATTTTAACATTAACTTCAGGAACAGTCGGTCATTATTCTCTTGTGGGGCTATAATTACTTGAACCATTCTTTTGAAACTTGAAAAAAAATTATTTCTTTTAACTCCTTTTGTAACTGAGATTACAATTATCAATAAAAATTCTTGTTGGCTTAAATTAAATCACTTATTAATAACATAAAGAAATATTTTTTCTACTTGTTATATGCTTAATCTATAAAATACATCAAATGAACTTGTCTCCTTAAAAAATAGACATGTCTGCACTTCCAATATAATCTTTGTCCAGAAATTATTAAAACTTAAGTCTTAGAAGGTTAACTATAATGTTAAAAGGATCAACTTACTAGTCTCAATGACTTTATCAACAAGCAATCTAGAAAAATTGTTCGAGAAAAACACCTTTCCAAAAATTCTTTTGGGAATTTGCTAACCACTATTTTGCATTGTAGGTAAATGTGTAGTAAATCCAAAAGATCAAAAAATAATGGATTTATTAATAGAAAGGTATTTAATATTTTAATAATCCTATAATAATTAAAAATCTTATTATTTCAAATATTTGAACTAAATTTAGTTCCAATTCAATAACTAATTCTAACCCCCTAAATCGATAACTAACTGCCTAGTGACATTCTCATATGCCGCTATATTTATGGGTATTTAAATAAATAATGCATAACTTTAGTAATAATATTATCACTATATAATATTTTTTTTCAACACAGACCTAAATAGAGCAAGATATAAACTACAAGCGTGTAAGTGGCTTAGTCCAAGCCACAAAGCAGAGGTGGATGGGCACAATAAATGCCTGGATTGTTCAAAATGTTCAGATATAATTTTTTACTATTATTTTATACTTTCGGGAAGTTAAAAAGAAAAAAATTAAATTCAATTATCATAAGCACAAAAGTACAAAATTTTCAAAAAAATATATCGGTTTTCATAAAATACCATATTTTTCCATGTACATATAAATATTATGCGTTCGTCAAAATTAACACTACTACTAATACTATTACTTTATGTATAAAGTTCTATATTCGACAATTAAATCAAAACTCTTTGTCTCTAATGACACACTCCATATTTTTTCTTTGTTCAGTATAAATTTCGATTTATAATCACATTTAAACACATTAAAATTTGATTAAAAATTTAAAATTACCATTTTTGAGAGTAGCAAATTGAACCATCAGTTGTGGCCGTCATTATCAAACTGCCTTAGTAATACAATTTACATTATTCATACACTTTGGGTTTAAAAAAGTGGAAAAAGTATACAAAAATCTAAAAAAACAAATTAAAAATGTTAATTTTGTGGCACTTTATGAGCTCATTGAAGTGAGCGTCCGAAGAAGATGGAAAGTAAGGACGTCTTGGTCTGGTGATTCCAAAGCAAAGAAGGCATTGAAGTGTTTAGATTCTTATTTTTTTTGCTTTATTTTTTGTAAGGGATAAAATCAATGTTGAGTAATATAATTCCAGTCAATAAATTAGTTCGATGCATATACACATGAGTTAGTAAAAGGATGAGAGTCTTAAGATCTTTACAAAGAATCACCTGGCGTATGCTTCTTTTTAAAGCTATTATATCAATATCTTTCTATAAATCTCAGTTCAGCCAAGCGACTCATTTTAAGCAATTTATACTAAGATGATGTAATGCTTACTATGAAGTCGTTTTTGCTTTGATATATAAACATTGATTTCAACTTCCTGCCTTTACTTCATATGTAGATAATTAATTCACTTATAAATCAGTAACAAACGATGGAATAAAGAATTTTGTCAAAGAACACACATACATAAAATGATTAGTTCAATTTAGCAATTAAATATGTTTAAATTAAATTTTTTACTTACAGCTTAAGTTTTGAAATGTCATTCGGGATTTTTTCAATTAAATTATCTGCCAAATCTAAGACTGTAAGACCGCTTATATCTAATAATGATATTGGAAACTCTGTAAATCCATTTCCAGGAAGACGTAAGATATGTAACTGAGAAAACTGTGCCAAAGCTTGAATTCCAATCTCCTGGAGTCTATTTTGTCCAGCTGATAATTCTTCGACTTCTCCAGCATTTTTAATTATAATTTCTGGAATACTTTGTAAGCTAGCACTATTTATATTCAACTTTCTTGGTTCTGCTACTTCTGTTGTAGCCTAAAAGTAAGCAAATGTTTCTTAAAATTTCTATTTACAAAAAACTCTGAACAAAAAAACCAATCAAATAACAAAAAAATCAATTTTAGCATTAATTATTTTATTTGATAACTTCTATTTATGTATTTTTAAAATCATTATTATCATTAATGAATTTTTTATGTAGTATTATTTTAATAAAAATATTTCAAATATAAGCTAATGAAATTAATGTTGTTTTTTAGTCAAATCAGCATAAAAAGCTATTCTACTTCCAGAAAGTATGACACTAACAGCAAAATTTTCGCTACTAAAATGAGTATGCAAATTAGGTTTTTCTGCATATTTATATCTGCTGCAAAATATAAAAAATAAACAATAAATTAAAAATTGAAATAAACACTTTTAATATCAAAGTAATCTCAGATTACTCTCTCTGCCTGACATAAAATTTATACATTCAAAGATGATTATCGAGCTACACTAATTTTTATGATTTAAGTAAAAGATTTCATCGGCAAAACTCGCAAAACCAAAATAAGAATAGTAGAATTAATTTTTCTATTGACTTAATTTTCCAATAATGAAATGACATATAAACTTTCTTATCCTTTCATTTGATTTGATTCAGCACCCGATTTTTCTAAATAAAAGCAAAATATCAGATCTTCTCACATACACTCGCTTTCTGGCAAAAAGTAGACGTGATAACAAAAGGAAAAATTTATGCTCCTGGCAAACTTCACTGATTAATGTATACAAATGAAAGTGAATGCTTTAAGCTTCTTTGGCTTAAGAACTTTTTGAACCTAAAGGTGGGCACTCACTTAGTGCGTATATCTCAGCGGGTAACTTTTATGACGTCATAAACTCACGCTAAAGTTCCCCCTCATATGTGGATATTTCAGCGTGAAATTCATTTGTACGTCATTTTGACGTCAAAAGAGTTACCCGCTGAGATATACGCACTAAGTGAGTTCCCACCTTAATACAAATGGTAAAGAATCATATAAATCAAATAGTGGTGTCCATTTGAAAACTAATCCATTAATAAATTATTCGATATTTAATATTAACTTCATTAAAGTTATATTGAAGGTATTGCAGTTTTTATACATAATTATAAATGATTCTTAAAATAAATTTATAAAATTCTTTTAAAAAAGGTCTTACATTTGAACTTAAACAGTTCGTTGTATCTAATTCCAATGAATCAACTTCAATGTCGTCTGATTCCAAACTGTTGAGAAGCGACATTGAATTGGAAGAAACACAATTAACAAAAGAAATCACACTTACTATCTGAATGGTCACATTTGTATTTTTTTTTTTTTTGCAACCCGGCAAATTCAATAACTTTGATAGTTCATAAGTAACTAGCACTGTTATTTGAACTAATTTTGAGAGGAAGAAAAAATCTCACAACTGACTTCTATTGATAATTCTTCTAGAAAAACTTAATATAACAATAGGTTAGTTCTTTCTATGTAAGAAAATACTAGAATAAGCTGACTTTCTAACCCTACATTATTCACATCTTTGGCAATTATTCGGTTTATGAGCACAAATTATTATTAAGTGAACAATAAATTCCGGTTAAAGGCACGAGTCAGAGCTCGAAAAAGCAGTTTTAAACTTTTGAATATTAGTCACTTCAGCCCTCTATGTACAGTATTCTTTAAACATGAGATACGCTCTAGGTAACAAATTTGTAAAATGATAGCAATTGAAGCGCATGTAATTTATAGGTTAACTATTAGAAAATTGATTTCTCTTCTTTATCGATAGTAAAATTATGATGGTATAAAGAAATGATCAAAAATATAAAAGTCGATGTAAATTTCTTCAAAATGCAAGGGTAGAAATCCATTTGTACTATTTCTACCAAACATTATTTCCTCTTTGCTCTATCAAAATATGCAATTGAGGCTACTAGGTATTTTAGTCAATATTTTAGTTGGTTTAAAACTTTATGACCTCTTTAAATGAAAGGCCATTCCCCCTTGAGTTATTTGAGATTAACAAACCAATGAAAACAAAACGTAAAGTAAAAACCTGGTAACAGATTTCAACGTAGTTTTCCTGGAAAAAAAAAAGATGAATTGAACCTGAACATACTGATTTGAAATTGGTAAAGAATTGGCTGAAATCAGGTTAATTCTTTTTGCACTTTAGTGATCTTTGATCGGGAATAATACTCTGAAAAGGGTTTATAAAACTTCTTCTAACATGATTAGCAGTTCTGATCTACAAAAATTATTCACTTGAAATTGGTTAAAGATTTTTCCACAGTTATTTGTTATTTTCGATTATATTCAGTATGAATTTAAGCTCAACTTTCAACATTAGCCTGAACTTGAGCCTGGTTAACTTGGTAAATAGGTTAATCGGACAAAAATAAATGTGTAAAATTATATTATGTTTTAATTATATTAATGATAACGAAAAATACAAATAGTAGTAGTAGGGGGAGGGGGATGAAAACACACTGCGACCAGTCTTGATCTATTGTGCTCCTCGCCAGACATGTTATTATCAAAATCTAATATCCAGTTCCCTTGCCAGAGCTAGGATATATCTCAAACCTATTTTCCACCCCCCCATGCAGGTTACTTGCCGAGTGAGAAGATGCTTTACTCTCTTTGACATCGCCCTCCCAAAGTCAAAGAGCAGGTGAGTAGGCGTCTCCTCTACCCCGTGACAGAATCTGCAATTTGGAGTCGTTGATTTTCCCAGTCTATAAAAGTACTTAACGAAGGGACCATATGCCGTGATGAACCAAAAATACAAATATAATTACTCCCCAAAATAGAAATAAAATTTAATGAA
This sequence comes from Acrocera orbiculus, assembly GCA_947359355.1. Taxonomy (NCBI): domain Eukaryota; kingdom Metazoa; phylum Arthropoda; class Insecta; order Diptera; family Acroceridae; genus Acrocera; species Acrocera orbiculus. The sequence goes on from OX375757.1 coordinate 27,540,089, forward strand.
TCAAATTAAAACGGTTAACATTGTTAATATCCACTTACCCAATTTCTAGAAAGTACATTTATTCTATTTAAACAAGCATCAGACAAAAACTACAAATCGATTTCTAACATACCGCTACAAAACAAAGCAAAGCATCTACAAACAAGCTCAATATCATTTTTTATCAAAATTTCACTAAATAATATCCATTCAACTGAAATTTATAAGAATTAGGGTATGTAAGATCTCATAAAGATTAACAAATAATTTGCTCTGGTTAAAAAAAAAATAATATTACCTCAAGCAACCAAGCACTCCATAGATCACGCTCCCATGATTCCTCAAATCCTAAAAACAAAATTTTATCACGTTCACTAATTGAACTTAAACTACATGAACTATTATACAAGCTTGAGCTACTTGAACTTATTAAATCAATATTTCTATAATTGAAGTTATTATTATCTTTTAAATAAAAATTATTATTTTCACAAGTAATTTTTGGCACTATTTTTAAAATTAAACGTTCATAGCGTGGTTTGTACTCAATTATATCTGCACCAGATATATCAAAAATTTCTGGGTTTATATAAATATTATCTGGAAAAACTATTAGATAATTACTAAATATAGCAACACTTCTTTTTTTCCATTGTGGAAAAACTAATCCTTTAAGGATATCAATACGTCCTGATTTATTAATACCACGGCATAATGATATTTCAGCTGGACCAATATAAAATCGTATAAGATATTTCATTTCAGGATCGATTTCTAAACGACATCGGCGAGACTTACTAGTATAACCTAATTTTTCAAAAAACTTTTCTTGTATCGCCAAGGGATATTCGCCTTCATCTAAGCGATGTGCTGAAGAGCCTCCAATTTGCATCCAAAGTGCATAACTTTCAGGTAAGTTCATGCTTTTCACGATTTCTTTAGCTGTAGATGTTGAATAGCTATGGACCATCCGGCTAGGCTCTATCGTAACCATATCACTTCGGTCGGGGCCACAAAAAACTCTTATCCATCCATTGTTTTCACAAATAATACCGTTTTTTTCATCAAATTGATTTGATATTTCATCTTCATTCTGCTCTAAAATTGGTTGCCAAGAAGTTTTTCTATTCTGATAATTCTTTTCAAGAATAGATACTTGTTTGGAGTTATTCTCAATTATTTGTCCTGAAATTCCCATTTTGATTTATTAAAAAGTACACAACTAACACATCATGAAAACGAAAACAAAACTGAGCACCAACGATGCGCATCAACTTTACTGACCATCCACTTGCACTTATTAACTTCAAATGATAGTGGGAGCACATTTCAAAACAAAAAAACCAGAAGACCATGTCAACAGGTGAATTTGTTAAATAGAGGATGTTCATATATTCACCGGTCATGCATGAACACTTTGTTTTAACTTTTTTTTTAATAAAAAACTCAATAGTAATATTTAAAGCTATAAAGGGGATATAATGTAAAAAATAAATAGTATGCATGTATTTCATTTGTCAAAGTTACAAGGGGTGACGGTTCTTATATTAGGAAGAACAATTGTCCTGTATTGAAAATACAAATATATTTAAAATTCTTTGTAATCCTAACAGGTATGATAGAAATAAATTTGTCAAAAAATTATTGCATTTCATTTGGTTTTTATAATTATTAAATTTCATCTAATTTAAAGTGAATTAACATTTTGCGCTATTTTTGATTTCAGAACATCCGGCTAGATGTTTAATATATCCAAAACTTGAAGCTGTTTAACATCAAAGGGGGAAAACTCTAATTTTATATTTCACAAGGTGTATTGCAATGCTTCACTTAGCATGTGTGGGGATCGATGTGATATACTCAAAAAAAAAATAAAACATAACAAAAAACTTATATACATATGAACTTGGAAAGGTAAAAAATTTCTTCAGCATAGTCATTCAGAGATGCGTGACAGAAATACGAATTGCGCATATAATTTATTCGATAAATTTCGTGAGAAATTCCTTCTAAAATAAGTTTGTTTTTTTTTTTTGTAAGAAAAAATAAAATAGCACCTGATATTATGCGACGAAGAATTTTAAAAAATTGCTAACCCTTTTTGCTTTGTAGTAGATTGAATAAAGCAGTTTCTTTGTTATTTCGAATATCACGAGCAAACCCCCGCTTCAAGGTATTTATACTTAACAAAAACTTTTATATTTTTGCTTAAATAAATTGAGTACCTGGCAAAGGATCAAAGTCCGAAAATTTTTTGAATGAAAATTTTTCAGTTCTTATTATTTAATAAAATTTTATTACCTATATTTTAAAAAATTTTTGTTAAAAGTCTAAATGTGTTGTGTTGATCATAAGATTCAAAAAAATAAAATAAAAGAAGTCCTCTAACGTATTTTAATCGGATGTCATTATTCAAGACACCATTTTACGCGATATTTCTTTCATTCTGAGCTCTTGCCGGCATTAAATTATTCCTTTCACTTAAACCTTCTACTTTACATTCGACAAAAAATCAAAAAACCACACTTCTGTCATTATTTTATGTTTTAAGTCGAAAAAAAATGCGAAATGACTAATCTTTTGGTTAGATTTCAGTGTTCAGAATTGTGTAATTTAACTTTTTAGTGTTGCCATTGTAATATTGTTGTTAATAATTGTTAATTTAAGTTGTTATATCAACATCCAAGTTACCATCCATCAGATAAACCTTCTTTTTAATGAGTATTTTCAAAAATTCTAGCCTTCTTTTAAAGTACCCAGGATCTATAGGTCCCCATGTGGACAAAAAAATTATATCACTTTTTCAGTAAGAAATTTTTTAAAATTTTCAAGGTGAGAGCCCACCTTTCTTTTTTCAGTTGAAAATGGTAAACTAAATTATAAAAGGGCATTATTAGTCTTTTTCTTTTAAAAAATGGATAAAGAATAATTTTTTTTTATTTAAATCTAACATTCAATCAATTATTACACATAAAAACTAATTTTTTTTAAGAAAAATTTATTCTTAAGCCTTTTTGTTGTATTTAAATGTTAACATAAAATAAGTATCACGAAAAATTTCAAAAACCATTTTTCCCTTTATTTATAATAAATAAGCGAGTTCTAAAAATAATCCAATAAATCAAATAATGTAATATTTATAAAAAATTAAAATAATTACATCCTATATTTTAGCAATAATGGAGTATATTACAATAAGCTCATACTATAAACTAATTAGAAACAAAGTTCATCTAATCTGTTAGTAATAATTGAGATTTTCATTACGTTTTTATACTTAATTGAATTATTTGTTTAAATACGTATATAAAGTGTGAGCCCCATTATATTTTACACGAGGTATATAAGTTACATACACTATTAAACATGTTAAATTCAAACATCAAAAAACTTCAAAATGTTTATATGTAAAAAAGAATGTTATAAATAAATTTAATTATTTCTAAAAGTAAAAGCTCACAACTCTTGGTGAATAGCCTTCAAAGTCATCGGTGGGCAATAAAAAGCTTTTTAATAAAGTGTAATCAAATTATTAAAGACTTCACGAAAATTCACGACTTGAACATATTCAAGGAAATAAAAATGAAAACCTGATTCCAATATATTTTAGCATTAATTAGCTCCTTTTGAAGGAAATAACACTTATTCACTTATTTTTTTCGCAAAAAAGCTGAATAGATATTTTCAAATAAACAGTATGCAGTGAGCCAAAAATAATGAAAATTTCTTCCATAATAATTAATAGTTTCTTTTCTTTTTGGGCAATGGAATCAATTTTCGATTTCACGTTTTTTTTTTTTGGCATGAAAAACTCGAAAATCGTTAGTTTATTATAATTTTTTCTTTCATTCTACTAAACTACTTTTCTGGTACACTAAATATAAATTTTTGAAATATAAATAATACTGTATTAAATAAAATTTTTAATAAAAAAAAATCTTAAAATATTAAGTAAAATATATTATAAATAATTTTAAAAAATTTTGTTAGTTAATTATAGATTTTTCCTAGGCTAAAGTAAATATACAGTTTAAATATTTTAAGTTTAAATAAGTTAAGAATTTACGATACATGTTAGATCTTAAAAAGTTCAAAGTTAGTTTAAATACATTTTATGCAGGACATAATCATCACCAAAATTTAAAATCCCAAAAACTGATAAAACAAAAAAATGGTTATCATTCAAATATTACTTTTTATACACCAATTACAATAGTTAAAGGGAAAATAAATAAATTTTAACTAAAATAAAGTAGTAAATTATTTTTAGTACATGAATTTTACGAATATAAATAACCAATTGAAAATTATCTTTTCCGAATCCTTTATTATGCTTGAAAGATAATAAAGTACCTTGAAAATTTACAAATAAGTTTGAATTGATTTAATGTACTTTTTTAACGCTAAACCTACCTACATTTCGTGTATACCTAATCCTGCCACGAGTGGTTAATGACCGCCTCAAAAGACATATGTATATATTAATATAGAAAGAGATTTTAGCCATTTTTTTAAAAAAGTAAACAATAAAGTTGTAAATATGTATGTAAAAATGGATTATTATAGGAAAAATCAGTAAGTATGTCGATACAGTAATATTGTATACGAGACATTCTATATGAAATTTCAAAAATGGTCGTTTGACCACGCATGGTAGTACGTTTAGTGTTAAATCTTTTATAATTCGTAGAAAATATATACCAGTAAATTGTCAATTTTATTTGTTGATAATATCGTAAATATATTGAATTCAAAACATATTGACAACTAAGGTAATAGTAAATATTCCATATTAAAAATCTTCCTAAATACCTGGATAATTTTTTCTTGATTAAAATTCATTCGAGATAATAAAAAAATCTTCCAAGCTTTGAAAATTTGGAAAATTTAATCCAAATAAAATACAAATAATACAAATTTGTTAATATTTATAGCAATTGATGTAATCCCACTTTCTGGTATTCAAAATTTCCAATATTTAATTTGAGCATCTAACTGATTTTAAAATAAAGTGAATTAATTATTTAAACACAATGTATATACATATATACATTTATGAAAGCATATATAAAATTGCCAAATTAATTGATTTCTTTTCTTTAATTTTGTATCACATCAGAAACAATAACAAATTTAATCTTAAAACCTTGTTTATATTGTTATTATTTAAAAATAGACATAGCTTTTTGAAGATAACGTACATAATATTATAAAAAAGTTTTCAAGTAAATTTGTATCGACAGTAAATAATATCTTGTTATTTGCTTTTTTTTTCCTTTGATAATTTAAAATATTGGTATAATTATTTTTTAAAATTACTAATTATAAAATCTGTAAATTATTTCAATTGAAAAGTAAAATTTTGGGTTAATTTTTTTTTAAAAAAAGCTCATATTATATTAAGCTTTCGTTTTGAATGTTTTTTTCTTTTTTTACTTTTTTGTTTTTTTACTTTTTCATCATTTAAATCTTAAAATTTACATAATTTAAATAAAATGTGTAAAACGTGTAACAAAAAAAAATATATATATAACTTTTTCCTTAAATTATATACAAAATCTGGTCAATAAGCTTTAAGTCTTGAAAGTTTGTAATAATTATTAATAATAATATTTAGAAGTATTGATCTCTTATTACAATATTATTATTCAAATTTTTAAATTTTCCTACATAATTTTTGCTTTTGAAGAGCTACACATTTTAATATATATATATATAATTTTGTGTCATTAGTGTCTTTTCGTTTTTGTTTCTGTTTTTTTTTTTTGTTTTTTTGTTTATCCACAAAATAATTATTTCAAACAGCACACAAACTTTCATACAAAGGCCATACAAGAAGAACATAACATCCAGAATTTTTGTAAATGGCACACCTAATATTTATAATCTATAATTTTCCAATAAGTTTAAGTCTTAAAAATTTTAAAAATAATTAATCACTTGTTAGTATTAGATAACGATGAAGATGACGATGTTGATGAAAATATTTCTGTGTTTTTTTCGGTTGCTGATATATTAGAATTAGAATTAATACCAATATTAGCAACACTACTAACACCACCACTGCTATAATTATTGCTATTTATATTATTATTATTAATATTATTATTACTATTACAATTACTACTATTACTACTGTTATTACTACTAACCGAAACAATATTATTTCCACTATTTAAACTGCCATGGTTATTTGGTGATGAAGCTAATCCTATTGATGAATAATCTAATTTATAAACAGAATTACGTGTCACATCTTCCATAGATGCTTCTTGACAATCTCTACCAATATGTGACTGTGAACCACAATTAAAACATGAAATATTTTTATTACTACCAATCGTTAAATTTGTATAAGGTGCAGCAGCTAATAATGAATTTGAATTTTGTGAATTTTGTTGTTGTTGCTGTTGTAATGAAACTGGTGTTGTAATTGTTGACGATTGAGGAGAACGTACATTTTGAGGTGATGGACCACCTGAAGCTTGCAAAAATGTTATACCAGCTGATCCTACTTGAGTAGGATATGGATATAAAATATCACCATTTGGTTGTATTTGATAACCATGATGGCGGACATAATTAGATGATGTGGGAGCAATTGTTGGATTATGTGTTATAATTGGAGGTCTATTTACAGTAGCTAAATGTTGTCCATGATAGGGAAAAGTAGCATTAAATTGTTGCTGTTGCTGTAAAATCACTGGACTTGATGCAATAACATTACTAACACCACTTGTTACATTCGATGGTGACGATATCAGAACGGTACTTGTGACTAAAGTATTATTACTAGAATTAATATTTCCAGTAGAACTTAAATTATTATTTTTATTATTATTATTATTATTATTTGTTAATGACGATTGCATGATATTAGGACCAGCCGTTAATATAATTTCATTACCTAAAAATTGCTGCTGTTGTTGTTGTGAACTATTAGCAGCAGCATAAATAATTGTTGCCGTACTACTACCTCCAGTTGTCGTTATTCCAATACCACTTAATAATTTTTCCTGTCTGCCATTTAATCGTGTAATATTCATTTGTTTATTAAATGTATTTTGATCATTTATTCTAACAGTATTGTTACTAGTTGATACTAATGTTGGAGTATCTGGTGGCGACAAATCACCAGTTGAACCAATTGAACTACCCGAATCACTACCACCACTTTTATTCCTATTTGTAACTATATTATTTTCCATTGAGGCATGTACATCAACTAAATTCATATTTTGTAAAGTATATGAAAGGGTTGTATTTACACCAAAATTTCCAGGCTGTTGAATTGGCTGGCCTAATATATTTTGTGTATGCTGATTATGATGTTGATTATGATGCAAAGGCACCGATGATTTAGACGGACGAGGCAATGTATGATGAATAGGACGTGTGTAACCATTCCGACAAATTGTTTGTAACTGAGTCATTCCATCAACATTTAAAAGAACCTTAAATATATAAAAATAACGTTTAGTAATTATATTTATATCAATTGAATTTTTAATAATTCTGTGATTATAAATTGTGCTTACTCATGAATCTCGTAAAATGATAATTTTTTAGATCTTCATTTTTTTTTTAATACAAAGACTAACAAACAGATATGAGTCATCAGAAGCTCATTTTTAAAATTTCTGGTATATTATTTTGATCAGAAAAGTGAAGACTCTAGAATAAAATGAGAAATGTACAAAATGTGTAAATAAAAACGTAAGTATTTATTGGGACAATGTCAGCATCATAAAAGCTTAAGGACTTATACCGTTTGGCAACTGAAAAAGTTAAGAAATTTATGTGAAAATTAAACAATACAATTTATTGTCATAAGTTTTATATTTATTCATCATAACAAACATCCTCTTCCGAGTTTTCTAAATTTTGATCTCCACGTGTTGTTCTTAATGTTCAGTAAAAGTCTTGTTTTATTGGAGGTAAATATTTTAATAATTAGGATACAATAATAGTTGATATATGTATATTTTTGAAGGCTGTTGGTCGCCCTTTTTTAGTTTATTTTATGTCTATTTCATAAAAGGCATCATCCTCGTCAAAATTATATTTGAACTTAATGCATATTAAGCCAATTGACTGTTAGTCCACTTGTTGTCTTTTCTCTGTTGGTAATAGCCAATTCCAATGGTTTTGTGAACAGGAAATCTTGATGACTCATTTCAGCAAGGCTGAAAGGTTTCTTTTTTTTTACTACTTTGAATTATATGATACCAGTTACTAGGATTATAAATATACTGCTTTGCGTCGTTTGGGCAAAAAACTGTGCACGCTTAGCAAAAATTTTTGCTCAATTGATTCAGCTTTTATGCTTTCAATTTCAGCAAACTTAAAACAACTTTTATATTTCGATTCTGTGCGGTACACGAATCCGAATACATTATTATTTTTCGAGAATCGAGAATATAATAATTCAATATGTTTAATTAGGTGCGATGACACTTCTTGTGAACCTCGAGAGCCATGGGTTATAGGCCAAATATACATGTAGCCCCCGTTAGTTCTTAAGTCATGACAATCAAGATTATATAGATATAAGTTTCTCATGTAATAAGCCACTGATGTGGAGAGTTTAGGAAATGATAATGCTTTTTCTAAATCAAAACTAAACACGTAAATTTCATCTGAAGCTCTTAATCGATCATTCGATCGAAAGAAGAAGAAAAGTTTTGTTTTTATTTCAAAGTTTATGTGAAAAAATAATGATAAGAAATGGACTTATTCTCAATGGCTTCTGAAATTATTATATAACACATTCAGAGGCTATAAAAAAAGGGTGGTTTGACTTACAAAAAATGAAAAAATAAGTAAATCCTTTTAAGACTAAGAAATATATTATTTATTGTATTAAAATTTGCAAAAATCAGAAAATATAAAAAAATGGACTTATCCACATTGGCTTCTGAGCGACTCATATATTATACCAAAAGCTAATTTAAATTTTAATGTTTCCTTTGTCTTTAAAAAAGGCTAAAATAAGATATTATCAACATACTAGAAATTTTTGAAAAATAATATTGATAAATATTTTAATAATTAAAGCCTAATCTCGGAAATCCAAATTTTATTGAATTAGCAAAAAAAGCAATACAGAAATAGAAGAAAAATAACTAAATTCAAATTCCATGCTTGGTTTTTGTCATCCAATAAAGTATTTTGATTTGATTAGAACAATCGTTTTTTGAATCAATAATTACAACGAAAGAAAAAAACCAAGGTGTTCATCAAAAAAAATAATATAAAAATACTGGAAAAACTTTCCCATTGATTAAAAGAATCAAAAATACGTATTTCAACAGCAAAATAGAAGCAAATCACTTCTTGATCTTGAGAAGATTCTAATTTTTTTTTTACTATGAATTAAGTGCAAATATGGACAATTCCCGTAATTACGAAAAAATTATAAAAATAAATTTAGCGAACTTTATTGAATTAGTATTTTTTATGCCTTATGCAAAATTAGGAACATTCTTCCTCGCGAAAATTTTTTAATGTATAATACACCATCTTTATTGCAAAATTATAAAAACATAATTAATTAAAGCTTATTGACGAATTGAAACATTTTTCAAAAACAATGAAGAAAAGAGTTTTATGGAATTTAAGCAAAAACAAGATGAATTTTATTACAAAATATTTCAAAGCAACAAAATTCAGGCAAGATATCCAAATTAGAAAAAACAATAAAAAGCGTATTTTGGAGATTTTTATTATTTGGAAAAATTTTTGAATTAAAAAAGTTCACAATATTGAGCAGTTATATTGTGGAATTAAACTGTTTTAACAAACAAAAAACGCTGTGAATACACCAAAAAATACACCTTATTGTAATACTGTCTAAAAAATAAGTGAGATCACAACGAATTTTCTATGAAAACACCGATGAACTTATTTTCGTTACATGACCTTTCATTAATAAACTGTTATGATGATTAATTTATTGTATCTCTTATTCAGTAATTCTTCACTAATCCATTCAATCCAGCACAGTTTATTCCAAAATCGATTAAAATGAAATTCATTGGTGAAAATTTTCATTACTGATGTTAATAAATTAAATAATAAAACCGTAACTAGTACAATTAAAAGTTTTTCCATCAAATTCAGATAAATATAAATTAAAACTGGCTAAAATATTTTTAAAAAAAGATATAACTTAATAAATATAGATTTTATAAAATGGAAGCAAACTTAAATAGTTATTAACTTACCTCTTCGAAATTTTTAAAATTTGGCGGTATGATTAATTCAGAATTTCCAACTAATCCAATTACATGTTGATGTTGTGATTGTTGAACAGGAGTGGGTATAGTTTCAATTGACGGACGTCGATTATTTCTCATATTACGCTGTTGTGAATTTCTTAAAATTTGCTGGGACTGCTGTTGTTGTTGCTGTTGTGGTATCTGATGTTGATGTTGTTGTTGCATAATTGTAGTATTAGAACGGGTTGGGCTAGTTGTACGACTTTGAGTTGGCGATGATGGTTGACTTAGTATTGGTGACGTTGAAGAAGATGGATGTTGCTATTAACCAAAGAAATCATCATTTAATTTAAGTAAATTATAAAATAAATTACACTTTTACCTCCATTGTTGTTGAAGGATATACTTGTAAGTTTGGTCTAAGAGCCCATGTCATAACTCCTGGATGTGTAACTGTATACTCAGGACGAATGGGTAAATTTGAAGGTATCATTTGATGTACACCATCCACTGCCAAGTGATGTGAAATATTTGGATCTGCTTGGATCATCTATTTAATAATAAAATTTTAGATATAATAAAAAGTTCACTTCTATTAACTTAAAATACAAAACTGTTATATTTAAATAACATTGAATATAATAAAGATTTCTAGGTGTCTTCATAACGTAATATTTAAATTGATAGGGTTAGCCTATTTGTATGGTATTAAATAAAATAAGACAAATGTTTCGTTGTCGCTTCTACTCAACCAGGTAAAAGGATTGAGTAAAACAACAGTTAGTTGAAAAACTAACTTTTGACTCAAGTTTATGAAAACACTCTAGAGAACGATAAAAGTATAGAGAAAGTGATAACGAAAAATTTTCATATTATAGGAAATATGTACTAGTCCTTTTAATTTTCTCATAAAAAAAACAAATAAAAATTGTCTGAAAAGAACTGTGTAGCAATAAAAAGTTATATGAAACATATTAAAAATGCAAATAGCAGCAATTTTTTAAATATTAAATGATACCAATGTTAATTTGTCATTAACAAAATAAATAGATTTCTCCCCATCAAATGCTTTAAATTGTACTTTAAGATGTAATAGAAATTTCTTGGTGTATACCCGGCAGGATAGTGCTATAATTTTTCCATATGAAAATCACAATTGAATGTAATAGTATAAATTAGGTTTCCTTTTTTTTAGATTACTATAGGTTAAGCATTGCCTACCGTGGAACACTTATAAACAATACTTGTATATCCAACGCAACACTGTTTTAGCAGTGTGTTAAATTAAATTTACTAAAATTTAATAAATTATTTTTGTAATACGATTAAAGTCTTTCTATTTCATGCATCTATCCCTTCTGAAAAATAGTATTCCGTATCTACAGGTAAAGAAGCATCACACTATCAAATTAGCTCTGCCATGCTTCATAGTTTATTTTACATAGTGACTTTAAATAGTGTTGTTTGGATGGTACCAGTTATATTGTCTAAACCAAAATTTCTTGATTCTTGCTCGGAACAGTTATTAGTCAGTTTTATAGTGAGTGTAAAATCTTTGATTAAGAATATTTCAAAAGACGAAGTGTGATTAAATTGGAAACAAAGAAATATTTTTAAATAAAATATGTATATCAAAAAGGAATGCATGCATCTTAAAAACTTTCAAGAATTCGAATTCTTCTTATTCAAATCTTACACTATCTCTCAAAAATTTAACAAACAAGCAAGGTTAGAATAGCATTTTTTCTAATAATAATTTAATACTTGTTAAAAGAAAATTTCAATTGCGATACCTGTGGAAAACCCATTGGAATATTTCCTTGTTGCATTATTTGAATTGGTGTGGATAGTTGTTGATGATTTCCTTGTAATGGAATTGATTCTTGACAGGGTGATGTCTGTTGATTATAACTACCAAGTTTACATTCTTTAATTTTAGTGAATATTTCACCACATTTCATGCGCTGTTCAAATGAAAAAACTGGATGATTAGTTGCCATTGTATAAATCAAAAGTAGCTCTTGTAATGGATCACCATCATTAAATTTATGAAAATCACGTTCACCCCATTCATCAAGCGTTTTAAATAATTCATCAACACAGGAACGGCTACATGTTCGTATTAATGCTAAATAAAGAGCCATTTTACGGCGAATTTTCATATCAGTTGGTTCACCAGATTGACAGCTAGCTATATCGGATGCTAATTCGGATGGATTGTTAACTCTAAGCTCAATTCCTCGTAGTTCTTGTGAATCTCTTCTTCCCAATTCCTCAAGGCATGTACCCAAAAATCTTAATTCAAATGGGAGACACATATTCAATAGTGTACACATTGTATCTATTCTTCTATAACTCTCTAACTCCTTGAACCATAAGACAACGTCCTCCTTACAAATCATTTCCAGAAACACATTGATTGAATTTCCAGAGTTTACGTCAAGAACTAGTATTTCTTGTTTGTTTTTCTCGTGCTACAAAAATAAATCCGAGTTTCGAATTTTTTCTTTAAATATAATGTTCTTTTCTTTTAATATTTCTTTTTTTCTTACATATGTTATTTTTGTTGTAAATCGACAAAAGCAGGCAATGATAAATGGAACGGAATAGTAACAGCAGCAACTCTCACACAACTATTCACTTGTTCACCTTCATGCACTTACACACACTCAAAACTTCTATATCTTTAAGTTAACTAATCTTAAAATTTTTCAAATTAAAATTTTTTTAAATAGGATTATATTATACAATTTATTTATTAGCAAAAGTTTACTTATTTGTTCATTAAAAAATATTATTCACAAAACATTAATTATCAAAAACTTGATTTTAACAGAGAATATCTAATAGGTCGTCGAGACAGAAAAGTTCTCATTCGACACACACCAAGTGAAAAACTTTTGATGGTGTTCTATAAAATTTATATATATATAACGAAAATGCGAGGCAAAAGGGAATTTGTACATTCAATGAAAATTGGAACAGATTTTGCTACAGTGAATAAAAACTAATGCTGAGCTCACACTACTCCTATTTAATTTTTTGAAATTAAATTTTTTTTTAAAGAGCCTCCGGAATTTTCGAAATTTCCCTCTGTTCTAAAGTATTGGTAATTTGCCCCTTTGAGAATTCTGTTAGAACTTTTAATTTATTTAACTTTAATACTTTTACGAACTGAATGGTAATAATATTATTTCTTTCAAAGTTTATTTTTTCTAATATTTCATATTTTTATGTATTTAAATGCGTATGTAACTTTGACATAAAAGGAAAGAGAAGTGAAGAGTTTGCATTTCTAAAATTGTTAATTTTTTTAGTTATTATTACTTACATTTACATATTTAAGAAGTTTCTAGTTTTGTGGCATTTAAAAACCATTTGCTTGTATTGTAAACATAAACAAACTTCAAATTTGTATTTCAATTTTTGTATTTCACGTGGTTAACATGGATTATTTTACTTTTTATTATACAATTACACACGAATAAATAGGAGCGTATTTCCAACCGTCATCCATCCATAGATAGAGGAAAGTAGTCTCACCATAGGCGTTTCACACCGGCAACGAAACCATGTTGTCTAACCACCAAACTAGATGGTTTCGGAGAGGGTTTTATTTTCTATGTTATGTGAAACTATGTTAGTGAAATGAAACTCAAATGTCAATATGTTGTGGAATTTGAGGTTAAGTGTAACAGTTTTATTTAATTGATTTTTCATGTTGTATATTATCTATTATGAATATGTATTAATATATTATAAATTTAACGTTTATAGATGGATAGAGAAATAATGACTCGACTCGACGGTGTTGGTGAGGGTGTTTCTATGGTTAAAGAATTTGATGGTTGATTATTTATAGTATATGTATATAAATAAAATAAACTTATAACAAAAATATGCTGTTTTTTTCTTTTGACGTCAAATAGGAGCTATTCACTATTTTTTTTTGCTTGACGTCAAACCTTGCTTACCTCCTACCACTCGTATATGTACATAGTGTAAAATATATGCTAAGTGGTGTCATTTCCATTTAATTTACATTGAACGTGAGAGTGGCTTGATGAGTCGGAAAAAGTAGTGAATAGCCCCTAAAATGGAAAAAATAGTGAATATCCCCTATAAGAAAGATGATTATCCTCAATCATATCACCTCCCTCCACCCTCCTATTCCTTAAAAATGACATACGCTAAGTTTAAGTTAACTACAAACAAAAAAGAATTCAATGTTTGGAAAGATAATGAATGACACCAAACGTTGAAACATGATTTGGTTTAACGTTCTGATAAAATCTTAATTTCATCTTTATCAAACCTCTTTCTATATAGAAAAATATTGCAGTATATCAGGGTATTCACATTGAGGCCTGTATGATTCAATTTCACGGTAAGCGCAGGTGAATTGCTAAATGTAATTAAATAAATTCAGGGTGCGTCAGGGTTTTCATGATAGATAAAACTTAATAAAGATAAAACTTTATAACTATAAACTATATTATAAAATATAATACTATATACAATACTGAAATACCATAAACTATACTATTATACAATCCTAAAATACTATATAATATTATATTATATAACGGTCATCATGATGACTTGTCAACAGTATTGAGAGAGACACCAAATAAGGGGAAAATTCGGAATATTCGGACTAAATTTGATGCGTGAAATATAGCTGCATCACCAGGTCTACTTACCAATACAATACAAGTCGGTAAATGTCAAATTGTCAAAACAAAACTTACTTCTGTGCTTCAGTGTTCTGAGAGCTTATGCCATTTGACTTTTGTCTACTTTTGTGGCCAACCGAACTGCTGAGATACTACGGATACTTCCCCGTACGCGTTGGAAATATGTATCTTCACAGCATAATCCAGCCGACTGTGAATCACGTGGTCTCACTCCTGCCTCATTAATGAAATATTCGCTATGGAGAGAAGGCCCAAAATGGCTTAAAAAAGATCTACCAAAATCCAGAGATTATTCGAGTACGATAAATGAATCAGAAGACTCCACTATTGCATCTGAGAAGCGCAGGCCAGACATACAAGTTCTTCTCATAAAACAGAATGCAACGTTACTCTCGGCTATATTTTTGAAATACTCAAGATGGTCAACAATCATAAGAATCATGGCCTATTGTATTAGGTTCATCTACAATGGACTTAAGTTACATGAAACGATAAAAACTGGTTTCTTCACCTTGCAGGAGCTACCGCAAGCAAAACTCCGATGTTTGAGATATATACAGCACAACGCCTTTAGAGCTGAAATAGACTGCTTAGTGAAGGGAAACTATCTTAAATCGAGTAGCCATCTCTCCACACTATTGCCCTACATTGATGACGATGGCTTACTACGAGTAGGTGGACGTCTCCAGCATTCAAATCTACCAAACGAGACACAACACCCAATTATATTGCCAAAGAGTCATCATATAACTAATTTGATCATTAGAGACTATCACTTGAAGTACTGTCATGCCAACTTTACTGAATTAGTCTCTCTCATCAGGGAAGGGTATTGGATATTAGAAGTTCGAACTGCCATTAAAAGGATCATTCATCAATGCCCTGTTTGTTTTCGCTATCGCAAACTTAGTTCTACTCAGATAATGGGAGCTCTACTTCCTGTACGGGTTCGACAAGACAAACCATTCGCCAATACAGGATGCGACTACGCAGGTCCCATCACTCTCCGTTGTTTCCGTGGAAGAAACCCACGTTTCACCAAAGGGTACATCTGCCTGTTCATTTGCATGACAACAAAGGCCATACACTTGGAACTTGCCTTACTTCAGAAGCCTTCCTCGCCTGTTTGAGACGCCACCTATACTCAGACAACGCTACCAACTTCAAGGGGGCTCATCGTTCTCTAAATGAAATGCACAAACTGTTACTCTCCGAAATACATAACGGTATGATTCGAGATGAATTATCTAAGGAGGGGATCTTATGGTCATTCAAAAATGCACCACACTTTGGCGGACTATGGGAGGCTGGGGTAAAGTCATTGCAGACACACCTCAATCGAGTGATCGGGTCTCACATCCTTACTTATGAAGAAATGTATACTGTTCTTACACAAATTGAAGGGGTATTAAATTCACGTCCCTTATGCAGCCTTGCCGAAATGGAATATCAAGCCTTGACTCCATTTCATCTATTGATTGGTCACGCCTATACTGCCATTCCCGAACCATATGAACCAAACACTTCGGTGTCTATGCTGTCTAGATAGAGAATGCTTCAGACGATGTTACAAGGTTTTTGGAAAAAATGGCACATTGAGTACCTCACCTCACTGCAACAACGACCAAAGTGGAAACAACATCTTCCTGAACTTGAAATAAACGATGTCGTATTGATAAAGAATTCACACACATCACAATTACGAAAAACGAAATGATCTCAAAACTTTAATTTTAAATAAACAAATTGTGTCACGACTTTAACCTAATGTAGATCAAAGCGACAGCTGCACTACCGTAGCGGCTATAGTTGCCGCTACTCAACTATTTTTGCTGGGTCTTTGAAAATCTGGTTGAAAGTTTTCCTTGAATGTAGATTGCTTACATATTTAGTTAACCAAGTACAACTCATACACAATTCATTATATCGGTTTTTCTGTAAACTGTATATAAATAAACCTTAACTTAATTATGTGGATGTAAAAATTATACTGCTTTATTTTTGTTACTTTATTTATAGGAATAAAACGTAAGTTTCATAACCTTGAAGTTATTTGAATTTTCTGTGTTTTTAATAATTTTACAAGACATCAAAGAAAGATTAACTACAAAATTATAAGAAAAATAATAAGTAGAAATAATTTAAATAACTTTAATAGCTATCACTGTGAGAAAAAATGTTAATAATTGATTCAAAGGAAATTTTTCTTCAATTATATTAGTTTAATTTAAACATATGGGCAAAAATCAAATCTAAAGTTTAAAGGCATTTAAAATCCATCATCATCATCTTCAGCCATTTCTTTAGCCAATTCTAAATCCTGCTGTTCACGTTCTCTTCTTTCTTCTGCACTTTCTAAATCTTTACCATATGATTTTGGTGGATAACGCATTGCTTTGACACTTTGATTGTGTAAATCTAAGCAGAATGATATTCTTTCATGAAATGCAAGCTGTGGCTCCCTAGTACTATAAACATCAGTACTCTCCTTGCTACGTAAATATCCCATTTCTGGATCAATAGTAGCTTCAATAACACCGTCACGTATTGCTTTTGCAACTATAAATTCAGCATCTTCAGCTGAATCTAGACCTAGCTTTTTAGCTATATCTTGGGGTGATATACGTGAATAAGATAAACCAATTGATCTGATTGCTGTTTTAATAACATTATGCCTTAAACGTATAATCAATGTAAATGTATTATCTTGTTGAAATTTTGGACCAAAATTCTCAACAACTTCTCCAAATCTTTGTAAATTTCCCATTCGTACAGCTTGTGTTAGTTGAAAATATGGTGCTAGAGATTTTCGAAGTGCTGATTGTCGGAAAACTTGACGCTCAGGTATATTTCCAAGCAATAATTCTACAACAATCACAAGTTTTTGAACAGTTTGCCGAAATCCAACAGCTGCATGTTGCGGTGCTTTACGTAATGCTTGAATCAAATGCTTATGTGCAACACTATACTCTAATTTTGCAGCTTTAATCCTTCCAAGATAATATAAGAATCTAGCCCATTCATTGTTACTAGCAGTCTCAGGAAATACCGATTTTCTTACTAATTTATCAGCTTGATCATATAAAGCATAATGCAAATAATTCCTTAATAAGCAATTAATAATAACTGCTTGACCTTCAAAATCATTACGAAGTGTGGCTGTACGGAGACGTGCATGTAAAAATGGTCTTATTGTTTCCAGTTTATTTAATAGCTCAACTATTCTAGAGCGATAAAAATAACATTTGGCCGCTATCAAATCAAGTGATCTTCTATTTTGACCAGTAATTTTATTCATTAAAAGATCAGATGACTTAAATGCCTGCTCTAAGTGATTATCATCTAGTAATCTTAACAACAATAAGAGATGAAAATAAACATCAACCTCAGGTATAGGCAACTTTGTTGCAGATCTATTACGCAAACCTTCTGGTTCTTGAATGTTAGTAGTTAAACAATTAATATGATCCAGTATAAAATCACGATCACTACCGATTGGATATAAATGAATAGTTAAACTTTTTAAAACAACAGGATTAGTTTTACGTCTAGTATTTGGAATACCTCGAAGAACACGCAATATGAATCTAGAAAGTTATTTTGTATTAAATTAAAAAATCTATCAAAAAACAATTGCAATTTAGAAGTCTTTACCTTGGTTCTTTACTAGCTACTGCTTTTTCAATTTGCCGTATTTGTTCTCTGATTTCTTGTATAGTCAGCACGTTTAGATCTTTTTTAACAGTTTCATCTTCTACAGTATTTTCAATACTTTCCATTTCTACATCTTGGACAACAGTCTCAGTTTGTGCAACCATGTTCAATTTGTTTTATGTACCTTCAGATTTCCAGAATAGCTATGGTTAACTTGTGTCAAAACTGTCGAGTAATAACTATGGCCGACTGTAAAAGTAATACCAACACAAGAAAAATAGTTTGGTACAGTTTATGTTTTTCTTAATAAAAATACAAACATTCTTTTATTTTATACATTTGATTCACACATTTTTTTGATTTTCCGAAAAATATAAAGTTACAAAATGATTTTTTTTTTATATTTATGAAACTTGAATGCTAGTTTTTTTAAGTAAAACTATAAATTTTATTATTATCATGCTTTTTTAATTATAAGTTTACAACTAGAATCAAAAATGAGTTGTTTGATTTGATCCCTCTAGTCCGATCAAATCCCAGTAGGAAATGGAGCTGTCAAAACTAACGCCGAAATGATAGCTTTTTTTTTACTCTATTGTTGAATATCTGACACTCAGAGTAATCCTTTAAACTAAAACTAAAATTGGTGTTTATGAAAACACCTAATTATTTTTATATAAATTTATCAATTTACCAGCCCTGGAATAAAAAATTTCATATCAAAATCAAAGTTTTAATCTTGTAATATATTGTTATCTGTAATCATATTTAAAGATTTTATTTTATATAATGACTATGTGATAAAATGTTAATTTGGTTTTTATAAAAAATTGATTATCTTTTTGCATTTACTTTCAAGTTATAATTCCTTAATAATTTCTCGTATTTAAGAAGTTTTGAAAATGCTTTCTCGTGGAATTTTATCGAAAAAATTTCATCGTATATTATTAAGTCAGCACTCCCGGTATTCCTCGGATCAAAAAGGAGATAAACCGGATCCAAATCATCCAATAAGGAGAACACTTCGTATTATGGGGGAAGATATGAAAAGGCTGAAAGAAATGTTTAAAGCACCTTTTAGAAAAGAAACAGACGAAAAAATAGAATATGATGAATTTGGAGAATTCATACCTAAGGCTAAACAAAGTGGAATATTTCAAACACACTGCGATGTACTCGTAATAGGAGGTGGTGGTGTTGGAAGCTCAATTGCATTTTGGTTGAAAAAAAAGGCTCGGGAAGGATTAAATGTTGTTGTTGTCGAAAAGGATCCTACTGTATTAATCTAATATTATAAATAATAATCAAATATAATTTCTACATTATAGTATGCACAAGCATCAACAGTTCTCTCCGTTGGGGGAATTAGGCAACAATTTTCATTACCAGAAAATATTGAAATGTCCTTATTCGCAGCAGATTTTTTAAGATTTTCAAAAAAGTATTTAGGAGATGATGTGGAATTGAATTTCACTCCTTACGGATATTTGACTTTAGCAACAGAAGAAGGAGCTGAAATACTTAAAAATAATTCAAAATTACAAAATGAATTAGGTGCACGTAATGAAATTTTGACTGCAAACGAACTTAAGGCCAAATTCCCATGGCTTAATACTGATGGCATAGCTTTAGGTAGGCATAAAATAATTAATGTATTTTTGACAATCAAAGCTTCCAAAAGTGTTTAGGTTGTCATGGCTTAGAAAAAGAAGGCTGGTTTGATCCATGGGCATTATTGTGTGGAATGAAAAGACGTGCTCAGGAATTTGGCGCTCATTTTGTTCATGGTAATGTAATTGACTTTGAATATCGTGATCAGCCTGATATGTCTGTATCTGGGGTTGATGAACTTGTTAATCAAGCACTTGATAAAGTTGTTATTCAAACACCAGACGGAGAACAAAAAACCATTAAATTTGCTATTTGTGTGATTGCTGCTGGAGCTAATTCAAACAATGTAGCAAAATTGGCAAAAATTGGTGTTGGGAAAGGGTTATTAAGTTGTCCATTGCCAATTGAAGCAAGGTTATTTGGATTTTAAATAATTTTTATTCACATATAAAGTTTTTATTTCATTAATTTTTAGAAAACGTTATGTTTATGTATTTAATTGCCAAAATGAAAATGCTCCAGGGCTATGTACACCATTGACAATCGATCCAACAAATACTTATTTCCGAAGGGATGGATTATGCGGAAACTATATTGCAGGAAGAAGTCCTTCATTTGACAAAGAACCATCTATTGATAATTTAGATGTTGATTACAATTATTTCGATACAGATGTATGGCCAATTTTATCACAAAGAGTTCCAGCGTTTGAAGGTGTTAAAGTAACAAACGGTTGGTCAGGATTTTATGAATATAATACGTTTGATGAGAATGGAATAATCGGTTCTCATCCATATTATTTTAATTTACTTATTGCAACGGGATTTAGCGGGCACGGTATACAACAAGTTCCCGCTGTTGGGCGAGCAATATCTGAATTAATTATTGATGGCCAATTTAGGACAATTGATTTAACACGATTAGGATTTGATAGAATAATTGTACAAGAACCAATGTATGAAACAAACATAGTATAATATTTTAATTTAAATGCTGGAAAACTTGTAATTGATTAGATTTTTAAGTTTTATATATTATATGATCAAGATATTTATCAAGATTGATTTTGATACCAAAAATATTCTTACTAAAAATATAATTATGCCATTTTGTATTTTAGCCATCATTTATTTTAGATATAAGTTTTGAATAGTTAGATCCTTTTTAAATTGTTATAATAAATCGCAAGCATTGTAAACTTATTTGAAATTTTTTGCAAAAAATATAGCGAAAAATTTAATCCAAATTTTATTAAAAAAAAAACAATTCTAAAATTATTTTAATATATCAAAAAGCAATAAAGTGAATAGATAATTAGTTGCATTGTTCAAAATTATTATTTGGTATCTTTTCCTAGCAATTTTTGCTTTTCTAAGCTTTAATCAAGAGTGATTAAATTCAATTAATTAAGCTACCAATGGAAATGACAACTCCCTCTTTTTTATTAAAACAAAACATTCAAATTTAGAAAAATAAAAACAACATATTAGGGTTGAATAGTGTTGCTCATACTTTCTTTCAAAATTATTTTAAAAATTAAAAAATGTATTTCATGTACGAAAATTTATTTTTATTTGACGAAAAAACTACTTCTACTCATATAAAACAAAGTAAACTCGAAAGCAAAGCTAACGATTATGCAAACTTCAACTGAGCACTATTAATCCTTCGTATACTTTATTTATATTAGAAAATTTAAATAATAGTCAACTAATATGTTTTCCCGATCTATTTAAACTGCCCAGGTGCTGGTCCAAATAAACCACCGCCCTGTTTATTAGCTGCCCGCGATGGGGCAAATCCAAGCATTTTTTGTATATTCTGTCTAATAGACATCGTGCATAATATATACAAAAAAATAAAAGAACATTCAGTATAATCTTCACCTGATAAATTTCGATGGCTTAACCCTTGTATCCAGGCAATTGGAATAAAGGGTAGACGAGCTACAACACGACCGTCAAATCTGAAAAATATGTTGTATAAAAATATTAAAAACAAATATGTGCAAAGATAAAATTAACTATACATGCTATTAAACATGCTTAGTAATGCTGTAAAAGCAAATCCTGTTGCAAACATTGATTTCATTTTTACAAGGGATAAATCTCTATTATTATTTTTTAATTTTTCTTCATCCCTCTCAATTTTTTTCTTGTGTGATTTATCGAGCGAGTCTCCATGGATTTCTTTGCGTCTTTCTACTAAAAAAAATTTCTTTGCTCCTCAACTAAGAAATTCATTTGAATAAACATCTTACATTTTTTACTTTGTTTCTCAACTTCTCCCTTTAATTTTTTATATTTTTCTGTACGATAGACAAGTAACCACGTGAGACCTAAAAGGAAATACATAAATATATTTTTCAAAAAAAAAAAAAAAAAAAACAATTTACCTTCTCCTAAAAAAGCCGTACAAATAGATATAGAAACAATTAATAATGTATCAGACCACATAATTATTTTAAAAAAGATTAATAAAAAATATGGAACATCAAAATTTTGAGTTTGACAGTTTAAGCTTACTATGGAAGTACAGCTTTCAGGTATACATATGTAGATGTAATTTTAAAGGGAGGGTAAGGTTTTAAAGGCAAAAAAGGGCATACTTTAATGATTTTTTTTTTGTAATAGGGTTCATATTGATTTATTTATTTCATAAACATGTTAAGACACAACATCTTAAGTATCTTTTATGAATTTTTTTTTTAAAAATATTAATAAATAAGGCTGTTCAGGCGAATTTCCTGGGGCGCCTCTGAAAAAAGTAGTCTTGCCGTAACCACGAAGTCTTTTGAATGTACTCGAGTAAAAAACTATAGTTCTAAGTCTGTATATAAGGCCGTTTAATTCTGAAAGCGACTTTAAACTGTTTTCAGTCAGTCACTATTCGTATATTTGCATTATTATCTGCACTCAGATCAATAAGTCGTGTAATTAAATCACTAAAAGTTATTGTTATAAGGACCTGAATTTTAGAACTAAATGACTCGATTCGGAAATATAGTAAATACCCCGCTAAAAAAACTATAATCCAAAAAATTTACTAACTGCACTTGGTTAAAGTTAAGTTATCATGCTAAAGCGTTAATGTGTCAGCCTCTGACAGTATAGGCATAGGCCATTGTAATTAAGAGAACATTTTTTTGAAAGAAGTTCCTTACCCGTGGGCTTATACGTGAATGAAATTTAAAAAAAAAAAATATTCTTGAAAAATACATTCCTAAAGAAACTATTTATTTTGACTGTTAGACAATTAATTTTATTCAAAGCATTAAACATTGGCTTTAATCTATTTTTTAATATCAATACAATAATATTAATATATTTTCATAAACAACCCAAAAATGTATTTCGTTAATTTATTTACTTTTTAAGTAGTTAAATATTTTTTAAATAATCTAAAGACTCCCTTTTGTCTACTAAAAAATTATTGTATTTTCGAAGCTTTCAAAAGCTGCAAATAAATAAATATTTGTATCAAATTTCTGTTACAAACTAACTTACAAAAGATCACAATTGTTTATTTTTTTCCTAATTTCTAATATACGTATTTTTATATAATTTTTTGAGATTCTTTATTTCGTTTTTATATTAAATTATTTCATTCAGTTTAAACAAGTTAACAACTACTTTACAATAGAAGACAATGATTAAAGTTTCGATGTTTTCTTTTTGGATTTTTCTTAACTAAGTTAAATACTTAAAATAAAAAAAGAAACCTATAGAACACTTAACATATTTGTTTAAATAGTCTTTTATGAGCGTAAGTTCAATATATTATTTTTACATGACTAGAAAATATAACATTATTTATACTTTTAAAATAATGCTAAGTAATTTAATCACTAATTGAATTGGTATGTCTGATCGCAGTCGAACTATGCCTTGTTTTACGTAATTCTTCGTTGTCAATCTCAGACGATGGTGATGTTGAATTCAAAAGTGCAATTGTTTTATTAAAATCAATTGTTGCATATCCTTGGGTAGATAATTTTGGACTACCTGGTATTAATATATTAGAACCAGAAAATGTTGCTGATTTTGAAACACAATTAGCCTTACTACAGTTGAAAATTGAATTTGTATCTTTTAAAGAAGTTTCAGCATTTTCATTATTGATAGTATTATCAAAAGCTATTTTAGATAATGCTATAACATTTGCACTTGAACTGGACGGTGTAGGTGATGAGCATAATGCCGATTGATCAAGATCTAGAACTATATAATTAACCTTACGATTTTTATTAAATATAGTTGGACTTGATGGTTCAGATCTGTCAATACTTAATACGGCTGTATTTGAAATGTCTATCTTTGAAAATAATTCTGGTTTTGAAAATCTTTTATATTTAAATAAATTTTTACATTCAGTTAGATCTAAATTTTCATAAAAACGTGCTGCTGAATCCCCTAAATTTAAATTCATTGTAGCTTCAGCAAGACATTTATTAGAATTAGTTCTACAGCATTTTAAAATACCTTCAAGTTTTCCGGGTGCGATATTAACATACGGTCGATCATGTTCAATATCGGAATCAGTATTTGTCTTCTTACTCCAAATTATTTCTTTATTTGAATTCGGCAGGGATTGTTTACGATTTTCTTGTAATAATGATGCAATTGAAGGCGCTGGTTCTAATGGTGGTTTATCTTGTAATACTTTACATAATAAATTGTTGTTACTCTCTTTGTTATGACACAAATTTGCTTCAGAACAAATAATATTATTTTCGTAAAGCTGTTGTTGATTTGATGTAATAATTTCATCGATATTTAAAATACTACTTGGTGAATTTGTTAGTTCCGGACTTAATGGAACACTACTTGTTGATCTGAGACGTGTTCCAGGAGAAGGTGGTACTGTGTCATTACATGATATAGGTAAGGGTTCTAAATAATTGCTCTCAAAGGTATCATTATGCGCAGAATTAGTTTGTTGCATCAAATTATTTGTAATTTGTATTCTTCCATTTGGGATAACATAACTTACATTTGCACCTGGGTTTTGTATCAAACTGTTGGGTCTAGGGCTATTTTGTGATTGCTGACTTGCTCTTGAATTAACACTGCCTGATAGTATTTCATTCATTTGTGCAATACCATCTTCATTGATAGCTATTCCTTGAATATAAGTTTGAAGTAAATGAAATAAACTATTTGCTCGTCGACATCTAAATGCGTATATGCCTTCTCCTGTTATACATCGCCGTCCTACTTCAAAAGAAAAAACATCCGAATCAAACCCATACCGACGAAGATGTTGTAGAGGCCATCTAGTTGGTTCACGCCCTTTTCTGTACAATATCAGCTCCTTTGATGAAATCTCAAGTTTACCACTCCAAAGAGATACACCTTCCCCATCAATATTTATAACACGATAAATGTTTGGGTTAATATCACTTAAATCCTTTTTACTATGTACACAGCCCATATCCTAACAAGATCAACTAATAAAAGCTAGGGAAGAATAGATGAAAACATATTGTGAATTCACTATGACTCAACCAGTGTAATCAAGAATTTAATAAAGATTTAGAGTAATAAAAAGAATTAATTTTTTGTCAATTACGATGGAATAGCAAATTAAATACAAATGTCACTTTGACATTATACAGTTTTGGAGACTTCAGGAAAACTTTTGTAGGAGCTAGAAGAGAAAAAAGTATTTAAGAAATAAAATTGCATATATATTTAAATTTATTGTAATTTTTGTAATATGAAAGATATTTAGAAAAAGAAATTTTTTTACAATCGATTTGTTTCATACCCAAACTATTATGGCAGATAAATTTACTTTTTTTATGGAAAATATTGAAACAATTTCTCCAATTTAAAACAATAGCCCACAATTTTGTTAAACAGCTGTTAAAATTATTAAAAATGATTGTGAAAAACTTAATCAATTAAGAAAAATATAAACTAAATTTGGTATTTATTAAAACTAAAAAAAACAAATTTTGCAGTACAAACTTTCCATTTCATTTCATGATCAACCCTTATAAAACGGGAAAATTTACAACACCAAGTAGAAGATTCTGCAATTAGGCGGAAAAAGCTTCCGAACCTGCTGTTTGACTGCTGAAGGTTAATATTGAATTTAGTAAAGAACCTTTTCTTTCAACAATTGACACAGGTTGGTAAAATGGAGATTATATTATATTAATATTTTAGCTCTGAAAAAATGTTTTGAAGTGAGTTTTCCAATATAACTGATCTGTCTTACAATTAGAGCACATCAATAGTGGTTTCTTTGTCGTATCAGGCTACTTCTACTACTACTAGTAGCATTGGCTTTAATACAATTTTTTATTGCCTATTGGTATAATTAAACTATTTTAACTATTTCTTTATTCCTTTAAATGGTTAAAACTCCGTTTCAATTACATCCATTTCATTTTGCACACATATATTTATGAATATTAATAAGAGAAAACAAAAACTGCCTTACAGTAGGATTATAAAAAAAGCATACTGTTTGGTTTTTAAATTGTTTTAATGTATCTAATATTGGTTTTCTTTTTCAGTTTTCAAATATTAACTACAGCCATTAATAACAGTGTCTTTTAGGTTTTTTCAATGATTAAAATTAACAACATTTGGTTAAATTGTTTTCGTATTATTAATTCCACAAAAAAAATTTTTTAATGGTTAGTCCCACAGTAACTTAATCATAATTTTTTAGGTTTCTAGTTTAGAAATCACAAACTATATATCAAATAATCTATATTAGTTTCTTACTAAATTACTGATTTGGTATATTATATTAGTAAAGAATTATACAAATAAATGGCATTGCCAGTAAAAGAACGAAGAAGATATGAATTCCTTTTGTTTCAGCTCTACAATAAAATCAAAAAGTTTGCATAAAACAAGTTCTTCAATGATCTTAAAGTATTTTACTGTAGAAATTGTAATTAAGACGTTACCCTTTCGCGACTGTTGCTGGAAATATAAGACGCTTTTTATGGCTGCTGCCGAACAATCAGTTTTTCTCTCTATAGGTAAAGAACATTATTAAAATTTTAAAGTTTTTTTGTGTATATAATAAATTATTGAAATAAACAATAAATGCTTATTATATTGTTTTATAAAAGCAACAAAATTTGGCTCGAAAGTACAAAATAATTTTCAATACAAAACAGCCGAAAATTTAGAAAGCATCGGTAATGTATTAATATTAGAATAATTCGTCGCATAAGGGGTAGAAATATTTATTTCCAAAACTTTTCCAAAAAAATATTTCTTCTAAATATGTTAAATGCTTTAAATACTAAGTTTTATATACTCTTATAATATTAAATTAAGATGTCATTTTTAATATCCTTACGATAAATATTCGTTTTTGCATTGCATTTAATATTTAAATTAAACATAAAACAATTATTTTATTTGGTACACGATTGCACAACTTGTATTACATAGTTAATTGGATTACGGCAATTAAAAGGAAAGGAAGAAGTTTAATTATATCATAATCATATTTGTCATAACATCTATTTCAATGTAACGTATAATAAAACCCTGGTTGATATGATTTTAAAAAATTTCAACATAAAAAGTTATAAAATAACTTAACTAGAATTAATCACAAAATGTAGTATATTAAAGTAAAACGTGATAAAAGAATACAATTTTTGAATCAACATTAATGAGTTTTGCATTCAAGGGCTAAATATTGATTTTATTGTAATATTTTGTAAATCGTTTTCAGAAAACTATGAACTTTATATTTCTTCTAGAAAAAACCACTAATTTCATTTTATTCTATTTTAGATTCTTATTTTTTGTTTTGTTTTTGAACTCTCTTAATCTAAACAAATGTACTAACAGATAGTTAACAACACTGAAACCATTTTGTTTTGAGTCCAATACATTGACATTATATCTTTTGATCTTTCAAATATAATTATTTTTTTGGCTAATTTTTGTTCGTTTATTTATATTTTAACTAAAAATATTTAGTTTTTATTAACATTGATTTCAGCTAATTTTAAATATTTTCAGTTTGAAAACTGAAAATTAACAAACTAACAAATTTTATATTATTTTTTTTGTTTTATTCTTTTAATTATTTAAAATTAAATTTTTCAATAAAATAAATTTTCCAGAAATTTGTATATTTTTCTTTGAAATACTAAAAACTTTCCTTTAAACTTATACTATTAAGTATATATGTACAAAAATTCAATTATTAACTTAATAATATTTGTATTTTATACAAAAAGTGTTAATAATCATTTTGTTAAATTATTAAAAAATATTTAGAAAGATATTGCAAAAATGCTTATTTTTTTCAATATTTAATACTATTTCTTTTTTAATATTGTTTCTTTATGTCTGAATATTTTTATCAAATTTATTACATTATGTTTTGCGTGCAAGTTATTCTTTTCCATCTAAATGTTGAGTGGTACCTAGTTCAAGAAGTTCATGCGGCTCTGCATTTGCCTGAAAAAAAAAAAGAAAATTTAAATTGATGCAAAATCAATTCAATTTAATTTATTTCAAAAAAAGATAATTGAATTTTGTTGTTGTTAGAATACACCCAAAAAAACTTCAAGAAAATAAGGCTTCAATATATTTAAAGATGTAGTTATTCTTTAACAGTAACGCAACTCTTATGGGTGCCAGCCGGGATATTTTTTAATAATGTTACCTCAAGAATAAAAACTGTTATTAATAATAAAATGTCTATTTAGGTTTTATTGAAATCTTAGCAAGTAACAATCTGTAGTCTTTGGTGTCAAAATTTCGTGGTGATAGTTCAAATGTTATTCTTAAAAATATATTTACTTGCTTTCTTAATAAATGCACAATACGCTGCACTTTGAATCAATATACCAAACAGACAGTTATTCAACTATTATTATCTTATAATTTTCTAAATTATTGAACTTAATCCAGTATCTAATAAAGCATGTTTTATTTATTTTTTAAGATATTTTTATCTTAATTCATGACACAAATAAAAAAGGGCTATCAATAATTTTGGACGATTTTGGATGCATTCTCCAGGACGTAACACACAAATATCTTCGTTTAGCAATTATTATTTAATATATTCTTTACATTTTTTCACAGACAGTTCTTCTTTCCCCAAGCTATGCGGCTGTTCCTAACTCCTATATTTCTTCTGAATGCATATCTGCTTGGTAGAAGAAAAACTATTGCATTTATGACTAACTTACTCAAATAAATAATAATAAATAATAGGTATATATTTACCTTATCAATTTGATGGTTTAATTCTTTTATTGATAATTGATCAACTAGAATTGTCCCTAAAGCATCGCACATTACATTTATTGTCGTTCGGAATCGATCTCTGTAAGTAAAATTTAAATGTCAACAAACCAATAAATAAAAATTTAAAAAACAAGATTTATTTATTTTGCAAAAGACATTTTTAACATATAAATTTGTTTGTTTGCTCAAATGAATGGTTATCGATACCATAGTTACATGATCAAAATTCGCGTGTAGTCCCTGTCATAAGGACTACAGCTTTGTAGTTAGATTGATATAATTACGGTAGCATTATTGACAAATTTATGGACCAAATAACTCATAAAAGTGATTAAAAAATCAGTAAATATAACAAAAATTAAAAATTATTTTTGTAAAGTTCACAGCAATGAGAAACAAAATATTTCAAAACTGCTCGGGTCAATTCTATCATTTTTTAAAAGGAGAAAGTAAAAAGAAACGAAAACAAATTTGTTTCTCTAGAGTCTAGACTTTGAAATTCAAAAAATTTATATACACTTAATTCTGGTTTTACACGATTTTAATTTAAGCTAATACTAATCCAGCCACACACAAGCTGATTCTCTTATATAATACTCTCTTGCATTCAATAATGTGCAAAAAGAAAAAATGAAAATAAAATTAAGTTAAGCAGAGAACAAGAATCATTAATGAAATACATGAAGAACAATAATCAAATTTTGGACCAGATTATCAATGCTTGGTAGACGCATTTGTAATTTTAAGACTTAAAGAAATTTGCAATTGCAAAAAACTTATTTCACACTATAATTATCAATTTTCCCAAAATTTGTCGATTTTATTAACTCAAATACATTTAATTCCGTGTTCCATTAGGTTTTTTTTTTTTAGCAAATAAGCAATCTCTCGTCGATTTCACAATAATAATTTTGTTTTTCATTATCACCTCTGTACTTTTCAGAAGTCAATTTGAATCATTTAAAATAAAATTTAATATGATATCTTTGTTTTGTAATTAATATTATTAATAATAAATAAATACTAACAACAACCAATCAATTGCTATAATTAATGAAATATCTTTGGCAGGAAGGCCAACAGTATCCAGAACCATAACCATAGTAACAAGACCAGCTTGTGGGATACCAGCAGCCCCAATCGAAGCAGCCGTTGCAGTTATACTAAAATATCAAAAAAAATATCAACTGTTTTTTATTAAAATTTTGAATAGTCTTATTACCTAACAGCAACAACATGACCAAATGAATAAGATACTCGTCTAAATTGTGCAATAAAAAGCGCAGCAACCGCTTCATATAAAGCTGTACCGTCCATATTAATAGTAGCACCAACAGGTATAACAAATCTAGTAACACGTTGATCAATTCCCATATTATCTAAACAACCAATTGTTATTGGCATCGTAGCCGAACTAGATCCTGTACCAAAGGCTGTTGCTAAAACTTGACCCATTTTTGCAATATATCCATAGGGTAAACGTCTTGTTGCCAAAAAGAATATTATAGCAATAGTTCCTATTAATAAATATTTATTATATATTTTTTATTTAATTATTTATTAATTATAGTTACCAAAACCATGAAGAAATAGACCAAGCATTACTGTTACAAAATACCAGCCCAATTGAGCTACAACAACTCCTAGTGATTCCATTTCAAGTAATTTTGCTGTGACTAGAAAATAAACTCCTATTGGTGATATCCTAAAAAATATAAAATTAAATTCATCTTCCTTTTATTTTAAACTAAATATAAATTTACCATATAACCCAAGAAGTTATTATCATCATAGCTTCACTAAGAACTGTAAAAAAGTCCTTAAGTGTTTTTCCTTTTTCACGCATTTTTCCGATTGTTATACCTAAAACAATGCTAAACATCACTAAACCAAGTACATTTGGTGTCCTATGAAATTCTTCCTTGATTTCATAAAGTTGTATCGGTACTAAAAGTTCAAATAATTTTTGATTTTAATTTGAATAATAAATAAACTAATTAAAAAGGTGCGCTGCGAATTTTAGAAAGCTAGTTAGTTAATAGTTCAGGAAATTTATGTGTTGTGAACTTTTTAGGTGGTTTCTTGAAATTTTTTGTGTTCCAGACAGGTAAGGCAGCTAGCAAAACGTTGAAGAACTTGAATGTAAAAAATTATACCAAGTATTAATTTAGTTATTTATACAAATATCGCACTTTTATCTAAAGATTTCGAAAAAGTAGTAGGTTATCCCAAGCACAGAAATATTTAATTGCCTTATATATTTATAGGAATAAAGCTGCTTCAAAATTGATGTCATAAAATTCTTTTGGAGATTATTTACTTGAAAATGCAAAATAAACTTTTAACTTAAATTTGAGAAGTACCCTACAAAGGTCATTATCAATTAAAACAACTCGGCAGATTGAAGGAAAGAATTCAATAGCAAAAAATAAATTAAAGCAGTTAAGATGCTGAACTGCAAGATTTTTCAAAAAATTCCATTGAAACAACGTATTAGTTTCTGCAACTCATTCAGAAACGTAACGAAATTCATCCACTTCTAAAATGACTGATTAATGGCGACGAAAAATGTATATTTTTCGACAATGTTAATCGAAAAGACTCAATAAGTTTTAACCCGGTTACACAACATTAAAACCAGAAGCTCCACATAAAATTAAAAGACTACCAGTTGGGTAAAGTTATAAAGAAATTCTGTTGTCCCTTGTCGACTTTTAATTTAAGGGAGTGAACACTACTTCTAAAGGTACCTTCTCCTACTAAAGTTTACTTTTAAAAATACATTTTTTTTTGGAGCTAGTTTAAGACAAAAATAAGATATAAAACATTTGTTTTGTTAATTTTTGAAAAAAATAAAATTTTTAAGATAAAAGTTCTTATAAAAATCGTACTTACAATCACTAGATGCATTTTTCGGCTTCTCAAGTTTGGTTCGATACTGAAATTAGTATATTTTAAATAAATGAAAACATATTATTTATTTTTCAGTTGGACTTAAAACAAAAATTTATAACTATGGTCAGAACAACAAATCTACTAAAAAAGTCCATACCGAGTTATCGAAAGTATCGGACTAATTTGTATGATGGTTTATTAATAATTTAATTTATTAACTTATGAAAATTTTGTGTATTTTTTAATTATACGTGGCTAATTAGTTACTTTACATACATATATAATAAGTGTGTTTTTAAACAACAGCAAGCATCAGAATAAAATATTTGTTAAATAAAATAAAAAAAATAATTATATAATAATTCTTACAGTAAGTTAGAAAAGATTTTCTTTTAGCACATTTTAGTCAATGTGGAAAAAATTAATTTTAAAATTGAAAAAAAAAAAATTAATAAAATTAAAGCATAAAATATTTAAATTTAGTTAAAGGCAAAAAATTTATTTGGCTACGCTAATTGAATAATAACCCTTTAATAAAATTACAAAAATTTTATTATGTCATGGGTTAAATTCTTTTGATATACAAATTTGAATTAGGTTAAGTATTTGATTATTTTTAATGGACTCACTTAGCATTTCTTAGAATATTTGCTTAAAAAGTTAAATTTAAAAATTATATTGTTTGCTTTTAAAATAGTTTGATGTAATAATTAATTATTTTCTAAAAATTTTTAGAGGTCATAATTATATAAAAATTTACCTGATACATAGATGCTTGAATGATGTTTGGCGGAAATAAATTCCTGAAATACAAAAAAGTCTTTTTTTAGTAAAATATTATATTGCGAAATCATATAATTAAATTTTAAATTAAACAATACCTATAAACACTAAGACAAATCATTAAATTAGAAGATGCCATGAAAAATATAATTCAAGCAATATAATGAAATATTTTTCGAATTTTTATTAGAAATATTTTTCTCTGGCTTTAATACTGGTGGAGTTTAAATTGCTTCGAAATAGACAAGTTATAGGACAGTTGTTATAATTTATAAATTGTCGTTTTTAGAAATCTTTATGAAATTTGTTCAAGTTAGATTGAATTTTAATTGTATATTTTGATAAAAGTTATTAGTGTTAGGAGAAAAATGTTTTTTCAAAAAACATAAACCAAATACTTTCAATAAATAACTCTACAAAATAGATATAACTAGAAAATTAAATTTTTTGTTTAAAATATTTTGTATCAGTTCTGATGATTATGGTAAATTACTGCTTTCGGTAATTTGAATGTTTTGTTTTAAATTTTTTTTGGTTGTTTACAAATATTTCAAAAAAATAACAAGCTATCAATGCCACAAATACTCTAAAAATGCTCTCAACCTAAACAAAGTTTTTAATATTATCCTATTTTTAAAATCTTGACCTTTCCATATAATAAATCTTTACAAAGTTTACATATCTCGCTTCTTTAAAAGTTTTCCTATTTTTTCCTTTATTAATCAAATGCCTCAATAACACTTTGTAACCTGTTTGTCATACAATTTCAATCCATATATATCCATATATCCATATAGATGTAAAAACTATTACTTTTGTCAGATATATGTAGATATTAATCAATTTTCAAAACAAAAGCAGCAAATATCAAGTAGTATATCTTGTAATATATTTTATCAAAAACCAAATTAAAAATGTTATTAAAATCCATACATTATCGGAAAGTGTAAATTCCCACACACTCCCTAGTCGATTTATTGAATTATTTATAATTACAAAATAAATACCAGAAAATTTTGAGAGATAAATATTTTGTTTGCGCTCATCAAAAGTCTAATGAAATAATTTCATCAAAATATGCGACAATCTCAAGGTTGATAGTTTGATAGGACAACATTAAGAAGTGATCCGAATACGGTTTTTGTAGAAATACATATATCGATGGATAAAAAACAACCTTTTACTAATTTCAATTTCAAGTTTTCGGGTAGAAAGAAGTATTAAGGAGCCAAATCAGATGATTTCAGTAGACGGTTTAACACAAGACTTAATTTGGAGTTACGCAGATATACATATATTTGTCAGTTTTATAGATCCCTAAGTATCACAAATTACATTTCGGAAATGCCTACTTCAAAGTTTTAAGATAAATTGACAATAACTGCCCAGCTAGTAGGAATGAATTTTCATGTTGATATTTTATTTCCAATTTAAAAATTTAACAAGCACTGTTTTGGTTTTGTGTGGATCTCTTTATTTTCATTGTGGTAAGTTTTTTGCTTTCCATGGCGTAATTTTATCCATTATTTTTGAATTGTACTTGAATCAATATTTTCTCTACCTCTAGAAAGTTATATGAGAATGTTCCAAAATTATTTTTTTGTTTTATTGGTTTTTCTTAAAATGCTCAAAGTATCTTTAATAATTTTAATCGAAACACTGCGATCAAATATATAATACAACCCCATAATATTTTGAACATTTCAAATATCCGAGCTGAAATACAAGGATATTTTTTACGTTAGCTAAGCAATCAACATGACCTAAATAAAAATGTTGTCTTTTAAATACCTTAAGTCTATAGTAGTTTTATTAATATATACAGTGACACTACTCTGCTTCAAAAAACAAAATTTCAATGTAATTAGGGTGGAATATTATCAATATGACAAGCAAAAAGCTGCCTTGACCTTAATCTTGAAGATAGTTTACTGATTACTCTCATTGGTGTTAATCTTTTTCAATGAGTTTAAATGATTTCAAATATAAAGCTATGGATTAAAAATAGCCTTTGTAATCTGCACCACTTGTTCGTATCATTATGATTATAAGAAGTAAAATAAATTTACGGTCTAAATAATTCATGCAATGGTATCGATAATTATGGTGTCAGTTTCAGGCTTTAAATTAAATGTTAGTTAATTAATGTTATTTTGAAAATTGTCTTGCGGTCAACATTGTAATTAATCTCATTTCATTATTTTAATGTTACAGTATTTTTTTTTTATTGGAGGAAATAGTAACAGTAATTGTTTACTATTTTTTGAAAGATGCTGCTAAATATTGAAACAGAAGCCGCACTAGCACTTCATTAGTGCAAAGATTTGTTCTATGTGACGGGAGTCATTTTAATGCTTGAAACAATTTCAACTTTATTTTAAAATGATAGAAGGTGTTAGTAAAAATAATACTACTAATTCTTTTTCATATACATACGTCACTAAAAATTGTTGTGAAAAAAATTCTTATTAAAAACGATTTTACGTGAAACGTATTTATTCTCGTATAAAATATGTAACTAAAATAACTTAAATCACATTTAAAAAATATTATAAACACATTAATAATTAAATATAAAGAAATGAAGAAGTATGGGCAAAGCTTCATATTGTTTATTTCTGTGTAACAAATACTGTGGGGTAAAATTTAAACAAAAAATTTAATATCACTCGGAGATCTGTTTGATCATACTTTAAGAGCTTTTTAGCTGTTCGTTAGTTTTGATGTACGTACCACTCAATGGGTTGGCCGAACATGTGTGCAATAATGTTTGTTACAATTTACACATTTAAACAGTTATTTAAAGCCCAGCATTAATATATTAATACATCATCATATTTAAGCTGTTAAATATTTCAAAACTTATAAAACACAAGCCTAAAGTGTAAAAGAAACGATTATTTTCAGAGGATGAAGACTAAAGTTTTGAACTATTTGTTATATAATGTTTTTCAAATTTATTGGTTTGAAGTATAGTTGTTTTAAGTATATCTAAAATATTTGATTAAATAAATCACGTATTTTAAATACTCTCAAATTCAATAGGACAGTTATGAGATCATAACTCTTAAGTGATTAGAAATTGCCAAATTATATGAAGTGCTATATTTAATAAGAGGTCAATCATGTTACTTCCGTTCAAGCAAAGTAAATTAAGTATGTATATGTATATAGAAGCCTTAAATAATATATCTCACTAATCAGATGAATGCAATTTTAATATGTATAAAAGTTTATCTAGTATTATATTAAATTAGTAAATAAATCAAATCCAGGGTCAGAAATTGTATATGGACCCGCATAATATCAATTTAACGGAAGGCTAAATTACACATGTCAGTAGTTTAATTTAGAAAACAGCTCAAATTATTTTGATCCCTGATGTTAAAATTTATTTGCAATCATTGCGACTTTCTTGAATGTATTCCATTCAAATGATTATTTCTTTTATGATACTTCCCTATAATCATTTAAAATATATAATTTTAAGAATATAGAGCTAATATAACAAATTGATTACAAGTTATCATGTATTTGATTTCTAAATAATAAAGCTATAGATTTTTATAGCGCTTTTACTCATTTTCCGATGTGATTGTTACGCAAAAGATAAGATGAGTTTCGCGCGGTACCTTATGTTATGTAACCTAAGGTGTTGCAGACGTAAAGCCATTAAAAACAATTGAGTAAT
Organism: Acrocera orbiculus; assembly: GCA_947359355.1. Classification (NCBI taxonomy): domain Eukaryota; kingdom Metazoa; phylum Arthropoda; class Insecta; order Diptera; family Acroceridae; genus Acrocera; species Acrocera orbiculus. Next base: position 27,576,867 of record OX375757.1, read on the forward strand.
TCTACTAAAAAATTCATACTTACTTAAAATATTTTAATTTTTACTTTGGTTTTTAAACTACGCAAAAAAAATATTAACAGAAAGTAAGTTTTGATTAATTATTAAATTTCTCAGATGAAATTATATATTTCAAAAATACTTTTCAACAACAAAAAACATTAGTGCAAATCTGTCTTTCGCGATTGGATAAAAATACCAAAGATAAAAGGTTCCCTTATCTTTTGAGATTGGTTAATTAATTCCGATTTAGTCGGTAAACTGATGTTAATATGAATGAAGTATTTATTTTGATTAACCGTAATTTACTTTTATAGACTCTTTAGGAGATTTGAAATTGGGATAAAATGTAAATTCTATAACAATTGTAACATAGTTTAATTATTATTAAAAATAGAACAATAAAAATAAAATATCAGGGTAAACGGATTCATAAATATAATATAAAAATTAATTTGAAGGGAAATATATTAGAATCAACATAATCTAAAATAAATCTCACAAAAACTATTTTAAAAGCTTAGCAAAAGTTTTTTTTCCTATTTGAGAAGTAATCAATCAAGTGCATTGTCTTAGTAATATCATAAAAAAACTCTTGCAATATAAGCATGATAACTAGGATTTTTTACTCTAGTGTATAGCTATCGATGAAACATGAATCCTTCATTAAATTCTCGAATCAGATTAGCACTCGAATTCAATCTAATAAAAGATCATAAAAGCTCAACAATCTTTCAATAAAGTTATACGATCTATATTTATGTACATTATTGGGTTGTTTAAGAGAAGAAATCAAGTAAAAACGACCACATAAGTATATAAAAAGTGACTTCAGAGTAAGACAAAGGTCGTATTAGAAGACAATAGCAAAATGGGATTATTTGAAATACAAATTGAGAACCAGTAGTTAAGGGGGTCCTCTCGTTTAGAAATTTGAAAAAATATATATTTTCATAGCTTAACTCCTTACGAAAGTGTTCTCAAGAGGATTTTTCGAAATTCGAATTATTTTCAGAGATACAGCTTATTTTGTGATGCACTTTAGTGCTTACATTAGCTCAGTTAAGTCTTTAAAACTTTCGAAACGGCGTATATGATATCTCAAGTTCAACTTAACCGATTCACTTGAAATTTGGCACAGAGATTCCATATAAATCAAGCTATCGCACTACGAAGAGTCTTTTACTATTTTTTTATTTTTTTTCTTTGAAAAACTCCGAAAGGCGAAAAAATAAGAAAAAAACGTAACTTTTTCTTTAAATTGCCACCTTTTTGTGAAAAAAAAAACTTATTTAAAAAAACTCTTTGTAGTGCCATAACTACATTCTTCTCGCTGAATAATTAAGAAAGATTTTTTTCTTCGAATTACTGGAAAGGCTGGAACCGTGCAGACCCGCTTAATAACTTTTCCAATATCAAAAAGAAAAACAAAAAAACCTGTACGAAAAAAGGGTTTGGTTTAAAATGAAACTTGTATTTTAAATAGGAAAATGTCCCTGGAAATATTTGATGACGTAATAAATAATGAGAAAAACAATAACAAAAACATAACAAAGCTTGTCTTTTACTTCTATAAGTTAAGTTACTGTTTCATAATATCGAATAAAATTAAATACCAACTTTTTAACTATGAACCATTAAATTTACAAATATAATTTTAGTAACCTTATTAAATCCAATAGAGTATCAGAAGTTAGTGTTGGTCTAACTTCGACATCAGCAGCCTCATCTTTATCAAAATGTGCTGAATATCCTGGCCGTATCGTTGAAACTAATATTATGCCAAGAATGACTGCACATATTGTTGTCGTAAAATAATAAACAATCGCCCTAAAAAATAAAATTATTATTAAATCTTTATTAACTTAAAAACCAAAATTAATACAATCTTATAAGACTATAATTTTTTTAGACAGAATATAACCCAAAACTAATTGGTATTAATAAATTTAATTATTTCCTTTCTTTTCAATTTAATTTATTTTCTTTTTATGTTTATAACAGACATAAAATTTATGGTCCTCAAGCCGAGAATTTTCTTTTTTGTGAAATAAACAAATTTTGTAGGTCATCAAAGTTGTTTGATGTGATCGCAAAAATTTATCCTTTTTAAGAATTATAAGGGATAAAGTTTCTATTGTAAAAAATTGAAACCTAAATGGAATTGTAAGAAGCCAACGAGAAACCTTTTTAGGATATTTTGGACATACATATATTAAAGTCTTTTTTAGATTTCATATTTACTGGCGATAAAACTGGGAGTCAAAACCATTATTATAATTTTTATTGTTGGCAGTTATTAATGTAAACTGTGGTGGATATGTTAACTTTTTTTTTTGCATTTAACAATATAATAATATTATATATAACGTTGTAGATATGTTAAATAAATAACTTAATTTTCTTGGTAAAAGAGTTTACTTATAAATAAATAATTAAAATATAAAAATTTTACAAGATATATCGTAATTATTTAATATATGTATATAAATAAACATATTGATTAATCGATTAAAAAGTTTTTTAAATTGATAAAATGTTACCTAGCAGCAATTTTTCCAGACATACTCAAATCCAAAGAGCCAATAGCACTTGTAATTGATGAGACTAGTAGTGGAACAATAAGACATTTAAGCATACTACAAGATAATTTTTTTTGTTTTTTTTTAATATGAACAATGTAAATTTTAAAACTTACTTGAGAAATAAATCACCAGGATATGATATGTACATAATCTCACGTTTTGTCCATTCTCCTGAATTATTTTTAATTAATATTCCAGTAATGGCACCGCCCAGTACTCCAATTATTGTCAGTATTGTTAATAGATTTTCTCCCATAAAAATTTTCCATTTTGAACTATTTTTGGGCCTTGTCATCTTGATCTCTACGCCGTTATTAATTTTGATCTATTTTAAATATACAAACTATATTTAATTAGGGCTGCGTCCCTTTTTATACGACTTATTTTTCGTATAAAAGACGATCAAATGTAGATAAATGTTTGGCACTGAAATAAAGATTTTAAAATTTAAAAAATTATAATTATAAAACTTTTAATATTATTTAGTTATATTTTTAGTGTTTTATAGTGTTGCTTTGAGGATTTTTAACTGAGAACTATGATATGAAAAGCTTCAGGAGAATACCGTTTCAGAGTCGTATTCTTAGCCATGTGTGTCCCTTTATAATTGTATCAATTTGGATGAAAAAAAATTAATGAATAGTGAACATAAGTTATGAACTGTCGACAAGTTAGTCAGATAATTCGGTTGTAATAATTATAATAATGTTTACAATAAAAATATCGTTTCTTCAAAACCACCAAATCTGGTGGAATATTTAAAATAATATGGCAAAGCATTTAAAGCTATGAAAAATAAAAAGGAAGGTTTAGTTGTGCGTTTTTATATTGCATAACATTTTGTTTTCTCACTGCATAGTTAAAAGAAGAAAAACCAAGACCTCATTAATTTTGTGTATTTTTCAAGGTTTCCTCTAAAGACAAAAATGTATATTGCTCTATCTTGCAATGGCATAAGTTACTAAAGAAGCAGTGTATATAATTGAGTCAAAAAAATAAATATATTTTTAGGTGAATTTTAAACTAATAACAAGCAAAATTTATTTCAAAAGGAAAAGTCTTTTTAGAATATTTATAATTGATTTTTGTTACACAACGAATCACGTGGTCTTTAAAAATGTAATTTACCGAAAATTTTTTCATTCAATTATATTTTTTTATTGCAAAAAAAAATAGTAAAATAAACATCAATTTAAAAATTAATTAATATTTTCCTATAAAACCTAACAACAGTACAAAATATTCATAAGGATTTAGCGCTACACCCTACAACTTCAGTAGAAGTTGACCTTTATACTTTGTGATATAATTAAAGCTCCTTAATTGCTACTGTTTTTTACGGAAATTTTCTTTGTTACAACACATTTCAAAGAATTTTCAGAAAATATTTTCAACAAAAATTTTTCCAGTTGCAGCCATTTGAAAAATTAGAAAACAATTGGTAGAGTTAAATAAAAACAACAAATTTATTGCTCTAAGCATTTCAAGAATTCTCTAGGCTTTAAATAATCCGTAGCCATGTGGGAGTTGAAGTTTAATTCATATTATAAAAAACTTTCATAACAAACTCATATCTTTGATTTTTGTGACTAAAATCACAAATTAAGGAATGATAAGGGTTTTTTTTGGGAAATAAAACTTTTTAAAGAATTGAAGAAGATTTTTATCGAAATATTACAAGCTGAAAAAAACAACATTCCTCAAAATCATTTAAAGGAATAACGCTTTTCATTTTATTATATGTTTTTAAAAATGTTATGTAAAAATATTAAGTCGATCATGACAAAAATCTCGTAGTTTTGGACATTTCTGAAAAAAGTAAGTAAAAACAGTGTATTTTTTGTAAACGTCATTATTTTTCTAGCACAAGAGAACACTAGTGTAAAATTTTGCCAACATTCTTGAGCACTTTGCTTAACTGTAGTTCTGGATTAAAAAGTGTAAGGAGCAATAATTGCCTAAGTGAGCCTTAATTGAGCAGAAAATTTACAACAAGCTGCAAGCCCCTGCTGTAATTCTGTAGAAAAATATTTTCATTGGTACACACGGAAGATTATATGTGAAGATATTAGTTTTGATATTTTACAATATTAAATTTTTTTATTTAAAAAGAAAAAAGTTCTTTTAAATAAAACAATTCTTTGGAGCAAATTTCTCAATCCAAGAAAAAAAATTGTTAATTAATTTCTTATCATTTTTTTTTAAAAATTATAACAAGTAATTCTTAAAAATAAAATAAAAAAGAAATAAGAAACAGGCCATAACTAAGAAAATTTTATTTAAAAATTTGATTGATTTTTCTTTAACTAAGAATAAACTCAACTTGTTGCACAAAAAAGTATAGAAAGCAAAAGCAATTTTATCAATAATAATAAAATGTATAAAGAAAAATCTTTTCAAAACATGTTCAACAGTATAGACACGTTCTTCTCGCCTTAATATTTACAAGAAGATCCAAATATATTATTTTTCTTGGAATTTTCCTGAAAATATTCCTTAAAAAGAAAAATGGAAATCATGAAAATGAAAATAAAACTGAGTTATAAACCTCAGTAGTAAAATCCAATTTATTGATTTCATATTAAGAGGGTAAAACTCAGTCAAACATAAATAAAACCATGGCTGCCATGAATAAAAATCTTCAATTGGTAGAAATTTTCATAGATAAGATTAAAAATGAGAATAGAAGATAGAAAATAAAGTTTTCCATTCAAAAATTATTTCAATTTCATTGGTTTGTATTTTTATACCTATTTTGGTTATTATTGTGTAACTTAAGCTGATTTTGAAAAGATAAGCAACGAAATTGATTTCTTATTAAATCTAAGATGCTCTTTTAATAATTTAAAATTATATTTGAATTAAATTCTGAAGATTGGAACAGGCTTTACACTTGAATTAATTTTTTTATATGAAATCAGTCAAAAATTAGAATTACTTAATAGCTTCTTAATATTGCAACCCAAGAATATTCTAAGGCATGTATAGTTTTAGCTTTTTCTTATCAAAAGACAGAAGGAGGACTAAGTGGTAAATTTATTGATAACTCTGTAAGAGAAAATCATATTTTTGCAAAGTGTTCAATAATCAGTAGTTCCTTACACAGATGACATTTAAGGCATATCTCTGCAAAAATGACGATAAAAGAAAAAATTTATTCTCAGATCATTTCGACTAAGCGAACTATTTCGAACAACGAATTAGAAAAAAATGTGAAAATAATTTTAAAAAAAAAACAAAATATTAAATTGTATACGATGTGAGTAACAAAGTGATGAAATGATTGCGGCTTATAAAAGATTATGGCTGAGTTCTGAAATGCAGTGATACATTGCCGTGTAATTTTCTAGATACTTTTTACATCGCTTCAACAAAAAATTTGATACACTTATTGCGTGATTCATGTGCATCTAATACAATCGTAAAAGTTTTCGAACTCATTACATTGTATAACATGTGCAGTTTGACATTTATGAACTCATGACAATGCATTACTGCGGTAGTACTGCATTTCAGAACTCACCCTATATTAATCTCTGCATATATTAAAGAATTTTAACCGTAGTGAGGTAAAACGAGAGGTGAACGCTTCTGCTGTGATAATATATTTCTTGTCTTCGATTTATAATCTGTGTAGATAGGATAGGTGGGTAGGTGTGCTATAAATTCAATTAATTTAATTTTTAGGGGCGGGTTTGTAACAGGTAAGTCCAATAGAAAATATTTTTAAATTTATATTTTTATTAGAATGTATTTAGTCATAATTAACACATTGTTGACCGGTCGCAAGTTAACTCGTGACTGAACTTGCATTAGCAATTTCAATTTATAAAACCCAGGGCAATATAGAATACTGCAAAAGCTTTGTTCATTGTGTTTAGACATGTTCCTTTTATTATAAAAAAATTATTTTTCTAAATGTTCAGATTTTTATAACAATTTTAGTTCTGTATTAGTAAAGTAACGGATTTAATTTTCGAAAATGATTTTTTTAATTTACATAATAGTCGGTGACATGAGATAATTAGTTCTTCTTTTTAGAATATTTAGCCAAACAGCTGATGATTTATTTTGAACTAAACTTTAGAGAGCACCTTATAATTATTATTTTTTTATTATTATAACAGAATATAATGCAGTTTCTCCATTGGAAATAATATAAGAAACACAATAATTGATAATAACTTTTTCGCTCGAACTATTTGGACAAAATTAAGTAAAATACTGTAAGGAGGTTGAATTTAAAAAAAAAAAAAATTAATATGCTTTTGTAAGAATTATCAGGTAGTATGTATTAGTTAAAAATTTGGGACTATGATGCACTTGTTACGATTAAAAACTATTTCTAAAAGCTAAAACGTTACAAGTGGGTTCAAGAAAAAGCGGTCAACATTACCCATTCCCCAGGTTTTCCATAAGTTCCGAAAGAATCTATATCATCATGAATTCCCCTATTGATAAAAATTAGTAAAAAAAGTCCCTAAGAAAAAAATTATTCAAAGATAAAGTTAAATTTTTTTTTTTAAATTAGACGAAAATAAACCTTTGATAAAGACATTAATCTATGATATTGTATGACTTACTTAACTTAAAAAAAAATATAAATATTATTTATTCATTTTAAAAAGAAATATGGAATATATTCTTTTTAATACCCTGACCTTAATAAATCACAAACAATAATTAATTGCAATTCTTCAATCATACAATATCTGGTAGAAAACAAGCAGATCGTAATGAATCTTAAACTATGGATGGTAAATGATTTTTATGAAAATGATGTATTTTGCTTTCAATTGACTTCTTATATAAATTTTCCACTTCAACAGCTCAATTTAAAGAAATTTTATTTTAGATACATATAAATAGAAAATTGTAGAATTGAAATATTTTCATTGCTTACACGAATACAATATTTACTATGACAATATTTACTAGAAGGTTTTTCGATTACTGCAATGAATTAGAGCTAATTTATAATATCGGTATTAAAAATAGGAAATGAAGGTAAAGAAAATTAATATTACGTTTTGCAGAAAATAAATATATGAATTTTTTTTACGTTAAACTGATAAAATAAAAAACTACATTTCTAAAATAATGAGAACAATTACGCCCAAGAGAATTACGTGACTCCCCTGATTCATTGATTCAAATTTATTCATTCTTTACGTTACTTTAAAATTTATAATATTTTTATATTTACAATCACGAAAGCATAGATATTGAGAGTTAGTTTATTTATTATTTTTACAAGGATGAACAAAGATCAATCGAATAAAGTGCAGAAACTCGATTATTTTTTTTAAATTAAAAAAAGTCTTAAGAGTGTGAAATTCAAAATACAAAAAATAACTTTACAAGTGAAATTTATATTAGTTCAATTTAATCAAAAGCGAATTTTCAATAACTACACAGCAAAATATATTTGGAAAAATGTGTTGTTTAAGCTTTTTTCACACTTATTGTTAGCAATAACTTTTTGTGATTTTGTATGGGAATTTTTTTCAATATTTGGCTCGACCCTTTTATTCAAGTAATATATCAGAAATATACATATGTGGTAAGATGAATAAATAATGTTGAAACCTAACATTTTTATTGTGGGATTAAAATTTTTACAGCCAAATAATAGAAATTGGACAAGGCCAAAAGTCAATAAAAGCAAATTGATCGAATTTCATTACAATCTGACATTTAGTTACTGTAGTGACACTTCTTTTATTTCGTCAAAGCAATTTCTTGTGTTTATGTACATTACTTGGTTAAATAACTGTCACAGTGAAAGCTTCCTTTGATATTGGTTATGTGAGCTCCATTGAAAACCACGGTGGAAAATTGGTTTAGTCTTATTAAGCTTGGCAACACCGTTGATGCTAAATACTCTTGCCATCCAAAAAACTTTGTTGCACTTGATGGACAGAAAAAATCGGTTAAATTCTTAACCTTAATTGTAAAAGATATTTAAAAGCAGTGAGTTCACAATTTTGCATTGAAATTTGTTATTAAAAGTTTTGAAGCCTTTATCATGTTTACCAATATTCAATCAAAAAAAATTCAAATCACACTACGGGATATATGTATATAGAACGTTATTTTGAGCAATAAAACTAAATATTTGCTTCAGTATGTGGCAATCGATGAAACATGGACAAATATAGAGTGCAATATTTTGGAAGTAACTGTGAACGGATTCAGATGTAAACAGGCAATTAAAATCACCCAACATGAAGTCAAAAAACACAACATTTAGCTAGTTATAAGCCGCATATTTCAGGATATTATTAGTATTTTGTTCATTAACTGCCTTGAGAAAGGCAAAACGGACAGCAGCGTTTATTCCACTGCCCTAATTGTAAATAAACAAACTTGTATTAAGAAGAAAAAATAACTGCGTCACCGGGACAATACAACGTGTGTGGACTTGATGCCCGATCTTGATTCTATCCTGATTTTGTTCCAAGCTATAATTTGCTGTTCGTAGATCATAAAAAAGGACCCCAAGGAAAGATATTTGGCTAAAATGAAGAAGTCATTCTTAAAACTTAAGACCAAAAATCAATATAAATTATAGAAATGAAAAAGATATCTATTTTACATAGAAAAAAACTCAACAGACTAAACATTTTGACAGATAAAATTGTATACACAAAAAACAGCTTTATAAGGAAAGCAAAAAAAAAATGAATGCCTAAATGTACCTAAATTATGTAATCAAATTGAATGAATGAAGTAACATTTCTTGTCTACATCATGGCATATTTATCATGTCAGTTTTTTTGTCATTTAATATTAAATTAACATAAAATGTAAAAAATTTTTTAATAATTATACTAGGCGAGAAAATTACTGAAAAGCATGACAAACTGTAGAAAAATCTTCAAGGTTGTTTTATCTGTTTTGTCAAAAAGCAAAAAAATCTTTAAAAATTTAGGCCAATAAATTCAACGCAATAAATGAAGGGCAAATTTTTTTCAAACAACTAAAAACTTTTGTCATAAAATTACAATAAAAAGTTCTTTTATATGTATATAGAATTACAACTGAGAATTTAATACTAGGGGACTTGTTGAACGACGCATTAAGCTTGCCTAGAAAACCCAAAATAAATAAAACAAAACAATAAAAAACAGGTATTCCACCCATTATTCTTTTGATTTTCTGTATTAAAAGTTAGTGCAGCCTTAATTTTTTTCATTCATTAAATCATTCAAAAGATATTATTTCCCACAGTATGAGGAAACGTGTGGTACCCAGGTGATAATGTACTAAAATTAAATGCCATAAATAAAACACAAGTAGAGTTCCCCTGTCAAGAAAATTATTTGTTAAAAATTGTACAAAAAGCTGAATAAGACCCATTTTTCTATGAAAATTTTAATTTTATACTGAATTTTGTATTTAATTTAAATTTTGTTCAAGAACTTTAGGATATTTTGCAGAAAAATCTAATATAAAGAATCATTCAAGTCGGATGATATTTTTAACAAATTTGGCAACATAAAATTACTGTAGATTCATAAAATGGCAGATGAATTTATTAAAAAGTTTTACAAAAAAGTCAGAATCAAATAGTTCTGGATCGAAATGAAAAACACTTTAATAGAAATTAGGATTCTTATTAAATTTCTAGAGGATATCAAATAATATTTTGAAAACATTGGCCTTAATTAAACTTTTTTTTAGATATAGAAAATAATTAAAGAATTGTTTAGCATACTATTTTTTGCCTATGAAAAATTATAAGTCACAAAACTAAACTAGGATATAAGACATTTGAGACTAAAATTGAGATTTATTTTTAAGATAGAAAGAAATGAAAGATATCTGAGCAGTTGAGCAAAAGATATAATTAGCAGCTTTTTTAATCTTAGCATATACTTCCATACAGTCCCTTCTAGCATAAATCTCTTTCTGTTAGCTGAAGCTTTACTAATTTAAGGATATACTAATATAAGGGTATTTAAACATACAAATTTGTGTCCATATTAGGTTTGTTTCAATATTAGATTTGTCTATGATTTGGGAGCTGAGTTAGTTATATAAATTGGTAATTGAAATGACAATTTAGAAAATTTCCTAAAGTTTCAAATAGAAAATTGGTTTTGTGCCTTAATTATCGTCTCTTCTTTTTTCCTTAGTACATTTTTTTCGATCTAAAGTCCAAGATAAAGCCAATGAACTATTTCTCACACGTTCAAGTCAAGAAATATAATCAAAAATCAAGCATGATTGAAATTCAAATGCAGAAGAAGTAACTTTGTCCCAGAAGGATTTTAACAAAACATTGGTTAAATTAAGGTTGTGATCTCTTGCTTCAACTTTTATTTACACACAGAACTATTAATAGTAGAGAGTAGAACAATTTTTGGAACAATGTCAGAATGTTTAAGTATACAACAAACTTTTTTATTTTATTTTTGATTGTTAATTTTATTTTATTATTGAATAAAATATAAGTTCATTTTTGATATATCTAAATATCAGTATTTTGTAAAAATAGAGCTTTCAGGGTTAATAAGTAATTTAAATGGAGTAATGCCAGTGTTTACCTCATTTTATTGATTTTAAGCCAAAATATTTCTTTATTTAATTATCAAAATAATTTTGAAAAATTTGTTAATTCATATTTGCTAATTTAATTTAATGAAAAATATGTTTATTAAAATTTACATCGATTAAGTGCAAGGTTACTAAATATACATTTAATTTACTTATCTGAGCGAGTTAATGAATAGGCCACGTGGCTGGTATAGTAAAACAATTTCCCTCAATAAATTGCCAAATTTTACAAAGTTCTTTTGAACAAAGTACATGGTAATTTTTTGTATTGATTCAATTTTATTTACCTAAAACAAATATAAAATACTCATTGTTATACAAATTCCTTGATACGCAATCATTGGGAAAAACATTTTAAGGAACGATGCCTCAAACTGATGGGAAAAATTTATCAACAAAATAAAAATTGTTCATATAGAAATGAAAATTAATACTGGAAGAGTGCTCTCAAAAACTTATTTTTTGATAATAGAAATGCCTGCACCTATATTTTATATCTAAAGACTATATACACAGCTCAAATAATAAAAATTTCCACAAAAACCACTTATCTGTGTAGAATGATGAAATATATTTACCAATCATGTACAGAATAATATAATTAATTTCATTTTTGGTTATATTCATCTTGTTTTATGTTCTTACCATAAATAACAATTGGAAAATACGAAGTGTTCTTCATATAAAGGTTTTATGAGTACAAAAGTTTAACAAGATACTGCGGAACATAACACTTACATATACTCCTAAAGACATAGTATATTACTAATAATTATGTGACAAATGTCAGAGTTGTTATTGTTTATATCTAAAATTATATCATAGTAAATTATTATACAGGAAAATCTCTTGCTTTCATAAAATAGAAGATTAGACTTCTATAGTCTGATAGTCCTTTGCTTCAATTTATCCCTTTTTTGTTCAAGTAAAATCTATTTTCGTTTTTCTATAAAAGTGACGGGATGTAAAATTAAATTAATCTTGGCAATAGTGAGTTAAAATTGCTTTTACCATTTCAAGAATATGTATAAGCCATATTATAGTCAGTTTATATAAAGAATAAAAGTTGCAAACATTAAAAAGCTTTGTCTTTTTCCCTTAAACAATATTCGGAAAAGAAAAATTGAGTTTAAACAGTTGTAGATATAAAATCAAGAAAAAGGGTTTAATTTTTTTTCTTTTTTTTTATAGATGAAGCAATAAAATATTGGCTAAATTTGAACAGAAAATAAATCAAATACCAAAAAAAGAAAATGTAAATGTTTTTGAACAAATTCCTAACAAACAATTGAAAACGACATCAAATAGGCAAGCGAAAAAACATTTATCTATCAATTTCTTTTTGATTTTTACTATAAAAATATCCTTTTAAAATTTAGAAAAAACGGAGTAAAAATAAAAATTTTAATATATAATTGGTATGCAAATAATTTTTATGTTACTCGTAAAATTTCTCTTTTTTGAATTGAGGATTAACGTATTTCTATGAAAAATTATATTTTATAAACTATACAGGTTATGGATTAGAAAAAATTGTGTTAGGCCCAAAAATGATCTGCCTGTAAGCCATATATGGATCAAAAGGGAGCTGATTGGTATCAGTTTTTGTGTCAAGTTTGCAGATACTTTTGTAGTTTTAAATTTTTTTTGTCAAAATTCATTTTAATACTTCCCTATTTTGGCTATATAGCAAATCATGTATATTTTTAACCATGTTTATTTTTCAACTTGAAACAGCTCTTTGTTTTTGCCAAGACTTTATCCTCAGGTGAGCTAAATTTCTTTGACTGGAGAGCATTTCTTTAACATTTAGTGGTCACTAAGGTACGATGGATGTGATTATTGATGGTTGTCCCTTTATCAAGGTAGTTGATTAACATAAACCTTTGAGAACTCAAAAATACGTCATTTAAAGGGCTTATAGAACGAAGTATTATTATTTTTGCTTTTTATCAGGATATTTATTCCCTTACACAAAACGATGCTTGTTCCACAAACACTTTTGAGGCTATTAATGCATTAATTGGAAAGTAATTAAGTAGTAGGAGAATGTTATTTCTTTGGGGAATAATGTAAGTAATAATATATGTATCTTTTAATACTAAATTGCAATCTAAAGGAAACAAAATGATTCTTGTTATGCACAGCGAAAACGGGATTTTACTCTTTACACTTATTACCCTTGCGAAATTCTTAATTCTTAGATTTCCTGCTTAGTAATAGCAAGCCATACAGGAAAATTATTGCTAGGCTAACATTTCCAGCTGGCTTCGTTCTAGTTGCGTAATAGAGGATTACTTAATGTTACGTTCCTGTAGATATTTTAAATAATACTCAATTATTACGTTTAATTCTAGGGTGTAAGTTGAGTGTTATTTTATAGCTAAGGGTAGTAATGGCTCTCGACGACACTAAGCTTGTTGTTGTTAATTAAAGAAAAAATTAAATCCAATCTTAGTCTTAAAGTTTTAAAGGCACACAAGACCAAAAACGGAATTTTTTTCTAATTAATATTATACTCTGACGAAATTTTTATTTAATAACTTTTTCTCTTCGCTTCTCAGGTTATTTAAATTAAATAAAATAATTTTTATATAAAACCCAAATACAATACAAAATTTGTTTAGAGTTGCAAATTTTCCCACCAATTTTATCAGAAAATTTAAATAAACAGATTCTACAAAAAATTCAATACCTTCCCAGTGGTCAATCGCCCCTTGGCTAGTAATATTTTGGTGATAATTAAAAAAAAAAAGCTAAGAAGCCTAAGAAATTTGACAAAAAAAATCATTTCCCCTCACGTTTAAAGGAAGAATAACGAATTAAGGAGGTTTTAAATGTTTCCACATTCACTCTTTTCCCTAAATTCAGCCTTCAGTGAATAAAGGACATTCGTAGATCTTGAAGAGTATCTTTAGTGAAAAATATTTAGCTAAAATGTAAAGTCATCACGTTAACTGAAAACTTTTTAAGATTAAAAAATAAATCCCCCTTACGTTGCATACCTGTGCATACCTGTGCACCTCTTTCAAGATATACATATATTAAATTTCATCCTCTATCAAAAACACATACATATATCATGACACCGAAAAAATATTGGTAGGGTTTTGATATTGATCAAAAAAGCCAGCCTAAAATCATATCAAACAGTTAAATATTCTTCTGTCATGTTCTTTTCATCTGGTTATTTAATCTATATTAACCAATAATAAATATCATCAATTTCTAATTTTTCAATCCCTTGAAATGAGAGAATACCAAGAAAATTTATAAATTGAAAAAAAAAACACATGTTTGTTGATTGAAAGAAAATGCCAGTAATAAAAGAAGGAAATCAAAACGAAAACAAAAAGAAATTGAATCAATGGAAGTATAAATTAAATAAATAGGCTCACGAGCAATATATTAAGTAAGTAAATAGTTTTCTTTGAAGTCCTTTTTATTTATTATTCTGTTTTTCTTAGTTGAAAAATATCGTTTTTCATTAAAAATTTATATATAAATTGGATTTAGATAACTCCATCCTTTTTTTATACGTAGTAAGAGATTATATTGTTCACATGGATTTGTAATAATTTCTTTTTTCTTATTCTAAAGAATTAAGAAATTCTTTCGAAATATTAATTAAACTTTTCTGAGTAGATAAAACCAAAAAATTGTAGTCAAAGAATTAATAAAAATAAATTATTAAGAAGTTTATTAAGTTTTCAAAAAAAAAAAAAAGCAAATATTTAACCTTATGAATGAATAAACTTTTATAGAAAAAGGTTTCTAAACAAATTCCATTTGTACATATACTTAAAGCTTAAACAGAACGGCAACAGGTGTAATTTTTTTGTTAAATGAACTCCAACCATAGTCCCAGAATGAGCTTTTAAAAATTAAATTTTTTTAGTTCCTTGAAGTTAACCTTTTTAAGAATTTCTCATGATGTTTAGTAATAATAAAAATAAACAGATTCAAGCATTCATATTCAAATATTTTTGTATAAATAAAAAATTTTACCCCAAATCCTAAACAAAATTTATACCAGTTTAAAAAGTATCAAGTAAGGGATTTGTATGTATTGTAAGAGTATATATATATATAACATTTATTATTTCGGCAAAATAAGATGTATGAAGACTGAAAACATGTACGTGAGTATCTTAAAGTCATAATTCTTTGAGATGTGAAGGCGTAGTTAAGGTTTATTTTTCTACCAAAGTCAAATAATGGGTTTTTTGTATTTTAATAGTATTTAGCTGAAATATATGACAGTGATGAATACATATCATAGATATAGATGTATTTGGTAGAATAAAGATATTTAACATACAGATTAAAAAAGATAGCAGTTACATCGGCTCGTGAATTTTAAAAAATATTCCTTAGTATATTTGAAGTATTTTCTGCCATGAAAAATTTTTTTCTAAAGTTAAAAAGAACAAAAAACTAATGCTTGGACGTCAATTTGATTTTTGTTCATAAAGTTTGGGAATAAACGCTTATAAAAATTAGAAAAAAAAGGAATAAAGTTTGTTGATATGAGGTACATTCCAAGAAATAATTTGAGCCTGAATTATACAATTAACTAGAAATAATGAAATATCATTTATTTTGGATATTATTTTGAAAGTTGAAATTCTCTATTATTTTTCGCGATTATAAATCTCTTATTTTTATATTTAGGCTAAAACTAGACAAAACTTTGCCAAAGCAGCTGTGTCATTTAGAACTTATTAATCAATTTTCAAATAAAATCAGTCATATATTTGGATCAAAAAGTAATGTTGCTTCTTGGCTTTAATGAAGTAACATGTATTCCATTGAATATATAATACTACAAGTAGTAGATATTGATCCATTCTAATAAGCCCAACCAACATATTAAGAATTTAAAAATCGTTAAAAGTTAAAATATTTTTCACGAAATGTCGACTAAGCTCATTAAGTCCCATATTGCTGTGAATTTTTATTTCAAATCTATGCATGACTATAGCTACATCCGAACATTGGAACAAAAAACCAATAGGAGCAAAAATTCTAATAAATAGGGCTAAGGTTTCATGTCAAGTCAAAAGAGTAACGTGTTAAAAATTTTACTGACGTTTTTTAATTTTTTAATTCATCCTTTTCGGATGTTCCATTGTCCACATTTTTAATATAATCAGAAACTTGAATGTGAATCGTATTTTGGATACTATATTTCTTCTTAAATAGCAAAAAAAAAAGAAAATTTATTGCTTAATTAGCTAAAAATCAAATATCAAATGAAAATTGTAATTTGTTACGTTATTTTTTTTTTACGTTATATTTTTTTAAATTTAAGCAATTCTTTATTTGTTAGGCAACAATACCAACAAAAAAAAATGAAAGCCAAAAATAAAAATTAAAGCAAATAATTTTTAAACAACTGAACAAATGGAATATGTTGAATGTTTCAGTCTTCTTGTCAAAAAATGTAAAAAAAAATTTAATTTTAATAATTGGCAAGAGAATAAATTAAATATTAATGACACCTAAGTGTTTGAGAAATCCGCGGTGGTATTAAACATAATTTGATTTTTGCTAAGAGACAGCTTAGATTGATGAAAATGAATTAAAATGCGATTATAGAAGTTCCATTTAAAGAATACTAAAAGGTAAGTTATAGTTTTTTAAAGGAAAATGTTATACCAGCTTAACGGCATTGTTTGCTTATTAAACAGAGGTGTGAAGAACTTTTTTTTCACATCATTTTTGCACTTAAATTCACTTTTGCACTTTTAAGTTGTGTAAATTAATTATTAAAATTAAAAATACAAAATTTTTAAA
The DNA here is from genome assembly GCA_947359355.1 of Acrocera orbiculus. Classification (NCBI taxonomy): domain Eukaryota; kingdom Metazoa; phylum Arthropoda; class Insecta; order Diptera; family Acroceridae; genus Acrocera; species Acrocera orbiculus. The sequence goes on from OX375757.1 coordinate 27,593,810, forward strand.
TTAGTAAGTTCCGTTATTTATTATAATAGCATTAGTACTTTCTCCGAAAATTTTAGTGGATTGATTTTTGTTATCGTTTTTAAACAGAACAAATAAATTTTTTTTTTTGTAAAATTTTATTACTTGACTAGCCAGCTAAAATTGCTAAAATTGTAACTTATCGTTTTTTAATTAGACATTAAATATAAAACTCACAAATATCTTTATAGAAGTCAACAAAGTATTTTCTAACAACTTTTTAATATTTCTAGCTAATTCAGATTTAATCTCATAAAAACTTATAATGTTGACGTGTTTAATCACGTTACAATATCGAGTATATTAATCACGAGTATCCATTTGATGAAACGGAGAATTTTGGAGAAAATCAAAAACTTCCTATTTCGCCAAAGGAGCTTAAGTTAAGAAAACCTTAGTTAGACAAAATAGTAGGAAAGAAATATTAAATTTAAATATTTAAATTTGTTTAAATTCCACTACTTATATTCAAACTGGCATTGGACTTTGTTGGGAAAAGACCACTTTGTCAAGAACCACCAAATGGTTTTATATAGATCTAAATCAAGATATTGTAATGGTGATTTTATAATATGGATTCTATTTTTTGCTAAAAGAAGATACTTGACTTATTTTTTTTTTTGATAAAATCACCATTGCCGACAGATTTCAGTCAAAATTTTACATTTAGTGAGTATGGGATTTTATAATGGAACGCCACACATCACTTAGAGTCGCAATCAGAATCTGTTTTTCAAAAATATCCTGTTGGGAATGTTCACTTTTATTCGTATTTATTATTCATTGACTTATGAAATGTTTTTCTTCGGTAAAACAGTCTTTCCTGATGAATTGACGAATGAATTTATTGTTTCACCAGTTTAGAGATAATCCACAACAAAATTTCTTTTTCTTCAAAAACAAAAAATGATTTATTGAAACACTCTCTTGAAAAATTGGCACCCAAACTATTAAGCTTACCAATATCTACTCTCAGGTTTTGATCCAAGGTTCTTGTGATATACCTAATTCTTATCAATAGGGATATAATATCACATTGAATTTTTTCCATGCTTTCTAAAATGCTACAAATGTTCCCGACCAAGTCATATTCTGATGTATTTTTACTCCATTATTAGCGAATATGGTTCATACACAGGTAAACCTCCTGCCAGCAGAATAGAGAGACATTCATAGATATTCTTTTCATTTGATTTGATTTGCTGCCAAAAAGTTTGAGTCTCGATTAAATCTTTTTGATCAAGTGGTGTCAGAAAAGACGGAAAATTTAAACAACAAGGAGACAAAACCAATGACCTGAAGTCTTTAGGATATTTTTTCATATTATCAGGTGTCTGTCTGAAAAAGATCTACAATATGCCCAGATAGTACACAAAGAAAAACGACTTTCAATCTAATTATGACCTTAAATAAAATAAAACTTGGTTATATTACCTTTGAAATTAAATAAAACTTAATAAATAAACAGTTTAATTTAAATCGCAAAAAAAACTTATGATTTGTTTACGAAATAAACGATAAAGAAGTTTAGAGATAACCCAATTTTAAGAGTCGTGAGTTAATTTAAGTAATAAACCAGTTATATTTTTTCAGTTCAAGGAAGAAAATTTCTTTTAAATTTTAATCAATAAGTAAAGTTGAGGTTTTTCATGACATTAAGTTTTATATTAAATTAGAAGAGATTTTACATAAATTTATGTTCAAATTCACCCTAAACAAATTCAAAATTTAAAATTCAAAAACATAAATAATTTTATTTTATGAAAATGACTACTTGCATGTATGTAAAATTGGATAGTATAGAAGTATAGAACTAATCTTTTATTTCAAAAATTATAGCAACCACTTAACTTTGAATGATTCTGAATAATTTAATTATAAAACCTTTAGGAAAATAAAAAAAATATCTTAAAAAATTCTTTATATGATTTTTTAAGTAAAATAATTATTTCAGTCGGTATCCTTGATATATTGTCCAAAAATTAATTATACATATATAAATATGATGAAAGAAACTATAAATTCCTTAAATCATTAAAACTTGAAAATAAAACTTTATAAAATGAGCTCATCAGAATGTAATGTTAGCATTAAAATTCATAATCTTAGAGTAATTTCTTAGTCGGATATATAAACTCCAATAACTAATAGGAAAAAAATATACAAAAAGTCTTGTCCCTGATCAACCGCTGAAACCGTTTTTCAAAAATGTGACACAATAAAATATACAAAAATAGATACTTACAATTAAATAGCTGCCAAAAGTTTTTTGTTTTTTTGAGTGTCGTCTAAATCGGAAGGTTTTAGGCTTGTTTCCAGTTACAACAACCCGGAATTATTAAATTAATTAAAAAAACATATATAGTACATAAATTTTATTTTTAATTTTTAATTGACTCCATACATAAATAAATATTACTTTATAATAATTTTGTTAATTTTTGTTGTTGTTTAGTTAAGTAATAAAAATAAAAAACTTTTGATAATCAAACAAATTTGTATTCACTCACTACTTCTCTAATAAGAATACAACGAACAGATGATAAGTCGGAATCTAACTGACATACAAAAGAGAAAATTTATCGTTGCTATAGAATGATTTCCCCAGACAAACTACTAGCGGCACTTGAATATGCAAATTGTTACAACTTTTGAGTTAGTTGTGCGATTTAATAAAGAATTATTTACTCACTTAATTTACAGATGTTTTAGTAAGCACACTTAAAAAAACATCACTTTAACAAGAACATTAATTTTTGTAATTGTTCTTATTATCTAAAATTCAAATTTCTATATATATATATATAGATATTATTGGATATGTAAATCCAACACTACAGCAATACTTAACAACCGAAGGTAATTTATTCAACAAAAAACAAAAAAAAAAATTAGATTTTTAAATTCACTTTTTTATCACGAGAAACAAGAGACGATGAATGAAATTTACTCAACTTGACACAGCGACGAACTATTGTGTACTAAAAACAAAATTATGTCACATCGCCACCAAAATAAGAAACAACTCTCCCTATTGCAAATGTATCCAAGAAGAAGGTATTTGGCGCCCGCACTTTTCCTGTTGATTTTACTCTCTCTGATACAGCAAAAATTAAGCTTTTGGAATATATAATACCTTCACATCATTTATATAAACTTCACCTTCACATCCTCTCTGATTCTGAATGAAAAGCTTTGTAAAAATTTATTACCTTTAAAAGCTTATTTATAAAAAATAATTTAACGGTTTTGCTAATTTTTAAGTTATAATAGAAAAAATTTACTGGCTGTGAGAATGAAAGCATAAATTTAGAATTTTTCATAATAACGTTTTGTCGAAATTGTAAAAATAATGAAACTCAATGTAATTGGATTGAAAGACTTTGCTTCCGTTTAAGATCTTAGTTGCTTGCAAATTAATCTAGGAAGTCAAGAAGTTTCATATATGTATAAATAATTTTCGGTAAGTAATTCTGTGACTTAAGACCACCTCATATGACATCTTGTGCGCAAGGTAAAGTTTTTATTCCAATTTTTATATCTTCATATTTAGTTTGTTGAATTTCCTTTATAAAATGATGAATTTTTATTATAAATAGAAAAGTGTATTTAAAATTTTAGAAGGATTAGATGAAATAATTTTTAATATTTTTCAACTTCAGTTAATCAACTAGCTATAACTGAAGGCAAACTTTTTTATATACGTGATGCTAAATGCCGTTAATACTAACTCCTTTAAATATATATAATCAAATCTTTGTACTAATACAAAAAGAATAGAAAATAATAATCAAGTAACAAAAATCGGCACTTCTTAAGGTTTCATTAAGTGAAATAAATAGTCAATTGTTGAGTTTTATTAAGGCAATCAAAAATTACAACGGAAAGTTCGAAGGGTATCCACAAAGAGTACGCGGAAGGGACAGAGTAAACATAATCTAATTCAATGAATTATTCCAGATCTTTCTAACTAGCAGAAAAATTTCCGAATTCAACCCTAGTAGAATTCTTGCTCAATGTCACCTAGATATAACTTCATTATGCGTAGCTATTTAAAACCTATCCAAGATGTTAGACTTTGATCATTCAACTAATTTACACCATTCAACTGTTCACCTTCCAAACGAAATTGGTTTTAAATATTTCCATGAGAAACCCCTTCAGCCAGTTCGTGAACCAAAATAATGTATTTGCTTTTCTGAACCAAGTTTTTACTTCTGATGCGAAATGCATTTGATAATATTAAACACCGAATACACCGAAAAGCTTAGAAAGGTCTTCAACTATACATGAAATTTTAAGGAAATCTAAGCTTGAGATCAACATTGTTTTTATTTATTTATACTTTTTGACATGAAAACTAATGTTTTTAAGCTATTTTATGGTTTTAACTAATGTTTTAATTTTTTTTAAGAAAGTACTATATTTAGAATAATACAGTAGAGGCTGATTGAGAAAAGTAATTCATCAAGACATTTTTATGCACGTTTGTATACAACTTTCCAATTATTATTACAATTGGGTGCATTTTCAGCTCTTAGTCTCATACTAAATGAAAACTAGGAAGTCCTAGTATAGAAAACTCAGCCTAATTTGGTCTGTGTTGGAAAACAAGCTGTATGTGTTTTTTATAAAATTGTAAAGCCTTGTTCTATTTAGAACAAACCCCAATCAAACAGAACAACAATATCAATAGTCAAAAAGGTCAAAAGCAACATATATGTTACAAATTAAAATTTTTTGCGGTGAAAAAGGAGTTTGAACACTTTTTAAAAAAAAAAATTTAATTCACTTCATAAAAAGGTATATAAAAAAACTCTAAATGCAGCAAGACTTGATAAAAATATATTTTGAAGAGTAAAGTGATATACTTGTAAACCGGATGATCTATCAACTTCAATGGAATTACTTTAGTTTGAAATATTAGATAATATTATAAAACTGCATTAAAGTGCAATTCATGAACCAAGCGGATGAACAGTGCAATATAATATGTAACGGTGATATGTGTTTAACAATCTATTGAGCGGACGTTGTCACCTTTAAAGCACTTTTGTTGGAATGAAAAAATTTAAAAAACCAAGTTTGGCCGGATCTGTCGATCATAATTAAGGACAAATAGTTTAACCGAAGTTAATGAATAAATTCTGCTGTTCCATATACTGAATTCCTTTTCATTAGAATATTTATGGGTTCAATATATATATATACATAAAAGTTTGATTATTTTATTTAAATAAATTTCTTAAATATGATTTCAAAACAAATAATAAGCTTAAGAAGTTTAATGAGAATAATTGTATAAGAATTCTCATGTTAGCAATTTTTATTAAAAGAAAAAAGCTTTAATTTCTAAGCAGTACTTTTTTCCTTAAATAAAAATGCCTAATAAAATCCATTATTAATTTAATTTTAATTATTTTCTCCTAGTTGGTTATTACATGCCTAATTTAATTTGTTTTACTGACAACTAATTTTATATGGGAAAGTTGAAAAGCATTAAAACATTCTAAAATTAATTTTGCGAGCAAAGTTTATGAAATCAGACACTTAAAGGACAATAAACATTTAAAGCTTTAGTATATATAGTTCTTACATCTTACTTACTTCTTAGTATATAGATTTTACTTCTTAAATGGGGGTTCATATCATTATGGACATATAATACAAACAAGTTTCAGGGGGAATATCTTAAATTCCATTATATGATGATTTTATATAGTACTACAGCTAGGGGAGATTTTTTATATAAAGGATGCTCTTATGATATAAAACTTTTATATGGGATAAAATAAAAAGTTAACATAAAGGTGGGAAAAGTTATATTTAACAAGCGTTAATACATAATTCTGTTTATTTTTAATAAAATACCAAATTAATTATTATGAAATTCCCAAAAAAATGATTTCGTTAATTACAATATTCCCCATTTTAAGTTCTTAGAACAAATGAAGAGAAAAAACTTGTTCAGTTAATTAATAAAATTAAATCTTAATTTACATAAAACTTTTTCGTGAATAATAGTTTATATATATTATAAAAAGAACTGACCCATCCATAGAATTAGTATTAATTTGTAACGGATTCCTCTTCAGTGGTCGGTCGGAAGAAATCCTTGACTCTCCTCGAAGTCTTAAAGGAGAGACTTCAGGCAGACATTATAAGGACGAGAGCTCCAAGTTGTAATTCTGAGGCTTAGTTGTTCATCAACTGAGAACTGTTGCATGTTACAAAAGGAATAAACACTATCGTGAAACGCTATTACTTGTAAAAGAAATTTCTAAGTAGTGATGATTTTTTTACAAGAGCCTATTTTACATGAAGAATTTTTAAATCTAAAATAAACAAGGATGACGTGTATTGTTACACCCCATCAGAATACTTTTACCCTGTAATAAAAAGTTATGGATATGCAAAATTGAAAGAACATTAGAAATTAGATAAGATGCAAACACAGCTAAAATACTATTGAATTAATGTTTATTACAAAAATTTTAAATAATGAAATTCAAAGAATTTTAAGAAATTTCATATAATTAAATTAACATTAATATTAGCTACTCCAGGATTCGGTCAAAATTTTTCTACTGAAACCTTTTTGACCGTTAGGCTAGATACTATTACTTATTTCGAAAACCATAATTAAAGTTGGCTGGTTAATATTACCTGCTTCTAACACTAATGCAAATTTCCGGCACGCAGTATAATTATCTACATGTATCTTCTCATCAACACTGTCTTAATTGATTTTCTAGATTTCGTACTGGATGAGTGTTGAAAATTAACGACATTAGGCATTTTTTTAAAAATCCGAAACTTTGGATCTTAAGGGCAAATATAAAGAAATCATTTACTTTCCGAGAATTAAAGTCTTAGTTACTTTACGATTATTTTAAAGCCTTATTGTAATTAAAAGCTAAATACTAATTCTTTATGGTTATAAAAAGTAAGTTTTAAATAATTTTATATGATTTAGTTGTAGAAGCTGTTTATGTAAAAATTGAAATAATCACAGAACTTGATTTAGGTTGTTGTTCAAATTTTTTAAAATTTATTTTAATAAATTATGGCCGAAGCCTAGAAATATAATATAAAAATATTCGTATTATGAAAAAGGTTATCTACTCTGAATACAGTTAATCTATAGCTTCTACAAATATTTTAGTCTGTGATCCTTATGGAAATGACTTCAAACGACTTATCGATGTCATTTATTTGAATCCCAAGTGTCGATGAATCTCATGCAAATGAGACAAGTCACTAAGGTATGAAGTCGCCAAAAGTCACTTCCACTAAAGACATGACTTTGAAGATAAATTTATGAAAAACATGAGCCTTGATTACAAAATATTATTAATTGTTGCTTACTAAATTCTTCATTATATGATCTTTTAAATCTAGAAATGACGTATTTTAAGAATTATTTTGTTCAATTAAAATATTTATATCAAAATAAATTTTGCATTTAATGTTTACCTAATACGTTGTTTTTTAATATATAAGTTATATTATTTTATGAATATTATGGCTATTAGTAAAAACTCAAATATTAAATGGACATTTTATATATACTAATTTTTAATTTTTTTGCTATGATTAATTATTTTATCGACATTTTTTTCTTAATTTAAATATTTACATAAATCAAAAATAGTGTAAAAATAATTGAAAATTTAAAATGCCTTCATTCTGTAATCCGACGCCGAAAAAGTAAAATATGTGGTTCAGGCTTATGTATCATATAATGGATCCATCCTCTTGACTGTTGTACACCAATTGCACGCCATTCACTTTCACTCATTAAATGACTTTTGGGTACTAGACGGACAAGCTCTTTCGGTAGAACAACATGCCTGGAAACAAAATATAAGCTTTCAATATTAAAATATATTCAATTAATAAGGAAAAAACTAACGAACAGCTGTTTGTAGTCTTCATTAAGAAAAGGTTTAGGAAATAGAATTAAGATTTTATTTATAGATGGATTTCTTAGAAAAATTTTTTTACTTAAACATTTCAAGGATAAATTATTCGAGGTAAGGTTAGATAAATGATGCATGCATTTTTCTATGATAATATTAGTTTTGTGAATCAAAACTATTAATACCCCAACCAATTTAAAAGTCTGCATTTTAAATGTTCAGTTGAATTTTTCAAGGTTGCATACTTGTATATTCTTGTTAATGTCCCTACCGCTAAAATTAAGCACGTATTAATAAAAAAATACAAATAGAAAGTGTGATTTTCGTATAGTTTAAACAACTTTTCATATTTTATATATTTCTATTTCATCTGACATTTTATGATACTCTAACCTCACATTATTAATAAAATTTTTAAACCTGGAAGTATGTTTTTCTATTCAAAGATATCAAAGAATTAATCTTATTAAAGGAAATTACCTGTATTCATATTCATCATCATAATATTTATCAGAATAATATATGTCTTTGGCGCTCATTTTAATAAGTCACTACAAATAAACAGGTGACAAAATTTCTTTGTTTTTCCAAAACAAGTTTAAATAAAATAATTAACAAATTTTACAACTTCAACACTTTTTGTATTATAAATTATAAAAAAAGTAACGTAATATATATTTTAGAAGATCAAAAATCTGACGCCTTAATTTCAAAAAGCCTAGTTTTTCATTTAAATTGACAGCAATTTTAAAATACTCAACTGTCGTAGTCAACCTTGGTTTTAGCTGATTTGAGGAGCAAGTGCTGCCATGCAAGAAAGTATTGAAAAACTTAACGAGGAATATCAAAGAATATGTTTTCCAATTTTGTTAAATATCTCATAAAATTTTTCAAAATTATATCTTCGACTACTTTCACATATTACTAGTTTATTAATTATATTTACGTTTTAAGCGATTGCCCTTATTCATAAAATAAAATTGAAGGTTTGACAGTGTTATAGTTCCTTGAGCACCACATTTTGTGTCAATTACCCCCATCTAATTTTACAAATTAAAACCTCAAAATAATAATTACATCATTTTCTAAGAAATGTCCACTTGATTTTTGTGTTACCTTTTTCATACAAACAACAAAAATTCACAAGTCCATATATTATTTATATCTTCCTTTTTCTTGCGGCTTTTTTGGCATTTCGTTTGAAAAATGAGGGGCTTCTACACGCAATTCCTTGGCAAGTTTAAAAAATTGTTATTTTTACGGCGTAACTTAAACACAACTCAGCATTGATTTTTTATTCTTTGTTTTCTTCATATGGTACATCAGTTTTATTTTTCTCCTTAGTACACTGGTTTTAGTTATATTTTTAAAACAAAACTTGTGCGAGAGAATAATGCACCGTCTACAGACTACACTAAGCTTGGTATATTTTGAAATTATTGTAAACTTTGCAATACAAAATCTTTTTAGAATAGGGGTAAGCAAGAAGCTGTTCACAATTAGCCCAAATTTCAAAGAGATTACATAAGAGTGAGTTTACGCAGCTCACAGCAGAAACTCAAAGCGAAACCGGTTATTTTTAATACAAAACTCACAGAATGTTGTGTATAAGAAGAATAAATGCAATATTCAATTATATGACTTTTAAAACTATGTAAAAACCTATGCTATATTTTTGAAATTTTATACTAAACAACGCTGTCAAATCAAACGCTTAAAATTATCTTCGTTTTGATAAAAATTTCTTTCAACTTAAGTTAATAAAGAATAAAAAGTGTTATTAAAAGTACAAATTTAATTCTTACACTATTCAAAAAAATAAATTTAATTTTACATAAGTAGAATACTCAGCGTCTATAGCGATATCTCTTAAAATGAAACCACAATTGAAATATATTGTTATGAAATTGACAGCGAAATCCACGTTTGTAACTAAATTCCCATTCACGATTTACTATTTTGAAAGCTATATCTTCATAGGGTGGCCCTGCATGAAATTTTAATATTGCAAAATCTATATTATCGTTACATGGTGTCTAAAATATAAATATTATTTTATAAATAAATTATAATTTCAAAATATATACCAAAAAATACTGTGGTGCACAGTCTTTTTTAATTAAATCAGGATAGAAAATATTGAATTTATATCCTTGAACAATTTTCGGAGGAGGATTATCCATGTCATAATGCGTTTGATTATATTTATTCCATTCAAAACCAGTGTGTACCCTATTGAAATATCTTGGTTTACGTGGCCTATATTTGTCTGACCATAAATAAATTTGTGAATCAAGTTTTGTCTCAACTGAAAATTCAGCTTCATCATCATCCATTCCCTTGCGTGCTTCTCTTTGCATCATCATTTCATCACGAGAATAATTTCTTGTTTCAGAGTTTTCTTCATATAGTTTACGTGCTCTATCTAAATCTTCTTCATCTTCTTCGACAGTTTTAACAATTATTTCGGAATTCTAAAAGAGCCACATTCAAAAAGAACTTTTATATTATAAAAAAAGATGGATTATTTTACCAATTCAGATTCGGTTATATACTTCGGACTATAGCTTCCTTCTTCATAAGATTGAAAACATGATTCTAACATTTCCTGTGCAACTTTTTCTGTATGTCTAAATCAAATATTATTTAAAATAAATATGAAAAAGTATGAAAATTTTGTAATACTCTTCAGTTTCTGAAACATGATCTTGACTTTTATTGTCAATTAATTCTACTGGTTCCTCTTTGACTGCATTAGATTGAGCTATCGAATACATAATTTGGGTGCTACTGTCTTGTTCAGTTTTAAGTAGTTCCAATTTCTCTCTCAGATTTTCTTGATGTTTATCGCGCAATCTCGCCCTAGCCATATGTGCTTTCAATTGGGACAGTAAACTTTCCCAATATCCTATATCTACACCATCACTATTACCAGAGATCTTAGATTCAATTTTTTGTTTAAGTTCATCAAGTTGTATTGCTGTTTTCCCACGGAAAATTTCAGTTACATCACGTGCTACACTTTGATGAATACCTTCACGTCTGCCCACAGTTGCATGATATTCTCCTCCTAGTTCTAATTTTTTTAATTTTTGTAATTCATCTTGAACAATAACCGTCATATCTTCCCAAAACTCTGAATTGTTACCCTTTTCAAGTTCAATATACACTTTGATGTCCACAAGCAAATCTTCTAAATCCTGAACACCAAGCCCATTAAGAAATGTATACGGTTCATGCATTTGCATTTCAATTGTTTCTTCTAGATTAGAATTTGATATGTATTGGGCAAGTAAATCGATAGGTTTTGCACGTCCATCTTGTATTCTTATTTTACTACGAAGTCTGGCTTGCTCTAAATGAAATTTATCTTCTTGACGTTCCCATTCTTCGAATTGAGCTGCTTCTCTACTTCTTTGTAACATAACCATTTCTTCTTCTCGATTTAATCTTTCTAATTCTCGTTCATGGCGTCTTTTTTTAACTTTTTCCAATTCAATTTTATTTTCTAATTGTTTTTTGCGATTTAAAGCCTCAACAGCTTCAGATGGGACATTTTTAAGCCCCTGTTTTTCTAATTTTTTAGACCAAACAAATGTTGATGTTAAATGGGCATCTCCAAAAGGATTATCTTGATTGGTATAGTGCTGATATTCATTATCCCAACCCATTCGTTCACGACGTTTAGCTTCCTTTAGTTGTTTTTCACGTAGACGACGAGCCCGTTTTTCTTCTGGAGTTTCCTTGGCTTTTAATTCCTCTTTCAATCGCTTACGTTCCATTGCTTTTATATTTCGATTTGTTTCAAGCATTTGTAAGAACTTCAATGATTTATTACTTGATCCACTTGATGTACTGAAAACACAGAATTTTATGATAATAATCTATAATTCCTTCAAACTTAAATTTACAAAATCAAGATATTAATGTTAAATATATAAACCTTAGCATAACGTTAAATCATTAAATTAAAAAGTCGTGGACCTAATTTATCAAATGGGCTTAAAATAGTTTTTAATTTGAAATATTCTTTGTCTATTGTTTTATTATAGGAATTTTTCTAAGCTATTTTCTAGATAAAATTAATTTTTTTATACCTCTGGCTTCTATCCTTTGATTCTTTTGCTTTCTTTCGAGAGCGACTATCATCGCGAATAGATTTATGCTTCGATTTTTTTTTTGCATATTTACTTGAATCATCAGAACTGTTGCGACGTTCTTTTCGTTTATGCTTCTTTGAAGATCTGCAAGAAAAATTAATATTTACTACGCCATATTTACATTTTCATTTAGTATTTTACTTTTTTGTGGATTTTGGCATCGCTTTTAATCAAACAATTATATTAAGTCACATATGACTAAAATTTATCAAAGTATCAGCTTAAGAAAGAAGATTTGTAAAATGTCAAATTTTCAGTGTTTTGTTTACCTTTTCAAGCCATTTTAGGTTAGTTTTTAAGGAAAATTAAAGTTAAAAATTTCGTAAAAACTGCAGCGGATTTGGATTCTAGAGGGTAAGTAGAGTGTTCTGCAAAGAAAAAAAAGTTAAAAAAGTGTTAAAATGGCGAAACTACAAGAATCGTAGTCTTGGCCTGTGACTCGATTAGCGATTTGGACAGCAGAATTATAGGCGATATTATACTAATTCTGAAGCGCAGTTATACATGTAGTAATTGTAATGCTGAGGTGCGGAGAGGTGCTGAGGTGCTGACGGAGTTAGAAAATTATTTTATTTTCTTCACTATCCACATTCAAATTAAATAATGAACGCGGCGCGGTTGACATATATTAGCGACTTTTGTAGCAAAAAACGAGATGACTCTGCTATCTAGCTTTTGATAAAATAAAAAACGAACAGATGGCCTTAAAATCGCTTTTCAATAAACATCCAATATTATTTAGTCCACTTAAAACACTGTATTACACTGAATAGTTTTTCTGAGTTTGACATTTTGATTTAAAATATAAAAGTTATGGTTTCTAATTAGTTTTATTAAAATAATAATAATGCATTATAAGTGCAATTAAATTAGTTTAAAGGTACAAATTATACTTTTCGTAGTACTATTGTAGTCAATATACTTCTGAGTGTAACCGTGCGTCAGATCGCTGTTGTCCAAATCGATAATGTAGACACCAAGTAAGTGATATTTTTTTAAAATATTAGGCCGTGTTGCCCATATTATAAAGGAACTAAAGTCAATTCAAAATCATTAAAGTATAGTAAAAGATAAATAATTTATTTTGGAATAACTGGATAATATTTGAGATTTTTCAGATCGCATACTTTACTGTCTCTGAAAATCTCAATTAATTTTGGAACGCTCTGAATGAGTTTTCACCTGGAGCTTTTGTATATTGGGTAGTACTGTATTTTATAATGGTGAAGTCGTGGTAAACCTCTTCCTTTTCCAAGTTAACGCCATTGTAGGCGTGTTGTATATTTGAAACGTCGATAGAGATAATCTTCTATCATCCAAAATGGTAAGTTTTCTTAAATTTAATATTATTAATAAAATGAAAGAAAATATACTTATTTATGTGAAAAAGATGAAATTTATATACTTGGAAAGTAATTTCAATGAAATTGTTGATTCAAAGGAATTTGAGTTTAAGTGGTGAAATTTCTTAAATCTATTGACGTGTAATATGAAGTAAAATAGCTAAAATATATCAAATTTTAATTTGAAAAATGAGTTAAGATGATTTTAAATGTTATAGGTGAATTTTACAGTAGACGAGATCCGTGCTTTGATGGACAAAAAACGAAATATTCGTAACATGTCCGTAATTGCTCATGTAGATCATGGAAAATCAACATTGACGGACTCGTTGGTAAGAAAAATGACTAAAGGGGATTATGATTATTAACGCATTCCAACATTTTAGGTATCAAAGGCTGGGATTATTGCTGGAGCGAAGGCTGGAGAAACACGGTTCACTGATACACGAAAAGATGAGCAGGAACGCTGCATTACAATTAAATCAACGTAATTTTTTATATGCAATATATATATATATATATTTTAATTTGCTTATCAATTTAATTGTTTCCAAATGATGAAACGATGACGAGACTGAGACGATTTTATATTTTATTCTTGTATATTTCAAGAAATAATAATATAATTTTGTTTTAGATGATTTTGGCAAACTGATGGAAATAAAAAATATAAAATTTTAACAGTATGATAAAATTTTTTGTCTATAATATATAATCCTCTTTTTTCCAGTGCTATATCAATGTACTTTGAAGTTGAAGATAAAGATCTGATTTTTATTACTCATCCAGATCAGAGAGAAAAAGATGGAAAAGGTTTCTTAATTAATCTTATTGATTCACCTGGTCACGTAGATTTTTCATCGGAAGTAACAGCTGCCCTACGTGTAACTGATGGAGCTTTAGTTGTAGTAGACTGTGTTTCAGGTAATATTTTGAAAAATTTAGATGAAATTCAATTATTTAATGTTTTTTCTCTTTTTTTTTCAAGGTGTATGTGTGCAAACCGAAACAGTTTTACGTCAAGCAATTGCTGAACGTATCAAACCTATTTTGTTCATGAACAAAATGGACCGAGCCTTATTAGAATTGCAATTAGAAGCTGAAGAACTTTATCAAACCTTTCAAAGAATTGTTGAAAATGTTAATGTTATTATTGCTACGTATAATGATGATGGTGGACCAATGGGTGAAGTCCGTGTTGATGCATCAAAAGGTTCTGTTGGATTTGGTTCTGGTCTTCATGGTTGGGCTTTTACTTTAAAACAGTTTTCTGAAATGTATGCTGAAAAATTTAATATTGATGTTGTTAAACTAATGAATCGGTAAGTAGTGATTAGTAGTAATATTTTAAAATTTTAATGATAAATGCTAGCGTTGCATATTTGAAAAGGCTATTTTTACTTAATTGAAAATTTCTGTTGTCAAAATCAAAATTTTTCTATGAAAAGAATTATTTGAATGATCATTACATTTTGAATTAATAAATATTGTCAAAGGACTATTTAAAGAAGGATATTTTCTTTTTTCTATGGCTGAAATGATCATGAGCTCTTTAACATATGGCCGGAACAGTAAAGAATTAAAGTCACGTTAGAGATGAGATACTACCGATAAGCATTAATATTTTACAATATCGTATTGCTATAATCTTAAAATGAGCTCTGCTAATATTAATTTCTGGTCCTTTTCCATTATAGCATCTATCATTCAATTTTGTTTAAAATGTTATGAGTTATAGATAGTAAATGCTTCTTGCACAAAATGTACCTATCATAGGGTTTCAGTTAAATTTCTTTAGAAGTGGAACTAAACCCAAGGATTGTTTGGTAAGTGCTTAAATTGAAGCAGATTAATTTTAAAGTTTTCCAAACGCTGTGTTGCGACCTCTATCCTTATGTCAGTTCAATATATGCTAAAGATTACTTTATACAAATAATTATTATAAATTAAAAATACATACATAATGATTAATTAAATAATAAATAGAAATCCATATTTAATTACAGTTTATGGGGTGAGAATTTCTTCAATGGTAAAACGAAGAAATGGTCAAAGTTAAAAGATGCAGACAACAAACGTTCGTTTTGTATGTATATTTTAGACCCAATTTATAAAGTTTTTGATGCCATTATGAATTATAAAAAGGAAGAAATTCCAACATTATTAGAAAAAATTGGTGTTACACTTAAACATGAAGATAAAGATAAAGATGGTAAACAATTATTAAAAGTTGTTATGCGTACGTGGTTACCCGCAGGAGAAGCATTATTACAAATGATTGCAATTCATTTACCATCACCAGTTATAGCACAAAAATATCGTATGGAAATGTTATATGAAGGACCACATGATGATGTCGCTGCAATTGCTGTCAAAAATTGTGATCCAACTGGCCCACTTATGATGTATATTTCGAAAATGGTTCCAACTACGGATAAAGGTAGATTTTATGCTTTCGGTCGTGTATTTTCTGGTAAAGTAGCTACTGGTATGAAAGCACGTATTATGGGGCCAAGTTATGTTCCTGGTAAAAAAGAAGATTTATATGAAAAATCAATTCAACGAACAATACTTATGATGGGACGTTATGTGGAAGCCATTGAAGATGTTCCATGTGGTAATATTTGTGGTTTAGTTGGAGTTGATCAATTTTTAGTCAAGACTGGTACAATAACAACATTTAAGGATGCCCATAATATGAAGGTAAATTTAAATGATGAGAATTTTAAATTTGTTTTTTTTTTTTTTTAAAATGCCATGATCTTTTTAATGATGATATTTATCATAGACCTGTTCTGATTTCAATGAGTGATAATAAAGCACTGATAGTTTCTTTATTTATGCATAATTCATTTTGAATACAGGAGAGATATTTAAACATTTTTTTTTTGTGTATTAATAGGTTATGAAATTCTCTGTTTCACCTGTTGTACGTGTTGCTGTTGAACCTAAAAATCCAGGTGATCTACCCAAACTTGTAGAAGGTCTTAAAAGATTGGCAAAATCAGATCCTATGGTACAATGTATTATAGAAGAATCTGGAGAACATATTATTGCTGGTGCTGGTGAATTACATTTGGAAATCTGTCTAAAAGATTTAGAAGAGGATCACGCTTGCATTCCACTTAAAAAATCTGATCCTGTTGTATCATATCGTGAAACTGTAAATGATGAATCGGATCAAATGTGTCTTTCAAAGTCTCCAAATAAACATAATCGTTTGTTTATGAAAGCTTGTCCAATGCCGGATGGTTTAGCTGAAGATATTGATAAAGGAGATGTTAATGCAAGAGATGATTTTAAAGTTCGTGCACGTTATTTGGCTGAAAAATATGATTATGATGTTACGGAAGCTAGAAAAATTTGGTGTTTTGGTCCTGATGGTACTGGTCCTAATGTAATTATTGATTGTACAAAAGGTGTACAGTATTTAAATGAAATTAAGGATTCAGTTGTCGCTGGTTTCCAATGGGCAACAAAGGAAGGAGTTTTAGCTGAAGAAAACATGCGAGGTAAATAATAAAAATTTTTTTTTTTTATAATTTTATGGAAAAAAGAAACAAAAAATGATGTAAACTCTTGCCCTAAAATTATAAATTTGTGGATTAAAATTTCAATGCTCAACAGGTCTGAAAATAACTAATATTAAAATAGAAACGTATTCATGGAATTTAATAATTAAATATAAAAATATTTTTAGGGGTTCGTTTTAATATATTTGATGTTACTCTACATGCTGACGCAATCCATCGTGGCGGTGGTCAAATCATTCCAACAACACGGCGTGTATTATATGCGGCAGCAATTACAGCATCCCCACGCATTATGGAGCCAGTTTATCTGTGTGAAATTCAATGTCCTGAAGTAGCTATCGGTGGAATTTATGGTGTACTAAATAGAAGACGTGGTCATGTTTTTGAAGAAAATCAAGTTGTTGGAACACCTATGTTTGTTGTTAAAGCATATTTACCTGTTAATGAATCATTTGGTTTTACTGCGGATTTAAGATCTAATACTGGAGGGCAAGCGTTTCCACAATGTGTCTTCGATCATTGGCAAATATTTCCAGGAGATCCCAGTGAACCATCAAGTAAACCGTATCAAATTGTTCAAGAAATTCGTAAGCGTAAAGGTTTAAAAGAGGGCTTGCCTGATTTAACTCAATATTTAGACAAACTGTAAAAATATTTAATTTTTTTTAAATGTCAAAGTTCGCTTTCTTTCTGTTTCCATATAAAATTTGTGGATTCTTTTTTTTAACAGATAAAAGTTTTTATTTAATAAATCGACAAACAAGGCTGGTTTTTGAATCAAAATAGCGTTAAACTTGATTATTTTACGCTACCCAATATATTAATTTAAAGAAAAGATTGTTTTCTTTTTTGAAAGTTGAAAGAAAATATTTACTGCAGCGAATTATCTGCATCAGTGAAGGACAGAAAATGATTTAGAACACTAAACATTTTAAATACCAAAGCATAGCGTATCAGATTTACGAAAGATGGAGCTGGTATGAGCACTATTTGTTTAGTTGTAGATTTAGATAAATTTAACTTTGCGCACTAACTTTGACACACGAAGTATGCATTGTTCCCATAGTCTTAAAAGTTACCTGATCTATCAAAATCAAAATATTTTGGAAAGCTTTAGAGAATGACAATTACTTTAGTTTCAACTGTTTTTCATGTTTACATTAAATTCATGGGAAATAGAATTTCATTCTGTGTTTTGTGGCACAACTAAAACAATCATAAGCAAAACACATTGAAATTTATTATTAAATTATTTATTTTTGATCAATTAAGGGGGTTAAGGGATATCAATTTGTGGGAATATTTGGGTATAAACACTTGATGTATATTGAGTAACATTTCAACATTTAAAAACTAAAAACTTACCAACTTATTTTAAATTTTATTTATACTTATGTATAAAATAAAATTTGTTTGAAAAATGTGATTTCACGACTTCTAACAAACAAATAAAAAAAATAAGATCGTTGAAGGCAGAAAAAAATTTGGTTTTGTGATCTCAGGAAATTCTAGGCTGAGATATGTTGACTACCGTAATTGGTTTATTGAAGGATGATTTTCAACAATATTTTAAATGCTTCTTCACTATACCTTTGCTACTTTCACTATGCCTTTAAAAAAATTCCAAAAATTTTTTTTTTCTTCAATCCTTTGACAAACGTCTTCATCTTTAAAAAATTATATATGAAAAAAATGTATAAAATTAACATATACATATATTTCTTCATGCTAAGAGTAGTGATTATAGACCAAATATTTTTTGTTCAAAACGAGTACACTTTGCATAGAATAGGTGAAAAAAAGAAGAAAAAACGATAAAAACTTTATTTTGTTTTAAAAACATATTTTTCTTCGCAGTGGATTTTTTTTGCTAAATGAGGATGTTTGTCTAATAATGTAGCCACATCCGAAAAACTTTCATTTTACATATTAAATTTGACTGCTAAGACGGCAGATAATATTTCTACAGAAAGTTGCGACTTCTCACTGCTCCAATAATCATTCCCTAGTGAAAACACCCTTCAACAGCAGCATTAGTGCCTGGACAACATAAGGAAAATTCTATTAAAACTTTTAAATTTTCATGTGGGATATGTTCTACTCTAAAATGCCGAAAGATTTCTACCCATCTTTTGTCAAGTTCCATTTTCTCATCGTTCCATTTCTTCAATTTTTCTTCATTTAAATATAAATTTACTCTTCGAATTTCTTCAAAGAGAAAATTGTCATTAATAATAACAATATCTTTTACTTCCTTCATTACAAATTTGACTGCTGAAGAAACTTCTTTCCATTCAATTTTACTCTTTAGAAAGGTCCATTTGAAACAATTTAATGCTCTAAAGTTCACTATCCATTCTTCGATATATTCATAGCAAATTTTATAGAAATTTTTAACTTCTTTTAAAAATTAATTTTTTATTTCAGGATTGAAATCTTTCAAAATGGTCAGTTTATTCTTTAGAATTAGTGGTAAAAATCCATCATTAAATTTTGATTTACATTGCAGTATGAAATCGTTTAATATAATACAAACTTCTGCTGCTGAAATTTTATCTCCTTCAATTTGTAGAGTAATTTTATGAAACAATGACGCCTGACTGTGAATAAAATAAAGCATAGGTTCTGACATATCGTTTTTAAAGAATTTTTCCAAAATTGTAGGACATTTATCAAGGCTTAAAAAATATGAACGTAGTGGATCCTATAACTGCGAAACGCGTTCTAATGCTGGAGTTAAAGGAAGCCATCTGACTTTGGAATAACCAAGCAGTTTTTTGTATTGAACACCAGCCTCTTCACAAAATTCTTTCAAACCTGCTACCCGTACTGTAAATCGATTGAAATATAAATATATATTTGTAACAATTACTTCCACATCTATTGACATTGAACTTGATGCTGTATTGATGGCATTTGATATAATGTGAGCATTACAACCAATTCCCAAAATATTTCGTTTCAGAAGATTTTGTAATTTTGTGTACACATTATTGACACATTTACGTGTGCGTCCTCCAAAATTAGTATTTGCGTTATCAGCCGAAAGCGCCAAAATTTTCATATTCAAATTGTTGTCTGTTATAACTCGAAATAAGTGATTAGACAAAATGTCTGATGTTTCCTCTTCGATTGATTCCAAATTTAAAATCTTAATTTGAATACCGTTCTTAATATCGAAATACCTTACTAAAATTGGATAAAGTTTTATTTCATTGTGATTCGATGCGTCTGATAGAATAGATATATATGATACAGAATCCAGATTTTCTGATAACATTTTCTTGCAGTATTCATTAAATACGCTGGTTACGATAGACTCACATTTTGTTCGCGCACAAGAAAATTTTTCGTCACAAAATTTTTTTAATAATTTAGTAGTGCAGTCCATGCTGCGAAAACTTTGATTATGGATTATTGTGTGAAAAGCGAAATTACCCCCCATAACTGCCAATTTTTTTTCATTAGTTGCAAAAGTATTCCCTTTAAAAAATGTTGTCAATTTGGATGTTGACGCTGCTGTGTCATGAGACGTTTTATGTATTTTAGTTTCAATGTGTGTCGTTATTGCACTACGTCCATGAATTGCAATTGAAAATTCCCTATTGCAGATTGTGCATTTAACCAAGGAGTCATCATTTCGATCAAAAGTTCAGTTACCACAATTAATTAATACACAATATATAAAACAACACACTGCACGTGTCGACAACAAAACACTGACTTTAAAAAAAGACAAAACGAAGTTTCATATATTTCCATGCAATTCTATATTTAGACTTAGAAAATTTTTTGTACCTATAAAATGTGTGTGGTCGCAATCCGCAAAGATCTGAATTTTTTCTTTATCTAGTTGTACTAGAACCACAGTTTAATTCTTAACCTGTTAACCGGGGACTTTATTATTAATATTAAACACGTTTAATATTTTACTCACAAATAACCATTTCTATATACATTATATGGGACGAGAGAGCCATTTGACGAGTTGGAAAAAATAGTGAATACCCTGCTTTAAATAACAACGTTTTTTATTTGAAAATATATGTTGTGCACGCTCCAGGGCGCAACATATATTTCAAAGACGTATTTATACGTCCTACCCGACCCGATGTTTACGTTTGACGTATTTATATGTCCCGCCCGGTTAACAGGTTAATCTGAGAATATTCAATGTCTTATTATACAAAATGTTCTAAACCTTGTTTGAAAGCAATTTTATGTATTTTTCAATCATAAAGGATATTATATATACGCAGTGTAAATATAGCTCTTACCAATTTTTGGAAACATTGTGTTATATGTAAAATGTTTTAAATATATTGGCTTCAATATATAAATAATTTATGACTATATATTTTACTGTTACCGAAAAAGACAATTGTGACTATGTTCATTATAAAACTTCTATTACAAATCTGGGACAAACATTTGTGATTGTCAATTCAGGTTTCCTTCGCCATTTTTCTGTTAATTAAGTTTGATTACTAAATATCTTTTAAATTAGTAAACATTTGAAGTAAATAAATTAAATGATTAGCGAAAGAGAAACTATGGGGTAATATAATTTAAATATTTACCATATGAGTTTCAGTTGTGTGTGAGCATTTCAAAAAATTCTTAGTTACTCCACCCGAATAATATGTGGGACAGTAAATTTTGATTGAAAAATATTTTCATAGAAAATATTGTGTTTCAAGTTTTCTCCCTAAAGTTTATTGTTTAAAAAAAAAATCCGGTTGGGTTATATATAGAATTAATTATAAATAATATTAGGCTAGTAATTAAACTCGAGGACGATACAATCAATTCTGGCTTTTAAAGAACAATTTAATTTAAGAAGAAGTTAAAGTTTAGAATAATATTTCATCTAAAAACTCTATAGTCGTTTTGATGATTTATTTAAATTATTTTATAGTAATATGAGCTTTAAATAAGCATCACAAATAGAACAAGTTGGAATTTAAGGGATCAATAGTCTTGTTTTTAGCTTCAACCCTTAAGTGAATTATGTAATTTGGAGGACCAAATAAAGTGTGTTATTGATATTTCAGTTAAACAAAATAATTTTTTGCTATCGTATAATCGGAAATATTCTTTTTAACATAAAATGTCGCAATGTTTTATGAAAAAGACAAAAAATTGATTAATTTACTTCTAGAAAGCGCCTGTGGTGGGCACTTACAAAAACTTACACCATTAATTCAATAAATTCTCAATTTATGGATTCATGAAATAAAGTCCTCCTTAAAAAACTTAAAGTTTATAGTGTTAATATTCTATAAAATGCGTTATTGGGTCTTTTACGGTAGCTCTTGTTTGTATGAAGTGCTCAAGTTGTGAAATTGAAAAATTCGTGGAGAAAAGATACTGTATTAATAAAAACAAACAGAGATTCTCTCTATTTTTATCGACTTTGAACTGAATTAATTCCTGATAAATTTTATTTTGGATCGTGTATAAGTCGTGTTAAAGAAAACCAAATTTTAGATTATAGATCATGTTAAATTCAAATCGTGTAAAAACAGAATTAGGTGTACATGATCTATATATACAAAACCCATTTTTGAACATAAATATGATTAAATAATTATATGTATTATCGTCTTGTTACAGACGATTATTTTTACGTAAATACAAGTAGTTAATAAACTAAAGAATTCCAGTAAATTAAAAAATGTTTTGCTATTTTAATAACCTTATAATTGGTTAAAAATATATAAAACTTTGTTTTATGTGCATTTATAAAGAGTTTGTTCTTAAATTCAAAAATTCGTGCCTAATCAAGAGTTATTATCAGCCTATACGACCTTAAATTTTTAATTGAGTGTTCGTAAATTATTCATAGATTCTTATATTTTTAAATTATTAAATTAATAGCGAACGAGAATATTATGTTTAAAAGGCATTTGTGCAAACGTAAAAAATAAAAAAAAACATTGTATAAATTTTTTTAACCCTTTAATTCATATAATATTACTTTTTTATTTTTATTATTAAATTTTGTTATAAAAAAAATTATAATAATATTATATTTTAGAGAACAACCAATATTTACGTGCCAAGCTCATGTTTTTCATATTGATCCAAAAACTAAAAAGACATGGATAACTGCTAGCCAAAAAGCAGTAGCAGTTAGTTTCTTTTATGATTCATCACGAAATCTTTATAGAATAATTAGTGTTGAGGGTAGTAAAGCTGTGATAAATTCAACAATCACACCAAATATGACCTTTACACAAACATCACAAAAATTTGGGCAATGGAGTGATGTTAGAGCTAATACAGTTTATGGATTAGGATTTGCTTCAGAGGCTGAATTAACAAAAGTATATTGATAAATTTGATATTTGTATTCCTTTTATTAAATGTATAACTTTTTTTTTGTTAAAGTTTGTAGAGAAATTTCAAGAAGTTAAAGAGGCTACTAAAAATGCTATAGCAAAATCTTCAGTAAATGGTTTGTGTCATTTTGTCATCCTTCTTTAATTTGTTGTTTGAAATTCTTTTTTTATATAATTGCTTAATTTACAATTTAATTAAAAATACATATAACTCTAATTGAATAACTGTGGTTTACACAATTATACTTCTAAGCTTTATATTCACATTTCTTTTTCAAAACATTAATGTTCAAAAATAGCATTTATAAGATTTGATTTTATTCTTTTTCTTATATCAAAACTTAAAAGAGCTTCGTTAAAATGTAAAAATTTAAAACTTAATTTTAAACTTTTATTGTCACTAATAGAAGAGCAAAAATTTTTGAGATTTAAATTAAATAGAATTTGTAAAAATATTTTTACAGGAAGTACAGCAGTTACACCAGTTACCTCTGCAAACACGTCTCCAGTTACAGGTAGAACAGCATTAATACAGAATGAAAATGCAACAAATGATGTTGTGCATCATGTTGATCCACCAAATTTATCAATGGCTAATGCACAAAACGCTAATCTTAATAGTCCTTCCCATAAATTAATTGCAACCAATAGTACAGATAATAAACAAATATCTCAAATTAACGAAACGGGAACAGCTAACTTACATTCGGGTAGTGATCAACAATTGAAATATGAAAATGAGAGGCTTAAAATGGCATTAGCGCAAAGGTTATATTTGAATATACGTTATATAAATTTTAAAAACAAAAAAATAATAAAATTTATAATTTCATTAGTTGTTCAAATGCTAAAAAATGGGAAATAGAATTAGCAACTCTAAAAAGCAATAATATTCGCTTGACTAGCGCATTGCAGGTAAACTTATTTTAGCTTTATTAAATATATAGAATAAAATATTGCTATAGGAATCTACTGCAAATGTTGACGAATGGAAAAGACAACTTCATACGTACAAAGAAGAAAATATAAGACTTAAGCGAGAAATGGACTTGTTAAGACAGACAGGGGGACCTGTAGTTGGAGGTGGAGAAATAGCCGATGACTTACGACGTGAAATTGGTCTTTTGAAGGGACAAATTGAAGGCCTTGAAAAAGAATTAATGACTCAAGAAATCGAATTAAAAACTGCAAATTTAAGTTTGAAGGATAAGTGCAATGATCAAAGTGTAAGATAAAGTTTCTATTTGTTGAAAATGAAGAATCCTTATAATTATTTTTTATTTCAACAGATAAAGCAAATTAATGAACTTAATTTGCAATTTGCTAAGCATTTAGGTGACCTTTTTAGTATTCAGAAAGAAATGGATAAAGTATTGCATACTCATAAAAGTACTTGAGAAAAGGATCTTTTGAAAACTGATAAGGTATAAAATACTTTGGTTATAATTTTCTGTAATCCAGGTGCGTAGCTGTTTATCCTTTAAAAAAACAAAAAAAAAAAACAAACGCGTTTCTTTTCTGGTATACTTAAAAGAAAACTACAAAAATAATGCTTATGATGAATTTTCAATCATTAATGATTTCAAAATGAATTAAATACAAGAAAAAAGCTCTCAATATCTTCACAGAAAAAGTAATAAATATTTGTGCGTTGCTTATTTTAAAGTTTTATTTTGACAGAGTTCCAGAAAAGCATTTGTTAATTAAGAATTATATGTTGACTACGTCGACTAGAGCAGTGGTGTGCAAACTATTTTCACTGCCGACCCCCGTTTTCGTGTAAAATGAAAAAGAAGTCTTATATTTTTAAAATAAAAAATAAATTTGTGAGTTTTTGGCGACCCGCAAAATCTTTCTTGCAACCCCTTAGGGGGTCGCGAACCGAACTTTGCACACCGCTGGACTAGAGCATTAAAGTTTAAAGTCGATGACAAAGTTCTGCAGTTTAAATTTTCAACAAATAGAAACTTTATCTTACGCTGGACTAGAGCATTAAAGCTCGCTAATGTTCTATTAAACCTGAAAGTTATATATATACATATAAACGTCACAATATATAATCCATATAACCCATATCATAAACGATATTTAATTTTGTTCTTTCTCAAAATTATTTACACAGTTCTTTGAAATAATTTTAAAATGACTTCATTCTCTAATTGAAATATTTGGAGACTACTGAAACTTTGACTGTACGACTTAAAAGTAGCTCCCTTTTATTGATTATGGATTCTTATTTTCTCTAATGAGATTATTAAATTTTTTAAATTTTAATAAAACTATTATTATTTTTACATTCCAATGAAAGCTGTTAATATTTAAATTTTCTCTTTCATTCAATGTAAGCCGAAGTTAAAAAAGAAAATGATTTAGTTACGCTAAATACTCATTCCAACATACAATTTTATTTCAATTATACCTTTGTATCTTTGTAATTTAATAAATTAAATTAAATTTTACAGATTAATGTCGAGACTGAGAGTACTATTTCACATGTTACATCAATTTTTTCACATTCAAATACAACAAACGATAATGCTGAGGCAATTGATATAAATGTATATAATAATAAGACGCTAATTAATACAAAGCCATCGAATAAAGCAAATGTAAGACTAACACCGATTGATAAATCAACCAAAGATTCTATTTCAGATAATCAAATTAATAGTACTAATAATTTATTAATTAATGAAAGAACTCATAATATCAGTACACCATTTAATCGTCATGATAATGAGAATGACGACTCAAATGTTCATTTAGCTACAAATATTACAGAAAATATGTTGGACAATGAAGCACTGAATGCAAATTTTACATTTATTAATAGTAATAATAAAACAGCAACTATATTGGTATCTAAAACTAGAACTAAAACTGGACTTCCTTTGCTTCTTAAAAACTCAATTAACTAAAATTTGCTGAATATTTGTTGGTAAGGTCGTTATACTATAAAATAAAAGAGAGAATAAGCTAAAATTAAATAAATAAATTTTTTTTATAAATTTTTTGACTAATTTTTATTGCCATATGTTTTTAAGATAATGAATCTCCTTATTAGATCAATGGTTAAATTATTTATTATAACTATTATATTTGTGCATAAAATAAATTTATTTAATTTTTATTAATAGTTTTTAAAGACAATTTATTAATATGAATGAGATTAATAGTATTATGTTTATATATACAATATAATTTATATTGCAAGATATATTTATTTAGCAAACAAAAATAATGTCTGTATTTTTTGTACTCTATTAAGTTCATTGCTGCTGGTGAAGCCAAACATAATGTTATTGGTAAAAATATGTATGGTTTAATTATTAATAAATTATAAATAAAAGATGATAATAAAATAGAATAATTTGAAAAATGTTATGTTTTAGTAACTAGTTTTAATTAAAAATTGCAACTTTCTAAAAATTTTGATATTTCCACACATTTTTCTAGAAATTCCTGACTGAAAGAAACTATATTGTATTTTCGAAAATAAAAAACTCTTGATATAAAGTTTTGAATGAAAGGATGTATGTTTTAAATCTTCCAATTATTTTAAATTTTAAATTTGAAAATTATTTAAGGCATCTACAATGTGGCTTAAAACTAATACATTAAATGAATAACAAAATGTCTACGAGTTTGGTGTTATAGATGAGCCAAGAATTCTTGCATGAAATTCCTGAGGAAAATTGTAATTTTTGGATAAATGACAAGGTTTTGGTGTCTTAGGCTGTGTCTAGATTAGCGTTTTGGACAGCGCTTTTATAGGAGTTTTGAGGCAAGTTTACACTGTATTCTTTAGAATGATAAATTTTATGAAAGAAGGAAATTTACATGATTAAAGTCATAAGTCAAAATAAATTGGTTCTTAGGAATATTTTAAAAATTTTTCTTTATAGGTTATGGTTAAATAATGCTTAAAGCATTTGCCGATGTGCATGGTGGTTTTCGATTTTATCTGAGAGTCCTGCTATTACTGTTTTAGGTATTACGTAAAATTTTTTTTTCTAGTCTCACATTTCTTGTACTATACAGCTCTGGTTCTTATAGATACGACTTCAAGCTAATTTTGACGACTACATAAATTTGCGACAAGCAACTTTTCCCATTTATATGTGATTTACCGACATTTTTCATACAGTTATCAAAAAGCACACCAATTATTTTATCTTTGCAAATGTTTTTTGTTTCTAACGGAATATATGAGTAAACCAATTATTTTTTTCTCTGGAGCTTATCTGTTCAATGAGGTATTCCGATTTAAATTTATTAGTTTAATACATAAGAATAATAAATAAAGACTAATGTATAATTAAATAGACTACAAGTATTAGAGCTTTATTGATTCTTATTTTTCAGGTGAAGGTTCAAACTCCCCATTAAGGAAGGACAAGAAAAATCTAAAAAACTTGTCTAAGAAATTCTATATCTTTGCCTTCAAACTCTTTTTCAACTTTTCTATATCACAATTAAGCCACATAAAACACTAACATAATGAACAGTATCAATTTTAAGTAACATTAAATGTTTATTAAGTACAAAACGTAAAAGTGATGTCCTTATGTTTTATTTTTAACAATTCTTAAAATTTTGCAAAAGTGACTTAAAAAATTTAAAATTCCCACAAACCCTCATTCAATATAAAAATAAAATATAAATATAGCTACATATATAAAAAGGCTACAAAATACTTCAAAAATTTTTTGGAAAATTATTTATTAAGTAAAATTAATAAGTACAATGAGGTAGGTTTTATTTTCTCATTAATAATGAAGTATTGATTCAACGTGGGAAAATGTTAATAACAATCAATTATTTGTTATTAAAGCAAAAAAACTTACTTCACTGGAGAAAAGTGTCTAGCATGTGTCTAAAACGCATCTGGCGCACATCTAGAGCGCTTTTGAAAAGCGTCTAAATCTTTCCTTTACTTTGTAAAGTATTATTAGGGCATTTCTCTATACCAGTGGTGCGCAAATTATTTTCATTGGCGACCACCTTTTTCGTGTAAAATTTTATCGCGACCCCTGGGTGGACATTGATTTTTTTTAAATCTTCAATGTAGTTAAACTAAAATCCATTTTGCTATTTTGGGTTATAATAACGATTAATTAGAGTTTTGAGTAAAATATTTTAATCTTAAAAAAGAATAATTTTACTAATGCGAGGTATGCGATTGTAAACTGCTCATGATTTCTTCTATATTCGGATGTATATTGGAAATCCGGATTCTCCGGATCCAATCGAGAGCGATATTTTGTTTTGATTGAAACTAATTTTGAAAAGCATGTTTCACATAAGTAAGTTGATGCAAATTGAATTAAAATATTTAATGCTATTTTTTTCAAACCGATATACTTGCTATCAATTGATAGCCAGAATTTCTGGCATGATTGAGACTTGAATTAAATACGTCGGTGTTTCGTCACTTGAAATATCAATTAACTGTTCTTTTTCATTCAGAAGAATATTGGAATTCAAAATATCGAATGAAAATGGATTGGAGATCCAACCCAATGTATCAGCTGGAAATTTTTTTAACCTTTTTAAAAAGTTTTCTCCCATTTTCACACTTTCCGCTGTTTTTTGAAAAAACTTTCAGGCTTCTTTGAAGATTCGCTATGTTTTGTTTGCAAAGGCCGCTTTAGTTTGACAGGTTTCATACTTTCATTTTCCAGTTTATTCGAGTAAATAACAAACAAAGGGTGCTCTTCACCATTAACAAAGCAAAATTTAATGTACTCCTTTTGATAGTTTCTCAACTTCTTATAAAGTAATATATCTTCTTCAATAGTTTTAGAAGTAGAAGTAGTTTTATTTGAATTTACCTCTTCAAGTTTTTTAATTTTATTGGTTGTTGGGCCATCACTTTCCTTCTTTTTCGAACTACTTTTCTAAAGCACAGACGCAACTGTATAAAGAATAATTAAATAAACTGAAAACTTCCGTCTCAATTCCTAGCAATCGCTGTTTTACTTTCCTTACTTAGCTACAGCCACTGCTACTTTGTTTTTGTAGCTCTGTAACTATACTCGTGCACTGATTTCTATTAGATACTGAAATACCAAATTTCTTTCGTAAAAATTCAAGGTCTATTCTTATAATTACTACTATTTTCATATTACCTGAGAAAAGTCTTATATTTGTTGAATAACAAATAAAGTGAATCTTTGGCGACCCCCAACATTTTTCTAGCGTCCCCTTAGGGGGTCGCGACCCACACTTTTTGCTCTATACAACCAAAAAACAAAAAACAAAAGATCATGTTTGATCAATACTACAATCGTAGTGTGGATATAAAAATCTCGTCGTCAATATGATAAAAAAGGTTTTATTTATAGCAAAAAATGTGTATTTCTTGTGTTGGGGAAAGTTTGAATCTAAGTTCCTACTATATTTTCAGTGTTAATTTTTATTTAAATTTCTTGATTTGGAAAAATAAAAGAGTTGGCGGAAGCTCAATATATATTTAATTAAGTGACAAATTTTCAGCTCAATTGGTCGTGTAATATATTATACAATTTGGTATTAACCAACAAGCATTATTTTATATATACCTAATTATTTATAGTGGAAAGAAATATGTTACAGTTATAACAAAAGATTTGTAGCTTTGAATAAAAATAATGAAGATGAATGTCTGTTTTGAATTACTATTACTTTACAATGGCTTAAAGTCGATGAAAATGTTCTGCAGTTTAGTTAGGGAATACTTAAAAAAGAAACTTTGGTAAGTAGTTTCTAAATTTGACTTTATTACATTATCATTAATGTTAATTCGAATCCCATTTATATTATAAAATGGAGTAGCTAACGCTTTAAGTGAAGTCCATCAAGATAATGATTATTGAGAAATTGACTCGAAGTTGGCTTTTTTTACATCATTAATAAAATATTTTTTTGGTTTTGTGTTTCATTTATCTAAAAGGATATATTTTTGAAGAAGAATAAGCCCAATGAACTGTTAATGCTATTGGTATAACATTTATGCATTTTTTTCTTATTCGTCTAATTCTTCATTCCATTTTATCTTTTTCAAATGCATAATTTAACAAAATTAGCTAACCTTAGCCTAAGGATGTATCCCAGATGAATGCTTACTTCTAGGGTTGTTTATGAAATATAAAACAAGTTAGTTAGCAAATCACCAAAGACTTTATATATCATTTAGTACATAAGAAAAAATTCTCTTTGAGTTTTTCTTTTGATACATAATTCTTTTGATTTATAAAACCAAAACATTTCTGATTTTTATTTATGAAAAATTATTTACTACTTGAAATATTTTTTATTTTTTACAGGTAAAAACAAAGAAAAAAGAACAAGAGCTCCTTACGAATTTAAATTAAATTGTTTTTTTTTTTTAGAAGGCTGAACTTTTTTTTTGTATAAAACAGGAAATTTGCGGTTATTTGCTTAGGGCTGAATTTCATATTAGAAACTCAAACGTGTGTTATTTATGTAGGTTAGACAGACATGTGTCATGCTTTTTAGTTCTAACAAAGAAAAAGAACATGAATACAAATGAAGAGTTATTAGATTAGAAAGAAACCCATCCTTATTTGTATGAATTTTGAATTGTATGAATAATTTTTTCTTATTTTTTATGATATAATATTATGGATTGGTGTATGTCGTTTATGTTTATATAAATGATAAAGTTAAAATTTTTCTATAAATCTAAATTGTTAGAAATTTCTTTACTTAAACTTAGTTTTTGAAAAATATAGAAAGAAATGAATATCTTGAAGGTCATTTGTTTAATTGTGATTTTTTAGCAAATCTTTAGAAGCTTTCTTACATTCAAATGCTATTCAACTAACACTACCTTTAACTTTGAAAAACAATAGTTTACTTAAAGAGAAATTATGTTTAGTTGATTAACTTGACTGGTTAAAAAGAGTTGGTTAACTTACCAATTGTTTTGGCGCATCAAATTTTCGAGCTTAAAGTTATTAACTGGTTTAATGAATTTTTCAAGCTGAATGTATGTTAATGAAGGAAATATAAATAAAGTTTTATAGTTAATAGGACAAAATAAAATTTTACTCATAATTAAATAGTATTTGAAAAATATCTTGTGAAAGAAGTTATTTAAAAATAATACTAAAATGTTGAAATGCAAAGAAACTTTAAAACAAAAAAATAAAAATATATTTCAAATGAACGAATTTAATAAATTATAAACAATATGTTACAATATGAATAAGAATTACATTTTAATTTAATATTCTAATATAAAGTTATGAATACTTAACTAATTCGTACTTAACTACAGCAGAATATTGTATAACAGGTGAAGTACACCTGTCTCATCCATATTAAAATTTAGTAATTTCAGTTAATGTCAGAATTTCTTTTTCACTTTAGTTGTAGAACTTTCAAGTTTCGACCAAGTCTTTTTTTAACAGTAAAAACGTTAAGTAACAAGATGTAATGGTGTGGATATACATATATATGAATTAAATCAAAGTCCGAGGCAATTTTAATTATATTCAATTAATTAAATCGTATTGTGTTAATAAACTGGCTTCAATATCAGGAACATAATTTCCACATTTAGGAAATTGACTTGGGGTCTTTTTCATTTCGTTATGGTCACCAACTTGCATTACTAATGCCATTCCAGCATATAAGTGCCATTCATAGTGACAATGTAGCATCCAATATCCTATAAATTTAGTGTGTCAATAGTAAATCTTTATTAACCAAATATGTTAAAGATTACCTGGATTATCAGCTCTAAAACGAAGTTTAACATATCCTCTATTTGGAAGTGATATTGTATCTTTAAAACAATTGCTACTATTAGCTTGAGCTTTGGACACTTCTTTGGAAGAAGATAGTTTAGTATGAAGTGTTGTATTTATTGACTGCGGTCTCATATCAGTAACCAAGAAACTATACCCATGTAAATGAATTGGATGATTTGCACTACTTGCTTCTGAAAATTGTTTGTTTAATCTTGTTATATTACAAGCTAGATGCTTAATATATTATATAAATTACTTTTGGAATTGTCAAGTAAAACGATTTCAACAATTGCATTTAAAGGGACTTTTATCCGATGAGAACAATAACAAACTTTTTCTCCATAGCAATTTTTGGGTTTGTTTTCAGCATTACAAAACATTTCCTGGGAAATAGCTTCTGGCTGCGTTAAAAGTGGAGCTTCAGGTGAAGTAAAAGTGATACCATTTATTGTTCCAGCTAATGTAATATTTTTCCTAGAGTCTGAAATAAAAAAAGTAATGTAAATCATATATTTGAACGTTGTGTTTTTAAAAAAAAAGAAAGAACTAAAACAATTTAAAAAATTCTTTAAAGTAAAAACCGAGGCTTGTATTTAACTAATTTTGGAAAAGTTTTACCAAAGAAAAATCTTTATTCTAAAATAAAATTTGTGGAGATTTAAACTAATGAAATTAAATTGCCACATAAACAAGACTCAACAGCTATCTAAAGGTATGTGAGATTTTATGAAGTTAACTTATTTTAGAATACAGAATTGTTAATTTTATGCTCATTCAATTATTTTGCTACAATATTGTAGTCGCAATATAGCACTCCATTGAGGTAAGAAAGGTTAATATAAAACACAATATTGTAATCAGAATTTAGTACTCTGCCAAGATAAAAGGGGTTGTATGTAGAAGGGTTTTTATTGATAGCATTTAAAAGCCAAATAAATATTAATTCAAGTGAGATTTTAATTCTTTGTTTTGTTTAAAGAACAAGAACAACATAAGCCACAGATTTGTAATTTTTTGAATTGACATAAAATATTCAATTAAAGTAATTCACATTAGGGCTTTTGTATTCTATTTTGTGAATTTAAGAGCTTGTAGCAGAACATATATCCCTTATTCAGTTTAGTTTTTGTTATAGAAAAGTAAACTTATCAGTAGACAATACCAACACCAAAATTTTTATTTGGAATTATAATTATAAATTTGCAAACTATTTATTTATATATAAACTTTTTTTTATCTTTTTAATTAATTTGACTTGTAACACTTAATGCTTTTAGTGTATAGTGAGAACCCTAATCATTCTCGTAAATATCTCTCACGTGTCCACCATCACCATCACCACGATAATGTCTCTGTAATACGTAAATAAATAAGGAATAACATATTTCATTTCTTCTTCGTTTGTAATGATATTTTTTTGGAATATTTAAAGTTTATTGCAAACTCTTAACCTATCAAAAACGCATAACTATGAATGAAATTTTATAATACAGTTAGCGTGTCTTTTTAAATGACACAAACTTTGCAAATATGCTCTGAAAAAATGATTTTATACAAATTATCTATATTTTTTAAAATATTTTACTCCATCAATCTTTCTTTTGACTGATCTTACAAACTGATATGAGTTTCCAATTAATTAAAATTTTATGGTAATTGATTTGATGTGTGTTTGTGAATGTGTGATATTAATTGCAGGAGAGGCCTAGGAATTTATACGAAAATCTATCCATCATACCAACTTCAATAGTTGACAAAAAAATAAACTGAAAAGCTTTTGAAATAAACTAAAGTCCTTATTAAAAGGGCATAAAGATAGATAGATGTTATTTATTATTTTCAAATTAAATTTTGCTTAGTTTTACTGCATATCTCTTATGCGATGATATTTTTCCTAAGTATTATAAATTATTGATATAAGAGCTTTTTGATTTAGAATTAATTGCAATATAAATAATTCATGAATTTTACAAGTTTTCTAAATTTAATATTTAAGTAACTTACTTATAAAATGCTGGTAGTTTCCCTTCTTAAATAGTTTGTCATTTGATAGATTATCCATGTTGAATTTCAGCCTAAGTCTTACATCTGGCATAGCTAATCTTAGTTCTGTGTCATCTTGAAAAGATTCCAGGTCTGATATATAAATATTTTTCTTATTGTCCTTTTCAGTCAATATGTTATTCAAAGTCTTAAAACAAATTTAAAATTGGATATTTAAAATTTTTAACAAATTTTATAATACTTACAACTTTTTCAGGAAAAATATCGTCAAAATCTGGTAAAGTTATATTTCTTTCAGGTACATATAAATTATCATTAGATTTATAGGAAAGAATAGCAAATTGTTCAATTTTTTGCGAAGCACATTCACCTAAAGCACGTATCCTTATTAGGTAATCTCCAATTATTTGATCCGTTTTCACTACTACATCAAAGCGTTCACCTGATGATGAATAGATAGAGTCAACTGTAACAGGTTTTATAGGATTTGCATCTGTACCGATAACAGTCATACGATGATTTTGTATCTAATATTTGGAAATATGTATTCTTTTTAAATAAAACTAGAGGTTCTTTTACAAACCTGAACTTTTACTAAACAGGAATGGCATCCACTATTTATAATTCGAAAACGATAAGTTTGTGAAGCTTCAACAAAATACTTAGTAAGAGGAAGGTTTGTTCGCTCCTTAGTCTCTTGCTTTAATAATAATATAAAATTTTAGATTAATTTTACGAAAATTTTTAACAATCTAACATTTAAATACTGGCCATGTCCATTAATTAATATCGAATCAGGATTAATACCCTTAAAGCGTTTTGGAAGGCCTGGAGCCATCATTTCTGCTGTCTGATGCATCCAGTCTGATATTAAAATAATATGTTCGGGAAGATCTTTTGAATATTGCTTAATATTTGGTTCAAATTTGTTTGGCTGACGAACTATTAATGGTCCATAAATACCATTAGCCTTTTGATGTCCTGCAAAGTTTATGGGTATACTATTCGGTTTTTTCGTTTTATAACAATTGAATGTCATTGACTAGTGGAAAGATTTTATTAAAAGGAATTTAGAGAAGAAAAATAAAGCTTCTTACTTCAATCTATTTATGGTTTCTTATCTCACCGTGTTGGAAGAACCTTTTATTAAGTCACCATTATTACACCATTTCGAAAAACTTGGGGATCTTAACTTATAGAATATAAAATTCTACTTAAAACTGGCACGATAGTGCGGAGTTACCAATGTAAAGATCCCTAGTGTTTAGAAGATATTTCAACATTTATTTCAATAAATATTTCAAGCCACCTTAATAAAGAGTGATCTAATATTATAAATTTTAGTTAAAGAAATGATTCATTAAATGTGAAAGCAAAGCAGCCACTATTAGCTAAAAGTTTTAGGTGGTAAACTGTAAAACTCTTTGAACTAGTGTCAAAAGGTCCTTTGGAAGGGGTATTGGAAAAAATAACAGAAAACTGAGGAAAAACAAGTTGAACCAAACGCAAAAGTTGCACGTGATTTAAAATAACAAAGATTTCACTCATCTATTCCTTATAAAAGTCCCTATAAATATAAAACGTTTGTATTGTAATGTGAAGAGCATCGATTTGTTTTAGGTCACTGATTGAAGTTGTAAGTTTCAAAAGAGATAAATCTTCCCACATTTCCACGGTTCTTTTTGTCAGTATATTGTTGTTAAAGCCAAATTTCATTGCCAAAATTTTTTCGTTTTCCATTAAATTGCCAAATAAAATTTCGATATATGTATAATAAATAAATAAATTTATTGATTAAACAGTTTTTCAAATCTTTTGATAAATAAAATTGATTTTTATCATTTGAAAACTTAATTTACTCACTCACCTGAATGGGAATGATAAAAATGTGTACCAGGCTCTTTGGCTTTAAATGTGTAACGAAAAGTATTAGCAAATGATATAGGACACTGTGTAATATAGGGTACTCCATCCATATAGGGAGATTCTTTTTGATGAATTCCATGCCAATGAATGGTTGATGCCTCACCACTCATTTTATTTATTACATCAACAACAATGAGATCATCTTTACATACCTGTAAATCAATTTTATTTTCTTTTGAAAATATTTTTGAAATCTTTAGACTCAGATTGAAATATTTTACATACGTGTATTGGAGGACCTGGAATTTGTCGATTTATGCTTAATACACCCTTTTCAATTCCATCTCCTGTTATACATTGAGATTTAAAGCAGTCCTCTAAAACTCCAAGGGAACATTGTTGGCATGCCCTGTTTTATAAAAAATATTTTTTTATTAAATTATTTGAAAATGAAAATAATATTGAAATATAATTCACATTCAAAATTTTGGTATAATAAACTTTAATTTGAATTAAAATCTTGTACACTTAAAAGCCTAAAGAAAAAGCAAATCAATTTTTCAAATAAAATTAGGAGGTCCTTTAAGATAACAAATATATTCTACACAGATGTTAATGATAAAAAATTTATTTGGTTCATTATGTAAAACAGGTAAAGTTTATAAATGTAGTTTTTGTGATTTCCTAGTCTGGTTCTTTAATTTTTTTTTTTCGCGAATTGCCATATCCTTTTTTTAGTATACTTATATCAAAAATTGAAAACTTTTAGTACTTATTCAATGTAGACCTTGCAATACAAGAAAGCTTGGACAATAACTTACTTTAGAGTGAAACCAAAAATTAAGTCTGTTACTTGGGATTATAAGCAAGGCATATTATTATTATAACAAAAGCAAGAAAAAGAGGGATATGTTTTCATAGAATGCAGAAATAAATTGAATATCAAAGGAGCATGATTGAATATTTAAAATCTTTGGAAGTTTAATAACTCTTTGCTGAAAAGACTTACATAATAGAAGCTATTGAAGATATACTGGTAGTTACGATATATTAAAAAAAAGTAAAAGCAATTACCTAAATTTAAGATTAAAAGGACTGCAATATATTTTATTTTCTCTTATGCTTTTTTCTTCTTTATTCTCTTCTTCAATTGCATTTTTTTTAAAGTTAAAATAAGTAGGTTTGGTTAGATAAAAAAAAGTTCTTTAAGTTATTTAGTTTGGCTTAAGAAAATATATTATTAAAACGATCACTACTCAAAAAAAATATAGTTGTTATTGAGAGTTTTTTTAATACATATAAAAACTGTTAAATTTTTTAAGTAATATAGGAGAAACTAAGACGAGTTAAATAAGTACATAATCATAAAACAAAAGACACTATTTTTTAAAACTTAAAATCGGTTATACGTTTCATAGTCTTTGTTCTGTAAAACATTGAAGTCGATTTTTGGAGTATGTTCCAATTAGCTAATGGTTTAAAACCAAATTACATAAACTACTTCTATGGAAGTATAAAGTGAAATAAAAGTTTAGTTAAAAAAATTATTTTCTCCCAGCTCCAGTTAGGGATGTGGTCAAACTTTGTCAATAAATTTGAACCGTTGTGAGATGAGCTATTGAATTTATAACTGAAAAACAAAAAATGTTTAGTGATAATGCAGTGTGGTTGAAAATGGTTTTAACAAAAATCAAACTATTTTGTGAATAATTTGGAATCATTTGTGGATGAATTATTGAAGTTTTTTAGTTTTATAACAAAGAAATTTAATTTGTTTCAAGTTTTTTCCGGGATATAATACAGTCTTCCAACTAAAATTTCAGCTATATATAAATAAGTTTTTAAAATTATTGGTCTTTGAAACCTAATTTCTTTAGGCCTAAAACAATTCAAGACAAAAATTTCATATTAAAATTTAATTCACAACTTATTTCATGCAATTTTGTGAACTATTTGTGAAGAGTTTTTGATTTCAAATTGTGTACTCATATTTCTGTCATTGAACTACTTCTGCAAGGAGAGTTTAAAGAACATGGCATAACTTACAATGGTTTATTTTAATATGTTACTCTATTTAGAATAGCTGAATGCAAAAACTCTGATCATTAAGTAAAAATTAGGTTCAGTCAGATTCTAAGATTTATTTGTGAACAACTAGCAAAAGAAGTGTTAAAAATTTAAAATTTTAGCGAGGAAAGAAAAATATTATATAAAAATTTGAACTAAAAGAAATAAACATAATCAAAAATTTTTAAAGTAATATAAGAGCCTCTGAAACTATAAATAGGATAAATTTAAATTACAAGTAAAACTTTCGTTTTAAATGAAAAGGGTAAAATATAAATAATATCAAAAAAAATTTAAAAACATTTAATTGATATAAGCTAAGCATCTGCATACATGATAAATCTCGAAGCATAAATTTTTAAACAACTTAATGGAAGTATAAAGACTAATGTTTACATTTGAGGAAATCATTTATAATCTGATATTAAGAAAAATGAAACCGTAAATATTTTAATTTAATTGGAATGTTAAATATTTTCTTTTAAAATATTCAATTTTGTTTAAAAGAAAAATTTATTTTAAAGAGCCGAAGAATATATTGAATAAAATTTAATAAATGAATTTATTAAATGAAGACTAAAGAAAACAGTTTAACTTAAATTTTACCTACATAACAAAAAAAGTGAAGTTCTTTTAAAGAAAAATATGCCCTTCTCTTTTGTAAACTTTTATTTGCTTTCACATTGAAATTAAATATATTAGTTTGTAATCAAAAACCTTTATCCAGTTATATTGCTTATCTAATTATTATTAAAAAAATAATCTTAATTATGAAAACACTTCAATTAAAAAAATGAATAACAAACTTTCAAAAGAACTATACTAATCATGACAAATTAAATATAAAAAAAATGAGAAATGATTAAGCTATCAAATACTTAATGCATGACTTTAGGATTTGACCAAATGACTTTACAAATAAACTTTGCTTTGGGCCTTGAGGCAAGCAGCCTTAGCAAATAGATCTCATAGTTACTAGGAAAAGTTATATTCACAATCAGTGAAATCAAAGTAAGAGAAATCATTAGATTTAAAATTCTATAACTGAAATTAGAATTTTCTTGGTATTTCCATTTTGGAAAATTCATTCACATTAATTTAACCGCCAAAATAAGACTTTAAGCACATTTTAATGTACGTTGGGAGGTTTAAATGCTTGGGTGATTTCATAGGCTTTTCGTTTCCTCTAGCTAATATGTCGTATCATCCATTTGAAGTTTTTTACAGTTAATTTTTGTATATTAATGGTATACTTAGAATACTTTGACATATCAATTTTGTTTTTTTAAAGTCATTTTCAGTGAAACATATCAAAATTTCATGAACAAATTTTTGATGATAGAGATTAGCAAAAGAAATTATTATATTATAAATTTCTGGATATTTTGTGTAAAGGAAAAGTACTAAAATATTTTTAGTTTTTGAAAAATTTTATTAGTTTTCGTCAAAATTAGTTATATTTACCAAAAATATTAATGCTGTATGTAAAGAACTGAAGAAAAATCCCATAATATCTTATACAATGAATTAGAAACAGCAGTCGATATCAAATTGACGATTTATCAATCGAATTTTAAAAGAAAATAACGGCTATGTAGGTGCAATAATATGATTGAAAAAATAAAACTGGGTTAAGTCAGAAGCTATAAAAATGTTATATTAGCAAAGGGGATGAAGCTTATTTGTAATCAAACAGTAATATAAATTTTTGGTATTTCAAACCAAATAAACATATTTTCGTAGAATTTTTTTTTGATATGAGTATGCAAAACTATATTACTCGTTAAATGAAAACAATAAAGTGATTTTCGGATATAAAAAATATGTCAAAATATTTATTATGGATTGAAATTGCTTGCTAGCTTCAAAAAGCCAAGTCAGGTTAGGAGTAGATTTTGACTACTTGATTATTAAATGAGTCTTAAGATTTTTATTGAATATAAAAAGATATTGTTTAAGTTAAAAGCTTTTTGAGAAATAAAAGATCTAAATAGTTTTTGAGAAGTAATTATAAACGACGCCTTCCCTTTGCATGTGATGAATTTAGTTTTTTAGATAATGAAAAAGTATTGAAATATTTGTTTGAAGTAAAAGCTTTACTTCAACAGTAAAAATAAATACGAGTACAATGGTTTTATTCCTTTGTGTCCAAAGAATTATCGATTAAAGTAATTCATACCTAAGCAAAAACTTAATACAGGTTTTTTAGATTTATTTCATTCTTTTACAAATGAAGTTCATCTTTTTACAAATGAACTTTATCTTTTTATAAATTAAGTTCATCTTTTTACAAATCAAGTTCATCTTTTTACAAATCAAGTTCATCTTTTTACAAATGAATTTCATCCACAATAAAGAAATTTTTAAATTTTCTTAGTATATATTTAAAAAAAATATGGCATAGACCTATTTATATAAAAAATAAAAAACTTTGGAATGCTTAACCAAATTTAAGAGAGCCTAATTAAGGAAGCTATCCTAATACTGAGCATTCAATTATTCATCTTCATTTACTTAAGAAAAACATTGATAGTTATTAAGATTTAAGTTCCAATTTCAGTACTTTTTAATTTTAAATGTGTTCCTAAAAAAATAGTGTTATTATTATTAAAGCGAAAAATTGAAAAGCATTATAGTGTTTTAAGGCTCCTGCCAGAGCGGGAGAGACGCTGTAAGGTTATTAAATTTTGCAAAGCATTTTGATTATGTAATGTTTCAAAATCTATCAGTTCAATAAAAATCATCAAGATTAAATTAAGAGTATGTAATACAGTACAAATTCCTTTTTATTATCTTCCTTTTTTTTATTATTTAAATTAAAATCAATTTACAAAAATATAAAATTTATTCGATAATTTATTTCCAAATATTTTATTATTTATATAAATAGGTCTATGCCATATTTTTTTTAAAGATATATGAAAATTTAAAAATTTTTTTATTGTGAATGAAATTCATTTGTAAAAAGATTAATATATCAATCGATAGGCCACATGATGACTTAAATCTGAAAGGAGATTGAACGAAGTCGGTCCAGCGGTTCGTTTTTTATGAATAAAAAACTAACGTTCTCAAGCATGGAACAAAAACTTTTATGTAACCATCATATTCTAACTATGGGGGGGTACACGGGGGCTTCCGAAGGTGTTGGTTTTAAATCCATTATGAGTTTTTAAAGATGGCGGACCCAATATGACGTAATTTTTTTTTTTGTAAAAATTCTTCAAATTGGATGAATTTTAGTTTTAAGCTGGGTTTCAAGTAGATAATTATATAAAATATTGTGTAATGTTGAAAAGTTGTGGTTTTTTTTTTAATTTTGAGCTTCTTTTCAAAGTTATGATAATTGGCCCGAAAATCGAATAGTTAGTTTCTTGTAATTTTTTTACGTTTCAAGACCTGGAACATCATTTGCAGCTAATGTTAGAGTGATGTATGCCAGTGTGTGTATGCGTGTAAGCGTAATTTAAATATTGAGGGGCAGATGGTGGTTTTCGAGCGTGTTGATTTCGATTCAACTGCAGAAAAGGAAATAGATACACATTTAACCGTAATTATCCAGTAAGAGTTTTATGATCCCATCCTCTAGGTAGCGAAATGCGGAAGTTTCATAAAAAATTCAGGAATATGCCAAATTTCAAATGAATTTTGAAATTTCGTATGATATTCGAGGTATCGAAACATTAAAAAAAAATTTTTTCTCAAGAGAAGTTGCTTGTGCGGTACCTGCTGTCGGACGTATTTCTTCTTAGTATTTTTTGTTGTGTTCATCAAAATATAAAGCTTCTAACAAAGATTTGTAGTTTTTGTTTTTCTAACCCAGCCAAGCCTAAGCTTTTGTTGTTCTAATCGTATGCAATAGATTTAGTTATACAAACTCTTTTTATGTTTGTGTAGCAACCAAAAAAATCTCAAGAAAAATCTAAAACCTTTATTGAATAACTGCAATAAATAATAGTTATTAGGATTATTGGATTTGTATGGTACCTATGAAAAATTGTAATTGCTACGGAGTTCATGTACTGAATTTTACTAAAGAAAAATTTTAATCAAAAAAGAAAATAAAAAATCCTTTAAAGTTTTTTTCCAACATATTTATGAAGGATTGTATAAGCACATTTAATTTTGATACAGCAAATAAAGCCACGAAACAAAAAAATGTATAAGGAAAGATAAAAACAAAACTGAAGCATAAACACAGGCAAGTAGCGATCGATCTACGATGGATTACTGTAGAGAGCACTCTTGGGGATAGTCTGAAAAAACAATTTGACGTTATTCTGACTTCATTACCCTCCTTAAAGTCCATTGCTATAAAGCTAACAATGGCTAACAAGGTAAATATGCTTGCCAAATAAATTGCTGACCTTGATTTATATCATATGAGTTTTTACATTAGATTAAAGAAAGCTAGTCCCCTATAGCTTTAAAATAAAATTATTTGTTGTTTTATGTATTTGAAAATGAAAACAAAAATTTGCTTAATACTCACGGTCCCATTGCATGATAAAGTTCCATAACAAATTCAAAATAACAAATTCTTGGCTTGCCAATTGGATTGCATTGTCGATTACACTTTTGTCCAGGATAATTCGTTAAATTTAACTTTTGCTGATTATTTATATAAAAATCACTTGTTTCTTTTAAAATATTTGATGTACTTTTTGTTAAATCATTCGCTAGTGAAATTTTATTTTGGCACAAAAATAAAATATAAAATACACTTAATACTAACATTTTTTTGTTTTCTTGCCACCCTTTCTTAGCTGCCCAAATTGAAAGTTTTTAATAAAGTAAAATCATTAAATTTTGAGCTTTTATATATTAAATTAAATAAACTTATCAAAGCGATAAATTATTACTAAATTGAAAAATAATGCTTGGTAATAAGATTAGAAAGAGCTAAACTCTGTTTACTTCATATGATCAATTCCTGAATATTGTTGACTGATTAGATGAGATTGAGAAAAGATAACCTGGTCAAAATATAATCATATAAATAATTATGATGATATTAATCAAAAGTTAGTGTAATTCTTAGGAAATACATAATAAATAATTAGCTATCAGATACCCAAAGTTTCCTATGGTTTTTTCTTACAGGATTTTTTGAATACAAGCTAAAGAAAGACATTATATACATGCAATCTAAATAATAATCGAATCGTATAAAAGGATTTTAAGTAAGTGGTTTTTTTTACGATTTTTGGTAGTTTTTGGAAGCCAAAATACCGATTTACACCTAAGAAATTTACTTATTTGTTATGGTAAAGTTAATAATTATTAAAAAAAAGAAGCTCTCGTCATTACCTGGTGAAATATGTGAAAAAATGAACTCAAAATGAGTGGTTCAGTAGTTTTTGAGTTATTGCGAGGCACCGACTTCGAAGTTAACAATCTTCAGGAAAACTCTTTAAAGTTTTGCTCACTCACTCTTTACTCTAGTAGGGACTATTCATTAATTTTTTCCATTTGACGGAAAGTTTTTTTCCAACATATTTATGAAGGATTGTATAAGCACATTTAATTTTGATACAGCAAATAAAGCCACGAAACAAAAAAAAATGTATAAGGAAAGATAAAAACAAAACTGAAGTATAAACACAGGCAAGTAGCGATGGATTACTGTAGAGAAACACTCTTGGGGATAGTCTGGAAAAACAATTTGACGTTATTCTGATTTCGTTACCATCCTTAAAGCCCATTGCTATAAAGCTCTAACAATGGCTAACAAGCTCGTTGTGGTTCCAACCAGAGCGATTAGTATAAACGACTAAAATACAAAGGAAATCGATAGCGATAGATGCTTAATTTTTAACTCACAAATGCCCATTTCCATATAACTTATATGGGACGAGAGAGCCATTTGATGAGTTGGAAAAAATAGTGAATAGTCCCTATAGAGCTAAGGACGCTCAAATGCTCATAACTTCGGTAATTTTACATTTTCAAACGGTTTACCTAATTAAGATGAAATATAAAGATAATATGGCTAAGAAATAGGGAATTATTGACCATGAAAAGTATTAAAAAATAATATTTTATGAATTATATCAACCAAATACAACTAGAGTAAGTCAATTTCTTAAATATGTATGTTGGTTTTCTACATAAATAAATTTTTCAAATTTTTTAAATACGAAATTTTAATTTTTTATTTTTCATATAGGCATTATAAAATCTAATTTTCAATTAATGACTTTTTGAAATTTATTAACTATCAATTTGAAAGATAACAACTTAATCTATTACATTAAATTAATTTTAAACAACACATCAATTAACTAAACAAATAAATATTTCTTAAGTTAATTAAAGGAACTGTCACTTTAAGGTTTTCCCGGGAGGGTTATTTCCATAAGTGAAAGAGAATTTAAATTATAGTATTATAGTGCACAAAATGATTTTATGGTAAGCTTAAACAGATAATAAAATAAATTTGATTTTAGCCTGCTTAATTTGACATATGAAAATTCAGTCTCAATTCTGCTTAAAGTAAGTAAAATGATTAGGATAATAATTTCTGAATTTAGGAAATTTTTAGGTTTGGAAATTGAAATTAAATTTCATTTCTCTCAGTAATTTTTATAGGTTAAAATTAAAATAAAAATAACTTAATAAATAAAAGTAGGTAAAAGTCATTTGCTAACAATTAAAGCATAATCCAAAAAATGACAGCCAATTACTTTCCTTAAAAGACATTTTATTTCCCTTAATTTTCATTTTCTAAGCATGGACATTTTTGTATATATTATTTTCATAAGAAGTGCGTTAGACATTAAGATATTTTTCAATAGAACCAATTTATTTGATAAATATAATTTCCTCTAGTTTATTAAGCTGTTTTCGTATTTGTCTATATTTTGTATTTGTCAATGTCAAGGATAATTTATTCAAGGCTCGAAGTTGACGTTATTCATGTTAATCGACAAAATAGTAAAGAAAAAA
Organism: Acrocera orbiculus; assembly: GCA_947359355.1. Taxonomy (NCBI): domain Eukaryota; kingdom Metazoa; phylum Arthropoda; class Insecta; order Diptera; family Acroceridae; genus Acrocera; species Acrocera orbiculus. The sequence continues at coordinate 27,638,774 of OX375757.1, forward strand.
GTTTTTGGGCTTTTAATGAGAAGAAATCCATTAATCTGGGATATAAATAGGGAAGCCATGAAATTTAGATTTATTCGATACATGTTGTTTTTGGGTGCTGAAACTAAAGGAAATTCTTCTTAATAAAAAAGGAAAGTGGTTTTGTTTGGAATGAAAATAAGATAAAACTAGTTGCTTTATATATTGTAAACTTAACAATTATTTATAGTTAGTATCAAACACTTCATTGGTACTAAAAATCGATTTCAGATTTTTATTAGTTATATACAGAAAGTTGTAAGAAAGAAAATAATCTTAAATGCTTAAAAAAGTTTCAAAGCATTAAAAAAAGTAATATATAACAATCTTGGAATAATAGATTTATATGGTTCATATCAAAACTTGACTTTATTATAAAATCAATTCGGGTATTAAGCTATTCAAGTATTAATATGACACTTTTTGGTGACCTTTAAATTTTATTGCATTTTAATAACACAATGAACCCATTTTAAATTCCTACAATAAGTCGATAAAATCTTGCACAGCATAAAACTTATTGTATGAAGCAGAGGGTTTATTGGTATTTTTTGTGGCAAAAACACTTTAGTAAAAAGTTGGTCTGATTATTGGATGGGATATTTCGTACCACAGAACTATAACATTTACCTGCTGGGTTAAAGTCATTTATGTTGAAGAGACGATAAGTACCGGAAATGAAAGTCATTACGATGTTATCTCGAGGATTCAAGTTCTTTTTGCATTCGTATATAAAGTTCAAAATTTATCTTGTGTGAGGACTTAGTAGATTAACATTAAGGCAGGTAACATCAAAGAAATTTATAACAGTATAATTTACAAAAACTTTAACTCTTTTTAAATCATTAGTTGGTCATGAAATGTAAGTTTCATTTTATTTTAATTTCTAGGAAATTTAATATTTAATGTATTTTTTGATTCAATATAAGTTTTAACGATTTTTGTATAAAAACAAAAATATGATAAATATTTCATATGATAAAATTAGTTTTTATTTTCTAGAATGGTTTACAATTTGTCAACCGTTTTTGTTTTTTAATTGTGTTCACAAATTAACTAGCGCAAATTTGAAGTAATGGAAGTAATTCTGGACAAGTAACAAATGCAATTAATAATAGAGCTATAATTTTCACAATTTTATGAATTTTAAATTTGATTCCGCCCTAAATTATACAATTGCAGTGTTGATTAAAATTTTCTGAAAAAGACACAAATTAATTGAAATAAATTTATTAAATTACTTATGGGGCTTCGAAATTATTAGGTTTTAATCTTTCTCCTCTTTTTATTACAATTATTAAGATTAAATTTAAAATATAAGTCTAAAACCATCACAGAGCTTTTAAAAATTTCTTTTTTCTCAAGGTTTTCTAATTCATTTTATCATTGAAAGAAATCAGTTAATTAAGTTATATTTATTGAAATATTACTAAAAGATAATTTTCAGACTTTAAGCGTGATCTTTGCGATTTATACCCAAGCAACATATTTCATAATACAAAACACAAAGTCACCTTTGAATTTAATTTTTATTAAATAAATAGAGAACTCTTTGTTTTAATATAGAAAATGAATTGTCAAAATTTTTAATTAATTCTTAACAACCTTAGAATATTTCTTTTTTAAAAAATAATACATATATTTTGACATAATAAACATTTTGTTTAATAATTTGATATTTAAGATAATTTAATTGTGATTTTATCAACGCTTAAATTTACGATGCCACTTTTTTGTTCTAATATATTTTTTGAACTTTAAAATGTAACAAATACTGATTTCTTTTAATATTTCAAAGTTTTCTATTTTCTCAGCTAGAAATTTTCGTTTTAAATAATTTAAATAGAACGTAAAATATCCTATCTTATTTAGGATAATTTTTTAAATTGAAGCAATTTCATTTTTGTAATAAAAATGAAAAAGTTGATTTTTGAACATTGTCTCACCCCTTTGTAGAGATAAATTTTTCTTTAATATTTTTTTTTATTATTTGTAAAATAAGATGAATTCTTATAATAAATGTTGTTTTTGTATCTATATCAATAGTTAAGGAGCTGTAAAACCCAACATTTTAGGTAAACGAGTGTTCCATCACTATATTTTGAATAGCTGAAACGTTATTTATGTAACTTAAAAATTCCTTCATTTTCATTTTCATATTTTTTATCGAAAAGAATTGTAAGGAAAAAAGATTGTTAACATTCAGCTCAAAGATACATATACCCACACTTGAAGGTATCATTAAAGTCATGTTTACCGAAAATCAAAGGCTTCATTTATTTGACTTATATATATATATACATTTGTGTTCAGTGAAATGAAATATGGACTTGTTTTTCAAAAATTTAATTAGATTTTTAGTAAACGTCAAAAATTTTAATTAAAGTGAAACACGTTCTATGAATCTGAAAGCTGGTTTAAAAAAAAGCATTTGAATTTCTATGGAGTAGTAAGGTAAATAAAAAACTTATAATTATATTTATTTAGGGTGTTTTGCTATTGACTATTGAAAATAAGCTTTTATTTATTTCACTGGTTTTTTTGAAGAAACATTGGATTTGATTCGTTAAATTATTTTTAATAAATAGCTAAGCATAAGTTTTGCATGTATAATTCTTCGGGATTATTTCTTTTTATCTGATGTTTAAATAAAAATGATCCAATTTTATGTCAATATTTAAATAAATTACTAATCAATGTTAACTTATGTTTGCGGAAAACTATCTGGAGAAGTGTTGGGGTTATTTATGATGAGGTGCTTATGTTACATAATATAAGCTTACGCGACTAGGTATTGGAATGACAACAGCTTCGTTGAATGCAATAAGTGGTGTCAAAGTTAACATAAAGTTCTTTTACTTATATTTTCTACATGCTCAAGGCCATATTTTCAGTTTTAGTTGCTTCTAATCAAAAAAGGTATAATTTCTAGATTTAAATTTTATTTATTTTGTTCTTATATCTGATATTTTTGTTTAATGAGAGAATTGAATTGTGTTATTGTAAGCTTTTAACTTAAAAAATGAAAACGAAAAAATCCGTTACGAAATAAACTTATGACTAACTTCAGCTAATTACTTCCTTTTATCACCAAAAAATCTTTAAATCAATAATTATTATTGGTAATTTACAAGAGGCTAGAAGAAATTAGTCTTCATTATAGTATAACAAAATATGCTATAAAGCTTTTCACTACCTGTTCGACATTATGATTTTTTGTTAAGTAAAAATAGCAATAGCAGGAAGTATGTATATAGTAAAAGGGATATCTAAAGAAAATATAACATTCTGAGATATTGATGTCTATCTTTCTATGTATTTATGTACTGTTATTCTACTTTTATCTTGCTACATAGTACTTTCATTCCATTCTCTTTTATAAAGTTTGCCACTAACTAGATGATAAATTGGAATAAAGTTTTACGCGATATGCTTGAACTGATGGTAATAAATCTTTATACATGGATCTAGAACCAAAGAAAAGAACAGCACTAAAGGGTCAGGCAACCACAAGGGAAGAGAATGTAGACTGGTTATAACCAGAGAGATTGAGATAGTTAGTAATTGGCTCCAAATATACAATTTACGCTTTCCCATCTGGATCTACTGCATGACATATACATAGCTCTAATTTTTGTTATAGAAGTGTAGCAATTGATCAATTTTTGTTAGAGCTTGCAGTGTCTTGTGTTTGTACGTTAGAGGATGGAAGTTTAAATTTCATGCAAAATTTTATTAACAGCTTGAATGAAAACATATATTTTTTTATACATTAAGTCTATTATAAATAAATTTTGTAAGCTAATCTTGAGTGCTTCATGATAAAAATGCTACTTGAAACTATTTCATTGTTGTATCATAATAAAGTGCCTAAATCAAATTTGTAGAGCTTGTATTATCATTTCTGCAGTATTTCTTGTATTGTTATAGAATTCCGGGTTATCTAAATGTTTTCGAGTGCACATTAAGTAGATTATAGAATTGTGCCATTGGTTTATGCTTTTGCTGAGAAAATCAATGCACTTAAATTTTTAGTTAAATATTTTAGGAATTATAATCATGCTAAAATGTACCAAATATGTTGCTAATAATACTTTAGTTGTTGAATAATAACATTTCTTCAAAACAGAATATTTACAAAGCTCTCAGATCATTTTAGAGTAATGAAGTTAAGTGGTTCCATATATTATGCAAAAACTAACGGGGCACTGGTATTTTGGAAACTTATAAAAAAAGCTAAGCAAAAGTATTATAAAAATTGATATATTGGTATAATTTTTTGTATATCAAACTTTCTTTTACTTTATATAAAAATGCCTAAAAATGCCTAAAAACTTAATTTAGATGAAGTAAGAGTAAAAGTGGCTTCTTAGACCTACTGAAAATTTAAAACTGACCAAATTGCTTTAATTTGGTAAGAAATATGGTACATTTTTCTATGTTTGAAGATTAAGAGTCTAAAATTTATGGAAAAGTATAAGCTTTATGTAAAAAAAAGACCATTAAAAATGAAAATGTTGTTTGTATTCACTCATCTTTTTCTTTAACTCAATAAGAGATCTTTTGAAATTTTATGGGTTATCTGAGGAATATTTTGAAAAAAAAATGTCTTAATTTAATTTAATGGAACATAAGTGTTTATTAAGAGACTAAAATTGAAAAATCTTGCAGTATATGTATATAAATATTCAAATCGGAATCTGAAATATATATTTTAAATATTTTCGAGTTTTCTTTAGCTTACTAGAGTTACTCAAAAAATTAAATTGATTTGTAACTTTGAAAACAATGGTAATAAATATACTATATTTGGAATTGATAACTCAAGATTTATAAAACTTAAACTATATGCATAGTAACTACATGTAGTTTACAAGGGAGGCAATGTGCTATCCAAAGTCAATTAAATTAGTTATTTGTTACATTGTAGCAATATTAAAATCAATAGTTCTCAAATAACTTTTATAGAAACTTTAGCTGTTTATCGGAACATGACAAATGTAAAAAGCTCGCTTTTAAAGAATAGGAACTTAATAGTCCTTTTTATGTCAGCATTGAATTTAAAATCACTTTGAGTTATTTCAAGTTATTTTACACAAAAAGCCGCCAAATTTTGAAATGATAAATGAAATTTATGTACTATTAAACATTAAAACGGACCTTGAAAACAACATTTATCAAACAACTTATTTAGCTTATTTCAATTAAATATTAAATTAATATTGAGGTTATTTCGAAAACTAAAACCAACAACTTTTTAAATTTTTTAAAATGTTTAAGTATACATAGTTAAATTTATTTTCAATTAAAACTCTTTTGAAGTAAAAGATTCATTTCAGGATTTAGATTTAAAACAATTTGTTAAGAAACAAAGAAAGTAGAACGTTAGGTTCTACGGTCTAAGTAGACTAATTACTTAAAAACTACAATGAATAATATTTGGCATTAAAAATTGAAAAACTCAATGGCTTAAAAATAATTATTCACTTACGATTTTAGATTTTTCGTGTGGATTTTACAGGTATATCCAAAAAGTGGGTACAGAAAAAGTTTTATTATAAAAAGTTGAGTAAAAAATTTGTTAAAGCATTTCATCTCCAACATATTTTGCTACTTTATGCCTTTAAGCCAATCTTCACAATTTTATTTCTTAATATTTCAAATTGATTTTTATAAAATGAAAAAGAAACATATTAAATAAAATTAATTAAAATTAACTAATTTTAAATAAAGTTAACAAAAACCAACCAAAACTAATAATTGACTTAAATTAACAAAAATTAACTATAATTAAATAAATGAACTAAAATTAAGTAAATAAAGTAATTGAAATAACTAAAACCAACTAAAGTTAACTAAATCTAACTAAAGTTAAATCATCTTCATTCGAATATATTCAACTTGAATAAAATTTAGTGTAAGATTGAACAAAATTTGTTGAAAATGTCACATTTCGAGCAACTTGAGCATTATACACTAATTTCGGGTGCAAAAATAAAAGGATGTGGTAGTTTTAAATAACATTTTCTTATCCATAATTTCAAACCCAATACAAGCTCCAGGTCCAATTAGTCACCATTAATTATTTAAAAGTTCAAATGTAAACATTTGAACATCCTTACGTCTACTCCCTAATGCCAAAGACACTACCTGGATTGCAGACATCAGCACTCTTTTGAATAATCTAAAAGACATGAAACAGAGTTCGTTCTTGTAATTTTTATCATTTCTTTTTGTAAAAAGATTTTTTGAACTAAGTTCTATATATACGAAGCAAAGCATTGAATTTTTTATAAAAAGTGTGGTATGGGAATCAAAAGTAAAGTAAAAAGTATCTCAATGCTAAAGAAAAAAAATACCAAAATCTATCTGCACTTTATTTTAAATTGAAAACCTTTAATAAAGCTTCACTGAATTCATTCATGGCAATCAAATTACAAAATTTGTATATAAGCCGTAAGTGCAGTGAGTGTAATATTAAATTTCTGTAAAACATATTATAAAAGTCCACAATTGATTATATTCCAAGTATATTCAAGAAAATCATCTCGCATTTCATTAATAATAAATTTCTCATTTAAATGGGCATTTTGCCAGTTAGACTGAAATCAATTGCTAAGTCAAGTGAAATGTGTTCATTACTCAGATTAAATTCACAGGTGTTAATTGATGTAAGCTAGCCATTGTTCTATTACAATAAGAGCTAGCAGCAATTAACTAAAACTGTATCCCTGTATTATGTCTGTCGTCATAGCTCCATTTAGGATGTAGTTTATACTAGTAAAAGCGATAAAAAAATTTTTATTCTCCTCTTTAAATGTAAAAAATTAAGAAACAATTAGTTAATTATTAAGGCAACTTTGCTACAAGAATTTTGAAACATTGGATAATGACGAATATTCCTTGAAATAATTCATTAGAAACTTATTTGGAACAAAAGATATGAGACTACCAGCAGGTTAAAACAAATTTTTTGTTTTATTCGGTAAAAAGGATAAATTTCACAAGCATATATTTTTTATGCCAAGAACAAATTTTATGAGTGATATTTTCTCAGTAAATAAATATTCCAAAGGCACATAAATTTTAGTTAAAGAGTAAAAAATGGAGCAGGATATAGTGGAATTGTTTCCAAAAAATTTAGTATAAGCATACACAAAACCATTTGAAGAAGCTTTTATTTTTGGGAAAATTTTGATTATTTATTGTTTTCTTTATTTAATTAATAACAAAAGAACAAAAGGTATAATAAAAGAAAAGTTAGGAAGGAACATGCTAAACGCATTCATTTGGTTAGTACAGGTAAAAGGAATCCCAATCTTGTCCTGGATTTTAATGAATTTATGATGGCGTGATTAAATGGCATATAGTACACGTTAAATATTGAAAAATATGAAAAACAAATAAATTTACCAAGCAAACATTTTTTCTAATATTTTGTTGAATTTAGTTTAGTTAAATGTATTTATCATTTTTTGAAACTGATCCTTAAAAAAAACCTAAGTCGCAGAGTTCTTGTGGGTAAATTAAAGAAATATGAGCACTGAATTTTTATTTCATTAGTAAGTTGAATATTGAAATAGTGTTTTTTACACTACCTTAATTTTTCTCAACGATCCATAATATTAAGGTCCGACCGAGAACTCGGTCTCGGCCTACTCTCGGCCAAAATCTAGGCTCAGATCTCGGTTCTCGTTCTCGCCTTAGATTTGCCGAGATTTTCGGCCGTGGCCGAGACTGCACACGTGCCATTCTATCAGTAAGCAGACGTGGCGCCAGTTAGTGTGGATATTAATTTTTTTTTTTTTTTTTGTGGCATTTGTTCTGTGCAAATAAGTTATTAAAAATGCCCATACACAATTTATTATAAGTTTTGTATTTTTAACTTTTAATTATTTTACTCATTTTATCTGCCATGTTTGATGTTTGTAGTCTCGTTCTCGGTCTCGGTCTTGGCCGAGAATAAAAAATCATTCTCGGTCGGACCTTACATAATATTAAGTAACACACTTTAGGATATAAATAAAAATTCATTCAAACAGTCCTCAGTTTCAGCTATAACTTCTTTATATGAGCAGAATATTATCTCCTGTAGAATTTTTTTAGGATTAAGGGGAGCATCTGATATTCGCTGGCAAATGTGTTAAATGTGAAAATATTATACAAAATATACTGTCTTCGTTTTGCAGCTTTTTTCTCCTGCGTATGTCCCAAAAATACCATAATGTACTGAATTTTAATAGATGAACAGACTGTAAACATCACCACATTATAATAAGGTGGCTGTTCCATTTCTGATTTCTTTAAATAAATTGTAGAAGTTCTTTTCTACGTGGCTTGCTCTCTACTAAAAGCCAAATGTAAAATACCAAAAAATTTACCTTTTTTTTTATATTTAATGATTAATAAAATTATTTCTATTGAAGATGTGCAATATATTTGCGGAAGTCATGTTGCGCGAAATTAAAATTATTTTTTATTAAATTTTTTAGTTCTTACCAAAATATAACAGTTAAAAAATCTTAATCTGCTAAAAATTACAGTTAAAAATTTTAATCTTATTACAAATATTTAAATACATAACCAGAAAAAGGAGTAACATTTGTAAATTAAATAAATAATTTCAAGAGTTCAAGAGTACTCATTTTATCGTAAAACCGTACAAATATGTACACAGGAAAAAGTCGAGAAATAAGATCAAATTATCTGGTCTACAAAATAGAAAGCCTTAACAATTCCTTTATTCATTTACTTAAATGAGAATTTAAAAATAGTTAAAATAATGTTAAAAGGCTTTTGGTTATCCTATTTTGTAAACTCCCTAGAATAAATTATCCTTTTTTCAGTTCAGTTATTATGTCAAAATTTTAGTTTTAAAATAAATACTTTAATCTTGGAAAATTAAATTCTTTTAAAACTGAATACTTAGTTAATCAACAGACATTTGTTATTTATATTCATAACATAAAGAATTTCAATCTGTCCTGCAATTTAATGAACATCTGTCGCTAAATTAATCAAGCCCTGAAGTTTCTTTTTTTTTTGTTTGAGACATTCACCCCTTATTATTTTTAAAAATTAAACTTAAGTAAAAATTATTGACGGTACTTTAAGAACCTTGATTATAAGGGTGTATTTTAATGACGACATACAGTAAGCTAGAATTAGTATGCTTTATGCACTATCTATAGAGACTTGTTAGAAAAACTATTCTGAAATTTTAGTAAGGATAACTTAACTTAGCTAAAAATTAAATAAAATATTTTATTTAATTTCTTCGTAAATATTATGCCTTACGTCCAGAAATAAATACATGATAAGAAAATAAAACGATTGTTCAAACTCTAGTTACCGGTACATGTTTCTTACTGAGGTCGTCCTCTTTTGATATCCCCGGAGCAGTAAAATATTGAAATAGTTCGTCATCTATGACTGTATATGTGTAACTTATATTACCGTGAGCAAAAGATATTAAGATTAATAAAAATATTAAACTAAGGAAACTTATGTGTTTTGTCAATGGAAGAGTATAGAAGAGAAAAGAACGTTTCTTATGTTAGAGAAGCTTTTATTTCTCATTCTAGAACGGAGATGGTTGACTTGTAATTAATAAAGAAAATTAGGATGATAAAGGGATTTGAAAATATCAAAATGAATAAGTGAATTAAAATAAATAATTAAAGAAAGATAAAATTTTCTTAATAGTTCAAAAGGATAAAAAATGTATATGATAACTAAGGAAAGTTTCTTTTCAAGTACTAAAACTGTTAACTAATACCACTTTTTCTCTGTTAGTATTTATAGTTTTCATAAGTTTGATTAGTTTCATAGTTTCGATTTCATAAATTTTCTGAAGAAAATATCATAATTAATGCAAGTAGTAATTCAATCAAAACCAAATTTGAAAGAAATATTCAGAAATTTTGTGAATACTACTTTCCGTAATTTTCCTTATTTAGTAATTAGACCTTCTACCTTGCAGTTTGTTTTCTTAGTTCTTTATTCTTTAGTTTTCAAATTTTTATTCTTATAGTACCTACAATTCGTTAAATTTACAGGAAAAATAAATTCCAAATAATAAGAAAGTGTATAATGTTAGCAAAAATTTTAAATTGAACGTATATGATATCTAAGAAATCTAAGCAACACCGATTAAATTGGAACCTTCTCACTAGAACTGAAATCAAATCCCTTTTTTTCAATATCAGACATTTTTAGTTCCATATATGCAGGTCAGTGATTGCCTAGTATGGACAAACAACATACTAACATGGTTTCGTGTTAATTTGCAAGAATATACATGGCCCTTTATACTATTGAATGACCATTCATTACTTGCGTTCTTTTAAGTTTTGATGGACTTTGGGTTTATATTTTGCTATTTGATAAAAACAAACTTGGATGTAAGCACTTTAAATAAAAAAAATCCTCTCTTAAAGTTTTAAGTTTATATGTGACAAAAAAACTCTTTGCTGCATTTTCTTTTTTTTTGTTAATATTTTATTTTGAGAATTCCATGAAAAAAACCATTGGCATCTGTTTCATGTACTGAACTTCTGTTCATTTTCTCTTAAAGTTAATTCAGCTACAGTTGCTATATTTTTGTTGAAATAAAGTCAGCTTTCTTTTTATTTCCACTTAGATCTTTTAACTTTGTACTATATATTTATTAAATAAAGAGGAAAGATTAGGGAAAACTATGTATATCTTCGGAGCAATAAACATGAGAACTTGAATTTTTATCTATAATAATATTTTATTGGGCTATTTTATATGGGCTTAAATTAATTTATTGGGCTTTTCTCTTATTTCTAAAACAAGCGCTATAGAGCAATGTATTGTTCACTTTTATCAAAAGTAGATACAAAATTTTTAAAAATGGTTTGAGAAAGTAAAGAATAATCCCCTTTAATCAGTAACACTCATCGAAAGGAGATCTTTTGATGTCCAATTCATTACTCTCAGCACTGTTGTTTTTCTAAAAATTATTATAAATAATTATAAATTTTATTATTTTTACTAAAATTTAAATTTTATTTCTGATCCTTTTAGAGCACTACAAAGTATAAATCATAATTATAAGTGTTTTAATTTCAATTTTTTCAAAATAAAATATTTCATGGAATACCAGCTTTAATAATGCGTGAAAAACGCAACCATAATAAATAACAAGGAAAAACAAATGAGTAAAAAGATCTAAATGTTAAATTGCAAATATCTGGATTTTCTCATTTAAACGAGCCAACAATATTTCTTAAAAAACTGGGTTATTTATTTTTAAACAAAAGATATTTATTAGTCTCCCAAAAGCTTTAAAAACTATAGAGTAAGAATTTCCTTCTTTTATATATCTTTTGGCACTTGAAATACAATTCTGTAGGGAGTTATAAAAAAAGGATTCATAAGTCTTCCCTTTATATGCCTCTTTTATATAAGCAATGTACAATTTAATTCAGCTTCCTGCCTTTTGGAGAATTTCCAATACATTGAAATATCTATGTTCCGAAAAAATTATTTTTTCTTTTTGAAATTTTGGAAATGTTGGTTAAAATAAATTTATTGTCCCAATCAAGAAAACTTTTAACTCTTTTCCGTTTAAGAAACTTAATACTCACAATCCTTGAATCCTATGTTTCCAAGGATAAACAATAGTTTTTTATTACAAATTGATCAAATGTTGAGGCTGAAAGCCACATTGAACGCTTTACGGGTCAAATTTTTTGATTGAGATGTATATAGAAGTTTCCAATGATCTTGAAATTTATTGTAGCATCTTAGTAGAAATCTTAGTATAAAAACTAAAGTTAAACGCTATGTTTGAGGTAAATAAATCATTTTTAATAATTTTAATGAAAATGATTTTAATTTTATAAGACTAGCCTAAAAGTAATATAAGCTTTTGAACTGTGGTAAATTAACAACTATTTATTGTTTGAAATGAAACCTAAAAGAAAAAATCAATTTTTTACCTAGCATAAGAAGAAAATGTTAAATTTGGTTAGTATATGATTTGTTTTTTAATTTTCTTGTTAATTTATTTCAGATCATTTAATGTCTAAAAATAAGTTTAATTACTTCTCAGATGTTACAGAAATAATGAAAATTTTCTATTCAAAATCTAATTAGAATCGCAGAGGAGACTCTTTCAAATTTAAATAAATACTCAAGTAATAGATGAAAATCTATCCTCTTTAATTTTCTTCTCTAGTATTGAGGTATTTTATATCTTTATAAACTTCTCCCTTCAATTACTTTTCCTTTTGTATTTTAGTATAAGCTTCGGAATTTTAATTGCTAATATTGCTTCAAGATAAGTCCTGATTGTGTAAATTATACTATGAAAGCCACTTCATTAATGTTACATTTTTTTTTCTTTTTTCAGTTAGGATGATACTTTGGATGATAAACCTTACCTTTCTTATGATTTATTAAATCTCAAGGATATAAGAAAATGTTTGAAACAATAAAGAAATCTACGTTAGGGCAATGAAATTTTTCATAAGCACATTCTGTTGGGCGGATTTCAGAAAACATTGTTGAAGGGTAGTTATTAATTAAATACCTAAAAATTTGCTTTAACTGAGTTAAAGATTGTATGTGAAATTTAGAGTTTGGACATAGTATGGGTGTTTAACCTGTGTAATAAATTGCTTTTCTCTAATCTCTATATTATAATTTGCCAGTATGTCAAATAAATATCTTTTGCTTAAGAGAGACTAACCAAGAAGTTCATTATGATTATGATCTATTGTAAAAATATCTCCAAAAAATTGAAATGGAGTACCATTCCTAACTAAAAAATAACTAGTAAAATATCAGAATGCATTCAGAACGCAGGATTATTAAGAGCTTAAACTGCGGACAATATAGAACACGAATATCTGAAACCAAGACTTAAATCAACATCTGAAACCCAAACTTCGTTATCTGGTGGAAAGGGAAAAGGAGAATTCAAAAGAGTATAGGCTTGATTTGCATTCAAATGAAAATATTTCATGAAAAGGGAGTCATGGAAAATGGATGAACTTATATAGTAATATATAATATGTTGAAGAGTGTTTTCTAAAAGGAATATTATATGTTATGTAATCATAATTTCAGTAAAGGAACTGAACTGAACTGACTTTCATATTAATTACCACAGGTAAATTCTAAAACTTCAACAATTTTCTTTTGTATAAATAGTCGAAATGTGATACTATGTAGTCAGTTAGTTATCTAATCGCAAAGACTACATGTAAAAGATGACTATTGTTGACTTACAGAAAACGAATGTTTATTTTTATTAAACTTTTCATTGTTTATCTTTCAAAATTGTTTTTTTTGCCAAATATTGTGTTAAAAAATCAAAATAACAATGACTTTAAATTATCAGTTGTTGTAACAGGAAGCAGAAAAAGGATAAAGGAGTTTAATATCCGAATAGAAAAACACGTAAGAGAAAGTCATAAATGATGTTGAAGGATATGATGTTTAAAAGGTAATTTTAAAGAAAAAATATGAAAGGAAAAGAATTAATTTGCATGAAAATCAAAATTTTAAATATATTACTGAAAAAGACATGTGGAAGAAGAAAAATCTTGAGAAGGAGAAAGGGTTCAGGAAAACCCATACAGATACTAAAATAAAAAAGTGAGTGAAAGAAGAGAACAAAGTTAGGAATGTTTGGAATATGAAAATAAAGCTTCTTGTCGAATAAGTAAATCATTAGGATTATGAGTTTAATGAAAAACGTGATTAGAGGATAAGTTGAGTTGCGAAAATAAAGACAGGAAGTAAAAAACTAATATTAAATTAAAAAATTTGATATCATGCTCTTTTAGTTCAGAGTCCTTTGAAAATAAACAAAATCATACTTTTGATAAAGAAGAACTTAAAAAACTTTTGTGATCCTTGAGTGAGAGGATTTGCGAGTGCATCCTGTTATTAATATTGATTTACTGTAATAGGCAGTAAACTCATCTTTTGAAACTGCTTTATAGCGGGATAGTGTAGGGTTTTTATTTTTAAATTAAATAACAAACTCACTGATATATGTTTTTTGAAGCTTCTATCTCCAAGGTATATAGTTCAGTCACCATCCTTTTTGTCACAATCCTTGCTTTTATTTTACTTTCTTTATTATTGAAATGCCTTAAAAATTCTCGCTGATTTTTCACCTACTTAATGGCTTGTCTTTGACGATTCTTTGCTTTTTTTCTATAAAAAATTATCATACCTTGTCTTTTACCCCCTTATAGCTTACATTTTTCAAACATTACTGAATTTTATGTTAACTACGGCAATAACATTAAAAGCTATGGCTGAAAAATTCAAAAAAATGTGCTTCTTTTGAACAAATTTTTATTCAATATTTGGTCATAATGCGCCAAATTTTTCCTTCTCTATCTAACAGTAATCGTAAGATATTTTTTGTTAAAAATGTTATTCAATTTTTTTCGTTAACGAATTTTATAAGCCATTAAATTCTATTCTTATATTTTTTAATTTAAATTAGAAAGAAATCCTTTCAAGCCAATCAGATATTATAAACCTTTAATAGATTGCTTTAGGTTAACAAGTCCTGTAAATTTCCCGAAAATTAATTTGCGGTTAAAAACTTAGCTCGAAAATTTTATGGACTAACCTAGCCTTTGATCAAGTTTAATTTTTATATGATTAAAATTTTTTGGTATTCTAGAAATTTATTTAGAGAATCATAAAGTTTGGTGGTTCTATGGACCATGACTGTTTTAGTAAAAATATTAACTTTTATAAAATTTAGTTATTAAGTGAATTATAGAATTATAGAAGCTTAAAGATTGATTAGCAAAAGTAGCAGTACAGAAAAAATTGTGGGTAGAATATTAATTATTATTTTTATAAGTGCAACCATTTCATACAGTATGAGCCTTTTGACGCATAGTACATTCAAATTATACAAAAGTGGAAAATTAAAATTTCTTAATACATTCGAGACCTTTATCTGGAGTTTGAAAGTCATTTTATACTACAGTTAATTAACTAAATAATATGATATTATTGGCCATTAAAATCATAAATTATAATTTTAACATTGTCAAATTTCTCTCTTTTCCCATTTAATAAATGTACAGAAAATGTTATGCACGTTTAGTAAGTATCCCTTTTAGGTGTCCCTAAAATTTACGTATTTCTGCATCATTGCCTCAAACTAAAGTTAATTAGGTTAATTGATGGCGTTATCTAATTTTGGGAGGCTGCTTAAGTGTTTTTGCTCATAGTAACACAAATTATCGACGATATTTACTGATATTTACGACTATAGAAATGGGCATTTTATGGATTCATTTTACTGGTGTGCTAACTGTTTACTGCTTTTAAGTTATTTTATTGAAATATTGAAGAGATTCACTAAGCAGCCAATTGTCTATATTCTGATAGCTAGGCTAAGTATTTTGGACCCCAATAGCTATTCATAAAGTAATTTAATAATAAATTAATGCTATATACATATATATTATACCAATTTCATTTAAAATCTAAGAAAATTCTCTTATTGGCCCAATTTTTTTCATCTCATTTAGAATCCTTAATTACATAGTCTTAAGTGCCAAAGTAAACCACTAAAAAGATTTTTAGGTATTAAATGTATAATCAGAATACATAGATATGATTGGAATTATAATAATAAATATGTAAGATGATAGTTACAAATTAGCTGAATTACTTTATATTATTAAATATTTCTCAAGGAAAGCAAAAAAATATTTTTGATGAGTATTTAGTTTTTAATTATATTGTTATTATTACAATTATTTAGAATTTAAAAAAATTGATTGTGTAATAAGTTTTTCATTTTTGTATATTATTATTGTTTGGATATGTAGAACTGTTTTGCTGATTTTAAATTTAGCATACCAAATTTCAATTTTGCTGACTACCATGTGGATTATATTTCAGTAGTAATTTGAAAGGAAGAGTTAGAGAATTTATTTGTTATCAACTATCTTTAATCTAGCGTAAGGAAGGGTTTTCCTTCTGTTTCTACATTATGGCTGATGATTCAAGCTTTTAAAAATTCTATTGAAAAAAATCTCAACTTGCCAATGAAAACACTGTCTCGTCCAGTGGGAATTTCTTAACTAAAATTCAAGGATCGAAAGGTTTTTATAGCTTGTAAATTAAACTTCCCGTATTTGAGGGAAAATAAAATTATAATTTGATATATATATATATAAAATAAAATATGATTTGAAAAAAAAAAAAAAATATTTGATAAGGTAAGGCCACGAGCTTTTGTTTGCAGTTATTCAAAAAAAACCTATAAGGTCCTCAAAAAATCTTAAATATGTGTATAAAGTTTTGCATTTAAAATATACAAGAATGGATCAGGTAATTTTGAAAATGTTTAAGATTTTTTGTCAGATGCTTCGATTTTTTTAGATGTTCATGCATATTTCTCATGAATCTTAAAGAAACAAACATATATTTCTCAACAATTTTTTGTATAAAAGAGCGCATTCTAACACATAAAATGAAAAATTTCATGAAATGTCTTTGGATTGTTCCGTCATGTATAGATACATTAAAAAACGTAAACAGTTTTTTCATTCACTTATGTGCTTTTTTTGTAAGTAATATCAAGCAAAATTCTGTTTTGTTTTGAGTTAAAATACAATTGAATAAAAAAATTTGTCGTTTCTTAATAATTTATTTTTTTATTGAAACTTTTTGATGAACTTCAAAACAAATTCATATGGTAGAGAATATTTCAAAATTAGTATTAATCAGTACAGGCAAAAGAGAAAAAAATAAAAAAATTTTGATTACTATTATATAGTATAGTTTTTCAAATATTGCACAGAAATGGCTTGATCAAAATATTTAAAAATGGCTTATAGTGCGTTTTCACTGACCTTAGTACTTAGTATTTAGTACTTTTTTAAAAGTTTTTTTATTGGAAATCTCTAGCTTAGTTTTAAGATATGTCAATAATAATTATTGAGTAGGTACTAGGCACTAGGTTCAGTGAAACCGCACTATTATTTGAGAAATAAACTTAAGATTTCCCATAAAAATACTTTTAAAAAAGTACTAAATACTAAGTACTAACGTCAGTGAAAACGCACTATAATTAGTGGATACTTTAGTTTACTAAATTTAAGATATTGAAATATCTGCATTTGTCCTAAGAATTCAAGTCTTGGGCTTATTTCTTGCCCATTGTTTTTCAGAAATTATAAATTTTAGGATATAATAAAAGGTATAAAATAATATGTATTAAATATATGCTATCATAATAAGAAAACGCCGCTTGTCTTAAAATACTATAAAAATTTTGATTTAAGCTCATTAACATTAGTTTAACTAACTTAATGATTCCACTTGTTTTCCCGTTTTTTATGTTGTCAATTTTGATGGAATCAGCAGATTGAATTTTGAAATTTCTGAAAGCGATCTAACAAAAATTAAAATAATGTTTAAAATTTGTAAATTTTTGCATTAAAGTATGCAAATTTAGCCATTGTGAAGTAATAATTTATGTAAATATAATCAGTTAAAAAAGTTTGTTAACTAGCCAATCTTTTGTTAAATGCAGATATTTTCGTAAACTTCACTTTATAAAATATGTCCTAATTTTGAATATCGTAGACTGTTTTCCCAGTCTTACTAGTTCTAGTGACGTTTGTGATAACTAAAAAGAAATTAAAGTAATCAAATCGCGAAATACCAAGTCAAGAATTTCAAGTTGATTTCTTTACAGAACTTATAAAATCCCTTCAGGTAGTGAGAATTTTTATATATAGATGACGATATCCTCTCACTTCTAGAATATTGTTTATACTTCATTACTTCTTAGTTTCATTAATCATTTTAAATTTATTGGTCATATATGAAAAATAGCTAACACGTACATTAGTGAGAAGAACACAATTACAAGTGATTTTCGAATTCTATACAATCAATTTCAAAATGTAATATATCCATATTCGAATGAGATGAGTTTTTAAACAAACTTTTTAACCTTAGCTTTATAAAAAGCTCTTGAAATGGCTTCTAAGCTTTAATCGCATTTAATTATCATGCATGCACTAATTTTTAAATTTTCTAAAATTCTTTTAATTTTTTTAATAATTATATTATTGATAGTAGTAGTAGTACAAAGGGAGACAAATTGCACCGCGACCCGTCTTGATTTATTGTGCTTCCCGCCAGACATGTTATTATAGAAACCTAATATCCAGTTCCCTTTGCCAGAGCTAGGACATCTCTCAAGCCTACTCACAACCCTTCCATGCAAGTTACTTGTCGATAAAGAAGATACTTCACTTTTCTTGACACCACACAAGGAGCAGGTGAGTTGGCATCTCCTCTCCCTCGTGACAGAATCTGCAATTTGGAGTCGTTGATTTTCCCAGTCTATAAAGATACCATGATGAACCATGCCAATATTAATAATCAATAAATTATTATTATTGAGATTCTTTAGACAAATTTTAATATTGAGCATTTTTTATAATACTTGCTAAATTGTAGAAAAAGTTAATTCACTAAAATGGATTCAATTTGTCTTTTCCTTCGTGAATATATTTTCTCTTACCAAAAATTCTCAGTGGGAAAATTTTTTTTGCCATATACTAATTTTATTTGGCATTTTTATCAAATTTTTTACTATTTGTTTTTTGAAATTTTACTGTTTGAAGAGCTCTTAACAATTCTAATTAGCAAAGTATTAAATTAAATGAAACTGTAGTACGTTTGAAATAAGCGATCCCTCTGACTAAAATCACCAACATTATATTTAAAAGCACAAACTGTTATAATTTTTTTTAAAAAGCTTCACTAGTACTTTACTAGTATGTATGTACATCCTTCAAGATTTGAAGGACACTTTGAAAATATCGATTGAATATCTACGAGTATTTTCTTTTCAAATCTAGGAAATTAGATTTTTTGTTAAGTTTTAACAATTTTTAAAAGTTTAATTACACCATTGACTTAATATACAGAAACTTTGATTTAGCTGAAAGCAAACGCATTTTGTAATGTTCTTCATTCTAGTTTAAGTAAATAAATTTTCAAAAACTTTCTAATATTATAAAGTTTTTAGTATACTTTAATTATGTATTCATGAATTCAGAAAATAAAGCACAGCAAAGTTTTAATATAATTAAAAAAAAGTTAGTATTGAGTTTTTGAAAATTTTCATTGAGCTTGATAATACCGTTTGAAAAAGTAAAAAAATAATTTCATTTACAAAAAATAACATCCAAATGCTCGTTGCATTGTAATTGAAGAAAGTTAATTTCAAAGCGAATGCTAAGTGGAATCTATTAAATTGGGTTAGCACTGTATAATATTAAAAATATTATTAATAATGATAAATATTTTACAAAAAAATATATCATATACTAATTTATGATATTTTGTTGCATATATGTAATTAAACCTAACCATAAAAGCTGAAAGGAGTAACGAATAAAAAATTAACATCATAACTCGCAAAGTTGCTATTTGATGAACATTGTCATTTATATATATATATATATATATATATATATATATATATATATAGCATTGTGGCTTTCGTAAATTTTGACTAATAGTAAAATTAATTAATATTATTTTTGAGCACTGTCATGCTGTAAAGCTCATTTGCTTTAGGCCAACAATGAAAACTTTATATTTTATTTGTTATAAAAGAATTAAAAATTTGACTGAAAGTTTGTGTCACAGAAGAAAGCCTTTGCATGATAACTGAAAAACACAGGCAAAAATTTTTACTATTTATTGTAATGCAAAATACCAAAAAGAAAAAAAATTTTCAAGTCTCAATTATTCAAGACCACAAATATGTTAAGTGCAAGTTTCCTGAAACTGAAAAATATTTTTTCCATTATCAGCCACCCTTTAAGCTTGAAAAAAATTTTGAAGAATTTTATTAATAAAATTAACTTACGAAAGCTTTTACATTTACTTCACTCAGTCTTAAGGTGGGCACCACCTTAGTGCGTATATCTTAGCGGGTAACTTTTTTGACGTCATAGACTCACGCTAAAGTTCCCCCTCATATGTGGATACTTCAGCGTGAAATTCATTTGTACGTCATTTTGACATCAAAAAAGTTACCCGCTGAGATATACGCACTAAGTGGGTGCTCACCTTTAGAGTTTTGCAAAATATACGCCTAAAAGACAGATAAATTCAGCAAAAAACTATTAATTTTTTACTTTCGTAAAAATATTTTTGCTGATAAAATTGCATTGAATATGGATGTAAATTTCATTAAAAATGAAGTCTTCAGTCTCTTAAAGCATTCAATTAGGTTGCTTATAAATTAATTAGTTATTTCCATGTGATTATAATGAATGTCGGTTAAAATATTTTTATTTGTTTGCATCATATAATTCATCATTCGAATTGATATTTTTCCATTCAAAAGGATTTATGAAAATAAGGGTAAATTACTTTAAAAATGAAATAATCGGCTGAACATACAAATCTCTTGTCCTATTTATTTATAATTGCCAAATCATACCTATATAGTTGTATTATCCTCGCTTTGCGGCTTTTGACCAAAACTTGTATATTGACTACTAGTATACTATTTGCAGACTATGAGGATGAAAAATACTGGTGTTATTGTGTCGAAAAATTTCCAGCAAATATTTTATGAACTTAATCCTTTTGATGAAATATACAATAGAATACTAACAATAAGTTGTGAGATCTTTTGTCAATTGTATCAAGCATTTTTTCATTTAATTGCCTTTGGAAATAAAATTTGATTCAGTAAGAGAAAAATCACTTAAATAAAAGAGTAATTTAAGCACCCATAAAAGTTAGGTGTAAAAATTAACAATATAAGTAAGTAAGTAGTCTGTTCCAAGCTTTTAGTTTAATTTTTTGGTATTTAATAAAACCTATGTTGGAAATTTATTTCACTGCTTTTATCCTTAAACTTTTTGTGGTCAGGATATTTAATTTAACTCAATTTACAATGTTTTTTTTGCTGGAAAACAGATAAAATTTGAGAAAATGTTAGAAGTGTTTTGTGTCAATCACAACAAAAATACAAAAATCAATGGAATATAAGATGACAGCTTAAAACCCAAAAGTTACATTCCTCATTTTATTAACTTCAACTTAATACCACAAATCAAATAAAAGAAAATTTATGTTACTCTTGACAGTATATATTTTAAATACTAGGAAAAGCTTTTCAAAATGTCATATTATGCAATATTTTTAAAATAATTACAGAATTTATTATAAAATTTAAGATATCAGTGTCATTTTACTTAACTTCAAGTGTAGAATATAACTGCTTTCAGAATTAAAATTTCTGCTTAGCAGAGGGGAATAGAATGAAACTTGATATTTTTCTAAAAGTATTAAATAAAGGAAGTAAATTTAAATTAAATTTTGTCTTGCAGAGTATTAGTAAAAAAAATATTTAAAACTAATTAAAATCTCTGCTGTTAACTGCTAATACTATACACTAAGAAAATGCTTCTTTTTGACTGATATAATTTTGTAAAATTTTTGCATTATTTGAAGATAGAGCATGAACAATGAACAAAAGATATATTATGCCCCCCAATGAGCTTACCCGAGATGAAAATTGATTCCAAGGCTCCATATAATAGCCAACGATTTCAAGTAGTCCCCATATTCTACCTTCGTTGAAGTTGTTGATAAAGTTGGATGTGTCTTAATCTTCTTGTGCGTCTCTTCAACGATGTTATCCTTTCTATCATGTAAGCGTATTTAGTTAAAAAGTAAGTGACTCATCACGTGGTAAGCATTTCGAGCAGTAAGCATTTACAGTTTTTACAGCTTATTTCCTTTTTCGGACTGCTTTTCCGGTATTTGACGGCATTTTCAACTTAGCAGTCAAATTTTTGGCCCGGTTGTTAATATGATGGTGTAAGAATTCATTTGTGCTGGAAAATTTTCTCGCTTAAAAATTTTTCCGTTCTTCTCCTGAGTACAATTAATTTATCAAGAATATAAAAATATCATAAAAACCTCCAGAACTTTCTCTGAAAGATCTTCTTTTGGTAAATATCTGATTTTAAAAACACCGTACAATAATTGTATCTATTTCCTTCATAATGAAATTATTTCCAAGCATATAAAAAAAGCAATTAATTTACTTTTTTAATTGAAAAATAACGATTTTTACCTCCAAACCCTTAAATTGTTAAAAAAATTGCAATCACTGGAAGTAATTACTTCTAAATAAAAACGTTAACATCGTTCACAAATATACTAAAATAAATGCTCTTAGAATTATAATTATAGATAGAGTTTATCGGTATTTAAGAAAATCAAATTCATTTTGATAGTTTATCTCAGCAGTATTCCTTATCTTCTTCTTAACGGTTTTCCTAAATTCACTATCTAACAAAACGAAAATCACTTCCATAATAACTAAAGAGTTAGTTTTAGCATCGTATTTGGAAAATTTTTAGTAAATTTTCCCGAATACTTATGAATATATTTTAGCAGTCTTTTGCTGCTGATGTAGTAATTTATTGTATTTCTACCTCAACTACCAATAGTAATCATAATACTCAACTTAAGATATTCAGATCAATATCTTCAAATTTCAACTAATTGTTATTAGACAGCTTTGAACCACAGCAGCTTGAGCAATAACCCAAAGAAAGCTTAAATTTGTGGCAACATTTATGTGGCCTACAACAGCAAAACAATATAACTTCGAGAAATCCAATTTTGTGCATTTTCTTACTTCCTTACTTCTATAATAGAAACAATGAGGTGCTTAATAGAGTTACTTCCTGAAGTTTAGTCTAGCATTTTAGTTTGGTATATAGATACCCATTTCAAAGAGGTATTAAGTATAACTTCAACTCTTTGATAGAAAATACTTCAATAATTTACAGAATTCCTAAAGAAAAGCAAGTTTTTGTTATACTTTCGTAAACAGAGTATATTTTGATGTGGCAATATGATAAAATTTCTAACTTTTATAAATGCATTAAAATTGTATTTTTAGAGAAAATAATGGCATTGTGTTTAACCAATTTAACTGTGAAGTTGTTCTTTAGAGATAGATAAAAATTTTTGAAGAAGAAAAACCAGGAAGCTATTATTTTATTGGAAATTCTATTGAAAGCATATTTCAAACTTTAATCTCTAAAAGTACTAAATATTGAATTAGTAATATTTCAATAAGGTAAAATTGCAGAGAATATAAATTCTACTTCATAAAAAGTTACTCATAAAAATTTTGTTATATATTTTTTCCATTTCTAAAGGGTTCGAACAACAAGTTTGTTTTTGTGTTCAAAAAATATTTACCTAGCAATTAATATGGCACCTGAAAAATCCCAGGATTAATTAAAAGCTATGACATTTAAATTAAAAATTAAAATTTATGGTATAAAAAAACTCTTTATTGGTTTTTTAAAAATTTAGTATTAGAACAAATTGTCTCTACTTGTTTTTAATGTTATTGTAGGTATCTGATCATAATGGTATAAAAGATTGCCGATAAGCTACTAACAAAGGGATTAAACAAATGCTCTATGGGCCCACGGTCCAGTATCTTTTGATCTACATACTATATGCTCAGTTTCTGAAAAGAACTAATTATTTGGTGTGAAAAGAGCAATTTAAATTACAAGTCATTCAATATTTTTTGTTAATACTTTTTGTTCTTTTTTAAAAATTCGGAAAATAATATATTGGCCAAGGCTCTCGCTACTGTCTATTAATTTAAGGATGTACCATAAATTTTATGAAAATCTCAGGTTTCGCTCAATGATTAAAATGGTTCAGGGATAAAACAATGGACTTAAAGCGATTTCAAAAGAATATTTCTAATTTTTTTATTATGTCATAGACGATTGCTTGGCTCGATAAATATTATCCGAAGTTTAGCTGATTTAAATTATGGCAATACAAATATAATTAATGCTAAATAGTCTAGTCACACAAATTAGTACTACAGTTATAAAAATTCTTTTACATTTAGAATTGTTAGAGTCCAATAAAAAATTTGTTAGAGTCAATATGTGACAATAAATAAAAAAGAAGATGCACTACACGAACGAATAAAATTGGTAGTCAGCTAAGTGGGGAAGGTGTCCAAATCGTATCAGTGAGCCCACAAGTAGAAGGTCAATACATTTTTGTACGCTTACACTTTCCCATTGATTACCTTAGATAATTTATCTATGACAAAGTGTTGAGTTTACAACATTTTGGTTGGCTTTCACAAAATCTAAAATCTTAATAGACTGTTTCTTTCATTGCTATATATAAACTAATATATACAAATTCTTTTAAATAGCCTCTAAGCAGCTTTCTAAAACATCAATGAGATATTGCTTTTGATCAATTGTAATCTGAGCAGTGTCTGGTCTAAATAAAGTGGATTATTACCAGGTATTTTTTCAATCTTGAGATCCATGTTTAACTGCAAGGAGTGCAATTAGTTGTATTGTATTGTTTTAAATATTGACTACTATTTTATAGTACTAACATAAGAAATATTACCTAACTCAAAATATAACTCCAAAATATCAACCCCTCTAGTTCTACATGCATCAAACTTTTTATTACTATTCAAAATTCTTATAGAAAAGCAATTGAGCAATCCTCTTCTGTGGAATTTGTGCAATCAGTATTATATATGCATACTTTAACGTCTACAAAAGCATTACAATTAGGATTAATTGTCTTATAAAAAGAACAATTGAAATCGAATTCAGCACCAAGTTAGAATGTTGGGATATCAATTTCGACGGCAGAAAAAATTTGCAGTCATTGCCATTATACTTTAAACCTACAAAAAAGACCATAATAAAGCACATTCTACTTTATTTACTGTTTAGTACACAGTCAGACGATGTGTAAGAGTTTTTAGTGCACTTCGTGGCGCAAGCAATTTATTTTTAATTCTTAATTTTGTTTTATATGATTCAATTTTATACTTTATTTCTTGGTATTTAAGTATTTACAGGAGTATAGGGATATACTTAAAATTATATATTTTAATAAGGAGTAAAAATTTTATTGATATAAATTGAATTTAGTATTTAGGTTAAATTGAGGTATTATCCGTTTTTCAATTAATTTACTATATTTGACTTATCTCATTCAAAAAGACTTGGGCTAAGTAGTTGACATTAAATACTTTCATACCTTTTAAAAATATTATCTGTCATTACAGTACGAGCTTGATGTTAACTTTTTGACTTCTTAACTTTAACTCTTTAAAGTTATAGCAAAGACTCTTTTTAACCTCGATGAAAACGAAGACATAGCAGACTGAAAAGCTAAATACAGCAGATATCTAAGATTCCAAACATTAAATTAATAAATTAAAAAACACCCTAGAAAAATAACTAGAAGAAATTTAAGATATAAAAGTTTTATAGAACTCAAAAAGATTTTTTGTATGGCTAACTCTACTTTATATTTAACAAAAAAGTCATTAAAAGGTGAAACAATTAAAGGCTTATTTTTTAATTCCATAGTTAACAGCGTTTCATCTTTGTTTGTAGTTTCTCTTTTATTCTAACTGAACACAGTGGAAATCTCAATATTAAAGAAATATTAAGTCTTATACAAGAAATATTCAATAGTTTGAAATTAGTTTAAAACTCAAAGAAACAAAAAATTTTTTTTTGGTCTTAAGAGTAGAAAAATTTGAAAAATGTCGCTAATTTAATTTTCCGGATAAAATTTAATTCCTTTTTTCACTTTATTGTTTCATTTTCTAATAATCACTTAAAAAAGTATAACATTTCAGCTTAGGAAATTATTTTCAAATTGATATTCTATAAAACAAATTTTCTCAAATATGAGAATTATAAGTCAGATAGCAAAAATATTTGAAACTTGAGATGTATTCTTGTACATCTATAACTTAACTAGATAACATATGACCAGACAGTCAGTTCAGATCAATTTCAGATCGTAAACTTGGTATCCAGCTAGAACACATCAATTTCATGGCTCATCTTTTATTAATCCTTGCAACATGTTATTGCCTAGCTTGCATTGCAATCTAAGTATACTATCAAAATCCAATAGATATATTCCTCTACGAAAAATTGTTAAAAAATTCATGAATAACAAATTTCTTTGAAAGTACTCAAGAAATTGCATTGAATCTGGCAAAAACTTGCTTATAGCATCAGAATTTTTGAAGTAAAGTTATGTAACAAAATATAAATAAAAGAAAAAATTTGATTTAAAAAGTTTTGTCTTCAAAATGAAAACTTGATTCATTCTATAGCCTTTAGTTATAAACTGAAAATGATTCTTGAAATATATGTAATGAACAAAAAGTTTTCTTCTTTTAATATTATGTATTTTTATGTAATAAGGACATCATCAATCATTACAAGATCTAAAATGAAAAGTTAGGCAAATGTAAAATGTCAAACCCATGGCGACAGAAGTTATCTTCATCAGCAAGATTTTGTTTTTTTTAAAGGAATTATCCTAATATTGTTTTGCAATCAGAATCTCTTTAAGGCATGTGAATGAATAAAAAATTTTTTTTACTTTTAAGTTCTGTAATGCTTTTGGAATCGTAATGAATATACTAATGTACTTGAATATCTTTTATTTTTTTACTAAAAAACATTGATAGTATAGTACGATAGCGAAATAAATATTTATTTCTTTGCCTGCTCTTTAAATTTGATTGCTTTTGATTTATACCTAGTGGATATCCAGATATTTACATTTAATTATTCCATTTTTGAAATGATTTTATAATGATTAATTTTTGGAATCATACCAGCATTTACCATTTGAAAACGTTGATGACTAATGGCATATTATAAGCCATATTAAATTTAAAATTTTTAAAAACACCACTACTTAAAACAACTACTAGGGATTATACGAAAAGTACAATCTTCCAATTAAATACAATTGTTTCTTTGTTCAATGCATGCAACCGATGCAAAGAGCATCGTTGTTGATGCTTCTACCTTTCTTAATTAAAAGGACGAGCAAATACCAGTAGCATAAAAAAGTAAAAATATTGTCATCTGACTATTATGGTGTTTTGGTTACTTTGTAGGACTTTCATTCGCTGTTAGCTCCCTGCACTTTGATAACCATAAAAAAAATTATTTTATGGTCATTAATAAAAATATAGACTTTATTGGTATATTGTGGTGTAACCCTTAAATTATTTGGTGTAATAGGGTGTTCAGTATTGATACGATTAAAAGTGTAACATTTGAAGTCAACAAACCAACATTTCGCAATTTGTTTTAATTAAATAGAGCCAAATTAACCCATATCTAGCCAATTTTCGGTTACAGTCGTATTTTGTAAACCAAAAGGTATTGTTAATAAGCTTTATTTAAATCAATTCTTTTAGAAAATTTGAAGAGTATAGTTTTCAAGGCCACAGTATGCTGTGGCTATAGTTTCCTACTCCTACAGTTTGGTAATTATATACTTATATATGTCCACATTTCATGCAAATATATTTGCTTTGATTTTTTATGAAAAAGACTAATTAGACTAATTAGCCGCTAAGCGCTAATGAATCATAGGCATAAGACGATCACCAGATGGTTATGAAAATTGCAAATTATTTGTTATAAAGTTGTTAGTTTTTACATAAATTTTTGTATTGACTACTATCAAGTTCGAAGTTTTGAAATACTTACAAGTGGAAGTAATTAACTATATTCAGTAGCCATTTGAGCAAACGTGAAGCTGTCAACTATTTAAAATCTAAAAAAAGTATCAGTGATTTACTTATTATAAAAGAACAGACAAAGAGAGGGAGAAAAGTAACACTTTGAAGCAACTTTATTTTTTGCAGCATTCATCTGAGAGTTGAATGTTGAGTGCATGTACGAGTAACTGCCTGCTCGTTATCTCTGATCCTTAATTGCAAAGAGGATATGAGCTGTAGCTTCACATTCGTTGGACATCAATAAATCTAGAACTGTAGAACAGATATATTATTTAAATTGAAACGGGAAAGATTTTTATTATATTCATTATGAGGTAAGCCCTTTTTGATTCCATTTATATTTACGAAAACATTTAAACAATGATAAGCTCATATTTATGAAAACTTCAATTCAAAACTTCAAATTCAACTCTTTTCGGCTTTCAACAAAATTTGTAAGGCTCTCAAAACCTTAACTTTTAACGCAATATGCAAAAGCAAATTATTTTTTTCTATCACTTTCTCTCTTTCACAGTGTACTGTTTTCTCTACAGACTCATACAAAAACATATTTTCCCGATTCCATGAACAATTTTTGTAAGGCTTAAAGTAAATAATTGACAATTTAGAGACAGTAAATAAAATAATAAAAGATATAATCTGTAGCTTTTAGAGTTTATGCAACTTTTTAGAATTTTTTATTCATTAAAACTTTTATTTTGTTTTAATAACTTTTATAACTTTTAGAAACTTAATGAACATGAATTTACTGCTAAATTTAGTTGACTCAAGCTAAAATAAAAATGAGTCATCCGGAAAAAATAATTATGTGACTACACTATTTCTTAAGTACTTTTATGTTTTAAGCATTTATTAAAATTTTACATTTTATAAAATTCATTAATTTAAAAACAGATATTATCTTAAGCATGACAAATGTATGTCAAAATACACTTTTTTGTACTTTTATGCGTTTTGGTTATGTTTTTAGTGCAACCAAATTTTTTAAGCTTGTTTAAATTTTCTTAAAATTTTATTTAATATTTTAAATGCTAGAGACCATGGTGATTTTATACCATAAATCTCTTTTTTTTGAGAGTTTTGCTTTCATCGACTTCAAATTTTGGAATTATATTTTTGAAATGTTTGATTATAAGAAAAGATGAAAAAAATCGATTTTTAAAAAATGCAAGCCCTTATCTCCTCCCTTAACCTAGGATTGTTATATACTCAACATAGTTTTAGATAAATTATTTTTTAATGGTAATATAGTTACCAAAAAAGCTGGTTTTTTATTTTTAACAGTCTAATGCATCTTTTTCCGAAGAAAAAATAGATTTTAAGTTTTTTTAAAAATTATATCTTATTCCTTGATCATGCCAGCAATTAAAAAAGAAATAAAATCGAAACTATTCCTCAATTTTTGAAAAGTTTATTGAATGAAGAAAAGTAATGCTTTTTAATGTAACTAAACTTACACAAAACATTCGTAACTTAAAATACATAAAGTTTTGCTGTTTGCCAAAAGATTTTAAAATCTTTGTATTGGATAAAAAATTAAATAAAAAAACCATCAAAGCATCACCTTAATTAACTACTCTTTAAATTAAATATTAAATATTATTTGTAACTGTAGTTTGTATAAATTTTTAAATAAATTATAATTAATATTTAAAATACAAAACTTTTGCATTAAAAAGTAAATATATGTCTTTAATATTAATCAAAATAGATCATAACTATTTTGGTTGAAAGCAATTTATTATGATAGAAATAAAACCAGAAAATGCTCAGGGATGTGGAAACTTGCTTACTAAATCTATGACAGAGATAGTTCAATTTATACTTAATTCTGACTGTAAAACGTGAGAGTATTTTAGCTGACAATTAAAGCTAACTAAGGATTAACTATACTTCAAGTTAGCTGAGAACTGTGAATCCGACCGTGATTGTTTTATTGATAAAAGGAAACATTTTGTTAATTAGTTGAAGTAGGAAAGTACACTTGGTCCGGTTTATTTCAAATTATTATTTTAACAGAATTAGTTTTTATTTTTGTTACATTTATAAGAATATAAAGAAATCAAGTAAAATTTACCTTGTGTATAATTTAAGAAATTGAAATTCTAAGAACGAATGCAAATACATTTACGTGTATAGAACACATATTAACATTGTTTTTGTGGAAAAATGTACCTATTAATAATTTTTCTTATGAGTAAATCTAAATATTTTTTATAGATACAATTTTTAATTTTTATTTTCACATAAACATAGCACCAATTTTTTATGATGTGTTAAAGTCAGCAAAGGTCTCTTAGTTTCAGTTATTAAAGTCATATGTGTAAAGTCAAAATACTTTTATTAAAGGTTTTATTGACACAATAAAACCATATTTGAATATATCTTTGTTCTTATTAAATGATGTTAGCTTCATTTTTGTAGTAATTTATGAAATATATTTTGTTATAAAATAAAACTTTGTTCAAAGACCCAAAATCAGGGTGACAATGATTTTTTATTGTTATTTTTGATTTACATTTTGTATTTTCATAAATTTATGAACTTTGGTAATAAAAAAAATCTTGTTTATATTTGTAATGTAAGGATCAATATATTTCATATATATGTATATATTATATGCTGTACCCGAGAGGCTATTAGTAGGAATTCATTATCTATGGTTGGTTAAATAAGACATATGGATAAAAATTAGGTTGATGTTCAGAATTTTCATCGAAAGACAAACACTTACAAACTTCATCAATTAAAATCAATATAACAATTGAACATATTTATTTTACAATAATACTAAGGATTTTCGTTTTTTGCTTCGACTAAAATCTTAGATACTGTTGTCACCAAGAAATTCAATAAATTTTTTTAAATGTTTCAAATAAAATAATACTCAGTGCTTTGTCAAAAATTAGAAGGTGTTAGATGTTATCTGCTCAAGTATAGAGTCATATCGACGCCAGCAATTGAATTATACAAAGTTCTGCCTATTAATTAAGAGGAAAAAGTGAATAAAATTGTTAACCGCAAGAATAATCTAATTTATCCAGAATTCAGCAAGTAAGAGTATATCTTTCCGTCTTTTTCACTTCTAATTTTTAGTTCTGGTTTTTATATACTTCTACCTTTTATTTATTATGCTACCATAAATAATAAAAAAGCTTTACAGTAAATTGAGTAAATGTACTGAGATAGATCAGGGAAGATATAGATAGTTCAATTCATCAATTCAGGGAGGTTTTAGGTATGTAAATACTCAATCTATTTTGTGTAATTTAAATAAGTATTATTCCTAAAAGTTGTTTTATATATTAATAAAATATTATTACTTTACAGTCAAGTTTGGTTATGAATTATAAAGAATCAATGTGCCAATCATTTATTGAGCTTAGAAATTATAACTTTTTTTGTTTTTTAGGTTCTTGAAAAAAACAAACAAGCTTATGTTAAGGAATTTCACTTTATTCGAATCGCAAATAATTTTTCCAATTTATTTTTTTACCAATTTTAAACACTATATTTCAATTTTTAAATTACTTTTCTATATTTGAATTTACAAATTACAACATTTCAAAAAAACTCCGATCCAGGCGAAGGTTGGGCACTTAATAACGCGACGCGCTAAAAGTTATTTTGTTTAGAATTAAATTTATTGTTTGCGATGGAAATGTTTTCGTGCTAATTTAATTTAATTTATACATACATATAACCCATTTTTCAATATTCACAACTTCTTTTATTGCTTAATTTCCGAAAAAATTAAATAAAATCTTTTTCTACATACATATATTAGGATAAATATGGTTTTTTTGACTGCTCTTGGTAGGATTGGGTATTATACATGAAATCTTGGTAGGCATAGTGTTAAAATATTTCAATGATTTCTAAATTTATTGATCAATAAAATTAATTTTATTTTCAGGCTAGGCATTATATTTTTTATTTAAGTATTTATCATTTAGTAAAATTTTTTCGAATCGAAAATTTTCCTGTTCATTAGTTATTTTAGGTATATGGACAAATTTCTATGAAGTCAAATAAGAAAAATCGGATGTAAAATGGATATAAGCTAGTAAGCTTTCCCTTTAAAATTAGATTTATACATAAATAATTGTTTCTTTGAAAACTTTTATATGTGGTCCTTATTAATTTAAATTCATTAGAGTTATGAAAAATTAAATTTTTACAAAAGAATTATTTTTTTCCAAAAACCATTCTTTAGAGAAGTCATAATCTATATATTAATACGCTAAAAGTTTTTTTGTCCTCCCTTTTAAAAGTATTTACACTCAACCAATTTCACTCAAACAACACATTTCACTCATACAAACAGAGCGAAACAATATATTCAATAGCCAAGTATGTATATATGTATGTATTCTATTTTGTTTTTTTCGATGAATTGTTGAAATGCCGAATTTCGACAACTGGGCGATCCTTGTTCATGGTTATTTAATGTACTATTTATTTGTTGATTTAAGGAGCTATATTTTTCTATATTTTAAAAGCAAGTAATTTATTTATCTTTTGAAACAAAAACACTCCTATGAACTCATCAATGGAAATCGATATTACGTAAATTAACAAATACTTATAAAAAACATAAGTTAATTAATTGTTCA
Organism: Acrocera orbiculus; assembly: GCA_947359355.1. NCBI lineage: Eukaryota > Metazoa > Arthropoda > Insecta > Diptera > Acroceridae > Acrocera > Acrocera orbiculus. The sequence continues at coordinate 27,671,078 of OX375757.1, forward strand.
TTTCCAATGAAATACAACCTCAAAATTTATTGTGGTATTTTAAAATTTTAATTATCTTTCAAAACCAATGATCATAAAAATGATTGCATTTATTTTGAGTTAGTTTTCAAACAAAATTGCAAATAAATCCTTTCATAATTTTGTACAATTTTGAAACTAGTAAAACCACAAAACCAAACAACCAGTTTAATTGCGTCGCGCAAGCATTTCTAATATAATATTCTTTATTTGCTTAGAAGCTATCAGATGGAAAATAATGGTTAAGTGCTGTTAGCTACTCGGTATAGCAGCAGTTGTTTGTAGTTCAAGGGTAGGTATACTAAAAAGCTATAACTAAAGTTGTCAACCGAATAAACACCAGCTGACACAGGGTCGAGTGAATATGCAATTTAATGTTTTTCATCAATTTCATCTTCAGCATTATTATATTAAAGGGCGAAATTGTTTTTCTTTTTTTAAATTTAGTGGGGTTAGAAAGGCAAATTTTGATCATCTTGCTTTCAGGAATAGCAATGTAAATTTCTACTTTAGTTTCTGGATTTATAATTTAAAGCTATGTAGATTTTCAACGAATTGAGCCAATCTCTAGATTATACGAATATATAACATGTTCTCCATAACGGATTATGTTTACTTGAGATTTCTAAATTATATATTAGTCTTGCACAAATTGCAATTTAATAGGATTTTCTGTTTGGTAAAAGAGAATTAATGAATAATAAACATTTCAAATTATAAAATGTTTACAAATAAAAACAATTTTATGTGCCAAATGTGGTCAAAAAGATTTGAATATATTTGAACAGTGGAAAATAGTACGTGATTTAAGGCTTGACTTAATTATTCAAAAATATCTTTTAATAATGAGAACAACAAAATAACTTTTATTTTTTAAAAAATGTTTCCATTATCATAACATGAATTATTCAGAGTATAGGATCAAAAAGAGTTCTTAATAAAAATATTTGGAGTGGACAAAAAACTTTTGCCTTTTTTATTCTGTTACTAAATGTTTTGAAAGTTCTAAATAATTAAAGCCTGTTGAATTTAAATCAAAATTATTAACTTATGCCTTCTTTTTTTTTTAGAAAATTTAAGTGAATTTTCGAATGTTAAATTAAATTTACATTTCTAATGAGATTTCGATTTATCCTTAATAAATATGCAAAGCATAAAAAGGAAGAGTCATGTTAAAAGGTCAATTTTACAACTACAGCTTCTTTTTTTTAGGGATAATCAAATTGCTATAAGTAGTTATCATATCCAACAAGAACTTTTTATTTTTCCTTTATGTTAGTCATTTTCGAAAAAGTTCTTAATATAGTTCAAAATGAACTTGTAATTTGCATATTGATTTTCTTGAAATCCTATGTGAAAAAATTTAAAACTTTCGATGCAACAAAATTTCGTTTGAAATTCATGCTTTGCTTCATACTGGTTTTGCTTTCATTTCTTTTTAACAAAAAGTTAGCAACATATGCTTTATAAAAGAACGTTCAAGCCCAGAATGAACTGGTAAATCTACTACCAATAACATTTTGTTTGCGGGAAATCCATGGGTGAATTGAAGTAAATTATTTAGTGAATGCTGATAATAAAACTGAAAATTTGCCTCAGATCATATGGCAGAAAAAATTTCAAATTTTTAGAATACGGAAAAATTGGAAGAGGACTTTAACTGAGGAAAAAGTGTAATAAAACTGAAATATGATTATTTTGAAATATTTAAGAGTAATAATAGTTATTAGGATATCTGTTTTTTGAAAGGTTTTGTTAAGACTGTGCTCCATTTGAATTTGTTTATTGATTTCTTTAGTGCAGACCATATGCCATTGTAACAGTGTGGTTATTTAATATTTTGCAATATGGTAGATTGATTGAATCGAAAGAGTTTATTCAATAGTAAAACACTTCATCTGCTTCCGCAGTATCTCGTGTCGATGGAAGTACATTTGAACGACTTTGAATATTAGATTCAGAAATAATGTCAGCTTCAAATTCACTTTCGCTCTTGACAGTAACAATATCTCTTTCACTAAAGCTTAATTCATACTATGAGTTAGAATATTTGTCAGTAATCTTTTTTTATAACGTCACTATCTTGCGAAGTTTATTTAATAATGAAATTTATCTTAGAACCCAAGTAATGTTAATTTCACTTTAAGCAGTTAATGATAAATTAAATTCATTATCTTAAGGTGTCAACACAAAGTAAATTATTTAAATCAAAATGTGTATGTAAAATCTTTTGCAAACATACCAAATGTTGATCAATCAAGTACTTCAAACGATTTTTTCCATCATTGTCCATTCATTCTTAACAATAAGTTTGAATTTTCTCATAACTTTTTTTTTTTCTATTGTTTTGGAAATGCTTCATGTGGTAAGTTTGAAGAATTGATTATTGAATTGTATTTTCAAGAAAAAATAAATTGGTTTTTTATCCTTTAATAATGCTGAAGATGTTTTTAATAAATTATTTTGGGATAAAATTTCTTCTAAAATCAAGTCACTTAAAAATATTTTACCAATATCACCTGTTTCTTCAAAAAAGTATATCTTTACTTGTCACATGAGTGGCAGTACTCGTATATACAAAAAATTTAAAATAAATGCTGTACATATGTTAAAGTTTTTTTAAGTTTTCAGAACAATCTTTGAACTCTAAAAATGGAGTTTATGAATTTGTACAAATTGGGCGACTTTTATTCAACAGCTAACAATATACATGTTCAAAAATTTTATTTTAATTTAAAATATACGCAAAGGATTCATAGTAGTAAGTTATAAGCAAAACAGGCCGAGAGAAATTCGTGAATTTAAAATTTGACTATGAATTACAATATGCTTACATGCTATTTTTTTTTAATATCATATAATTTACCATCAGGCGAAGTTGAATTTTATATAAAAAAAAAACCTTGGACATAAAGTCATTTCTAGTATATATGACAAAGAAATATTTTACCAGTAATAAAAACGGTTGTCAATATAAATTTGGATATTTTTATATGAAAAAGTCATTATATATTACAATGTACTGAATCAGCAGTATCTGAATAATTCCGAGTAAAGGATAAGTATGAATTGTTGAAAGCATCCAGTCTGACAAGTAAAATAATCAAAATTTCATTTTTTTAAAAAAAATGAATATATACTACATAAAAAGCCAAAATGATTGAAAACCTATTCAAAAAATAGCATGCGCAAAATTATTTCTTTTTTTCAACACGTTCATTTAGAACAAACTGATAATTGAGGTCACGTCACATCAAGCTCCTGGCTTACTGGATTATTTAAATCATTTTTTAGTTTTTCCTACTAAATTATACTTCATACTATACCTCTGTTCAATTTCTTTTCAATTATCTTTTCGTCTCACTTTAAAATACATATTTACATCTAGATTGAAGAAATCTTACTCATTTCACAAATTTTATTTTTATGTAGAGTTCACTTTTAAAGGAACTTTTTCCAATAAATATTTTGTTATATAAACTTGGCTTAAATTGAACCTGTGCCACGTTATTGAATCCTTTAGTAAAAATAACAAGAGGTATCATATGGCTTACATATATTGAGATATTACCTGTTGAAAAACATTTTTTTTCTGATTGCTTTTTCAATATATCATTTTTTTTATTCAACCTAAAACAGGAAAAAATTTCAATTTTCAGTTTCACCTTGGGTTGTAAGCTTATATACACAGCTCTTCACCTTTATTGCTTATTTCAAACTCACTTCCCCCTTAAAGAGATTTTTTCATTCGTAATAGAAAAACTAACATGAGTTTTTGCAAGATGCTTTGTTAGTAAAAGCGATGGTAGTCTTCCCAAGTGACATTAAAAAGTTTAAAAAAAACTAGCACTTCTTTTTTCAGTGAAGCTAATTTGTAAAATTAGAAATGGTGCATAGAGGAGCTGTAAGTTCAGAGTGGTTTTAAATTATTATAGAAAAACATTTTCAAACTTTCATTTTCTAAGTGCTTTTTGAGGTCTGTGAATGAATATAATGATAATAAATGCGAATATGAAGCTATTGTACTTAAAAGATAGAACTACTTGCATTTCAGGAAAAGAAAATGTTTTAAAAACCAAAAAGTACGAAAAATTAAAGGGCTGAAGTCTTTGTTGCTTGAATTATCTTATTTGTTGAGCTAAGGACTTTTAAAAGTTTCAACCTTTTCAATATCTCTGCATTGTTTTTCATACATATATTTAAATTTTACTGAAAAGTTTATTATTCAAGATTTCTCTAAATGATATATTACACAGAGTCATCGATGCTAGGTCTATAGAGCATACAGCTTTCATCTAGGACATCTAGAGCATGTTTTTGCTCCTGTTCTGTTTTGACTGTTTGTCTAGTCTCTTTATTCTTTATTGACGTCCACCACACGCTCTTTCACTCTACTAATTCAGTACAAAGCAATACAAAACATACAAAACGACAACGTACATGGATGAAAACGGAGATAGCAAAAATATACACAACGCTGTCTGAAAATACGCATCTATGAAAAAATGAATTAATTTTTCGAATATAGAGGACTGGTCTGGAGCAATGGGTGCTCAAAAGCTTATAACTTCGATAATTTTGCTCCGATTTACATGGCTTTTTGGGATCGGGGGAGATATGATGGTGACCGCTCAAGATGAAAAATAACTTTTGAATCTCCAAACTGTCTTCGAGAAACAAAAATAAATTTTTAGAAAATATATAACATATCTTTTAAGACCTTTCGAATTTCAGCTATTAAAAAAGCTATTTTAGCCATGGGGAGATTGATCCTCCTGATCACCAATCTATGATCTATGCCAATGATTGAAACTGATCTTAAGTTCAGTTCTTTTTTTTTTAATATTATAAAATTTAACATTAGACTTGTATTAATAATAACTTGATAGGTTTCTTTCCTTTAAACTTCTTCAAGCTACTTGCAATATTGAAGTGCTTTCTTAGGAAAATTGGGATCCATTTTTAAGATAACCACTTTTCCGTAATAAACGTGGTAAGATTGAAGATAACATCATTGAAATTTATACTAGAATGCCTACAAAATTCATAATCTTAACTAGTTTGCTATTTCAACTAATTTATACATACTTTAACGATAATTTTCTTACTTTTCCACTTTCATTAGGGAAATGATATTTCACAGGAATCATAACTCACAGAAAAAAATTACCGATAGCTGTCCGATTTCAATCTGGTCATTTGAATTCAAAAGATATGATTTAGATCCATATTAGTTTCAAACAGCTCATAATATTCTCTTATGAAAGAAGATTTCAATTATTTGAACATAATACTTGGGATGCATTTTGTCTACTTTATTTCCTAATTTTCCATGTAGTACCTATAAATACCAGAATCATATTCAAAAAACAGTTAAATAGTTCAAGGTAATTTTTGCAGTCATATTCTTCATTTGGTGTATTATAGCTAATATTTTTCACCAAAGCGAAATAACGAATAAACTATATTATTACATATATATTATATATATATTAAAGTAATATAAATTAACAAAGTTGGAATTTGTAATTCTACTGTTCTATTCTTTGCTTTGTATGAAGTTTATAAAATTGCTTTTGGGAGATTTTTTTAAATCTATCCCATACGAAAAATTTGTCGGAACAATATTTCAGATTTCTTTTAAATTTGCCCTTGAATAAATAAATAGACTTCCAATTATTTATTCAATATCTCCCTCTTCCAAATATTTTAAGCTACTAGCGAAAAAAACTTTCCCAAAGTTTGATTTGAAAAAATGGCATATGGAGCTCCTTTTTGTATTGAATTATTATTGCTATTTACGAATAACACTTTTGGCCATAAAATGCAAGTGGCTCAAAGTTTTTCATAAAATAAAAAAGATAAATGAAAAAATTGCATCAGAATTTTATCCATTCTTATTAAGCTCAAGCTAAATTTTAGCTTTAGGTTACTAAAAGCTTTTAAAAGAATATTAGAAAAATTTGTTTGTTTTATCGGATATAATACTGACGCAATCTGTTCAATTGATTTTTTACTTATTGTTAAGCGCCACTTGAAAATTTGTTTGGAAAAAACTTTTTGTAGAATTCTTTTTTAACAAAAAACACAAACAAATTGTTTCTTTTAGAGGCTTTTTCAAACAAATTTACTTAATAGAAAAATAGAATATCAAGCGAAAGTTAATCTCGCAATATTTTTTATAAAGAAATCAAATGTCTTTCTTTGATTTCTTTAAAATTAAACGATTTTTAGTGAAGTTATTTTTAATCTTAGAAAATCAATATTTGTCATTAGAATAAATACATTCTCAAATATGTAAATACCAATTATTCTTAAATAATTGGAAATATTTTAAAGGTGGCAGAAATAAAAACAGCTTTATTTTTATTAGAAATCTAATTATAATAACAAATTTCGAGTGAAATGTTAATTATCACCGAATATTTGAACTATAACAAGTATATAATTCCGGCACCATCATCTTTCCATACTCGTTTAAAGGTGTAAAAGTACATACTTAATATTATTTGCAATCTTCATTCACCATTTGCCTATTTTCCTTTCAGGAAGGATATGCTGATTTGATATAATAACCTCAAGGCACACAAATTCATTTGAATAAAATCACAGTGTACAAATCATAGTCGCAACCTAGCACCCATTATCCTCGATATGCACTCTGACAAGTCTATGAGGTGTGGATTAGTTACATAAATTTGCATTTAAGAACATGCAAAGCCCTTCTATTGGGGTTGTATGATATCTTTTAATAGTTTTATTCCTGCCATTCAAAATTTACGTATAGTTTACAAGATATAGCTTTTCCATCTGTTATGAAAATAAATGAAAACCAAACCTAAATATGCCACCTGCCAACATTTCGATATAATCAGTCTTCTTTACTTTCTGGAAAAATTTCTGGTAATGTTATCCCAGATAATGTTTCTATTCTGATTAAGTGCTCGGCTTTAACAAGTACTGGAATTCATTGACCCAAAACCGTTTAAAACTTTTTCTTGCAAAGGTGGCTGATTGCTTTCATCCAATTTCAATAAACTTTTTCAATGAAATTTTTATTCACCTCGTAATAAATTGATAGAGTTTAAAATTTTTTTTTTTAACCAAGGGCGATGAAAATTAGAGTGCTGTTAAATGTGAGGCAAGTCCTTTTCAAACTACCTAGATAAGGCCATTTGGTCAAATTGAATGGCAGTTTGGTAAATAAGTATTTTGCAAACAAAGTAAAAACTTTTGCAATAAAATTAGTCTCTTGTGGACACTATCAGAATAGTCGATGATGCAACGTTAGATAGATGTGAAGAATTAATTTAAATTTTTTGTTTAGGAAGAAAGTGTAAAATGGAAAATATTCTGTAATATATTATGAGCTGTGTTAAAAATTATAATCCTAGTAATATAAATCAATATGTAAGTCTAAGGATTGAAATAAATACTTACTAACTTGCTAATATTTATTAATAATAAAAAAAAATTGTATTAAAAATATTATTTTCGCAATCAAACTTCACCAAAACCTTCGTCCTGCTTTTACATGGTATGATTTGCTATTTATCCTTAAGCTTCTTACGGTCAGGTATGAGTTGTTTCCTTCAGAGCAGTTTAACTTGTCTGCAAGTGTTTTAGTTCTTGTTTGGCTTAAGTAAATTTGCAGATGATCATAGCTTGTATGCCAAAAATTTCATGTGAGATATACTCATGTTTTCTTCTCCTTTGTTCCGCGATAAATATACAATTACAGTGGAGTATTTTCATGCTTAGCTGTTGTGAAAAACGTTATTTTTATCTGATATAAATAACTAAAATTCGGCTGATTAAATTTCTTTGTAAAGCTTATATTACAGGATAAGATGATGAGTATTAGTTTTTTTCCTAAGAATTTTTGATAAAATTGTTTTTTCATCGTTTCTACGCCTGTATTATATAATACAGTCCATGAAAAACATAAGAAGTGTAAACCAAGGCATAGTGCAGTTTTCTTTTTGACTTCTGTTTTATTTTCTGTATTGAACTCATCAGTATTACATCTGCTTGAAGTTTATTGCTTCTATTCCAGAAATCAAATTATTTCACAAATAGTTCATTGGTAGTCTTGAGCTTAAAATTGACGTAAAAACTTTGAACCTAGTATTCAATCCCCCTATTCTCCACAATATCAATAGTTAATATGATTGGTTTTTAAATATCCTAGAACTAGAATAGAAATAAATCAAGTATTCTTTGAATTTTATATGAAAATACTGCACTTCAGTGCTCATCTAAACAAAAACCAAAATTAAATTTTTAAATTAAATGATCTTCATTAAAAACAATATCTATGATATATGTTAAATAGCATAACAAAGAGAACTAACATTTTAGTAAATCATAAAACATAATTGATTTCCTTATCTACCCCAATTTTTTCAGATTTTTCCAAAGCTTTGAATTCAAAATGATTTTTAAGGAACTTTTATAAATTTAATTCTTTGTGCTCTAATTTCCTTTCTAATTTATTTCAAAAATTAATTTTTCTGTAACTTTTTAGCTTAGAGCTATATTAAAGTAGGCAGAGTGAAATCACTTGCTTTATTTTGATTTACTCGATACAAAGTTTTTCAGCTGGAAAGCAAAATTTTTTAAAACGCCCATTTATGACTAAAATAAAACTTATGATAGTAAATTTTCTATAGTATCTTTTATAATGTAATGTAGAAAGTTTGCAGTTAATTGTCGCATTTTTTATTGAGTAAAGTTATAAATTAATTTTGAAGAAATCCCTTAAATTTTTTTCAAAGCACTATCATTTTTACAAATTAAATTAAAAAAAAAGCTTCATGTTACGTAGCAGCAGAACGATAATATATAAAAAAGAATTTTCAATTATACTTTCACTGAAGAATTCCGAAAAAATTTAATACTCCACGACTTACATCTCTGTCATTTTAAATTTTTTCTTATCAGATGTTTTTTATTGATTTTAGAGCTCCAATGTAGTAATATGTAATGGAAATTGTATCAAATACTTAATAGCTCAGACAGGAAAAAGTTTATTTTCAAACTGTTTTTAGGTTGTTACAACCCTAGCTGTTTTAACCCCTTAAGATTGCCAAATAAACATTTTGTTTACATTTAGAAATCATTGTTATGATTTAGAAACAGTGAATAGTTTTTTAGGAGCCAAATTTGGTAAATTTTTTGATGTGAATTTTATTAATTTTTAAAAAAATACTTGGTGCAAAGAAGAATTGTCTTTAAAGAGAAAATTCTTTTCTTCATTAACTTTGTTATTTTATTTTAGTTAATTGACAGGACTAAAATATTGCATAAATTTACCTAATACTTTGAAATTCTTTATCTTTTTATTTTGTAGGCAGATCCCTTTTTTGGCTGTCAAATTTTGCTTCTTTTGTATAGAAGTAAGAGAATGTGTCATTCAATATCAATGACTTTTATTAAAAACGATTTTATTTCTACTGTGGAAAATTTCTAAATAGGATGATGTTTTTCTTTGAACTTAAGAAATTGAAAAAGTAACATATCTTCAATACTTCTCTATATAAAAAAATTATGTTTTATTTCAAAAATATTCTTACTAATTAAATTTGTTCAGTTCAACATTTATCTAGTTCAAAGAGCTTTAGAAATGTTGCAGATTGCATAAAATTATATCTTGTTCTAATTCTATTAAAAATAGACTCTAAAGGTTGTTCTGTAATTAATCCTATTTAAACTTTTAATAGATTCAAGGTTTAATTAAGGAAAGACTTTGAAAATATGTTACGGTTCTATTTTTAATTCATACAATAGCCTAAATTTTATAATTTTCCAACAGAATTTAATTTTTATCTTACAATCTTACATCAAAGAAATTATATCAGCATTTAAAGGATGTAAAGCCCTATAATTCTTTTACATGCATCATTTTACATTTGGAACAAATTTTCTTATCTTTAATTATTTAAACCTTGTTTGGTACAGTAATATCATTTTTGGTTTTCAAAAAACACATAGAAGAAAATGTAAAAAGAAGTCTAACCAAAGCAGTGTCTGACAAAATTTTTTTCTTAGCAGTTAATTAGCAATAACAAAGGAAAACTTTCAGACAGTTTTTTCTAGTTTATGTTCTGCCTACATATGTATTTAATGAGTTTCTTAAGTTTTTTGTATGTTTATGAAAATTTTTGTGTTTTTAGAAACAACGATTACAATGAGTTTCCGTTGGTATTTGAATACTTATCATAATATTTATCTGCAATTCTTATTTTGGTTTATGTCACGCATCCTGGTGAAGCCGTTAACTCTTATTCTTTGGAAGTGACAAAATGCGAGGTAACATTTTAGGCATCCTTTCATCATTTTGACATAAGAAGACCAAAGAAGTTGAAAAAAGGTTCAAATCTCTTATTGAGATACTTGTAAAAGTTGGGCCTCCGTTCAACGTTTGAGTCTACATAAGTCCTGATTCTGTCCCTAGAAATCGAAAGGAGGTTAACGAAAGCTCGCATTTTTAAAGTTCAAGAGGCTGAAAGGAGGTTGGTGAGAGTACGCATTATTAAGGTTAAAGAGACTGAAAATTTCGATTCGGGAAGTTACTAATTCACGTAAGTAAAAGCTCATTTTTTCCTAGGTCCGCTAAAAAGGTACAATGAAAAGATATATTTAAAAAAAATTGTCAATTATTGCACACATGTTATTGTAAATACGTTTTCTTTACAGCCATTTGGATGTTTTCAAGAGCTTCAATTTTAGAATAAGGCTAACGATTCCAACAATAGGTATAATAGGTGATTATATTTCGATGCACATTCGTGAAAAATCATCACTAATCTAAAAAAAACGTTGGAGCAATCATACTTATTTTTAACCAAATAAACTCCATACAAGATCAAGTATTTTTTAATTTCCAATGCTTAAAACTAAAGGAATATATTTTCCATAAAAATACCTTAAATCTCGAAAAGATTTAAATTAATATTTGAAGTTTACCAATGTTTTATGAAAATAGCCTAAATTTGCTTTTACCCATTAGCTTCTTCCCTTTTTGTGGACGTATTTCATTACGGATTCTGTAGATAATAAGTTTTTTTTCGCAAGTATTTCATAAAGGTCATTAAACTTTGAAAATAATTTTACGCTTCTGAGATAATATATCAGTTAATATTTGTACTATGTAAAAATATTAATGAAGTCATCAAATGAAAGAAAGACACCTTACATGTTATTTTTTTGCATGAAAGCTGAAATCTATTAATGAGTTTCATCATAAAAATCATATTAAGTTTCAAGTATGTATTTTAGTTAATAAAATGTTTATATATTTCACAATTATGCTAGCATATAAAAGAATTATAATAATTGTTAAAAGGATGCAAATATAATTATTTATATTTTGCTTGATTGAGGGTGTTAAAATATTATTAAAGTCAGTGCTTCAACATATATTTTATATTTCTAGAATAATTACCTTAAAGTTTCAACAATTTAAGATATACATACATATATATATGTATATTATATATGAAAACGAGAAATAAACTCCTATAGGTTTGAAATTTCTGAATAAAATCTTTAGATTCTTTTCTGATACTATTTTGTGAATTAAATTAGCGTTAATAATTTTGATCCCACGGGTAAATACTAAAGTAAAACGTGGAAATGAATCTTTTTCTTATTCAGAAAATAAAATATTTCTATATAAGATAATATTATAGAAGCAATAAATATAGGTCTGAATGAGATATAAAAACAAAATCAAGAATTAAGACGCATGAATAATGTGAATTTGGTTTGAATGGACATTTCAAAAGCTGGGATAAGTAAAAAAAAATTGGCGACAGTTTGTCTTAATGAGTCTTTTCATCAGATAAAATAACAAATAGATATAATAAAAACGATTAACACGATTGATGAGCTATTTTGAAATGACTTGAGGTTTTAATTTATTATATTCTTCTATCTTAAAATTCGTCTATAGATTTATCAGCATAGAAACATCCCTCATTATATTAAGATGTAATGTTTAAAAAACTTTAGCTTAAACTATAAAAGTCCTTGAAATATTTATAGAAAAATTAATTTGCCAAATGTGGTTGTTAAGGTGTTTGTTATTTAAAATGACAGTAATTTTACATAGAAGTGTGATAAATAAATAATATATGCTACTTTTTTTAAAAATAAAACACATGTCTTTATACTATTTCCTAAGAAAATTTTCAGTTTTATACAACTTAGACAACATGTTAAAATTCAATTTTTTCAAAAAAATATTTACAGGAGAAAATAGAACTTAAAGTATTAATGGGCCTGTTAAATAATTCATAAGAAAAGGTATGAGAATAACTTGACATAGCAACAAATTCCGGAATTATTTTATGTGTTATAAAATGAGAAATAAGTGTCTTATGTTTTCTGGTATACAAATATATATGAAGAAATTTTCTAAATGATAAACAATAATATAATTTTTGAAAAACTATTTAGAAAGATTTTTTTTTGAAAGTTGTTTTGGTAAGTTTTTAAGTAGCTTTTCTTGTTCGGAAAGAAATGAAATTAATGGTAGATTTATAAGAGCTTCAATGCGCTGGACTCACTTTAAAAATTTGGGGTGGAGCAAGAGAAAGCAAAGGGAAAAATCCAAATATCAGGACTAAAAATTGAGTTTCATAATATCTCTTTACTTTTGCCTTACAATCGCGTCACAAAGAAAATAAATGTACGATTGTTTAAAAAATCTGAACTTTGAGAAGGGTAGTAAGAAAGTTTCTTGCAAATTTGGCTGCACTTGTCACTTGCAAAGCTCTGTGTCATTTGTTCAGCTGGTAAAAAGTACTTGTGGTTGCAATTGTGGTTATGTATACTTCACTTTGGTGTCAGCTGTGCGAAATTTGATTATTTTTAATATTTAATTATATTAGTTGAGTAAAGTTTAACTATATCTTTTTTATAAAAGAAAACACAAAAAAGACGAACCAAGCAATATTTTAATTTTCAATTGAAAGAACTGTACCTGATAGCATTCTGCTGAGAATAATTAGACCACCTACATAAAGTTATCTGCTTATCATTGCAAATTAAAGGTTGCCTGTTCTGAGCTCAAATATTAAAGTCAAAATCAATTAAAAAACTTCTAAAACGTGCATCGTTTATATTTATTTTGTTATTACCAATCTAAAAAAAATCCTTGGAAGTTTCCTTGATACAGAAGCTTTATAAGTTAATTCATAGCTCCAAAAATAAACAGGTGGAAGCAAGGGATATAAGAGATCAATCATTAAAAGTATACAATGAATACTACAAATGCCATCAATTGAATAAAGCAATATTTGAATATACCTTTTTCAGCATTATTTTGAAGGGTTTAAGAAGTACTTAACTGAGTTTATAGTTTTTTGTGAATTGCTTCCAAACTAGTAGCACAGTAAGCTCATATAATTATTGTAATATTTGAACCCGTTGGATGTAAAAAATCTATAAGAAAGATTAGATTTCTATATAAATCAAGAAGAACATTTGTCTGTTTCAGACGCAATACTTGCAAATTTGACTTAACAGCATTTAATCTATCCATCGTTTAACTTGTGAGGTTGTTCATTTTTCGGTGTCTTAAGCCTTTTAAAAGTTAAAAATGGTCAGTTGAGTAGGCTTTTCCCTTCTGAACCCTCCTCTTTGAATCTATCAAACCAATTTTTCCATAAGATTAATGACAAAACACTATTGCTATAGATCTTAACAAATATTCAAATATTTATGAGCTGTGTTTTTAAAATCAACGCAAAAATCATTAGCATCATAGGTAAAAAAGGACTTTAACTAATATACTTACCATCAATCATCAGAATAAAATAAGCGATATTTACAATTGATATTTTTTGTCTATATTAGCAATTTGAGATCTACTAGACAATATTTTCAGTGAACAATAGTATAAATTGAGGCTAAAAAAGAAATTATTTCATAAACGATTGATCTCATTAGCTAAATGTAAGAGCTATGTGTATCTCCGGAATTAACAGAGACTTGCTTCAATTAGAAACTATTGGCAATTGGAAGCTTTAAACAAGTTTTAGAATGTGTGCAGTGATCATATTTATCCACATATCATGGGATATTATTTATCCCATATATTCCGGAATAAAAATTATTTAATTCAGATTTAATTCCTTTTTGGATTTTTGCTAACAAATAAAAGTATTTTTTACTACAAACACTTCTTTTTTAATTTTTAAATTCAATAAAGAAAATATAAGTTTCAATTGTTCATAAAAGTAACAACAGTTCTAAAAGAGAGGTTTCTTTTTAAAGAAAAAGCTATTATAAAACTTGAAGGGTCATCACATAAAATATGTAAAGACTTTTTTCATACTGTTATTTTTATGGCAGTTTATCAAATTATGACATTTGCAAGCAATTTTAACTAATTGTGAATTTCTTTCATTCTTCTGAAATATCTTTTAAGTGTTTGCCTTTGTAAAATAAAAAATTTTGAATTCTGTTTAAAAAAGTTAATACAAAAAATAATCCAAATCTAATTCATAAATAAAGATTGGCATATTTATTTATTTTAAATTAAAAATGACAAACAAATTTGGGGACCAAAAGCCTAGTTCAAAATTTATTGTCAGGATTTAGATACTTTTTTTAATAAGTTTTATGTCTATTTCAAACGCTTGTGCCAATCATAGTGAATATTAAATGCTCAAGAAGGAGTTATTTTAAGAAAAATATAAAAAAAATAATAGTAATAAATATTTTTTCTGACAGTTTTGGGCCTTGAAGTCAACAGTGAATTACTTTTTGTTTTGTAAGTAAAGTCAAAAAATGCATTTTTTATACCATCAAGTCTAGTAAGTCACAAGAAAAAAATCTAACTTGAACATCTAATAAATGCAAAGAAATAAAAATATTTTGGTTTCTGACAGTATCAACAATCAAGAAACTTGAGAAAGGTTTTTTAATTTTTAATTTAATTTAAAAATACCTTCTTTTATCCTGCATCAAACATTTTTAATTTCAAGCAGTTAAAGAGCTCTATCAAAATTAATTTTTTAATTATGAAATCTGATGATTTGTTTTTCAGTAATTTGTAGTTTCTTTGATAAGCGTTTTAGACTATGGAGCTTTAGCTTTCATCATGGATCCAGTATCAGCCCTGTTTAGGTTTTTCATGTCAAAAGCAAGTAAAATAACACTTTCTTGTCAGAAACATTATAAATGTTTAACCAAAACCAATTAAGCTTTAAAGAAGATATTTTTTTTGTGAAAAAGATAAAAGCATATATTTGAAGTTGGATTATATTAATTCTTTTAATAAATCTTAGAATAAAAACCTTAGTGTTCCTGTTTTAAAGATAAAATTTTAAATTTAATTTAAATTATTACACTTTTTTGATATTTGTGAAGAATTTTTCATTAAAAAGGCTTAATTTTAGGAGGTTTAAATGGAATTAAGATGCTTAAAAAGTTCTGTTAAGAATAGCAAAATTAAAATGTGGCTTGTTTCAGTTATACTTAATTGAATAATTTTTGGTTTTACTCTGTAGACTTTAAACTTCCTTGAAAAATGTTTTTTTAAGAATAACCTTGATATGATTGGACATTAATGATCATTTGAAAGCTTACGCTTACCTGTGATTAGTATTTAATTCAAAAGGCACTAATTCAAGTATTTAAGGCCTAGCAATGCCCTTGAACTTAATTTTTTTTTACTTGCACTAATTAAAAACCTATGAGTGATGAACTGATTGCTAAGAAAAATACAGAGCACTTAAGTCAAAATGTTTTCACGTAACTATGAAGAGTACGCAATGCTTTTTAATTTTAAACAAGTAATATAAAAAAAAACTGTTTAAGTCTATTCCTACTTATATTTCTCATTCATTCCCATTCACTGAGATTGTTTCTTTTGTTTTCTAAACTCAGAATTCGGAATTCGTTTCATTAATTTTTCTGAAGTTTTTCTCTCATATAGAACTAAAAAGCAGTTTATTAAATATAATTATTGAATTAATATTTCAATTAGCTATATTAACATCAATTGTAATCTACTGTCAACTAAAAAAATTTATTTGAGCTTGATTGGATGAATAGAAAAGATTTTATGAACAATTGAAAATTTGTACATACATTTTGCAAGCTAATAGTAGGAATATAAAAACTAATTGAAAATTCAAATATAGGAATTTTTTTGGGACATCTGTTTTAACACTAAATTCTGATAAAATATTTTAAAAGCACGGAAATTGTTCAGTATTTTTGACAAAATTTTAAGAACCATTTTTAATTTTTTATATGATGTTTTACACGATTAGCTTCATGCAAAGAAGAGTGGAAATGTAGATCATATACGAGTCATATGTACCTAATTAAGGACTGAACTATATATTTTTTTCTTTTTCCCCAATGGTAGTTAGATCAAATTTCATAGCAGTACTTTAATTAAATTTGTAAGAAAAAAAAAAAGCAAATTACTCTAAAAGTATCGCTCTCTTGTAAAAAATAGTTGCAAAAACCGATGCTAAGGGCACAGACTTATCAAAGCATCATTAATAGATTTGTGTACACAGTGAGAATTTTGTATAGCTATATTTTTGCTTTAAAACATTATGAACCCTCTAGAATCCATTAAAAAAGCAATTAGTTATCTTTTGGGTCATCAACATCTTAAAATGAGTGGATTTTTTTTATACATACGTTTTGAGTAATTGAAAATGTAGTTTGCTGGAGCCCACTATTGGTTTTTTTTTCTAAAAAAAGTGTTCATTACTTTAATATCCTAAATTCAGATTTAACTGTTGTACTTGCCTGAATATAAAATTATTTGAAATTGTTCTTTAAAGTTTGCTGACTAATATATGTAGCTAAAAGTAACGAAATTTCTATAACGCCAAAGAAAAAAAATAATAGTAAACTATTTTTAAATTCAAAAATCCACCTTTTAAATTTATTTAATCATCTTGGTAATCAACGGAAAAATTTAAAACAAAATTTTTATTTTCATAAAAATTATATATAAATAAGCCTAAATATCCTATGACGACAAAATTAAAATACAAAATTGTATGAAACATGCGGAAGCTTAACATCTGCATATTTCATGAAATTTTCTGGAAGGTAAACTTTTCGATGTCTTGCATAAATTCTATCGAAGGTCTTAAAGCCATTGCGGAAGTTGCTTAATTTCGCGAAATACCTGCTTTATTTCTAAGGGTATGTATTTCGCGAAGTTGGAGATTCTTCTATAATTTTAAATATTATAAAAAAAATAAAATACTGGCGTAAAAATAATAATAGGAAATAAGATTAATTAGTATATAAGAAAATGATTAGTAACCTTAGTTTGAGTTTTTAGTGAGTTTTGAGTGAATTTTAGAGTCAGTGTTGTCAGTTCTTAGTTTTGACTGTTAGTTTTTAGTTTAAGTTGATTGTGAAAAAAAAGATAATATGTGTATTCTAGTTAAATAAAAAGTGATGAATTGAACTGCAAAAGGTTTTTATTTTAACATAAAAAATTTATTCCTAACAATGGAATGGATTATTTTAAATTTAATTGCATACTTCGAGGCGTCAAGAAATATTGATAATTTTTTATAATTATGTATTAGCTTTGTAAAATAAATTTGAAAAAGTAGGTCTACAAGCTTTATAGAACTAATGATAAGAAATATTATCATTTGGAGCATATACAAAACCAAAAGTTTCGATTTAAATTTAATTTAAATTATTATGTGCTACAATATTCTTGCATATTTTGAAAAATATTGTTTTTTATTTCATTTAATTCTTATAGTTTTTAAATGAATAGGCAAAACTAAATTTAAATTCTATATCCTATTTTTAAAATTGAAATTTAATGTTTTCATTTAATCGAAAGGAAAATTGACATCTATTAAGTAATAAAACTTGGCCTACTTTGACATATTATTTATGTATATAACCTACAGCGTTTTACCTTAAATTATAATATGACAACAAAAATAAACAAAATATAACATATCAAATTATGACCAAACATAGCTTCTGCTACAATGTGTTTTGAGATTTAAGTGTGCTATTTGTTTTCTTAAAAGTGAGCAGAAATCAAATGTATCTTGTATAAAATTGATTCAATATACTTAAAATACCTCAAAATTATTTTGGTAAATTTATACGTAGTACCATATGAAAGTTTAGGCTTTTGTAAAGGTTTCGGCTTTAAGCAACAATATTGATCAATTACCTTCAAATTTTTCAAAAACTGTCCTAAGAATTTCCATAAAGATCTAATATTTTTTAGTCAAGACTCCAATTTTTCGTTTGGATTTTACAAGTGCTAGGAAAACTTTTGAGCTTATTTCAATCGCATGAGTTGAATTCACAGGCGGGTAAGACTCAGAAAAATAAAAACAATCAATTTTTTCTTTGGATTAAATTTTGCATATCTCTAAAAATACCCTTTTATGATCAATACTTTATCACAAGTAAATATTTTATTAATAATGAGATTGAATTTAAAAATTTTGACTTTTGGATAACCTTTTTTTACAAATTTTAAGCCATTTGAACACATTGACTGTGCTGTTAAAAGTGGATATTTCTTATTTTTTGGTTACAAACATATCACTATATTACTTTTTTTTTACTACTATAGAGAAATATTTCTTATAAAATATTTTTCAGAAAGCTTAAAAAATTTAAGATCCACTGTGGAACCGATAAAAAGCAGGGTTTTTCAGTTGGGTCAAAAAACTACACAAATCAATAGAAAGAGATCTTGTATATTAGACAAACTACTCTTAAAATAGCTTTCTTCTTCATACGAAAACGTTTGAATGGAATAAAAAATTTCATCTTTGTTATTGAATGTCAGTATCACAAAGAGTAAGTAATATTGCATAAAATAAATAAAATTTTGAAAGTAAAAACGTCAATTCATTGAAGCAAACACTGCCAAACAGATTTTAGAATGACGTCTGAAAACCAAAAGGTAGGCCTGTTTGTGTCTGTAAGGCTAGCTTAGGAAAACATAGTGTCTGCTTAGAAAACTGCTAGAAAAATTTCTCAAAAAGGTAAAATAATAACTAGTGGCTTTTTATTTCTTCTCACATAGACGATGCGAATTGACTTTTTACATGTCCTTTCAAAATAAGTTTTTTAAAAGTCTTATGAAATCTTTTTTTCTAATTTAAATTAGTTTAAATAACAAATCTAATATTCAAATCTTTATATAGTTGTATTACAAAGTTCATTTCAAGTTATCAACTAAATCCATTTTCATTAAGTTTAAGAGGAAATGAAAAAAAGAAATTTTAGTATGAAAACTTCATTAAATGAGAAGTATAAATTTACATATATTTCTTTTTTACGTAAATGCATTAAAAGCAATTATAAATCCAGAAGACCTAAGTACAACATTGTCTATAAGTGTTCGACAGTGAAGTAACACGTAACAATATTACCGCAAATGACCTCATAAGCACGAACATCCTTAAGTTGCTACATAAAAAAGTTAAGCTAAAAAAAGTTGAAAATCTGTTATAGTAATAGCTAAAGCTCTTTTAAAAGGGAATAAAATACATAAGGACGAAAATTAGCTTTTGTTGACGGAGCCATCATCAGAGCTGACTATGATATTAAACACAAAAGGAAGAAGGTAAAGTTGATTTAAGTTAGTAATTATTTTGTTTGCTAAGCTCATAGCTTGTAAAACTTTATCTTCAATAGTACCTTTAAAATATTTCTTGTAGCTGACTAACGTCAATTGTAGCATATAATTTTTTTCTTCATTAAAGTGAAGGATAAGTGTATATAATTTATAATAATACGTAAAATGATAAAGCATATCTTAAATTGTGCAAATAAGATGCACTTTGGAAGAGAAATTTACAATTAACCACATAATAACGCTTTAATTGAATTCATATTTACCCTGTTACTAGATTTACTGTATAATAAAACTATAAAGCTAAAACTTTAAGTATGGTTAAGTACAGCGATGAAAGAGGCACTAAAAAAATTTCTATAAAGACAAAAGCCTCACGGAAAAATTGTAAGGAATATAATGGCGAATATATTTCACTATAGTAGCATTTTGGCCAGATATACAATTTCAGGAGAAAGTGTGAAAAACATTTGAAATGTGTTAAACAGAGCATGGTATCATTCACTTTTTATTATTATATGATGTCCAACTCTAACTTCTGTAACTCCTCTTCGTCTATAGAAGATTCTTTGTTCGATAAGAATGTTTCTGTTTATTTGTTTGAATCTTGTTTTCATTGCTGGGATAGATTTTAGTCAACGTGAAGTTAATAAGGACACCGTTGACAGAAATCCACTTTGCTAGAAAATAATTTTTGTAGAAGGCAGAACGATTTGTGCTTTGAACTTACAGTGTTTTTGCTTAAATTAAAGAAAGGTTTTTTTGCTTAGTTTTACTGTTAATTGAATTTACAGTTGGGAAATAATATTAATTAGTGATATCATAGCTAGCAACATACTTCAGTTGTTTTTATGATATTATTAAGAAACAAAGACTTCGAGTAGAGTAAGGGATTGAACGGGAAATGGACACAACTTTTTGCAGATCAAGTTAAAATGGCGGTCCAAAGAATTACTCATTTTTTTTAATTTCTTTTGTAGTTAATATTATTGTAAAAATATAGTAAATGCAACTAATTAGTTCGTTATTAAGAGTTTAATTGGAATTAAATAAAACTCAATAATATTATAATGTAAAAAGCCAAGTAATGAAATAAAATGTGTTAAAGGTGCATAATTAAATATGTTATTATAATTTGATACCGACACTCATCAAAAATATAATAAATTATAATGATTTTGGTTAAAATCACAGTTGAATAAATAGGTTATTTTTATGAAAGAATATTATTTGTATTAATAGTTATACAAATTGAAATAAAATAAGAGTGAATTGAAGTTTTATCAGTTTAAAAATTTTAACAAGTATGTAAGGGTGAAAATAAATAAAATTAAGAGCAAAAGGTTTATTTTGTTTTTCTAATTGTTAAGGATAAAGATCCAAGGGAAAAAAGAAACTAGTTTTAGAGTTAAGATACTATGTTCGGATTGATAAATTGATTTTGTGTGTAGATGTAGATCGAATAATGTATTTTACATAACAGCCATACAAAAAAAATTAAAAAAAGAAACAAGTTTTATTAGCTAGTAATTTATGCAAAAATGAAACTGTTTTATTATATTTATTATACTTACCTTTGAAAAAACAGAAGGGTAGGCCTTATGAAAAGGTGTAAAACACCAAACAATGAGTTTTATATAAACCTTTGATTATGTTCGTGGAAATGGAACTAAAATAATTAATTTTTTGTAATGAGAAAAGGAAAACGATAAATCACGACTTTTCTCCTCGTAGACGAGCTTCAGAGAGTACTGTCATATTTAGAAGTGGTATCAGGATCAAGATTAACAGGGGAATGTTTTTATATCCTAAGTATTTAGATTTTTTTTTGTTTACTTAGAGTAAAATCTAAAGAGAGTATGTTTCTTTTGGGTTTTGAGCTGAGAAAAAAAAAGAGAGCACAAGAGAAAGAAGAGAAAAAGAAACAAAAAATGAAAGATAAAAATTAAAATCATAATACAACAAAACATATATGAAAAAATTTCAATTTTATGAATCTCTTATACCAGATGTTTTGCTGGGCCCAACAAACCTGCAAGAAAAAAAAATAAGTAAGAAAAATTAAATTTTAGTAATAATTTGTATTTTCAAATTCGTTAAAAATATTAATTTATTAATATATATTAAAAAATAGTTTTGAATTAAAATTATTAACTTTTTTACTATTTAAATTAATAAAAGAGTTATAAATTATCAAAGCTAATCATGAAAATCTTAAAAATTTAAAAAAAACTCACACGGTTCGTCTTTTTTTATGTATGAAATTTATTCACTTACTTTCGTAATACTCAGGATTGTCAGAATGGTCACTAAGCCAACTAATACAGGTGCACCTTTGACCTTAAATCTGGGCTTAATTCAAACCCTTTTACCTACCTTTTGATGTATAAATACATGGAGTGGTAACCACATTGTGTAGTAGTTTTGATTGCTTTAAACAAAAATTACGGGTTTTTTTTGTGACTTTTGAGAGATTAAAACATTGCGAGATTCACAAATAGAATGAACATGAATATGTTACGCGTATGGGGGTGGTTTTAAAAGTGATTTATACCAAAAAAATTTGTGCATAAACTCTCATAAATCGGATATAAACACAGAATTAGTTTAAAGGTAATGTTATGTATATATATATAAATATATATATATATGTAAATATAAATTGAATTTGTAGTTGATTTGTTGATTTGATATAATTAATTTCTTAATATTGGAAAACAGAATGAATTTTTTTTTCTATTTAAAGAATCGACTAAAGTTTTAAAAGCTGCAAAAACTTTATTGCAAAAGCTTAGTTGAAAAAAATAATGACTTTTTTACATTGACAAAGGTAAACAGCTTTGGTAAAGTTAACAATACTTAAAGAATCTCTTTTTTTAAAAAACCAACATGATTCTGTTTGATTCAAAAATAATAACTAAAACTCGAAGTAAAAATGATTTTGGGGTAGTTTTATGCCTAGAGACTGTTTGCAAAATAAAACAAATTATCAGTTTCTGTTTTTCTAGTGGTTTGTAGGACTTTAAGAAATTAAATAAGTTTAGAGCAGGAACATTTTTGTAAAAGATTCGATTTTTCATATATTAGATGAAATTCAATTAGAAAAACCCCCAAGCTCATTCATTAAAAAAAACAACAACATAATATTTTTAATTTTGTACGGTTTTTTTAAAAAATAAATTACGGAGAACCATTTTAAGGTAAAATATTTTGTTTAATAAAGAATTTTTATTTGATATTTTATATTTACATTTAATGTTAGTCAATGTTTTCTTCATTTTTACAACATTTACATTATATATAATAAAAAATTATTTTAAAAAAAAATTAATTTATTATTTGATTACGTGCTATTTTTATTTTTTAAATATATTCTATTTTAAATATTTTCTATCTTTTTAGTATTGTTTTTGTGAAATTTGCTGGTATATTCTATAATTAAAAATTTTTTAAATTCTGTTTACGTATTATAGTGAATTCTTAAAAATAATATGGGCTTAATTAATTGTTTTATTGATTTATTTTTATTAACTTTTTTGTAAATTTAGTTAAATTAAACTAGAAAGAAATGCTCATAATATGCTTAGGTTTTAAGAGAATGATTTTTACACTGCCGCAGAGTTTTCTGTCCTATATTTTAAGTTTTTTCTTAAACAGTTTTTAAATATTCTCTTAAGAATTTTATTTTATTTTTGCCTTTATTAAAATAATACAAATCAAATTTTTGGTTTTAAAAATAATTATTATTCAAGCTTTACGTCAACACTCTATGCCAAATCAAGGAATTATTGAGCAGAATTTTGTAAAATCTAGAGTTGTAGCAGAAGGTTCAATGGCTTTCCCAGGTTTGTATAGAAAATATTACTTTTTACAAGAGTTTTTAGAGAATTCCAGAAAATGGACATTGGTAAATTAGCTGCATTTAATATAGTATGCCTACCAAAAAGCTACTCAAAATCCTCTGCTATAAAATATTTTTTATCAGAACAACATTTTGGATTTATCTTATATTGCAGTGCCCTAGGTATTCAGTTTATATTCTTTTATTTCATCTGTCATCCTTTTTCCTTACTTTTTATTAAACTCACACTTTTGAACTGAATTAGAAACCCATAGCATTTAATTCCTAAATTTTCATCAATATAGCTTGTAATTTTTCATTACAATGAAAGCATGATGATGGGAAGATACGATACAAACCAAGAGCATTAAAATTGTTGTTTCTAAATAGGTAGAAAAAGATTTATTCAAAATATCAGGCCATTAAATCAAGCAAAACATTAATGAAATTTTAAGGGACAAATTTCCAGTAGATAAAAGAAAGATACATTTCACAAAATATAGTTTTATTTGAAATCTCCATTATAAAAGGTATGTAAGCATTCTGAGCCCATAGAAGATTTAAATTTTTGAGTAACAAATAAATGGAAAAAATAAATAAGTAAATAAGATTTAATTAAATCAACAGATTTTCAAAGCTAATATTTAACTTGCTTGACTAAACCCCTAAAAAGTCGTCAATGGTATGAAAAAATTAACATTTTGCGAATTTCTTTGAAGCTTACTCACTAAGATATTTTCAATAAGTTGAAAATAGAAAGTCTACCTAAAATAAAATACAAATACTATCTTAATTAATATTTTTACAAGTCCCTCACGGCTCTTGACTTATCAGCAAAATTGTTTGATATTATGTGCTCTCAGATTGTTAATTGAAAACTTTTATTCAAAACTAAGTAGCATCCTTTAGGACTGTTTGTTTTTAAAGTATGAATAAAAATATAAATTAAAAAAATTATATATATACTTTATTAGGTTATAATTCCTTATAAACGAGATGAAATGTAATTAATTCATTACAAGAAATGGTATCCTAAAATGGTTTATATAGTATGTATATGAATGCAGCCAGGGTGCCATGCCATTATTTTTAAATATTTATAGATATAAAAAGTATAATTGTGTTTTCTCCTTTTGAAAGAACTATAAACCATAAAAGAGTATTTTTGATTTATTTTTTCATTTTGCAATTTTTACTGTTTAGTTATTTTATATTAACATATTTTTAGTTTCAAGAATTTTTGAAACAAAATTACGGTTTTGCCGAGCTTGAATTTCGAAAATTTGATGGGCCAAAAAAATTTGTTCCTGTAACTTTTTAATGAGTCATGTTGATCAAAGAAAATAAAATTTTTTTCATAATGTCAAAACAAACAAGCATGAAGAATTTTACAATTTTACGAATTCATTTACTACCCTCAAAATGGAATTTAAAGATGGACAAAGTCATACTCGTAACTCTTTAAAGTAATATTTTAAGGCAACTAAAATACATTTTTATTTAAATATTTCTACTAACAGCTAGCTTTGTAAAAACTTTGTGAATTTTATCGTGATCTTTTGAATGTCAACAAGTACTCCAATATTGTAATTGTTTTTGAGAAGCACAGGCAGACAGGCCAACGAAGGCAAAATATAAGACTATATAAAAAATGTATATGGTATAACACAACATTCGTGAAAAATGCATAGATTATTATTAATAGTTAAAAACCAGTGACTAATAAATTCAACGAATTTCTTTTCATTATTTAAAAATAAAAACATCCAACATATAAGTCTGAACTACTTGATAATTGCTTCCTGAACTTTAGACTGCAAAAATCTAAACAAAAACATCTCTGCCAAAGCTTAAAAGTAGGTATTACTTACACATGAATAAATTAAAGCTCTGTGAGTTTTTTGTTCTTTTCCATTTAGAGCTCTCGGCGGTAAACATTTGAGTTATATTTAAGTAGTGCCCAACATTATTTATTTAGAATATTTAAATTTACAACAAAAATCCAAATAAAAAAATGCTTCTAATGAAACTTGAACTTGCAAAACGTCAAAAAAAATGAAGAACTTTATTAAAGGGAAACTTAACAATTTATCTCTGCAAAAGTTATTGCTATCATACGCTTAAAAATTTTCACATAATTATAAAATAGTTTTCATAGTCAATGGTAACGTCGACGAATAAACACCTCGAATGCGCCATAATAGAGATTCAGTTTGACGTGTATTGACACGACAAACCCGCCTAACTGGTTGAAAAGCAAAGATTCGCCTACAAAGCTTTCAGATAGAATTTTCCCGAAGAATACATTTAAAAAGGGATTTCTGTGAAGTACATACATCTGTGAACAGCTGTTTTTAAGATTTAAACACACCAAGAGTCAAATCAGTGCTAAAATATCGGATGAGTATATTGAAAACTGTCTGTGAATTGCAACTACTTCAATAGGCCCAGATATTAATTGATTCATAACCCCTATTGTTTTCTTTATAAAAAATACATATATATGTTAATTATTATGCTTTTTTTGCTCCTTAGCTAATTTTAGTGTTAGGTACATATATTTCTGTGTGGCTCAAAACAATTCTTCTTGTTGCAATGTACTGGCCCAGCGGTGCAAAAAGGTTGGACACCTCTGCGTTAGATGAAAAAAATAAGCAGAAATTAAGTAGAAATTTATTTCTTATGGAAAATTGCTAAAAGTTTTTGTAAAGCAGTATAAAAAAATTAATTTGAGACATATAAAATAACTATAAAAATGCACCTGATTAATGTTTCACGGAAAAAATTCATAACATACCAGATCTTTTTTAGGGCATGGATGCTCAATCTGGTTAAACAAAAGCATAGTAAATTTAGAATAAGAAAAAAAATGATTGTGCTCAAATAAGTTTTTCTTGTGGTTGCCTAGCTTTCTAAAATATAAATTAGATGTAGAACTATTTTTTATTTTTGTAATAAACTTTGTATGTAATAACATCATGATCTGAGGATCTATTGTTCAGTCCGAAGGACACACCTAGAATTGGAAGTCATCATTGTTACAATCTCCATGAGGCCAACATTCACTTCAATTTTCTGTTGCCGCTGATAGCGACATTCTTGTCAATCTAATATTTTAAAAATATTTCATGTTTTAAATAATTCAGTGAGCCAGAAATAAATTTTTTCGCCTCATTGAGTTCCTATTTACTTTTTATATTTTTATCAAAAACTAAGTAAAAATAGAGAAATAAGTGCTCTGGATCAACAAAGCGAAAAGTATAAGAAAACACCATTAATTAGAATATATTAATCAGCAAGTTCGCCGATTGTGTGGGCCATTATGGTCTTATGGTAATTTAAATCATTTTGTTAAGTTTTTTTCAGGATATCAGAAAAAGTATTTGCCTTAAACATCAAAATAATAATTAATATTAATTTATACAAAAATAATTTTCTAATAGTAGATAACATTATTATCTTCCTCGAATTTCAATTAGGCAACATTAAATACTTTATTTACATAATTTTTTTTTGCACCTGAAAAAAAAAAGTTTTAATTAATTTCTGTTTTTTGTTTTGGTTTGTGTTCATATTCGTTAATACAATATCAAGTAATATTTTATTTTATTATTATTTTCATTGTTATTGTTTTTTTATATAGAGTCTTTTTATGTAATATATTATTTTTATAGTTTTCTAATAATTTTCGGTAGGATAAGCAATTTGATTTAATTGTATATGTGTCAGTAACCAAAAAACAAATAATCAATAATTAATAAAAAAATTTGTTTTAACTTTATTCTATTTGTTTATTTGAAAATTGAAATTCTCTAGAGTATTATCGAATTGCATGCTCTAAAACTTTTTTATTAAGTTGTTTTTTATTCATTTAAATATTGTTACCTGTACATTAATATTTGTTATTCAGCTTTGGCAATCGATTTTTTTTGGTTGATAGAATTTTCATAATAGAATCGTATACATAATTTGTTTCATGCAAGAACAAATATGATTTAAGCATATTTCTGCCATTAATATTTGTTTCAAAATAATTGATTATAAGATATTCAAATGTCAGAACATTATGGGAATATAAGCAATGAGTGTTGTTATGGATATGATGGAAAACTGATTTTTTATAGCATGTTGTTATGTAGATACAATAAGGGTGTTGTACTATGAATTTAAGATGAATAAAGAATAAAATTCAATCAAAATATTGAGAATATTTGAAATTACAAAGATTTTTCAAGTTTGTTAGTAAAATATTGTTATATAAATCCACTTTATATTATATACAAATTTATTACAAGATAATAACGGGACAAAAAAAAATCAAACAATTAAACATTAAACATTACAGACATCAAAACATTCGTTATTGATCTAAATCCGGCAACTCACTCACTGTCTCCCCACTCGGTCGCCTCCTTTTATATCTAGTCTAACTGACAGCTCGCCTACTTCTCAACATTCGCCTCAACATTCGCCTACTATACAACACTGCCCCCCTTTTTAAGATTTGATCGTCCCGATCAATACAATTTATTTTCTTTTGTTTATTTTAGTTGCTGTAGTACCGTGCTAGGCACGTACTACACTTTCGTAACTTCCTCCTAAAGCTTTTTCATGACCTCCAGTTTTAAAATTTTTTCTAAGTTCATTGGCTTTAAAAATTAAATTATCTTCCAAATCCTGATATTTAGGCATAACAGTATTCATGCTACCATCAATTGCTATAATTTTTGCTTGCAAATTTTCTAAATCACCTATACAAACTTCAACATAATCCCCCATAGAAAATGAGTGTGCAGCAGTTGGATCATCTTTACTAGATAGCGATAATTCAATATTAAGTACTTCTGGCTGCTTTTCAAATCGTTCTAATTCGGCTAATGTTGGCTTAACACCTGCTAAAACTACATTCATTGAAAAATGTTTATAGAGAAAACCTTTTCGAGAATAATAATTTCCTTCAAATACTAAAAAATCACCATAATGTTTTTTTTTTCCTCTTCTTATAATCATTTTCCATTGGAGTTGTTCTTAATGCACCTCTCATTCGAGTGTAATCAATTCTTGGTAATAATTTTAAATGAACTCGATTTCGTCCCAAATAAACATAATCAACTTGAGCAATATCATTCTCATACAGACTCTTTTTAAACCGATCCCATTGTTTTCGATTACAACCAGCTTGTTCTTTAATAACTTTCAAGAAATCTGTCATTTCTTTAATAGGCACCATTTCTTGTTTCCATTGTCCAATTCTTAAATTTTCAGCCCTTCCTATAGCGGCTTTAACATGTGTCTGTAAGGTTTGTTGTGTTATTTCATCAGACATCTCTTCTCCTCCATCACCAAAACGTTTACTGCAATCTAATTCATCTGAATATCTTTTACAGAGATATTTTTCATGTTTATCTTCTTTTTGTCTGTCCCAAAGATTAGTTTCATGTCGTTGAATTTCAATTTCACGTGCAATAGGACCAAGTTCATCAATTCCAATACCAATAATTCCTAGTTCGTCTGCTCCTTCCTCCCATTTATCATCCTCATCAACTTCGTTATCCACTTCAGCTTCATTTACAATAAAATTTACGAATGCTTCTATTGCCACCTCTTCCTGGAATTCACTTCCTTGCTGAGGATAGGAAAAGCGGGTTAAACGTTCGATATCCTGGTGTAGCTCTTGCAAATTTTCTCCAGGTTTCTGCATTCGGTTTCGTAGCTGCATTCGATAAACTTGCTGTAAATGATGACTTCCATATCGTAGCTCTATTATCTTCATTAATGAATTATAATCTTCTCGGTCTTCGATTGATATAGTCTGTAGCAATTCTGCTGCAGACCCCCTTAGAGCAAGCACTAATGCTGTTGCCTTTTCCTTGCTGGTTAAATCACATGTTGCTGCCTCAAATTGTATTTTGTAAACGGACCAAGCTGTTTTCCAATCAAAAGTTGGAGGCTTTAGTTTCTTTGTGGCTGAATTACCAAGATTCCCCTGTTGTACTGTGCTGCTCTCTAAAACGTTGATTCTGCCTTCAATTTCATTAATTCTGTCCTCCGTGTGGTTAATCCTCCCTTGGTTGCTTCCCAATTGCTCTATCATTGCCCTCAGATTATCGTTCATCATCTTCGTAGACTCTTCTTGTTTTTTAATCATCATTTTCATAGACTCTTCTTGTTTTTCCATCTTCCTTTCTTGTTTCTTCATCATCTCCCTTAATGATTGAATCAAATTGTCTATTCCACTTGGCTCAACCTGAATTAAATCTTCCTGGCCACCATTCAGCTGGAACACATATTCCTCGAGATTTACTCCTTCGTTTTCCATAAGGCCACGAAGTGTCTCTAACACTTCCACCTTTTTACCATTAGTCGCTGCTCCTCGTTTTCGGAGTTCTCCTTTGATTTCATTGAAAGTTAATTCCTCAATTTTCTTTTCCATCACTATTACTTGTAATTAATCCCACTTCTGACACCAATGTTATATAAATCCACTTTATATTATATACAAATTTATTACAAGATAATAACGGTACAAAGAAAATCAAACAATTAAACATCAAACATTACAGACATCAAAACATTCGTTATTGATCTAAATCCGGCAACTCACTGACTGTCTCCCCACTCGGTCGCCTCCTTTTATATCTAGTCTAACTGACAGCTCGCCTACTTCTCAACATTCGCCTACTATACAACAATATGGTAAAATTAAGTTAAGGATTTTTATGTCTTGAAATAAAATATTTAAAAGAAATTGAGAAAAATAAAAGTGCTTTAAAAAGTCTGGTAGCTTAGATATTATTTCTTAGCATTTCTTAGTAGCATATTTCCGACAAATTTAATAAATTTAAAAATTAAAGTTATCTTAAATTTATGTAAAAATTACAAGTTTAAGTAAATTAAACCATATCAAAAATAAATAAAATAAGTAAAAGGGGAATTATATTCAAAGATTATGCCACTCGCAGATATCTATTGTAGTTTATAATGATTTACATTGACACTTAAATATCATTTCTATAAAGTAATTTCAGAAAAGATTTTTCCTCGGTTGGGATAAATAAAAATAAAATTTTTGTAATATGTATTTGCACAAAAACTTTTTTCTTAAAATTAATTTATCTTATATAAATATTTTTGAAGAAAACTTTAAAGACGTTTTAGAGCACAAAATGAAAATGTGGTCTGTAATTAAAATATTAAATATTATTCTTGAGGACATTATGTGGCTTGTGATTGTAATGTGTTTCAGTTTGTCATGAATTGCCAAGACCTAAATCATAATATTTTTCAATGAAAAATCCGATAGTTTTAAGAAGTTAAGGATTAAATAAAGTGGTTTTGTTAAACTTTATTTAATTTTTTATGGTTATTTCAGTGTTAGCAACAATAATTTCCAAATTATTGGATTCTATATTCGATTAAGTATTTTTCGGATGATTTTTTAAAAAAAACTTTACGAAATCCAAAAAAGACCAAAATATTATCAATTTAACAAAAACACTGCCAAAAAATATCAAATATATTCAAACTGTGGTAATAATAAGGAAAGAGTATGAAAATATAAAAATACACAAAAAATATAGTTGAAAAATACTTTTTGACTGTGAATGTTATTTCAAATATAAAAGATTATGATGGCTCCTGGTTTTAGGCATATTTTGAGGCTTATAAAAAACTAACTTACTGATAAAACAATAATAAATATAAAATAATTTATTATTACTGTACAGACTTTTTATTAGAACGACATTTAGTCTCAAAGAGCTTCCGCTATTTTTCTAATCATTACAATTTTCGAATTCAATTTGACAGACTAAAAACTGTAATATTAAATGGGAGCTTAAAGGATATTAAAGAAGAATTTCATTCTTCAAATGCTTTTCAGCAAAAAAATCAAAAAAAATTGACAAAAATACGCTTTATAAAAAGTATCTATTTTGATTTAGGTAACGTCCTGTACTGTGCTGTATAATTAAAGTGAAATTCCAAAACAAGAAAGTAAAATATTTTTAAAAATGATAAAATAACAATTCTTCAAGATAACTATATGTTATTTTGTCTAGTAGGAAAAGTAAGGATGTATTATTACTTATGCCCATTTTCCCTACTGGGTAATGTCTGACATATTTTTAACGAATATCGGTATTAAAGTTATTATATTTTATGACTTATTACACATTGTTTTCCTCTAAAATAACTAATCGATATAAACCATACCTTAAGAAGAATGTCAGGCGTAAAATTTAACTTTGTCAAGTAATCCATATTGAACTAAATAAGCTTGATTATTATTGTTTTTCTAAGAGTTAGTAAGAAAAACAAATTTTCCCAACCAGGTAAATTGAAAAAAAGTTAAATTTTTAATTTAAAAAAATCTAAACTAAACAAAAAATAGAAGGAAACTATTTTTCAATTTCATTTTTCATTATTTTGCATTTTTCAAAACAATTTGAGTTAAATAAAAAAAATAACTTAAGCTTAGTTATGTAGGGTAAATCTATGTTTAAATATACAGAAAGATATGATTCAGTAATTATTTTTCTACCAGTAGTGAAAGGGGAAACAAGATGCACCGCGACCAATTTGATCTATTGTGCTATTTTCTACCAGTAGAGATAATTAAAGTTTTAATAGTTCATATCAATCACTTTTATTTGTGCTTTTAGATCTAGTTAAACTGAACAAAATGTTTAAGTGTTTTTGGTTGTTATAGGTTTATTATGAATTTTATTCCGTTTATTATTTTATACGTAGGTTTATTCATTGCTATTACTGAATTATAGTTATTATTATTAATTTTAAAAAGTTATTCATAGCTCACTTTCTACAAACGAACGAACATTAATTAAAATCTATCAAATAACCTCTCTTTAATTTTATTGTTCTTAAAAACTTTTTTGAAGATTTTCTCTTATTTAGTTCTTTTGATAAATCTGAAGAAAAAAAACTGTTTATCTGTTTTATGTAAATTCAAATGGGCCGAAGACAATTTCTTTCAAAACAAAAATTCCGATTTCCCAAAGAATTAAAAAAAAATTATACTACAGAAATTGAAAAGTAAATTTATTACTATAACTTTGAGTTCATGAAAACATTTTCACCGGCAAAAATAGGGAAAAGCAATATTTATTAAAACTTTCGACATTAAAGTTCCAGGAATGATTTCTTTGGTTTACGAAGAATTCTGTTTTTTCTTGGTCTCTAGATGCTGCTATAATGACAATCTGTGGAATTAAGTCTTCTAGAAGTTTCTTATTGAAAGAAAACCTCATCAAGCGGTAAGATCACTTTATCAACCGAACTATATGAGTACATAACTCACGCCGCAACTTTATTAATTTTAAAAATAAAGTTCAAAATTAATGAAAACGTTTGAATAATGATAAAATTTGAAAATCAAAAAAACACCTTCGGGAAGAAATATAATGTTTGTAAAAAAATTTATGAATAAATACTAGACACTATTGTAGATACTTAGGTTTCTATTTTGAGAAACTCATAAAATAAAAGTCATTAAATGAGATTAAGTTTATATTCATTAATTACTACGATGTTCACAATTTTATTGCCTGGGATAATGAGCTGTACAAAATTTGCAATCAGTTGTTATTTAATTACTATATACTTTTTTTATTTTTTTGAAATTTCCAAAAGAAACTTTTTGTTGATAAATATTTTAAAAAAATTCTTTAAAGTTGGTCTTTATAAATGTAGCATGAGTCGCAAAGTTCAAAGTAATTTTAAAAAATTGTTAAAAGTTTTTTGTTTCAAAGAATTAATTTGTTGACTGATTGTATCGTCCAACAAATTGTGAAAAATTTAACGAAGCCGCTTTTGTAAAATGTTTAAGGGCTGAACAATTTTGGTATTCTCATTTCAAGTCATTATCCTACTGATTGCTGTACTCAGCAATTGAACATGCTTTAAGAATTTAAACTTTAGTTAAAGTTAAGTTAAATGAAAATTTTGAACCCTTCCACTAGTTGCATTTATATTTTTTACCTGTCAGTACAAGCACATTTTCAGATTTAATACTTTAAAGTTGAATGTTTAATAATAGTTTGATTATTTGGAAAGATAAATTGTTGGCCTTACTTACCCATACTTAGTAATTGTTATACAGCCACACTTGGCTTAATTAAAATAAAAAATTTATGGGAAGCAATTTAATAGTTTGCCAAAGCCCGGAAATATAAATAGCAAAAAAACCAATGTTCAAAAAATTTATATAACAAAGTTAGCTCTGAAATGAAAATTATAATAATTAAATTTAAATTATTTGAATTAATTTTCATTTTATATCTATGTCATAGCAACATTCATAGTAAAGTCGGAAAATTACATTTTTGTAAATCAAAAATAAAACTCTTTTTCTAGAATAAAAAATTAAATTATTACTTTATATTGTACCAAATGTTAATTTACAGTTGATTGAAATATTTTAGCCATAATCATCTCCAGCGAAAAATATGGCAAAATAAAAATGAAATTTTGAATTAATGAAAGCGTAAGGTATTTTAGAACGAAGAAAAATCATTGTTTAACGTACCCTAATTCCATGAATTTTAAGTACAAATAGATTTTTTTGATTATGATTTATTGATTTTTAAGGAAGTTCTTTGTCTTTAGCTTTTTCAACTTTAAATTGAGGAAAACTTTAAATCAAAGCAATAAGTTTGATTAAAATTCTATCCTAAGAAAAATTTGCAATTTGGTATAGAATTTAAGTTCATTTTTAGTCATAAAATATACATTATTCAATTCTGATTTCAGAAGAAAATGTTTTTATATTTGTTAAACTCTATCTAAACAGTTAACATTATTATAAATTAAGAGTTCAATATATTGAAAACACCTATGATATCTATCTTATATTTGACTTGTTTTCTTTTTTTCAATAAAAGGACTGAATAATATATATTTACTATTAATATCTTGATCTTTCACCAAGTGAATAATATCCTTATATGACTTCTAGTTATTATTTATCCTAGTTGTAAGCCATATTCATCCATTGTTGATTGTTTTAAATGTTGAAATTACAATTACTACAAAATTTATTACCTAAATCCTATGAGTTATTATTTAAATTATTTGTATGTACAAAATATATTAGCTACCTATTTTAGTAAGTGTGTGGCACTGCCTTGAATTTCAGGATATTGTGTTACAATATATATATATATATATTCATATATGTACAATTGTTTTTATTATGAAACAAAACTTTATCTACGTATAGTTGCAATGACTAACTGTACAAATTTCTAGAGTTATATTGTGGTATCTTGGCCTAGTTTCATCTATTGATTATGTAATGCATGTAAATTATGAATAACACTATTAATAGAAAAATTGTTTGTTCTTGATTAGTTTGCTGTTTGTAGTGTCGAAAACTTGAATTAGATTTTGCTTCATCTATTGTACTCCTATTTGCATGCTGCATGGCTGCTGGCTTCTCACCTGTAAAATATGACCATTTGAATAAGTTGATTGATAGAAAT
Source organism: Acrocera orbiculus (assembly GCA_947359355.1). NCBI lineage: Eukaryota > Metazoa > Arthropoda > Insecta > Diptera > Acroceridae > Acrocera > Acrocera orbiculus. The sequence goes on from OX375757.1 coordinate 27,706,056, forward strand.
CAAATTAATTTGATGTGATATATATATAAATATAAAGCCTGTTTTATAGCTAAAGTTTTGCGATCGGAGATAGACTCTAGATTTAATTCAGTTTATTGATTTTAACTAAACTTTTGAAGGATAATATAAATGAATTGATAATAATGATGCAGGAATTCGTAATTATTATGAAAAGTATTGTATATTTTTCAAAAGTTTGTTTGATGTCATTCTTTATTTTACACATATTTTTAGTCATATTTATCCTTTATAGCCTTAACTCATTGACGCTTACACACTGCATTCCAATACATGCAAAGAAATTTCGTATGGAGAATCGTGTATTTAGCATGTTGCAATCGTGTATTAAAGCCAGTATAAGGGTAAATTTGGTCATTTATTAAGAATTTTCAGGTTATTCAAAAAAATTAGTTTAAATGATTTAAAGACTTTAAAAACTATATTTCCGCACAATCAAATGATTCAGTGTTAATTTAAAGCGCTTTATTTGACCTTTCAATCATATGTTCTAATACAGTGTATTGCCAATGGAGAAGCTTCTTCTTAAGAGGGAGGATCAAATAGAGTGTATTAGCGTCAATAAAGGGAATATTTAAGTTATATTAAATTAAATAGCAAAATATTTAGCATTTTCTCCGCCAAGTATGAAACTGGAGGTTAGAAATGGTTGAGTGTTTCAAAGCAATTTTTAACGTCTTTACATTGTCATCCAAGCATTTTATGATTTTATTAATTTACAAATTATATTTAGTAGCTTATCCGAAAGAAGTTGAGAGTTCGATCGCTAAGTTTTTCTACATCCAGGACTGGAACTGAGAGTAGACTAATTTTCTGACAAAAATTTTTTTAATACAATGCATTGTCATCAAATTAGTTTTTAATTCAGATTTTCATAGCTAATTCTAAAATAGGTAACACTAATTTCAAAGTTTTAAATTTTGATTTTAATGAAGGAGGAATTTCAACAAAAGAACAACGTGCTGGGGCTAATTGTAAGCGCAAATTAGTTTATTTGCAGAAATGATATCAATTTATTTTTATTTTAGTGTTACACTAGAATCAGAATTTGCGGAATTCATAAAATCTATAATTTGACCTTAATTCTTACAAGCAGTTAAAAGTTCCTATATGGTGCAAGGCAGTGGCATTTTAAGCCTTTCTAAAGGCATTTATACAGTATCACTGAAAAGATTAAATCTCTCGAGCAGACCTCGAGCAACCGAGATTTATTGTAAAATAAAAAAAATTACTTATTGTTTACATAATATTTTTAAGTAGGATTAATCTATTAAGCCTCTTAAATTTATTTTTAATTAAACTAAAAGCAGTTTAGTAAAAACTTGAGAATAACTTTTCTGCACTAAAGTGGTTCTTCATCTAAATAAGGAGTCTTATATAGAGAATCTTTATTTTAACCATCTAAAATCGAAAGCATCTACTTAACCACAAATTTATTCAATAAAAGCTTTGAATATTATTTGCTCATTAGCTACATCAAAGTTTAAAGGATTTATTTGAATTAATTACTTACCTTGTAAGACATGAACATTAATACTGGCAGATTTAGCATTTGATGGAGCACAAGTATAATTTCCCGCATGATTAAAATGTACTTCCTTTATAGTAAGGACACTAACCGATGATGAAATTAAGAAAGGTTGTGTATAATGTGAAAATGATTTAACTAGCATATTTGTTATATTTGGTTTGGCATCTAAAGCAGACATATTTGGCATATTTACAGTATTTAATGAAGATACTGAAAAACCACCCTGAGTATCATAATTAACCATTTTGTTATCGTGATACCTAGAAATATCAAATAAAAATAAATATTAAAAAAGTTAGCTTATAGAAAATTTTAAATAGAAAATTAATTTTTTCTTACCAAAAAACAAAAGCAGGGTTTTCAGTTGCTCGTCTTAATTTACATTCAAGTCGTAGAGTTGATCCTTCATCAATGTGCAAATCCGGAGCACCATTAATTTCAGCAATTGCTTCTGTAAATTTATATTTTTATCAATTAAACAAAAACATTAGCTTATGATTAAAATCTTTGTAATTTTATTTTACAAAAGCTTTTTAATACCCAATTAAAACAAGGAATGGTAGACTATAATATTATCCCCAGCTTTAAAAAATTTTTCTAACAAAGCAAAAGTAGAAAAATATTACTAAATTGTTCAAATTTAATTTAGAATAAGGCTAATCCTTTGAATTGTTCAAATTGTTTGCACAAAACTTAATAATAGGATTCTTGTTTAAATCTATTGTCAAAAAGAAACAAAAATCTGTTGTCATGAAAGATCATATAAGAAAGTTTAGTTTCCAACTTGAACAATAAGCTTTTCTATCACCAACAGTCTGAGAACAGAAGAAGGATCATCCATCTAAGCCATAGTACTTACTTATAACATGAAAATTTTCTTTTAAACATTGTCAATATTTATATAGTTATCAAAGTTTTTGGATAAAACTACATATGTAAATTGAATTCATGCGTCCAAAATTTGTTTGAATAGCACTTTATCATCTCCTTGGATACCATTCTTCTTTCGAATAATGAGCTTGAAGCTAAAATGCAATGATTCTAGGCATATACAAAAATATGTATTCACTCGTATTACATAGAGAATTGCTAGATGTAAAAGTTATATTATATAAAATGATTCCAATTTTGAATTTCAATTGCATGTACAACTACTATATATGTTTTGTTGTATATATACAAGAAAAAGCTTAACGACGATTTTCTTGAGAATGCATAAGAAGACTCTTAAATCTCAAAAACCATATAAAGACTGCAGGCAAATTGCTTGTCATCGTCTTTTCATAGCTTTCAAAGAATTATTTCTATCCTAGTCATTGGTTTGTTGTTGTAAGTGCATTGATATAATGAAATGTAAATTTTCTTCAATGTGAATTGTAGGAAAGTGTCAGCGGGAAGTTGTGTTGGTTTATAAAAATTTGACCTTAATTAGGTGAATATTTATTTTATGTATTTTTCTTTGTTTTTTTTTCGTAAGTCTTCTTATTTTAGTATTGAAAATTGTTTTATTAAGAAGAATGATAAAAAAATACTGTAAACCACCCACGAAATTTAAGAGCAAAATCTATGGCACAATTTTAAAGAGCTAGATATATTCTTAAGTTATTATGAAAAAATTTTTGGTGTTTGGACTAACTTTTTTCAAGGAGTGAGGATACAATAGTAAATATAATGTAATGCAGTAATATACTGTGTCATTAATTAGTTTGAGGCGTAAAAAAGATTTTCTTTGAATTTCATTGTTTTATTGTGCGGATACACTATAAATTTTAAAAAATAAGATATTAAAGCTTTCACAGCATATTGCAGGACCTTTATTTGCGTTAAAACCAAATAAACTAAATAAATAAGTGTTACATATCTTGTTTTAATTTAAAATAATGGTAGAAACTTAAATCGCAGACAAATGCATGAAATCATTATTATATCTTGTGGTTTTTTCAGTTATTAGAAAATATGCGGTTTACTTTGTTCCTAAGAGATGCTTAATTGGATGAAAAAGTATTGTTTTGGTATACAAAGCTCAAAAATACAACCCCTTTTACATGACTTCTATAATCAATATTAGTTTAAAAAATCTATAAATGCTGATGAAACTGTGGCACAAGTTACAGCTGTGCAAAAACCTCATTTTTATGGCGAGAAGTTTAAGATATATCACTAGTTCTCTTTTGAGTCTTGTAATTATATTATTATATAATAGTTAATTAGGATTACTAGATTAATACCCAAGCTTAATAGCTTAGCATTTTTTGGAGGATATAAATATATTTCAAATTTATGCTATTTCAGGAAAAAACATTAATGCCAATAAAGTTAATGCAATTCATTCTGTACAATTATGTTCATAGTGTACGTATCTAGATATAAAGGGCAGAAAATACCGAAAAATAAGCCAATAAACTCATATACCTTCCTTAACCGAGGAAAGCATAAGCTCTAATGTTAAATAGAAATGAATCCATTTAAATCGCCAAGGCAAAAAACAGATGAAAATTCATATTTTATAGATCAGAGAAAGGAAAAACAAAACAGAGCTTACGAAAATTTATAAAAACTCTTTAAGATATTTAATATGTTGACTCTCAGTTGGCATTTACTTAGTTAGTGCTAAGTTAAAAAAACCGTCACCTTTGGTATGCACTTGCATATTTTATCTAACCTTGTCAAACAGTTTTCGAACTATTTCAAATATTGTATGGGACCTTTCACCTCAGGAGTTTTATAATGTTAGCTAACGAATAGAACCAAATTCTGTCAATTTTCTACTTGTTTTTTATCTAATATTTGAACTTAATCTAGCTACTTTTTCTTTGAAGAAAAAAGCATAACTAAAAAAATTTGTTGGAAAAGTAAAGAATAAACTTTAACTCTCTTCAACGATAACAAAAGCAAGCAATGAGAAAAATTCCAGTTTTCTAGTTCTAGTATTGCGTTTGATGAACATTATATCATTTGTTAGACAGTTTTCTCTACAATTAATGAATCCTTTTGCTCTGAGGAGATGTTGAAGTTTCATCTTATCCCTTTAAACCTTCGGTTTCTCAGCTTTATACAGTCGTGACATGTTTTAAAATTTTCTTAGAATTTTCATCAGACCCCAGGTTGTAAAAATGAAAAACTCAATCGCTTAAATAAATATATACATATATATTGAAAAATTCATCGATACAAACATATACACATATATATATATATATATAATCACGCCTCTTTCCTAGAATAGTTGGTGCGATATCAGGGTCCGAACTCTGATTCTGTAGGAAGTGAGGATAAAAAATCCAATTTTTTACGCGAGAGATTGTAATCCCTTTGAAATTAAAATCTTTCATGTGAAAAATATTTTTTCATAGAATAAAAAGCCAGTGAATATAAATTAAGAAGCAAAAATAAGCATATTCAAATTTTAAAAAGATTATTTCTTATTTCAAGATAACTGAAAATAGAATTCGTGTTGTTGTGCTCAATTTCATAACCTACTGACCGAAATAATTAATAAGATGCCATTCACATATATAATTCTATAAAGCCAAGAAGTCATTATTTTTTTGTTTGGTTTGTTTTCAAAAAGCAGGTAAAGTTTGTTTTCAAATGACCCCTTCAAAAAGTTATTGCAATACCCTTAGCGGTTGTAATCCACCGGATGAGAATCAGTGTAAACGAATTATATTTGCAAAAATTGCAAAAATTGCAAAAATTTCGATTTTCGATTGATAAATTTCGATTTTCGATGGTTTATACAGTTTTTAATCAGGAAGATTAAATTATATTTATATAACTGCAGCATCAGCAATTGAAAAATAAATTTTATTTAATTTGCAAATATGAAAATTATTTATTTTAACCAATTGCAATATCTGCAAGCTTACATTTTTCAAACTAGAGAAGTTTTTTCTCTTGCTAAAGTTCAATTATTGAAATTTAATTAACTGTCAGATAAGCATTTTAAATATTAAATAAAAATAGTAAAAATTACATAATAAACTCAAATTTAAATTTTTGATTATTTTCCGCATATTACTATTTTGTTATTATTTATTATTCAGAAATAGTATTAAATATTAAACTTCTACGTATTTTTAATTGGTGATAGAGCAGATTTCTTTAAAAAATGTTTTTATCATATATTACAAAATTGAAATTAAATATTTTAATCGCCTTTTCTTGGGATAGATTTGTATGAAGGTATATTAAAAATTATTTTGCTTGGTTATAAGCTGACATCAAACTTCTTAGTGACTTCTTTTTAGTGCACTGTTAAGTCTCGCTAATTACTTTAAGTTTTTTCCAAAGAATAAGAAGCATCTATATAAGCATAGCGAAAGACTTGTGCTAGTGTTCACCAAACTTTTTGAAATATGTGTCTCAAATGAATAATTTCAAAAGCTCTTAAGCGTTATGAATGCGTCTTTTAAACATTCTGACTTTTTAAATATTTAAAAAATTAAAATTTGAGGTAAATATTTTAAAATATGTTAAGACTTATGACATAATGTATATTACAGTTAAAAACTATATTTCAAGATCCCAAGGTTACCATACAACAAGTATTTATTTTCAATGTAACAAAATTTAAGAATTACGTAATAGTGTTTGTAATAAAAAATTTATGCATATCAATTACATAGCTCTTCCAGGAAGCATTTTTGCTTTTATTTTGTAGAGTGCTGGTTTTTATATATATTTCACAAAATATTGTTAGTAATCATAGATGAATATTGTCAGACACTTTATTTACAACAGAACAACCTTTGTATTTTGACAAAGTTTGATTTGACTTTATTTCAGAAAATAGCTCCTTTTTCTAGCTCAAAATTAATTTTTCAATTGATCCTTAATTTTATTAATACAAAAAACAATTTATGTTAAAATATTCATCATAATCGCCTTGATTAATAAATTGGGAATGGATCACCTATAATTTAAAAGAGATGCCTATAAGCCCTGCCACTGTATTTAGGTTTGATTACTGTTAATCCAAAATTGGAATCTTTAACTCATTCTCTGCCAAGCCTAATAACATGAAGTCATTCTTATTGCCATTTATATTTTAAGTGTTATTGTTTACCAAAATTCTGCTATTTCTTGGTAAGAGCACATATCATTTAGAAGCATAAAACCAAAGACGAGTTTACTCGTCGTTGGCAATGGGAAGGCAAAAGGACTCGACATCAAATTTTTCGTATTTGCGTTCTAGTAGAAAAACAAATTAAAAATCACGCAGCTGGATAAAATAATGAAAATGTAATAAAACGAGACACAACTGTCTGTAAATTGGCAAAAGCTATTGTCGATTACAGTGTCTCAGCAGATAACAGGATACTGTAGTATAGCGTATTTTGATTTCAAGTATAATTTTTGTAAAAAAATTTATTTGTAGTATTTCTTCAAGTTTTTTGAATTTCTATATTTATGTTTGTGGGCACAAAAAATTTGCTAATTCAAAAGCTTGCATGTTATACTATATTTAAAGTAGGACGAGTATACTCGTCCTTGGAAGCGAATGGGTTAAATTACGTGAATATGCCCTACTTGCTGATAGTATATTGATGTGATAACTTAAGCTGAAGATCTTTGATTGAGCAAAAAATTAAATGAATACTACGTAAAATACTGAAAAACTTTCAATCAAAATTAATTTTTCAATTTAAAATTAAGAAAAAAGGTACTCACCGACTACTTTTAACTCAATCAATATTGATTGTGTGGGATATATTGAAAGTTGACATTCATAGAGACCACGATCTTCTTCTCGCACTGATTTAATCCGTAACGACCAATGCCCCATATGTCGTGTATGTTCAACAAGAAATCTTGCGTCACTACTATGAGTTGACAGGCCAACAGTTAACAATTGAAAATCTCTACGCCGTATCCATGACACCTAAATTAAATAAATAGAAAAAAAAAATCCAAGTCAAAATCTGTGTAGTAATAAAAATTTTCCTGTCTTATTTTAATATTTTTTGTTTGGTCATGTACAGAAAAATGGGAAATGTGTAAATGTATCCTTTCTTTTTTTCCAGGGAATGTAAAAAATTAAACCAAGATGGCTATGTCATCCATTTCCTTACAAAAATAAAATATTCAGGGTTTAACCTTAGTTGCAAAACCAAAAAAATGCATGTTACAAATTTCATTTTCTTTCTAGGGAATTTAATTTGTGAAGTTTTGTCACTTGGAAAAAAACATATATATACATTACTCGGAATAATAGAAAGGATACAGGATGGTAAAAAAAATTTTTAAAAGAAAAAAAGAAAAACCAAAAACTTTATGCACATTTTTACCGTTGCTGGTGAACTTTGTTTTACAGCACAAGGAAGTATTGCTAGTCCTCCTCTCTGGGCGATCACTTTTGTGTTATTTCTAGTTGTGAAATGAGAAGATATAGTTGTAGCAAAATGATTCTGCAAACTTGTAGATGATGTTTTTCCCATGTCTATTAAAATAATGGAAGAAAAAAACCATAATGAATATATAAATCTTTAACTAAATGAATTATAGATATTTTGAATATGTGAGTTTTTTTATATAAGATAGGTAAAAATTAAAGAAATGAATTAAAGTATACTCTTTTAAGGAAGTTTAGTTGAGAAACGGTAAACTTATGGGAATATTTATGATATAGAACTAGGTTAATGAGTATAAAGAAACATCAACATCAATTCTAGAAAAATTTTAATCTCAAACTATATTTTAATGCACATGAGGCTGCCTAGATTGCAAATATTATAATTGTGCTGTTATTTAATACCTTAAAATATTTTTTTAGGTAATATATATTCCATATAAAGTTTTTCTTTGAACAGATTTCATAGCTAAGCTCTTGACTTGTAGGCTTACGTTTACTAAAACTTTTTTGAATTTAAGATTTTGCTATTGTTTGGATAATTACTCTTTTTAAGTATTACGAGGAAATTAAAGGAGGTACATGCAAAATGGCTTTCTATTTATAGTGTAGAGTACTTTTTTGTAGTGAAGCCCTTGGTAAAATGGTTGAAGTAAAACGATATGAGGAATAAAACTTGAAGAACAAAAAATTGCTGACAATAGTTTCAATAAATAAAAAGAAAATGATATTTGCATTTGCAAATCTAAACTAATATTCTTGGAGCTCAGATATGTTCTAGTATAATACAAATAAACATACTCTTACTTTATGCGAAATGACATTATTTTTGAGGGAGTGGAAACCTCCCTCCCAAAGTTAACTCTTAAAATATATTTTTTTTTTCAAAACGTGATTTTTAATTAATGTTTCTATAAAAATCAAGAGAAAAGTTTTAGTAGTAAAAATTAAAAGTTATTTTTTTAACTTCTGTAAAACAGTAAGTTTTATTTATTATCATTCTAAAGAAATATTAAATTAAAAGGAGAACAAGAATTTTTATTAACGTTAAATAGAATAGCTTTTCACACGATTCACTTACAATTTTACATTACAAAAAAAAAATCTGCAGAGTGTCATGAGATTATAATCCCTAGAATTATATACGTACAATTTATTGATTAAATAAATTTTCGAAGGCTGCTATAATATATAAATTGGTAAATATTACATTTGATGCAAGAAATCTGGTATTATTATTGAGGTCCCCCCACACTTTTATTTTTCGTGCAAATAATTTTAAAATGAGTTTTGTAAAAAATTTTATTTATTCTTGTGCTCCTTTGCAAAGGTATTTTAAATTTATTTTTTGTTTTTAGGTTCATAAATTTTATAAAGTGGTAATAAGTCAAAGTAAACTTTTCAAAAGTTTTTCTGTACTATTTTCGGTTATCCCTTTTAAACATATTCATTCTTAAATTTGAATATTTCAAAACAGGTAAAGATTTGGCGGCAAAATTTGTCTACATTTAGAATTGGAATTGAAAACGGATTAATAATTTGGAAAATATGTTCTAGCTAAACTGCATTACCATCCAAGCAATTTAAAAATTATGAATTCAAACTCATCTCAAATTATCTTCAGTTGAAAGTTTTTACTACATTCAAGACTAGAGCTGGGAATAGCTTAATTTTTTTGTAAAATTTGTTCAACAAGATTCCACTCCCATCTAAGTTATTAATGTTATCAAAATTCACAGCGAGTTGTTTATTTTCAAGTATTTCAAATATCAATCATAAGCCTCTACAAAGAAGCAAGATTTTAAGAAAGTTTATGAAACGCAAATTTCAAATATTTTAGAAATAAATCAATATTTATTTAAAAAGAAACAATCATATAAAAACCAGTTGCCTAGGAATGTATGGCTAACACTTAAAATACTATACAGCGCTGGAAATCGGTATAAACTCAATCTATTTCCTATTTCTTTTTGAGCTCGTTAGTAGTCCAGATAGTCCTGTTATCTCAATATTAATATTTGCATTTTAATTATTTTCTATTTCATTTTAATTTTAATAAAAAAATTTTTCTTTTCTATTAAAATTTTAGGTTTGTATTGATTGTAGAGATACCGTTGAGGACAAAAACTAGCAAGTTTTGGAAAACAAAGGATATTAGAATTGAAAGATGCTGGTTTGTTACAAAGGCCAATTGCTATAAAGCGGAACCGTTCAAAAATATTTTATCTTTAGATTTAGAAAATCATGGAGCCAAAAAGAGAAAAGGTCACTCTTCACAGCTCTCTCCCCGAACAAAACGGGCAGATTTACAGGAAGTCTGAGCAATGTTTTAACCTAAGATGTAGTTCGTTTCTGGTTGGGAAATGGACAAATGACACAAAAATTTAAAATTTATGGCAGTTTAATATTCTAAATCATTTGCAATTCGTAGAAAAATATATTCAACAAAATTTTTTGTGGTCAAAAGTCATTTTTGGTGACGAAAAGGAGTTTAATCTAATGGTTACGATGGTTTGAATACTATTAGCATGATTTGAGAAAAAAAAAAACGATAGATTCCAGAAGAGTTTTGGGAGGAGGCTTTGTAATAATATGGCCAGCTATCAATTGGCATCGCAGATCTAAAATGGGTCTCATAAAAGGTAAAATAAATGCATAGGGGTACCAAGCCATATTGGGCAAATTTTTGTTACCATTCTTAGAAGATTAATATGTAGAAATCAGTTGGTTCCACAAGGATAAATATCAGAACAAAAGCATGGTTTTTTGAAAAAGAAACTTCTGTTCTGGATTGGCCATCATTTAGCCCTTATTCAAATCAATTTTTGTTCATGAAGTTTGTGCACCTGGAGTTCCGAAACTTCGCACTGTCAGCGAGATCAAAAAACAGGATTACAAATTTCCCATACAAAAATTGAGCTATGTAAATTTTTCGGTATTGAATTAAAAGTATATCGAACAAGCTAACACAATTAATTAAAAATAAGGGCATTAAGTTATTAAAATTTCAGTGAGTTTATAGCTATTTCCAGGTTCTGGGTAGGTGTTTAGTCATAAAAACTGTTTAAAATAAATACCCAAGTACCTGCAAAGTTTGACTTTTAGGTAAAGGTAATATAACCTGATAAAATATTTTTATTATAAAATTTTAAATATGGGAACACCCAGAAAAAATACTTTGAGCTTAAAGCCATTTTTAGCACTATAGTTGTGAGCGAAAAATAAGGCTCAAAATTCTTATCTTATATTAACTGTTATTCAAAGTCTGTAAAAAAGAAATATATTTCAATTGAAATCAACTCAAATGGCATTGTAGAAAAATTTTAATTTAAACAGAGATAATATTTATTTCACATTGAAAAAACTTAATAAGGAGAATTTTTTCTAACTATATATTAAAAGAGTACATTTCTTTACTTGTCAATTTTATTAAAAAAATGAAAAATACAACATGTGATGTAAATATGTTGTAGACTTAACAAACAAAACAAAAAAATGTATTTTAAAAAATACTACCATTTAATCAATGGTAAGCTTCCTTTTGCGTCATATTAAATATTCTATTGAAGCGACAAATTTATTCAATGTAGCAAAAGGAGAATGTTTAAATATTTACCTGATACAATTCCTTGGCATACAAATGACAGCATAAGGACTAAAATCCAGAATGGTATGGTTGACAATGCTATAGAATCCATCATCCTTCACGGTTCTATTATTTCTATTTTTTGCTTGTTGTGATTTATTTTTGAATTTTCTTATCCCACAGGAGTAAAAATCAGGTTTTGAGTATTTATTTTTATTATTTTTTTTTCTCTCTTGTTTTGTTGAAATTGTGAATGCTAAAAGTATTCCTTTCGAATTGATATAAGCTTTAATGATTCAATGTTCTTGGTTTCATTTTTAATTCAATTCGAAATCTATGTATGAAACTTTTATTGAGTAGTTGAACAAATAGATAATTACAATACATGATTACTCCTCTTTGATAGTAAAAAGGATACCAATAAAAATTCTCCTTGTGTTCGCTTTGTATATGATGCTATTTATGTAATAAGAGTAACATGTTGCTTTACCTAGTCTTTTCCACTGAGATATTGTTTATATTTGATAAGCTTAAAGGAATACTCGTGAGCTATAAAAATAATACTCTCTCCTTTTGAATTCTAAAACATACTATATGCATACGGAATACGTTTTATTCACTTTCCAAGTTGTTTTGGTTTTTTTGATATTTCTTACAAAATCTGCAATAAGGAAATTATTCAATTAAATATTAATATAATTATACAATGAATATAGAATTAATTATGTACTTGAAATTTTTATCTCTAGTGGATCCTAATTTGAATTAAACAATAAAATAACCTTCAAAGTGAAATATAAGAGTAGTGACAGACTATGTTTTATTTAAAAATATATATTTTGTTTTGTAAACTGAAATATCTAAGATTTCTCTGCTTTCTTTTAATGAATATAAAAAAGTTCAAGGATAATTTTTTCAAAAATTTTGTGTTTTTTTTTTTTCTTTTTTTAATATATTACCATTGTTTAAAGAACAAAAATGAAACCTTATTTAGATAATACATGTTTAACAAAATAAAAATTATCTAATAAACATAAATTTTAACTTATATAGCAAGGAATTCACTGAAAGACTTCTTAAGCCAAACTATGGCTTATTGTTTACGCAACAATGTGATATGAATAAGAGCTTTGTTTTTTAAACAGAAGAAATTCATAAATCAGATCTTCTTTAGATTTTAAAGGTCTTAGAAAAATATAATTGTGAAGTTTATGTTTTTTTTTTTGTAACGAAAAAATAAAATAACTTGAATTTTATATTGTTTGTACAAGTAGACATGCTTTTAGTTATTTTACGTCCTTCACAAAATTTGCTAAAAAGAGAAATAATATTATTCAAATAGGGAGTCAGAAAAACCAATTATGTTATCTCAGTACTAGAGTGAAATCATAAAACAATGGGAAGTGTAATTTTATTGTTTACCTTTTACGGCTCTTTAGAACATAAAAGTATATTTTTTATTTTTTCAATTTATATTTTTATTTTTAACATTTTATTTTTTAGATATTTTACATAAACATACTCTTAGCTTTAAGAATTGATGAAAAAGAATTATGAATTTACCTTGGATCTCAGAATTTTGAAGAGCCAAGCAAGTTTAAATTTTTCTCAAAAATTTATAAGCACCCAAGAATGCATAAAAAAATTGAAATTTTATTTAAAAACTTATTTAGTGATCTTAAAATAAAGTTTGAAGGTTTAATGGATCAAGCAATAACTGTTTGACCCAATATTTTAACACAGAAAACAAAATAGATTTTTATTTGACTGTCAAGTATCCTTGTGAAAATTTAGATAATTTGTCACTAAGTACATAAAAATTGAGTTTGAATAACAGACACACAAGCAGACACACAAAGCAAGTTAAATAAAAGCATTAAAAAAACTATTATTCTTAAGGATGAAATTAACACAGCATCTAGAACTCCTAAATCTGATAAATAAAAACACAATTTTTCGGCAAAATTTGATTTTATTCCTCAATATAATCTTTATCTAGATTAGTACACTCATTCTACCAATTTGGTATACTTTTTATACGAGAAATTGTGTTATTTTAAGCCTAAAACAGCCCCCAATTTCGATAAAGTCTTTTTTATCTGAACCAAGTCTCATTCCCTGGAACATTCTTTTAAGGTCAATAAGGAGCCAATAGATGCTTAAAGTCAGATTTGCTATAAAAGGATTCATATTAAAGTAACTCAAAGTTTAAACTGATTTAATTTTGGCATAATTCTAATGAAACAGAATTACTTTTCCGCTGTTTTGAGCTGGTTTTTGCTATTTCTTCCTACAATTGAATCAATAATTAATTGTAATAGTTATTGTTTTTTCACTCTAAGAAGTTTTATAAATATTAACAATTCTTAAAATTACATTTTTGGGGAAAGAAAATTTTTCCCTCATAAAAATTAGGGGATGTAACTTAATTCTTATAAAAAGCTTAAGATCTAGTTGTTTGCATCCTTAGAGACACTAAATAAAAAAATACAAGCGGCTTATTCTTTCATGCAATACAACATATCTTAAACTGCCAGATGAATTGAAGATCTTGAGTATGATCTATTGAAAAATATACTATAAAAACTTCAAAATAGAGAGTTCATAATATTTTCAGTTAACGTTTGTGATTTTGGTTAATTCTAAAAATTTTGACCGGCTACTTTCTACTCAGCTAATAAAAAGACTCGCTTAGATTCCAGAGTATAATGATTGATCCAAGTTTTTCCTGTTATTACATGTAAAAGTAGAAATTTCTTTCCTTGCGCTGAAACAGCATTATACACTTCTCTCAATTGTCAAAATTCTGTATTTTTAAATAACTGTGCGAAAACTGTGACATCCATTTTGAAAGTAGCTTTTTCATGGACATATTTCAACGCAGAACAGTCACTGAATTGCTTTTTGATATCTTATTTAGCTTTTATTTGTTATGGTTTGTGAAATTTAATTTCATATTTCTCTTCAGAAAATAGAAAAGTGAAAAAGAACTTTAAATTTCCTTTACTTCTTACACATCAAGATATTAAAAGAAAGACTGGCAAAAACACAAGAGTTGTTCATTACCTTAACCATGGGTTTGGTACCAATGACGGCATTTCTAAAGATGGAGCCTTAAACCACAAATAGAATGTTGAATTTTTTCCATAAAACCTGTTTAAACATTTCTGTTCTAATATTATATTAGTACTAATATATTGATCAATGCTCGATGAAGATGAAATAAAAATCAACTGGCAAAGCACTGATGTGCAACCACTCACAGAGAAAAGAGGTTTTTAGAACAAAAAGGAAGAATCTCGTAGTGCTGTCATGTTTGCTACAGTGAATAAACGCTTTAAACATACTTTAAATTATTGCTTCTTTTCGTAATAATAAATCTCTTGGTTTTTCTAAATGAATAACAAAATATATTTGGGCTTTGAAGTTAATTAAAAAAACTAATGGTTTTCTAACGTAGCGAATAAACAATTTACTTGTTATTTTATATTATTCTCTTTGGAATTGATTTGAAAAGATATTTTTCAATAATCTTCAGGCATCTAACACAAAAAAAGACTTGTTGTTAAATTCTATGATTTCAAAGAAATTTATAATTTGAAACTGTTTACAAGTTATCCTTGAACAATTAACTAATTTAAGTACCTATTCATTAATCAAAATTAGCATATATAAATATTTGAACTAAGTGCTTAATTTAAAGACAAAAAATATCAAACCTTTATTTTTGATAAGATGAGGATTTTAATTTTATCAAGGAAAAATATTAAATCAAAGTTATATCTAGTAAAAGCGAAGGAACGAACGACATAAAAAATTTACTCAAAAAAAAAAAAACAATTATTAATCATATTCTAGGACTATATAGAGCAAGTTTGATAGATTAAGATAAATGCCTTATGCCAAAGTTTTCAAATTAATTAAATCTTGTAACTAAATATTCCCACCCTAATGGGGATTAAATTAAACAAAAAGATTAATAAAATTTATATTAAACTAAAAATTAGACAAATATTGATTTTAATTTGAAATGTAGATTTATAAGATGATTTTATAAAAGTCAATATTAGTTTGAATTTTAATTTTGAAGAAAACCACTTAGATATTTAATAGAGCAACAATTTCATAGCTAAAGATACTATATTTTAGTTATGTTCCACATTTTCTCTTTAAAGATAAAATAAATATTCCTTCAAAAGCTGAATAAATAACCTTAAATTAAAGAAATGTATTAAAAATATGTTTTGGTTTCTAATAAAAACTTTAAAACCCTGAAAACAGACTTGCCTTTAATACCATGACTTGATTATAACAAATTTGTGCTACTACATTATCCCTTTATGCTTGCATAGTTTCAAATATATTTATATTTTTAGCTATGTATATGTAAAGCTAAACAAAATCTGTTTCAGAAGGTATGGCCTTAAACTAGCATAGACTGCAAAATATTTTAGGTTCAAACAACCGCCAATTAAAATAGTTTCTTCTTTTATTGATTTTTCTGCTAGTGATAGAGTTTTCCTATTAATATAGCAACAATTACAATGATTTCTTTGATATTTTAATTATTAATAATTGAAGAAATCATAAAAGCAGCTCCTTACATATAACGAAAAATATTGAAGTTTTTATAATGATTTTCTTCCTGCTTTTGACAAATTATTAGAGTAATTTTTGGACGGAATACTAAAATTTTTCCTCAAGCTGATGAAAAAGCAAGGAACAATATAAAACACTGGTTTCAGAGATCATGTTTAGCATAAATATGCCATTTAATAGTTTGCCAATAAATATAATTTAGCTTTCATGCTGCTTAATGTTGAAATTTTAAATTAAAATACTAAAGAATTTTTTAGCTCCTAGTAGAAAATAAAACTTCAAAAAAAGTATTTAAAATAATAAAAAGCAGTTCAAAAATCGTTAAAAATTTAATTGAAAATTGAAAAGTAAAAAAATTTAATTGAAATTTGTTGTTGAAAACTTTGGTGGAAAATACAAATTATTTATTTGATTATTGCTAATGACTTGGGTGATATTTATTATCAAATTAAAAGTACAAAAATCGATTTAAGAGCATTTTTAGATCACGTTTGCGGTTGAAATTTTAAAGCCTAATCAAATTTAAGGTATGGGTCATAACTTTTGTGTAACTACTTTTTACAATGTTGAGCAGAATGTTTATAATTATGTTATTTTTGTACACTTGACCTAATTTTTGCTAGTGTTCCCAACGGTTTTATACAGAAAAAGTATTTTTCATAACACAATAACGCAGTTCTTCACTAAGCATTGAGCAGTTATTATATCATTGATAAATAAGTTGAAATTCCTTAAAAATTTATACGCACAAATCAAATATAACACAATATCATAAGTTTCTATTCCAGTTATCAATATCATCCACAGTCACTTTTATTTATTGTGGCTTAAAATTGAAAATTAATCGACAAAAATAAATCTTTTTTTAGCTAGTGTTAAACAATTTAAATTTTTTTTTCCATTTATGACTTTATGAGGTTATAAATATAAATCTAACGTTCAAAAACTCTTTTTTAGGTTGTTTTATGTAAAGGCTTGTAATCGATTTATTAAACTACTTTTCTATGCCCTATTAGCTTCAAATTTTGTAAATATAAACTTATTATATAAAACACGAGTCTGAAAAAGTAATTTTTCCAAAATAATAGTTCGCTCCAAGCTCTAGATATACATAAATCTAATAGAATATTTTGATGTCACTTTTAACTACTTTGGAATCAGTTATTCAAATTTGACTTTAAAGATAGTAAGCTACTTAAATGATAATGCTATGTGCTAAAAACTCTCTGCCAAAAGACTAAACTTAATCCTAGGGCTAGTTACTGTGGTTGTGAAGTTTTTGGCCGGATTACATACTATTTTGGAATAAGCTATTGAAATTTGGATTAAAAAATCACAAGATGCGCGGATGAAAGTGTAAAGTCATTAAAAAGTTGTAATATACTCAACTACATGTGTCCTACTTCTAGTTGCATACTAAGCAAAGAAATTGCAAAATATTTTGTGTTAAGCTATTTAATTGACTATATGACTAAAAATGATAAATTAAAATTAAGAAATTTTTTTTACAAATAAACTTTTATTTATGACCATATCACAATACCATCATATACAATTTAATTAAAACAGACAAATAATTATTTTCTTTTAAAAGGTTCAATTATAACTTTATTTTACAAGAAAAGATAATGTGGGGTGTCATACATAATAATAACTAATTCTCCCTTCTAATATAATAATATAATAATATTAATTAATATATATGTATAATTCCCTACGAATGGTTCACTAAATATAATAAAATGTATTAAATGTAATAGTTATGTGACACAAACATGCTTTTAAGGAAAATCTTAAAAAGGCTTTGTTGAAAACGTATTCTTTTAATGTTTCTAAATTAAACAACTCGCAATAATTCAAGAAAAGAATTTTACCTTTTATACACATGTAAAGAACACAAAATTTTTAAACTAATGTATGAAGTACGATACCAGACTTACATGTAAACGTAAGGCTCCAATCCAAATCATGCTAGGATATGGTTTAGCCAACAAAGTAATTCTGCATGTCCTAAGGATGTGCTATCCATAAAAATTACAATGTTTTACAACTCGATGGGCTCACACTTTTGTCTCACCGCCTCCCATTTTACTATCTTTATCAAAAAGTACCCAGAATGATGCGCTCTTGGCATTCGGCTATCAATATTTCCACCACAATTTGGCGTCATTTCATCATCAGTTGTGAAAGTTTCGCCAAGTTAAATACATACTCCTCTAAGCGTGTTCAACATTTTTAAGAATTTTTTCCATTATCATCCGTGAGTTTTTTGCTAAAATCAACACGAATACCACTCAATAACTATTCACCTGATTCGGCCCCCTGTGACTTCTTCCTGTTCAATCAAATCAAAAAACCACTGAGAAAAACACATTTCAATAGCCGAGGTTAGATAATGGGAAAATCGAAGACAACCCGCCTAATGGAGATATCTAACATCGAATTTAAAAAATGTTTCAAGGACTGTTTCACACGTGCGCATATGTGCCTTACAGTCGACGGAGAATGACCAAAACTACACTATTTAACGGGAAAAAATCCTTAGTTCATGAGTTAGCAATAACCAGACTTAAAAGTGGTTTTATCTAAACATTATTACATTATTTATAAAAGTAACTTAAAAAAACAAAAGTTTGCCGAAATTAAAATCAGTATCAAAAATGAAAATTCCAATTATAATAGTTGAAAACTGAAAGAATTAAATATTTTAAGCCAAAAAATATAAAATAATTCAATGAATTTCAATTTAAAAGTTTAATAAGCTTTTCATATTTTTTTCAATGCATAATATTTCAAGTGTAAATAATATAAACAAAAAACTTGAATAATTCTCATACAGCTTTCCATCTTTCAATTTTATTTACAGCTAAAAATCCCCTTAAAATATACTACAAACAAGTTTTTTTGTTTTGTTTTTCAAAATATTTACATATTTTTTCAATTTGGTTTTATCATCTTAGAAAAAATTTGATTACGTTTACTAAAATAAACTCTTAGTTATTAACCCATAATATATTATTTGAATCCTGAAACATAAATGATATATATAATTCAATTGAAATTAGCATTTTAATAATGGAATATAGATTAAAATTTAAGTGAATAACATTCTTTGAAGAATTTGTCTTTTTATTTTTGTTTAATATAAAAATTAGAAGGAAATACTTATTTTATAGAACTAAGCTTTTTAGAATAACTAATTTTTTGAAACTATACTTGATGGTTATAAAAACTGCATTAGCTAAGGAAAAACTAATGAAATATCTGGTACTTTACCCTGTAATTATTATGTATTTGTGTTAATTTAATATTGATGATTAGATAGCACGCACCTAATTCAATAATTTAAGACTAATGAGTATCAAGGAAAATTTCTTTACTTCACAAATTTTCTGAGTGTTTGATGACATGTAATTTTAGCTGACTTGATATTTGTACCATTATTATGTATAAAACATAAAATAAATTTCATGAGCATAGTAAATTAATTTTAGATTTCTCTGGATTTGGCTTACACTTAATATTGTTAATTAGCTAGTAAAGTTATACTATAGCAACAAGTAAAATATATCAAGATAATAACAGAAATCTATTGATTTTTGTGCTATATATATAACTTTTATATTAATAATTATTTTTGATATTGAGCTAATTTTATGCATTGAAAAATAGTTTTCGTTCTCTTTATAACAATTAAAACTTTTTTTATAATTAATGCTTAACTTTTTTCTTGGTAAATATACTAAAATAGGTCAACCTGAAATTCTAGTTAAATACAACTAACAAGCTTAAAAGGTTTTATTTTTTGAACCAAATAGTAAGCTTTATTATATTTTTACGAGAGAGAGAGATTGATACAGTTTTAAAGTCACATAAAGGACATTATTGATGATATAAGAGGGCATATTTACAAAAAACCTTAGTACCTTGTTTTAAAATTAGTTTTTTTATTACCGTTAAATCAATGTTACATCTCTACAACTACGAGCCATTAATTTATACTAAAAGTGACAGAATTTGCTGATGCAAGACATTAGTCAATAAACCCTACATAAGTTCTAAAAAATTTTTGATAAAATTCAACATTATTCATCGACATAATATTCTTATACTGAAAAAAAGTTTAGTTTTCAAGTAAACGCGTTTTCTTGATTTTCGATTAACTTGAATAAGAAAAGTTATTCTTGAGTCAATAATTGAAATACTCAATCCTAGAAAATTCAACTAAATTATATACTTAACAATCAAATATATTTTCTTGCCACCATTTTGAGAACATATTTGCTTACCTTTTGCATTTTGTTTTTTAATGTAAAGTTGTATACACCCGCCCTAGGGATTTACTAGCTTTTCTATACAAGCGATATAAAATAATTCATTTTGGCTTTCAAATAGCCCTCAACTTATTTTTAGAAATCCATTACCTTTTTCTTCTATTTTGATATGCATAAATACAATTGAAACAGTCTTCGACAACTACTTTGCAGAAATCTAAATGAATTATTTCTGTAGTAGTTCTCACTACACCAAATATATTTACATTCCGTGAAGGAACTTAATGCGTACAATATTATGCCTACTTTTTTCTGTAGAGGAATGGCTTTACGCCAGTTGTTATCTTTTTTTTTCTAATATCCTAAGCTTACAAGATAACTAAATAAGAAAATGTTTCACGGCTCATTTGGAAATAATTTTGAATATTTCATCAAAAAGTAGCCCGATGGGTTCTTACCAAAATACTGAGTTTTTAATCTGAAAATAAATTGATACATTTTATTCTTCATATTATATTTCTCCAGTAATTATATAAAATACAACTGTCAGATTTTTTTGGCATCGCATCGGTTTGAACATTTCGAAAGTGGAAATCAGCTTTCTCACATAAAATTTCCTTCTTTTGTAGCAAAAACAAAATTTTAATTTTGTTCAATGAATATAATGGTAGACTTTTAGGAAAGTGTTCCATTCTCATGTTATATATCATTATAACTTATTTGTAAACAGTCAAAAAAATAATTCATAAATAAAATTAGAATTTGTTTAAATTAAATTTAAAGCTATTTTCAAATCAAATAGTCTGCAAAAGAAAAATTTTCAAAACTCAAATGACATATTGACAAGTAATCATCTGCTTCGAAAATATTATAAATTTGTTGTGTGCCTCCTAATGTGTATGATTCGCTATATCTATGTTTATTTCAAAAATAATTTTTGGTCAAGTGACAAAAAGTTTGATTAGTTCCATCAGTTATAATTTTGCTGCTTGAATTACACTGAGCTCGACATTCATTTAACATCCCGGTTATCTGCAAACTTAAAATAGGCAATTTTATGCATGAAGCTAATAACTTTATTCAGTTCAAAATAACAGTCGTTTGAATTTTAGAAAATCTAAATCGAACTTCCCTTTCTTCAAACATTGTAACAATTAGGTTCTGAAAAATATAAATGAAAAATGATTTTATATATTACATAAAATTAATTAATTGATCCTATAGACAAAGGTGATTTATTGCTTGAAAAATGCCTAATGAGTTTCACTTGTATCTAAATTACAACAGTAAGAAGGTCACTTCTATGTTTAGCTCAAATAACCTTTGGTTATATAAATTAAGCAGAGAAAATTACTTAGCAAATAAAATTTTGTATTTTGGGCTTAGATTAATTTTACTAAAAACCTAAATAACTAAGTGAGTACTAAGCTTAGAAAATAATATAAGCATATCCTTTTCGCTTGTGAAACTTTGTTCAAAAAATGAAGATCAAGTATTTTTCTGTTATTTGTGTTTATTTAAAGTTCTTTGGCTTAATGCCAATACATACATCAAAAACAAATAAAACCAAATACATTTTGGCATTACCTTCAATTTTCGGAACTATTATAGTTTTTCTGCAAATTATTGGTGCTAATTGTTTTCTTGATATATCGTTTAAGAGTGTAATTTCAACAGCAGTTTTTGGGATTTTAAATTTTTCTTTTTTAATTCATTTAATATTAATTATAGAAGTGTGGAAATTAAGAGAAAAATTAGAAAAATGTGAAATTCCAATCAAAAAATTGTCGAAATTCTTAAATATATCTGAATACAAACAAAATGAAATTTTAAAACCATTTTTTAAAAAATTTATAATTTGGTTTTGTTTTAATATTTTATTTCTAATAAGTTTACATATATTTATTGTTAATGAAAAGGAAAGATCTTATTATTTAGTTAGTATGTACTCTACTCAGGCTTTTTTTGCAAGTCATAAACAAAAATCAGTCTACAGTAAAATTCTCACAGAGTGGTTGATTATTCTTAAAGAAAATGTCAAAGAATTATCAAACAAAAGAGAAGTATTTGATGAAACAATCCCAGATTATATATCACAATTCAGTGATTTGGAAATTATGGGTAGATTAAATGGGATTTGTGATTGCTATAATTTAATACATGAGGCTCGTAAATATCAAAATTCATTTTTCGCAATTTCACTATTTCTACAAATATTTCTAGATGGAATTTTTATATGCTTTCAATTGTATGTTTCATACTACGATTTAGTAGCAGGAAACACAGCAAATCTGATTCGTAAGTAAATATTCAACTATTTTACTATGAATGCTTTGAATATTTTTCTAAATCTGTATTTTTATTTAAATAAATATGTGTTAACTTATACAAAAATTAAGGACATAAAATCTCCAATAATTTAAAAAAAACGTAGAGTTTTCAAGCGTGTTATTCAAAAATCCCTCTTGATCTGATTTTATTAGATAAAATTCTTTTAATACTTTTAATATAATTCTAAAAAATAACCTTTTAACATTTTTTTGTTAGACCCTTAAGGACACCTTATTAAAATTTGATTTCAGAGGAAAAATGATAATTTTGGCATAAAATCTTACATTTCTTTAAAAATTTTTGTATAAAGCCTGAAAAAATGTGTAATATTATTTTTCTACGAATTATGTTTTAATAGTTAATAGGACACAATATTATTTTTGTTTGGGTTATCTAATATATTTTCAAAGCTCTGCTAATTACCATTTAAGATTTTTTCTTAATTGGTACTTTAAAATATTTTTCAAATTATTTAAATCCATCTGCGAGGTAAAATTATACATTTACGTTGAAATATATTTGTCGATGTGTGTATTTTTAAGAGATAGAAAATATTGATTAAGACGAAAGCAGTTTTTTAAAATTCTTTTGAGTTTTTATTGACTCTTAAATTTATATTGGTACTTACTTTTTAATCAGATTTCATTCTAAGAATGAAAGTTAGTATTTCAAACTTAATTTATTATTTTTGTAAAACAAAATATCTCATTTCAGAATGAAAAATTAATATTATTTTAAAAACAGTTTCCTATAAGTGTAAATATAGCTGTACAAAGTTATTAACAGTGTGATCAATAATTTTCAATATCTGAATCATATCTGATAAGCATGGGTTCCCAACCCAATTGAAAGTATTGGAGTACATATATCAAAAAACTAAGACAACTGAATTTCTCTTATTAATACAAATGTTTTTCGTTTAAAATTAAGACGGTTTTTAAAGGTGATTCGTTCCCCTTCAATTTAATAATTTGTATTTAAAAAATCATCATGGTTTTTAATAACTGTTGAGGATTGATGTAAAAGGATAGTTTCACCCCTAAACTTATACGTACGCGATTGGGCTGGTTTTCCTTCGATTATTTTTTTCCGAAACAATCCCAAAATACGTTAATCTAGCTTTTTTTTATCAGTATGAAAATTAGCATTTGATTAAAATTTTTGAAATATTAAAAAGTTTAATTAAAAAATAATATTTCATGTATAAGGAATTAGGGGAAATAACACCCATGATTTTTATTTAGTTAATAACACAAATCATAATAATTCTGTTTGATAAAATAATATTAATTACTATTACTCAAATTATAAATCATTTTGTTTTTGGTTATTTATTATTATTATTAGAAATGAGAAAAGTACGGGTGCCTTAGTTTTTTTGTATTGCAACAGATTTGAGCTTCGAAAAATATGAAAGTTGAAGTTAGTAACCTTTTGCTTGTGAGTGACTAAAAGAAACATTTTGCTTCTTAGTATTTAAAGGTCCAAAAATTTTTTTACTTCATTTTAAGTAGTTCAAAACTGAATTTTGTCGCATTTACAAAACACAATGTTTTTATGATAGATAAAATTGAATAAAGAAAACTTGAACTATTTAAAGAAAAGTTTATAAAATGCATCACTAAATTTTGGTTGAAGCTGTGAGAGTACGAAGATAGTTGTGTGAATAATAAACTGTATTATAGAATTCTGTATTTAAAACATTGTTTGGAATACTAAAACAGCAATAATGGAGATTATCATAAGGAAAGACATTTCTCAACTCAGAAAATCATAAAAAATGAAAAAATACCCATTTGGATTGAAAGCTTATAAGATTACTTTGAGTTAATTAAACCGTTTGTTTATAGTTTTTAAGAAAAACAGAATTATATGCAAAAATTAAATTATAGTTTTGCAAAGAGGCTAACAACGGTGAATGTCAATTATGCCAAAGAATTCATTGTAGCTTAAAAAAATGAACCAAAACACAAATAAAAGTCCATAGCTCAAATTTCTTAAAATATTTGTTAAATTAATTTCTCAATTTAAATATCTGTGTAATAGTAAATTTGATACAACACACATATACTATTTAAAATAATCCAGAAATCCAGAAAAATACAAAAATCTTAATTTCGTTAGGTCATCCCAAAATTGCTCATAGTCCACTTGTAAGAATTCACTACATTTGTAACTAAAACTGAAAACCATTCAACGTCATTCAAACATTCAACATTTCTACAATTTAAAATAGCTTATCCCTAAAAAGTTGAGAATTTGATCCCAATATTTGCCTACATTCATGACTAGAGCTGGAAACAGATTGGCATTATAGGAAAAACTTTTTAACCAAATTACTTTGTCATCTAAGAAATTTATGTTTTCAAAATTTTAATTTTGCTAGCTCTTTCCAAAGAAGCTCGAAATTTGTTCACGAGATTCCATTCCATAAGTAAGCTAGAAATGGGAACGGGTTACTTTTTTAATCATATTAAAATGTGATATAAACTCATCAAAAAGTACTTCTAAAACCAAGCAAAAATCTTCGCAGAAGAAAAAAACAAGAAAAGTCTATAAAAATATTTAGTTATCTTTTTGTAGCAAAGCTTTCTACGGTCAATCTTCAAATTTATTTGTCGAATTGTGTAGATTGGCAAACAAATAACTTCAAGTCTGCTTGATATAAATGAGATCCATAAAGTGCTTTCTTTATTTGAAATAATAACAATAAAAATTAATCATTAAATAATGAACAATTTATAGGAAGAAAATACACCTTACATAGCATTAATAAAATGACATTTAAATTTTAACTTTGATAAAAATTTCAGCATCAACAATTATTCTGCTCGGTTTATTTGCCATAATTTTCTTTATGTTTGAGACATGTGATCAATGCATTAGCGAACATGAATATTTGGTATTGGAAATAAGCGAATTAGAATTAAAAACTTTCAACTTTGATCTAATCATTGGAAACCTTTTACTTCAAATATACAGCGAGAATTTTCAGATCGATTTGACCGAGGGCTTACCAATGAACTATACTGTTATCCAGGCTGTAAATATTGTTGAAAGAATTATTCAATTTATAAGTAATTTAAAATTTTTTGTATTTCAGATGTTTGTTAACATAATAACGGTATTGGTATTGGTAATACAATTTCATCCAACTAAATCTAAATCAGAACATTCTATAATTTATTTTCATTGATAAAATAAAAGTATTAAGAAATATTACTTATATGTAATAAAATTTTATCAATTAAAACACATAAACTTTTTTTAATATTCTGATAATGGAATACATCTATTCTTAAATATTTCAATAATTAGTTTTCTAAATTACATCAATTTGTAAAGAGACTTCAATCAATAAAATATAGAAATTGCAGCAATTAATTTAAATCATCGATCTATATTTAAGCCAGTACTATCTACAAAGTTCAATTAAAAACTTTCTGTGATAAAAAACAGCACCCTGCACTTTAGAGATCAGTACCCGATAGGAAATATTTTCGATTACAATCAGATATGTCATTATGTTTTTGTCAACAGAAATTCTTCAACATGCTTTATGACAATAGGCAACTGGGGTTATGGTTATATATATTTATATACAAGCAACATGTACATAACTATTTTATGTTAATTTATAATAAGATGAATATACTGTTGGCAAGGCGTCATGATGACCAATTTTCACTGGATATACCTTCTCTAAAGAAGATAGTTTGGTTAATTTGTTGAAAAAAGGCATGTTTTCAAGAAGTTTTTTTTTGGCAATATAGATAGTTCTGGTTTTTTAAATTATTTTGATATGACAACACAAAATTTGAACAATATTTTACAAAATTTTCATTTTCAAATATTAATAAGCGAGTGAGTGGCAGTGAATATCTGGAGGCGTTTTAAATAAAAGTTGTTTTACGGTGCGCATCATAACTCGCAGCATAACTAAAACCAAAATCAAAAATTCAAAATTTATTTATTAAAGGAGGTATTTTTTAAGGTCATGGTAACAGGATTACTTAGCAAAATATGTAGAAAACCAGTGTACAAAATTTCAATAAGATTGGTTTAGTAGATTTTGAGTTATCGTACTTCGAAATAAACAAGCTTTGAGTTTTGAACCAAAATTTTTTTGAAAAATAAATTTGATAGCGCCTGGCAAAACTTTAGCGGGCTCTAAATGATCTGGCTTTTTTTTTCCAAATTTCTTGAATACTAAATTACAACATATTGAAATTACATCTTGCCAAATGAAAATTTTTTGCGAAAAAAAATTCGCATTTTGCAAAATTTATAAGTCGATAAAGCCGCCTAATCCTACAGCCAAGTCTGCATTTTTGCACTCAGATATTAAAGAAGTAAGTATTAAATAGGTTTTCAAGTTGCCAAAAATATGTAGTCAAAAATGTCTACCAGCTCTCCTACTCGATTTTTTTTTTCATTTTTTAGATTAATTCTAAGATTTCGTTAAGTATTATTTATTATAATATGACGCATAATATAAAACTGATGCGATGAACCGTATGACTGTCGAATTTCGGTGAGCAGTATTTATAAATGCCTAATACGTTTATAATAACAACCGTTTCAAGTTGCTGATGGATGAACTGGATCCTAAGTACAAAGACATCATGTATTTCATTAATATTCAATGGCTCAGTTGCGGCAAAGGATTGAATTGCTTCTATGATCTATTTGCGGATATTCAACAATTTTTGAACGAGCAAAAATTGACTGAAGGATTTTTAAATAATCATTACAACTGCCTGGCAGCACGAATTTTATTTCCTATTGCGATTTGGTTGCACATCTCAACGATTTAAATTTGAAATTACAAGGGCGAGATAAATTCGTTTGGTATCTTTCAAAAACTAACTGAATTTAAGCTTAGATTGGTTTTATTCAAAAGTGAAATTGAGGCTGGTGAGTTTGAGAATTTTCCTGCTATATACAAACATTTTGGAGAAGAAATGTTCGATACAACTGATTTCGTTAAATTTATTGACAATTCAAGAATTCAAAAATTCGACACGCGTTTTTCTGATTTCAAAGATCAAAATGTTATATTCCAATTTCTAAAAAATCCATTTGATTTAAATCAGGATACAGTAACTGTTTTATCAGAAATGTTTGTTGTTAAAAAGCATCAGCTTGAATTTTGTCTGGCCTTGATTGCACAAGAGAACAATTTGAAAAATCTCAGTTGCATTGAAATGTGGAAAAAACTGATTACAGAATGTTCATTTTTAGTTTTGAAAAATGCAATACATGTGCATGTTTGGTTCAAACTTGAACCAAGAAAACTTATGCCTCGATTTGAAAGTAAACGAGATTTTGCGGCCAAAACAAATTTTTATAATATAATAAAAGGCATGAATTTTATAGATTATTTTTTGCTTTCCATTGCAATAAAATTGATTCTTAATGAAATATATAAACGTCATTTTTTCGAAAATTCTGGAAATATTAAATCACATGCTCGATGTCAATCAATTTAACTTTTTATGGCTAATTCTTATTTATTTGACCTAGTTAGAATAACAAAATGTTAGGGGAATTTGTTGGTTATGGGCACCACTTTGATTTTTGTCCATAACTTTTGACCAAGAGCATATTATTACTATATATAGATATTAATGGAAAGCTAAGTATGTTAGCTACCCAAAAACAAAAACCCCAATAGCAATAAGTAGAAAAAAGTAATATTTAATTTCGTGAAGTTGTCACTTTTGACAAATTTTTTTTTTGTGTCCGGTTGTGGGAACCCTTGGAAAATCTGTTCTAAATAGGAAAATATTGAGAAAAACCACCTTAAATATTGAAAAAATTAAAATTTATTGATTTTCGCTTTTATTTACATCATTCTTCATCAGAATCACAGTACTGGCATGTAAAATAGCTGGCACGCATGCAAGCGCCCCTCAAATTAACTGGCCGATCGCATCCATTAAAATTGATGGAGTTGGCAGCGGTTAATTTGAGTGGTAGCTTCTTTGAATAAATTTAGCAGATTTTACCATTGTTGACGGCATCGATGTCTTTAAAATTTTCTTTTACTTTTTACAAATAGCGTTGAAGAGTGGTTCGCGTGGTGGCAGTCGATTTTGTGGGGAGCTCGTCTACAATACAGCATTTAATTGCATTAAGTATCACATTAAAGTCTATTTCCGAATATTTATTTGACGACATGGCTAAAAAAAATTCAAAAAAAACATAAAAACATAATCAAAGCTGACATTCCACCGTTTACAAAAAAAAAGAGAAGACTAAAAATACGTTTAACTGTTTCTCTTTGAAAATCTATGTAGCAGTAAAACTAGGTACAATTGAAAATGACTTTTTAAATAATTTTCACCCAAAAAAATGGGAGCCCATAACCGAATTTAACAGTCATCTTCAAAAATGGTGATAAATTTCCTATTTTCAACATATAGTTTGAAATTAATAATAAATAATAAAGTACACTAAATTTATTAAATAAAAATTTATTGTGCTTACATTTTTAATAAATTCAATAGGTTTTATATTACTTTAAACAATACTTTAAAAAACTTTTATGAAGTTTTTAATGACGCAAGACTAAAATGATTCACAACACAGCAAACCGGCGTCCTTTTACTTAATAATTTAGCACGAAACTTATGTGGTGCCATATTACACGAATGACATTGGCCACAAAAATCTTATCTGCTTTCTATCAAAAGATAAGCAAAGGTGTCCATAACCGAACAGTGCCCACAACCGAACAACTTCCCTTACTATAAGAATGTGATGAAATAACTTTTATTTTTTCCTATACATTAGTGGCTAACTTTAATGTTCTTATATGGAAGTCTAGTTATTTAGCTTAGAAATTCACAAAATATGTGAGCTTATCATACTGAAAAATTTCTCACTTGTAACATGATATCAAAATGATTACAAACATAACGATTGTATCAAAGCACTATACCTGTTTCAATATAAGCTTACAAATAGACACATTTCAATAAGCGAATTATGAAGCTTAATTTTGTTAGCATAAAAACATTTGAAAGCATAAGAAAGTAAATTTGAATTAAAATAGAAAAAAATTCCTCAATTTTAATTTAATTTTGAATTCTTCGCCTTTTTTTCTAAAAACACTTATTATTGTATATACAATTTTGAACTAATAAAAGATTTAGGAAAAAGAAAGTTAATAAAATGAAGTATACTAGCTAAAGATTTATTTTGTTTACCCTATTTTGCAGCAAGAACAGTTTTGTTATGTATAAAATTGTATATACTAACAAAAATAGACAAAATTACTTAATTTATTAGCATTTTTTGTGTGCTAAGCCTTCTTCTATGTAAAACACCCATTATTTCTGTATTTGAGTTTAGTCGATTATATAGATTAGTAATTAATTTGTAACAAGTGAAAAATGTGATTAAAAAAATAAATATCTTTGCTGATGACCACACAAAATTGAGCCCTATTTTAGGTTCAACAAAGATGGGTTGGCCAACAAAAAGAAGAATATATAAAAGATAAAAGAAGGAATATAGTAAGAGATTATCATATAATTAATTTCCTCAAACATGGTTTTTGCAAAACACGTTTCCTTTTTAAGTAAATCATAACACAATTTCCATATAACGTGCACCAATTATTATTTAAAAAGGGACTTGACGGTAAATTTTAACAAATTTTATAAAATTTTCTTTGAGCTATATTTCAGTTTTACTCCTTACTCTTGGAGTATAATTTACAGACACCAATAAAATTTACTCTTCGTACAGAATTCTAAATGAAGAAGATTTTTAATATTCAAAATAGCTTTTTCAAAAATTCCTCTGTCATCATTAAAAATTTTCTTATATATCATAATTTGGCAGTGTCGTTGTATTTATTAGCCAACATGTTTTCGACATATCAAAATCTATGATTTTGTTTTATGATTTAACATAGATCTTTTGCTATTCATGTCTTGCAATAAATTAAAAACTCATAAAAATTTATGCCTAAGCATTAAGTGATGTTGAAAAAGGCGAACACATCAAAAGCATCATAAATTTCAGACCACTCAGAACTTGTTAAAGAAGAAAAGTTGCTGTTGCTCTGCATATTTTTTAGTTTTTCTGTTTTATAGGGTATGAAACAAGTGTATC
This sequence comes from Acrocera orbiculus, assembly GCA_947359355.1. Classification (NCBI taxonomy): domain Eukaryota; kingdom Metazoa; phylum Arthropoda; class Insecta; order Diptera; family Acroceridae; genus Acrocera; species Acrocera orbiculus. The sequence continues at coordinate 27,736,874 of OX375757.1, forward strand.
TAGCTTGCTTTTTATTATCAATTTTATTTAACACAAAAAATAAAAAACAAAATTTGTTTTTGCTTTTAATTTTACGTTTTTCAAAACTAAAAAACCATTAATCAACGTCAATGCATATGTTCAATGCTGTCTCTAAAACGAACACCAACCACGAAAATTTTCGATGGAATGAAAACAAATTTAGCGACATATTAAAATTAATGTTTCATAAATTTTCCATCTTTTAGTATCCAGTTTAATATATGTATGTGAAGGAAGATATATAGAAATGGTTTGCTCTTTCTAATAGCTTCTACTTATAGCTGACTTTCTCACTGAACTGTTAAGATTAATTGGTAGCAGGTGAATGGATATAGGTTTTTTGGATATTTGAAGAGATGATGTCGTCATGCAGTTTACAGATGTTTTGCTAAAATCCTTCATGTAATTACATACATTAATTCATATGCCAGATTTATTTTAACTAAAAATAAACGATGTGAACTGTAGCTGACATCTGACTTCCGTTTTAATTTAATGTAACCGGAGAACATTTAGGTCATAATTTATTTTTTTTAAGCCAGTCATCTCTTCTTGATTGGAATAAACACTAACATCAGAAGATAACATTCCAAATAGCTGCTTGAACCTTACTTTTATGATATTTAAGTATTTGAGCTATGCACAAATTGACATGAGTTTTTATTTTTATTTACATATCTTAAAAATACTTTGGAAAAGCTTCAAAGTAAAACTTCAAAATTTAAAAAACAATATCTATAAAGAGGACTTTGCCTTGATTTATAAGTAAAATATTTATATAAATTTCTTGGCCTGTAAAAATTCTATGTTTAACATCAATCGTGATTATGGTATATACTAAGGCTAATTAAAGACATTTCTACTGGCTGTGATTGTGATTAAATGACAGTATTTTAAGTAATTACCAGCTGGTTACATGATATGTTGAATAGTTTCAGGACTTTATGAATGTTGTTTGTAAGCAATAAACGTGTATATCAACTTGCCGCCAAAAAAATAATTTATGAAGGAATTAACAATTGTTTACATCACTTAGCATAGATTTGATCTTTAACAGATGTGGTTCTTATTGACGAGGGTCTTGAAAAGTTTATGTTATCTCGCAGTCAATTTTTAACATAGCAGACTCTAGATACCCAAATTTACTTTAAACATTATTTTTGTTAGTGATACTCAAAACTATTTTCCAAAAAAAAAAACACAAAATACTGATGCATATAATTACATAAATTTCATCTTTTAAGTATTTTTGTTAGGAGTTTAAGATGATAGTTTTTGACAAATGTTCAATTAAGGAAATAGCTTTGAAATAAAAATTTTTATTTTCATGTTTTTCTTTTATGTTACTTACGCTATTATTCGTTAGGGAATAAAATTTGTACATCAAATAAAAGGAATTCATTAAAAATTTATACCTATCATAAAAAATATTATATCGGTCAATATTTCCTGAGGCTGACACATGAAAATTAAACTCGAAAAAATTTGACTTTTTTAATTAATTTTCGTTTGAAGTTAAAAGTTTTATTCCTACACTTATCTCAGTTTTTATACCGGCTACGTGGAGTGAAAAATAAAAAAAATAAAATAGAGTTTTAATTCATTTTCTAGCAAGTCCATTTCCGATACTATCGGTTTTGTGTGTTACAAGACCCGATATTGATATTATAATATTTGGGCTAAGATTCTATTCCATGATAACTGTTCCAGTGAAATTTTTAGCATCAAAATTCTATTATATGCCTGAGGGTGGATGAGGGTGTTTACAATGAAGAATATTCTCAAGATAAAATGTCCTATATTTATTAAGTTTTTCTTCATAAATAATATCCTTTGTAAGATATATCTGGTACAATCTCAACTTAGTCAGTTTATTAGTTTTATAAGGTTCGGCTTATTAAGCAACCCGTATGTGGTTTGGCTGAACCAATGCTCAACTCCCAAATTTGTTAATTTTTTTATTTTTATATACTTACGCGAGTTTCTGTAGTTCAATACGCTTAACTCTCCTAATTTGGGGGTAATATTCAGTAGTTGAATAGTTTTAACATTGCTGCTACTAAATAATAGTTTTTGTGGTTATCAAAGTATTTCTGCTTCACATACATTAATACTTTTTAATCTTCTGATATTAATTTGATTTGATTGTGTAGTTGTGGACCTCGTTTTTACCCATAGCGAAAAATAATGCAAAAAATCTATTTAATAAAGCTTAAATAGCTCAAAGCGTTTTTCAACGAATTGTGGTTTTTAGCCAACAGTTAGCAAATGGGCATTCAGCTTTAGATATATTTAAAGAGTTAATCATCTTATATGTTTTTATGTTACGATCACAAATAGTTATTTGGTGTAAAAGTAAAAGTAAAGCGTTTAGTGTTGTTTCAAAATTCAAGTGTAAATTTTCTGAACGAAAGTTTCATGATTGATTTTATATGACCAGAATCCAAAGAACACTTACTAAGCCAAGTTTTTCTTTGATTTTTTCTTTAAGTAAGGATAAATCAACACATCAAATTTCTTAAAAATATGGTTTTTAACATAAAAAAGGTTGTAAAAATTACCACTCTAGAGTCTAGCTTCTAAAATAATTATCAAATTCTCATTAAAATTTTACAAGCTTTGCTTGGAGATTAATAATTCTTAACAACTATATCAATTTCTTAATATCTTCTACCCATGTTTTAAGATTGGATCTCCTTTTCTTAAAGGCTAAAATTTTTCAAGAGGAAAGAAGTATAAATATAAAATATAAAAATTGATTTTCAACCATATTTATTATTAAAAAGGTGTTCTGCTTTTTAAAATTATATACTAATATGCTATGTATAATAAACGTTTTAGTACTGAGATCCCAGCTCTGAATATTTTCGAATAAATTTGTACTCAGGTCGGAGGACGAGTTTAAAGTCTGAGCAAACAAGTCAATTTTTACTGGCGGTTTTAAGTTAAAGCTGAATTCAAAAATGAAATCAATATTATTGTAGTATTTTTATAATACAAAATAAGCCAAAAGATTGATTTAATAATAATTACTCCTATTGCCAACAACAGAAAAATGACACCAATAAAACTTCCCATTGCTCAGAGGTGGTTTGCTCTTATTGTGCTTTTAGCATCCTTTTGGCATACAAAATTTACTCATATGTAGGTCCTTTAGTCAAAATTCATTGCAGTGGTAATATCGCCTAGTTAATTTGGTGAATATCGGCAAAAAATTTAAAAAATAAATGTTTAAATTTTTTATTCTTATTTATAGTTTATCTTTCTTTTTCAATAATTAATTAAAAATTATATCTAGCGGGCAGATATTAATTGACCTTAGGGACTAAAAAAGATGTGGCAGTCAGCTTAATATCTATGATCAGGAGCTGATATTTAGGTTGTGCTCTATACGGAGAAATACAACTAACTTTTATGATGGGTTTAATTCTAATCTAAAATTTCGTGCTGCTAAGGTCTTTAATGCGGCATGACTGTCAAAAGTAAGCTAGATATGAGCTTGAAACGCTACTTTAATGCATGAAAAATGGTTAAACTATAGCACAGAACAATTTAATTGTTCTCTAATGTAGTAAAATAGTACTTAATTTCTCTGTAAATGTAGCACCATTTATAGTCTATCGACTATGTAGATTTTGCATTATTTCGACTTGTGTACCCAAATGCTAAAATTATTGCTATATTTTTCTATGCGATTTAGGACAGGCAAATACGCATAATATTCGTTCATGGGTAAGTTTGAAGGGCCATAAAGAGGTTTCGGATTTTGGATAGCATTAATAGTGCACCTTTCTCTCTAATTCTTACCAACAGTTTTTTGTATAATGGTTTATACAAAATTTTTCAATACCAAAGTTCTAATTAAATTTTGCATCAATTTTATTTCTATTTTATTCAAAAAAATTTTTATTTAGCGACGTTCAGTTAAGATTTGTTGAAGAGTTTTGTGAAACAGTAAAATGTTAAATGAAAAAAGGGTAGAATCGAGGGAGACGTATAGGGTATTAGTGGAATTTTCTGAATAATTTTTTGAATAGAGAATGCTTAAAATTTTCGATTTTCAATTTGAAAATTATCAAATTCCCTGTCCTATTCATTTATCTCTAGACTTAAGCTCTCAGAAAACCTCTGCTGTATAATGTAATAGTTAAAGAGAATTTAAAGAGCGGATAATTTTATGAAAGCTCATCCCAAATGTAATAAAAATAGTCCCAACTAAATCACTCAACTAAACACCAATTTTGAAATCTAATACCTGGCAGCTCCACTAATTTTTTTTTTCCATAAATAAATTACCCATAAGGATATTAGTCTGTATGTTTCAAACAAAACATACAAAATATTAGGTAAATGTATTTTCACACGCCACAATTTAGTGGTATTTATGTAAATTTAGCTACCAAAAGGCTTAAAACCTTCCTATTAATACGATAAAAAAAAACGGGCATTTACATAAAATAACAAAATAAAAAGATTTATGCTACGGAATTTAATTGAATGAAATCCTAAAGGCAAATAATTTATGATTGAAAATTTTGAAAACTATTTCCCATTACTATGAAACAAAACTTACAATTATTTGAATCATTTACAAGTTTTGAAGTAATTGAAAATGACTATCATAAAGATTTATTTTTAGTATTAATAAAATTATGTCTTTCCGTGTCCATAAGTCCATAATGACGTCAAACTGAATGCAAGTGATTAAATTATATTAAGAGTTCAAGAAAACTTTTTTAAGCTGTGTTTAGTTATAGAAACATTTTAACAGAATATATAATTTTTAACAAGAAAATTAATTTGATAATAGTTTACCTCCTTAACAAGATGTCACTTATTGTTCATATAAAGCAAGTAACAATTTATAATGTGTTTCTTGAATTTCGTTTGCTGTTTTTGGCCATATTTAGCATGTAAATCAATAAAACTACTGTTCTTCTAGCCAGGCCCGGATCTACGATTTTTTTGACCGGGGCAGATATTTGTAGAGGCGCCCCTCAAGTGTGGAAATACATGTCTTCAAAAGTTCAAAGACAAGAACCCTATAATAAATTTTAACTCTTTAATACATTATAAAAATTACCTATTAGACAAGAAAAACAGTATACACATCTTAAATTTATAGGCTTCAGCATTTTTTTCTGGTTTATCTTGCTACAAACTTACACGACGTGCTTTGCTTTCTGCGAAAGAGTCTATTAGCTGATCAAAGTTGGCCGCATAGACAGTTTTATTTTTAATAGCTAATATTGCAAGGCCAGATAGACGTTCCTGACAAATGGTTGAACGTAGATAGCTCTTAATTATTTTGAGTTTGCTAAAACTTCGTTCACAACTTGCAGTCGTTAGTAATATGCAGTATATCCTTAGAGCTATACTAACATTAGGAAATGCTTCTTGCAAGTCGTGCTTGCACAGAGCTGTAAGAGGTCTGAAGCACTTGATTTTTCTTTAATTCCTGTCACTAAATTTTTGAGTTCCTCAAAAATCAACGGTATTCAAATCTCTTGAACATTTTCGTGCTAGATTAGCTCCATATTTCTGGAGATCTTCAGTTGAACTGTTCAAAAATGTATGACCACATAGAAAAGCAAAATTTTCTTTTAAACTTTTCGTGCCCTCTATCCGTATTTCAATTTCTTTTAAAATCTTGTCAAAAACAACTTTTAAATCTTTGGAAAATAGTTGAACTGGGTCAAGTGTTCTGGACTCGTCCTCGCAGAGTTCATCATATTATCTTTTCTTCCTAGAAATTCGTTTTTTTCTGAGGCCCGGGTCAACTCCCAACTTTTCTGATAAAGGCGTAGCTTCTTCGATCCAATGTTCTGTTGGTTTTTCTCTCATTTCCTGTAAGATTTAAAGAAAACCTTGCATTAGCGCCACAGAACGCGAAATAATGATATCCTCTTTTTGTAACGTTAACTCTCTCAATCTGTCGAAGAAGATTAGCCCAAATTGTCAAGTTAAGAATAAATTTAAAATCCATCATTGCATGCAATAGATGACCAGCTTCATACTTAGATTCTGCAGTAGAAGAAGATTCCTCACAATACGTGGAAAACCGATCATGACTTGACACGACATTTAAAACTCTATTACTATATGCTAAAGAGCTTAATATACTTTATAGTCTTCCCTTTGGCAAAAGAGGTAAGACTAATATAGTTTGAACTTAAATAATGTTTTCTAGAAATTGAACAATTCTATATTTAGAATATTTTTGATTTATGTTGCTATCACTCTTTCACACGCCTATACTTGATTTTTATATTTTAGAGAGTTAAAATTTTCTGTCATTTGATAAAATAACATGAATTCTTTTTTACTTGTTATTCCTGTTGCCCATTTATTTCCATTATGGTATTTTAAATCACTGGTTTTTACTAATAGTTATAATAATGCTGCAAAAATGATACGTTGGGAAATATTTTTTTCTCTTAAAAATATGAATTTGGCGCCCTCTAAACTTGTCGCCCGCGGCAGGCACCCCCAATTGTCCCCCCTAGATCTGGGCCTGCTTCTAGCACATTTTTATTTACAAACAAATTAAAAAATTGCAGCTACTATAAATCTGAATAAATTGTCTTTCATATGAATAAATGATCTCGGGATATATATAAACAGTAATCTGCCCGCATGTACATACTCTATCTTTCTTGTAATCGTGTTTTCATTGTGCATAAATCCTGGCTAAGCCTTTTACCATATTTTTCACAACAATCTCCTAGAATCCTAGGAACTCGATCAAAATTAAGGTTCAAATAAAAATTTTAGTGCCCATGGTAAATCACTAGACCTACACAGTATAAACTATAAATATATATATAAGGTCTGTGATTTATGGTTTCTAACAAAGTTTTTAAATATTAAAAAAAAATTAAAGTTCTCTTTTTGAGATTGTTCATCGATTTGAATATATCAGGAATATACATTTTCTACTCTTTTGTGGATATTCTGGATATTTTTTGACAGAAAAATATTAAATTGTTTTATAAATCAAATTTAAAATCGAACGGTATATAATTTGATATTAGCTCATCAAAACTGAATTTCTTACATATATTTTGCTTACCAACAACAAGTCACTCTCTCTGATGGACACTTTAGACTTCAATAGCTTTGTTTATCGTGTCTGTCTCAAATGACTATTTAGTAAAATCTTCTGGTTGTCCCGATAATAAAATAAACATTTTCATATTTCAGTCTAGAATTATACCTATGAGTTCTCCTTTTAACTGGCAGTAAGAGCAAAATATTTCTTTTACCACTATTGATAAAAATCGCCAATCACTTGAGTTTGAGCTTTGAATCTACTTAAAGAGAACTAAGTACTTCTATGGCGAAGCACTTATTCTCGAAAAAAATAGAATATAATTTATGTATCTAATGTGAATAGATTTTTTCTTTTAGATATGATGCGCAAATTTCAGAAGATTCTTTGATAAATTCAAATTTCTTATTTATAGTTAGCTATTTAACTCATTTTGATTGTATCACTGAGAATCTCTTACATGACCAGTTTTAATATCAGATTTGCATATTAAAGCCTTATTTTTTTCACTAATTTTCTGGGTTCTTACTTTGATAATGGAGTCCATAAATTAGATGATCATTGGTGCAAAATTACTGAAGTTCAGTGAGATAAGATTGAATAATAAAATTAAACTATAAAATTGTGTTTTTTTATCGCATGACAAGATTTATTGAACAATATATCAGGTATAACAAATCATATTTAACTGCTTTAGAAGGATATACTTGATTTTATTAAATGTATAATTTTATTTTTGTGTTTTCAAGGGAGCATAGAACCATTTTGTAGGGTAACTATAAACTTTTATACTGCTGAAAAAATATCTTGAGTTTAGTAATACCTTTTCATAAGTATAAAATAAATCCAGAAAAAAAATTAGTTTATTAGGCTTCACTTTTATTCATTTATTTAAGTAACATACATAATTAATTAAAATTTGAATAATAATATTTTGACGATATTAATGAACGAATCTGCGTATTATTAGCATTTTATTTGAAATACATACAAAGGAATCGTAGTAGTTAGGCTTATACAATTAACTTACATGACATATTCTTAATTGTTTAGTTAGTCAACCAAAATTGGTCCACTGTTTTGATTAAAAACTCAAATAATGATGTGAAAGCGGCCATAAATATGTATTTTACAGAGCTTCCAATAAACCATTTCAATGATGGTATTCATTTATTTGAGAATCGCTGAGCAAAGTGTATTGAATATAATAAGGGATTTTATAGTAAAATGAATTTAATTTTAAATTAAAAGAAAAGTCTTTCACTGAACGCCCAGAAATCTTTGTATTTCACTCTTGTACATACTACAGCGTAATAGCTAGCGATTCTTTATACTTCGAATTTGGCCCATATAGTATTAAAAGTAATTATATAAACATTGTACATTATTATAGTAATACACAGCAGTATTTTGAAATCAATATAATTCAAAAAACTTTATTCACAGGACTGAGGCATGCAAAGCCGACACTTATATTAAGTGAAAAACAAATACATTAGAAATTCGTGATTTTATTTACAAAAATCTTATACAAGCACTTGACAGGGTTTTTTTCTAAAAAAAAATCAGGTCAAGTTAGCCTACTTATCTAAAAATAATTGATAAACTCAATCACATACAACTAAAGTAATATGAACTCTAGTATCTTCTATTGAAATGAATTCTTGACGAACAAATTAATTTTCGCAAAGAATAATGATGAAATCTGAGTAAAAATGCTTAAAAAAGTAATTTATTTAAAGTGTTCTTCACACTAATTAATTTTATTCCAAGAAATGTCTTAAAAAAGCTCTTGAAATTTGTCAAAACCAATGAGGATATATGTTCAAATTTTTTCCTCTTAAACAACAAAATAAATGACAAAGATTAACTTCCTGAATAAAATCAAGCTATAAAAAAGAAGAAAATATGTCAGTTTCTTTTAATTTAAAATCTATAACCATTAGTTATGAAAGTCCCTGTAACTTATTTCTTTTATATCAAAGGATAACCTCAATGATATCTTACTCCCCTATGTCGAGACTCATATTCTATAACTTTGACAAACATTAAAACAGAAATAAAAAGGTAAAAATATACACACAAAGTAAATACAATCTTGCTAGCACTCTTTCTTTCTAATATTCAATTTATTTACATTTGTAACGAGTGTTTTGAGCCAGTTTAAATAATACTATATAGCTTGAATGAAGAGAAAATAGTACGAAAGATATCTTGTTAAAAGTATTTTATAGATTGATTTATATGTATAGCATAGTGATTACTCTGAAAAGGAGGAGATAAATATAGATGAATATTTGATCAATTGTTGTTTTATTAATAGCTTACGAGAACTTTTTGGGTTTAAGGCATCCTTTTGGTAAAATTTTGTTTTAAATTCTGCATTAATGACTATTGTGTATATTTTAAATTTTGTTTCTAAAAATATTCCTTTAACATTGACCATAAGAAAATAAATGTAATATACTATTTACCTAAATTAATAAAAGTCATTAATTTGACTTCAATCAACAGTTAAAAAAATATAAATTTTATTTAAAAACTAATATTGAGTTTTATTCCGGCATATCAGAGAAATCATTGACCTAATTATTACACAGGTATTTAAATTTCATGTCAGCTGTTATTTCTAAAGAAAAATTTTTCAGAACAATAACTTATTTCCTTTTGCATAGAGGTATAAGTCACGAAATCTACATAAATTTGGTTTTAACATATCTGCCTTGTAATTATAACAAACAAATAAGATAACTTTCTACTAAATGTTGTAAATTACCTTTTTACTACAGCTTATATTAATTATTAACAGCGTAAGGTTAAGGCTATTTGTTAATATTAATGCCAACTTTTAGAACTTTTTATTTGAGATTGGTTTTAAATTTTACAGCTTTATTTTTTTTTGTTGAAAGTAAGGATTGTGATCTATTAAAAGATATAAATTTAAGCACTAAAAAAACTTTAAAAACTTTCTTTAAAAGTTTGTTGGCAAAACTTAATTCTTTATAATAAATTTTTAAAGAGTTTTGTTTAGCTATCCTTAGATAAATGGTTTGGCTATCCATATTATTAAGATAATATGGTAAGTTAGCATTAAGACATAACTTATGGATTGGGGAAAAAAAATTTAAATTTTCGTATTTACATAAATGCTTAGTTTTAAAAGAACATCCTATAAATTTCTTTACGCTAAATAAAGCATAAGATAAGTAGTGGCTCCCTTTAAAGAAATATATATATATGTAAAGGGTTTTAAGTTGTATAATAGTTAAGGAGCAAGGTTTTTATATTTTTCTATAACACGAATTTTTAATGGTACTTTAAATTAACATGCTTCACTTTCACTCATAGGAGTCTGCAAAAGCTTAATACTAACCAGCACACAAAATTAGCTGATTTATTTTGAAAAATCAGAGTAAGTTGTTTCCATATGAACTAAATAAAAATAGAAATTATTAGAATGTTTGCAGATATCAAAAATTTATATTTTACTACTCACAAAAAGAGCTACCTTAACTCTCACTTAATCAAAAAATTACAATGTAGCGTAATTAGTTGAAATATGATATTTTTAAGTAGCTATTAAGTTACAAAACTTGGAAATGTTCTTAAAGAGTTGAGTGATAAACCTAGCATGGTACACATAGTAACAGTATTGTAAAGAAAAACTCACTGGGAATGCCAAAATTATCTAAATTACAATGTATTAAATTTTACATTTCAACATTCTTATCCGACTAAAATATTATTATTTTGTCCAAACTGAGTTTTTAGCTTCTTATCCCTAAGTAAGTCCGTTTTGATCGGCAATGTTTAAGTAGAAACTAGGAGATCCAAAGCATGCATTTTTTGGCCCCAAAAAGGCCTGATTTTATCCGTTAATTAAGAATTTTGAATTGAAAATTGTAATTTCTTACTAGCTGAACTTTTTGTATACAAACATATACGGACATTTAATAATCTTGTAAAAGAACATATCCACATTGCTAAAGATTACATTTCCTAATTAAAAATATTTAGAAAAAGCAAGATTTAACTAAATGGCAAGTCAGTCATCCTTTACATTTTACATAAACTATTCATATAAATAAAATTTGGTATATCACATTTCATTTTATTTTAAATGGCAGAATTTTAGGTAAGAGTTTATGATTAATTACAAGTTTAACAACTAGGTAAGTCTTACTTGACCATGATTATTAGTTCCAATGAATTGTTCTATTAATGCAGGTTAGAGACACGCCTTATGATGCTTGAATATTGCAATAATAAAATAATTTGAGAATCTTTAAGCTTCGGTAATTTCAGTTTGCTTAATGTATGATGCATAATAATTCCTTTATTAGTTACTTTTCAGGTATTTCACACTTAGATATATTTATGGTTGACCTTTATATAACTTTAAAATATAACCATAAATATCAATTGAGTTCAAAGACATAAGTCTTTAGTATTTTTATAACTTATTTTCAAGAGTCGGAAAAAATTATAATATCTTGAGCAACATTTTTTGCATTAATTTCATGTGTAATTAAAATAATATACACATTTCTCAACTACCTCAAAATTTCCACAATTGATTCAATTTTACACCCCAAAATTATTAATATTGGAAACAAAATCTTTAAATTTCCTTTGTAGTTAAAAAATCAAAGATTTAAATTTTAAACAGCAGGTAAAATCTATAAATAAACAATTTAATATAACATAAATCTTATAATTAGAAACTAACAAGGTTAGGGAAAAAACCTAAAAGAGTATAAAAAAAATAGCAAAAATCTACAAAAAAATCATAAAATGAAATTCAAAATAAAGTGAAAAATTTCATAAAATAAAGGCAATTTATTTTTATTCTTTGTATAAACACCATAAAAAAATGGAAGAATTTATCTTAAAAGCAGAATGAGAAATTTGAACAAAATGGGGTGCTTTATATGCTAGAAACTCAAATTATATCGATTTCTGGGTAAAATATATTTTTTTGGATCATTAAAAATTCATGGCATAGAATTCAAATATATGCACAACATTTATTTTAAAATATTTCGCCTTATGGGGCATGTAGAATTTGCCTATTCAATACAAATATAAATAGCCCTAAGGGTTATCTAATTGGGTTTGTTTTTTGATTAACACATAGAAAATTTTTTTAAAATATACAAAAGTAATTAAAAATCAAATGTAGTCAAATAAAAAATTACCCAATCAATCTTACAAGTACTAAAGGTAAACTTTAATATAGAACATAGAAATTTTAGCAATTTAAAAACATTAAGATTAATGTTTTAAATAACTTTCTCTCACCTTCTCAACCTGGAATACTTGAAAAATTTGTCTTAGTCAAAATATATTTAATTTTTTTTATCGCAGTTTGATGAATTTGTTGTTTTTCAAACAAGTATTAATTTTTGCGCAATGTCAATACAATGTCAATTTTGCGCAATACAATGTCAACTATTCAATTCTACCGATATAAATTTATAATTATGTTTTTCTAATTTCATGTTAAAGACACCTGACACCAGTGGCTCAGCGAGACTACTTTAATTCTAAGGTAAAATAGTTGATAAAATAACATAGAATGACACTTTTTAGATATAAGAAACAAATTATAAGAAATCGAACTAAAGAACTAAATATCACCTTTGCTGATTTAGATATTTATTATGTCCTACACAGGGCCGGCTTAACCATAAGGCTAAAAAGGCTATAGCCTTAGGCCCTTGAAAATTTTCGGCCCACGATTATGATAATGAATTTTATTTTTTATCAGATTTTATTTAAAAAATTTTCTAAAGTAAAACGTTTTATAGGACGTTTAATTATGATATCGTTTTCATTATTGAAAAGAGTGAAAAGTATTAGGATCGAATTTATTTAATGCTTTATCGGTACGCAAGTACAGTGAACTCGCTAGAAATTCGAATGTCGAAAAAATAATTCACGATTTTGCTAGCATAAAAAGTAAAAAAAAAAACTTCTAAAAACTATTCAATTATTATTGTTAAATAAAATTTATAACCAAAATTTTTGCGTATTTATTCACCTGTGTTCAATGACATAAAAAAAAATTTTTTCGGCCTTTTCAGAAAATTAGCTTTCGGCCCAAAAAATGCTTAAGCCATCCCACTTACCAAACTAATTGTTGAATTTCTTTTTCATTGATGTCATTTTCTTTTGTAGTATCCTGAATTCGGGAGTACTTATCTGCTTATTTGAATTTTTTAGCTGAATTTTTCTCCACTCATGATATGTAAGCGTCAGAGAAAAGGCAACGGTTTACCAAGAAATTACAAATAAAAATACAACCTAAAAACAACATATGAAAAATTTTCGGTATGAAAAAATTCTTTTTGTGTAATTTTAATCTAACAGTAGGCCGATTACCTCGTATTTCAAAATATTAAAATACTTGAAATCGGCATAGAGCAACCATGAAATATCATACTAAAAATTTTCTCTGTATACACAAAGTCTTATAATCCAAAATTTAATATAAAATTGCGGAATTTGTAATATTTTGTGAAACTAAAGTATTTTGTTTGATAATCAACCCCATTGAGTTATAAACGTAGTTGATTAACTTTTAGGGAATAAATTAACTAATAAAATAGTACTAAGCAAACAACACAAAGTAAAGTTATTCATTTTCACAAACGAAAAAAGACATTTTATAAATTTTGAAAATGGCTTAAGTCCATTTTAGTTTTTCAGAAAAAGCTTTTATTTCTAGTAGTTTATAATATAAATTACATTATATATTTAAGGTTATAAAGGCGTAAAAGCAGCTTAGTACTAAGTAACAATATTTTCGGAACAAGTCAAATAAAAACCTTTCAATAATATCTCAGTACAAGAATTTTTGTACTTAAATCACTTTGATTGATAACTTATTTAAGTAAGGCTAACTTATTTTCCCTTAAAACTTAATAAATTGTCTTAAGAAGACAATCACAAAGAAGATTTTTTCTAATGCCACACGAGTAGTACGACGGAGTGGCAGGATGGAAGATTGTCCCAAATTACTACCAATAACATGTTCGATACATTTAATTATTTTTTAATCACCTCATGAATTGCTTTGATATATTAACAAATGACATAATAATAATTTTATACTATGTTTTATATCACTTTTTAATTTAAAACAAAAAATTTATGTAAAAATATTAAAAAATAAGGTTATGTGCTTCAATATATACATCATCTGCCTTTAAACTGACTGATGTTGACATTCAATTTGAATTAAAGATACAATAATAAAATCATTTTTATATGTTATCCAAATCTTATTTTTCATAACATTGAATTTTCAGTGTAATAAAAAATATCAACTAATATCAAAAAACTTTTTTTGTGATTTTATCCAAATTATATAATTTTATTAATGAAATAGCAAAAGAAAAAGGAAGCAATCTATAATACAAATATGAAGGCAAAAGAAGACATTTTTAATATTTTATTTTTAAAAAAGGGACAACATTTCATTTTAAATTCCAAAAAGCTGTATCCCAAAGTTCAAATTCTTTAAATATATAATTTGAAAAGAGACCGTAATACCATTTTGTAAAAATAATGTCTCTATTTTTTCTTATTGTATAAAATTTCAAACTTAGGCCTAAGCTACTAACAACTAAAACTTTGTTATCCATTCAATATTAAACTTTTCATAAAAAAATCTGTGAATTTAATTTCGATAGTAAAAAATTTCATATTCTTAACATTTTTTGAATTTTTTAAAGGACAATTTAAGATAGATATTAGAATTTTATTTAAAAGAAAAAAACCAAAAAAAAAAAACAAAACAAAAAAATAAATTTACCTTACTAAGTTTATACCCTTTTAGAATTTATTTAGAATTTTATGTTAGTCATCCCAGACACGTAAACCTTTTTCATCAATCACACAAAGTTTACCTTTTTTTGTAAGACTTATATAAAGAAACATCAGTATGGTATCTGTTCTAAATGAAATTAGTAATTTGAAGTCCTGTAATCTGTTTTTGCCGCATCTAAAAACTTTCTCATATAGATATTTGATTTTGACCTATCTTTCTAGCAAATAGAAAACTTCAAACCAAGTCTAATGAAAAATTAGGTTAAATCTTTAAAGCAACTATCCTAACAAAGTTCTTGATTTGAAAATCCTCTTATCAACAAAACTATAACGTTTGCCTTGAGCTTTGACGAAAAGGACATGACATTTAGGATCCCATATTGTTTTATATATACATATATGTATATATATACTTATATATAAACATGGACTATGATGGTAAAACATTTTTGTTGTTTTTGTGGTCGTTTAATAAATTTCTAATAATAAATTTTATGTGATTCCTGAATTAGGTACAGCTGATAACATAAATAAAATTTAATTAGTTATAATATTAGATTCATTCATATAGACCTAAATGTTTATACACAAAGGACTTCTAATAGCTTTCTATATATGCTATTAGACTTTAGTTAGCCAAATTTACTAGAAATGTTACTGCTAAATTAGGAATGCTAATGTTTTAGATACTTGAATCTCAGAAGTAAAATTTCAAGGCAATTTATCTTTGTATTTGTTTTTTCGATCGACAAGTGGAGAACGAAAAATTACTATTTCCAATTTCAAATTGTTTTGAGTGTTGAAAAATTAATCATTACTGAAAGGAGTTTTTGGTTTGTTTTGTTTTTTTTTCTGGAGATTTTACCCAATTTTTTTTGCAAAAGGAAGGAAACAAAATCAATAGTATATAGTTTGGGGATAGTTAAGCCCTTTGGAATTTTTTGTAACATCTTTTTTGCAAGGATTTAATGATTATACGTTTTATCATTTAATATTTTGAATTTTTCTCCGTGTCATAGTGATTTGAACAAACATAATATATTCAAACTTCGTTTTCTTTTTTATATTAATAAAACTAACTTTTTGTTATGCTGATATACCTTTTTTTGATTTATTTTCAATGATTCTAAAGATTTAAATTTTGGCTAGATTCTTTATTTATTTTTAAACTAAGGGAAATTTTCTGCAAAAACAAAATTTTAGAAATTTTTATATGATCTTTAGAAATTAAAAATGTTTTAATGTCTGACATTATTTAATTAGAGTTTTAGGAATATTATAATAATAATTCATTAAATATGTTTTTACATGTGAGTAAATCATATTTCGTTCAAAAATTATTGTAATATTTTTCCCTTAACAACAAAAACGTAGTTTTTTCGCCTTTCAAGGTAGTGCAACTAGAGAAATTTATGGTTTTTAAAAACCAATTTCTAATTTTTGGTTTTAATTTATGTTTGAGCATTCCACAATTAGCATCTAAAAACTTTTTCTCCAGGTTCAATTTAAA
The DNA here is from genome assembly GCA_947359355.1 of Acrocera orbiculus. Taxonomy (NCBI): domain Eukaryota; kingdom Metazoa; phylum Arthropoda; class Insecta; order Diptera; family Acroceridae; genus Acrocera; species Acrocera orbiculus. Next base: position 27,753,289 of record OX375757.1, read on the forward strand.
AAAATTATTACCAAAAGTATCTTCAACACATTTTAAATATACAATTTTTTTTAAAGTTTTTGTTTGCAAATAGTTTTTTTTTAGTTTTACTTTTGTAAATTTTAGCTATTCATCCTTGTTTTCATTTGCAGTGGAGTTTCACTGCCAAAATTGCCGAAAGTTTTTAGTGCAGTATATTGGTAGAAATTTCGAGATATTATTTAATAAAATATCCCTAATGACACAACAAAAACTACTTTTGCCCTGAAAAAATACTTTGAAGTTAGAATGCCAAATATGAAAATTTTTGTGTCGACCACAGCAAAGTGAGAATCGCCATAAAGTAATTTGTTAGGTTGAGGTTTAAAAGGAAATTTGAATTAAACTTTAATGCTTGCAAAAAGAAAAACAAATATTTTTAAGTTGAAATTTATAAATTTTTTATTTCCTTTGCTTAAATGATAAATGAAGGTTAGTAACACATGTATATAGGCATGTTCAACATTTTATTACTATTCTGTTACATTTATCACCCTCTTGAAAATCAAATAGTTCATTTTTAACTTTTTGTGGAAAGTTCGGATGAGAACATTGAGTTAAATAGTTATAAATTTATCACTAGTGCGAAATAAAAATTCATTACGATCTTACCGCCATTGTAAGAAGTGGGCAAAATTTGTTAGTTTTTTACTTTTAAGGGGTTTTCTGGTAATCTGATAAGAAAATTTTTTATAGAAGAACGATATAGTTACAGGGCTACGAGGAGTTTTTATTAAAAAAAATTTTTTTTTGCAAAATCATGACAGTTTCAAAAATAAGTTAGGCTTTTTTCGCCTTTCGGAATTATTCGAAAATAAAAAAAAAATATACTAAAAAGCACTTCATAATACGATGCTATGATATATAAAGAAACTCTATGCCAAATTTCAACTGAATCGATTAAGTCGAATTTGAGATCTCATGTACCCAGTTTCGAAAAAAGTAGTTTCGAGAAAAACTGGTTTAAATTTTTAAAGAATGTAAAGAACTGTGTACCAAATGTTTAACAGAATGGGCTGTAACTCCAAAAATTTTTCGAATTATGAAAATATGCAAAAAAAGAAAATCAATTTTTTCGAATTTCTAAACCAGAATACTCCGTTAATCTTAGCAGCTTACAAGTAGTTTTTACTTCTCCAAATAGTTCTTAGTTCTTATCTCATTGAGGGCTCTGCTTACTTAACTTAAGTAATGTTGGCATTACTCAAATTTCAAAAGAAAATAAAAAAGTACAATTTTTATAATTAGAAAAGTATAAAATTAGCCTCATATTATTCACTTCGTTTCAAGCGATCGTACTAGGAACCCACTGCTAATTTAGCTACGTATAAAGTTATCGATAAAACCGTCTCAAATTTAAAATAATTTCAAACGATATTTTGTTGACATCCAAATTAAGAAAATAATTAAGTATTATCCTTCTAAAAATATAGTAAAATATGACTGAGTGAATCAAAATATATAACTTTGTCTTCACATTTTTGCAAAGAGTTGAATATACTTATTTTACTTTTAAGAACTTAATTGCCATTACGTTTAAAAAAATTATGAAAAATACTGTAGAATTTCAGGAATTTAAGTTATTAATTGAAATAAAAATATTTACACATGACATGAGAATTTTCAATGTAAAAGAACTGCCAATTACTGTTGTATATAACAGCCAAAAAATTATTTTTTAAGCTAAAAATTTGCAAACAGCTTAAATCATATCACATTTATCTGTTTTACGAAAAATCTATAAGTTGGATTAGGCATATTCTTCAAAATCTAGCAAGCAAGTACTACATAATCAGATAATATACAATTACTACATCACAAATTATCAGCTTTCCCAAATTACGTTTTCTAAAAAGTCCACTAGTATTTTGATTGTGAACGGAAGTTTACTGCAAAATATTTAGCTAGTGTTGAAAGAGCAGTAAATCATAAACTTAAAAAAAATAGAAATAACTAACTACAACAATTTCAAATTGTTCTTTGATACGCTAATTCGTTGTTAAAAATACAAATCCTTACAAAGTCAATTTTCTTTATAGTCCAAATCCCTGAATTAGGTGCTTAGAGCTTTTGATAAGTTTATGAGATGATACCATAAATCTATCTTATAAATTCATCAAATTTATATTTTTATCATAATTACTCACAGCCATAATAAGTAAATTTAGTGGCATAAATATAACGGGATTGATCCCCATTCCCTTTAGCTAGCAATATTTTAGTGGTAATTAAAGAAAAAAGCTAAGACGCCTAACAACCTTCATATCCAACAAAAAATCATATCCTTTCCCACCATTGCAAGAGGCCATCTACATAAGTAAGTAAATTTATAATTCTTGGAAGAAAAAAATTTCATTAATTTTAATCAAATATTTTAAAAAGTATATTAATAAAGATCCTACATTAAAATTTAAAAAATCTATTCGTTAAGTAGATAAAAAAAACTTTGGGTAAATTATTTTCAATGTATACAAAATATAACTACAAAGGCATAGTTTTCATTTAAATTGACTTCCTTTTAAAAAAAAATAGATAATTCTAACATAAGGACACCTGTGTTTTAATGGTTATTTTATTTTACTAATTTTGAAAATAGTTGCTCAATCCTAATACTGTAAATTAAGTGAATTTCAATTACACAAACAGAATCAAGAGTTAAGTCAAAGAAAACTTAAGTATAAAACTTAAAGTGAAAAATGTCATAAAAAACTTTCATAGAAATAAGCCACAAAGACTTTTTTAAAGTATTCCATTTGCAGCAATTTAACGATAAATACCCACATTGCAGTATTCTATTATGTTAAACATAACAGCTACAATTATCCTTTATTATTTAAAACTGCAAATAATTACAATAATGTGAAAACTTAGCCTAATATATGGCTCTTAATTTGCATTTTTATTTGTTTTTTTTTCATGTATAGTATTCATTTTAATGAGATTGACCCGTAATTTTGGGCTATTATGATATAATTAACGTCTTTACAGGGATTAATAAAGGGACAGTTAAAATAATACTTCGACTATTCAGTGCAATGCTTTAAGCTTGCCTCTGTCAATATTTATCGTAAAGGATAATATAACTACTGATAATTTACTAAAAGCAATTATAGGGTAAATATTTTGTATTTTTTTCACTTCACCAAGCAAAATTTGGTTTCTATGTATAGTTTTAATACCAAACAAGCAAATTGTTATAGCTAAATATATGAAACGATTTGCAAGAAGAAACAAATTTTCATGTGATTTGTCCGTGACGTATTATAAAATGTTTTAGGTAAGCAAATCATTGGTAACTCAAGAAATAATTGTCTTTATATAACAAATACTGATCGGAATCTTTATAACTAAAATTTACCATACAAAATGTCATTCATTCCTGTTTTATATAAAACGAAGTACTATTTGTGTATCCTCGGTATGAATTGGCTTTTATGTATTGAAAAGCTAATGGTTTTTTCTTTTTCAATGATTTCAGAAATAATCTCCATCATCAGAGCAATTTTTGAACTGTTTTTTAATATTTGTAAATGTTAAAAATTTGACATTACAATAAATGGTTTAAAAAAAAAAACAGCAAAATAATTTGAAAACTTTAAGTTCTTAGGAAAATGTTAATTCATCGAAGATTCTATTTTATCCAAGTAGTTATATTTTGGATAGTGACTATAGTTTTTGCAGCTTGGATTAAAAAAATTAACATAATTTAATATAAAGTAAAGTTTGTTTAGCAAAGAAAACAAACTACAGGGCTAACAAAAAGTTTCATTAAGGATTCTATATTTTCCCTTTTTTGTGTATTACATTAAAATTACGATCATTTTATCATGAACAAGGAAAAAGCTTAAAAGCTAGTTAAAAATTAATAACTTAATGTTTAAAATGCTAATAATAGCTGTGATAGATTTTATACGAAGCTTATAATCTTTGTAAGCAATGTAAACTTATTCCTTTGATTCCTTTGATAACAAGATAACGAAATCAATAATGTTGTAATCGAAAATTGTGTAATTGTAATAATTAAATTCTAAATTCCTTTTATATCAAACTACAAAGATAAATAGATTAAAATATACTATGAATTTGTATTGTCCTTAAAAATTGCAATTTGCTATTTTTAAAAGTCTGAATAAATATAAGAAATTTAAAATTCTTTGGATCAACTAACCTTAATATATACCCAACCTAGATTTTAATCTAAGAAAACTTCTCTAAAATCCTTGGTAAAAGTTAGCAGCCATAGAAACTACTTTTTAAATGCATTCAGTTAAACAATTACTGTGACACTTTCTGACTAATTACACCTTAAAAATATATATATATGTATATGTATATAGTTGAATACACTTTAATTAATCAATATCACAGAATAATACACTTCAAACTGCAAGACAATTCTTTTAATTAGGCCAGTAAAAACATTAGTATAAGAACATTAAAAAAGAAATACACTCACAAAAATAAGACGAGACCAAGAATAAGTTAAACACTTGATCCGTACCCTTGTACTATCCCTTGATATCCTTGAACACTTAAGAAAGCTGTTAAACAGCATCGATAGGCTCCTTCTGTTGTCCTAATAATTGGCAAGATAAGGGAATGTCTAAATCTCATTCACTCATACCCTACCCCACCCTATCCAGTTTGGTACCAATTTATTTTTCATTGAAAAAGTAAAGACAACAAACGACAAAAAGAAATAATAAGATAAATCCACCTTCATCTATTGTGTAACACCTGAACAAGGCGACATCGACTTTTACGACAAAGAGCGCGCATCAATTGCGTTAACTTACGGACAAGATTTTAGTTTTATACGAAAAAAACTTTTATTTATAAATTCAGAAATATAATCATTCCCGGTCGAATGTCTACGACAGACTGAAATTAGGATTGTGTAGCAGAAGCAGTAAAAGTCATGGTTCTCAGGGTGGTTGATGGGCGAGTTAATTTACTGCTGGAGTAAAATTCGCCGCATATTTAGGATGAATTACAGGGGAAATAGAAGTGGGGAAATTAAATTTTTTGAAATATATGCTATTCGGGAAATAAAGCGAATTAGTTATCAATCTTCGAACAAAAGAATAAGATTTGTAATTTTTTATGTCCTGATTTAAAAACGTACTTGGAAGTACAAAGTTTATGATATATTTTTTTTCAAGAAATATTTGGGAGATTTTATCGTTAAATTATTTGATTTAATATCAAAAATTCATTCTTTGAATATTTTTAGTAATCTAATTAACTGACTTTAGCTAACAATAAGTACCTATATGTACAGAATATGATCAGAAATTGTAGAAAAATCTAAAACTAGCAATATACTTTATCTTAATTTGTAGTTTTTGAATAGAAATAAATTTTTTATTTAAAAAGAAATCCCCTGTTGAACATAAAGCTTTGTTAAAAATAACTTAGAACTCAACTTAAATTAAATTAGTAACCAAAAAGTTTGGAATATAACATCAAAGTAATGTGAAGTTTACCCCATTAATTACTAAATAAATTTATGTTAAAATAATTGTTATACATAAATATATTTATATTTATATAGTTTTGAATATAATGAAAAACCCATGAAAGCATTGGAAAAAGCGCTTTTTTCTTTAAGAAAAGCAAAGCAAGATATATTTTTCTTTGAAAGTGGAATTTATAAGAAGGCTAAAACTTTTGTTTTAATTTTCTAAGTGTTATTTCTGGCAAATTGTCCTGATTGTCAGTTCTTAAGGCAGAAAGGTTGTAGCAAATGTGATAAATCAGATTTGGAAAAGAAGTCATATTTGTAAAACACATTGAGTGGTATCAGAGCTAGTAAATAGGTCTTGATTCTTTATTTTCTTACATCATATATTTTTCCTGCTGCCATTTTTTCTTACTTTTATTCAATGACTTAACTTATATTTGGCCTTGATCAATGCTATTTTTTAAGAAAAAAACCAGGATTCCTTCAAATAAATTTATGATATATTCATATTAGCAAGCACAACTTATGATTGTGAATTTATATCATGATGCGGTTAAAATATTTTTTCCAAGTGCTCGCTTCAACGTTTGATACAGAGAACCATATAAAATGGATCACTATAGTATTTGTTACTAACATCAAGTTTTGATTATGCCACCTCTTTATTTTCATCTTCGTAATAAATTGCGAATTGATTATACAATTGACCATCTTTATGCATAAAAATTAAACTTTTTGTGGCTTAGACTAGAAACGGGCGGAATGATTACTTTCTTATATTTAACAATTGATTTAATCTTAAAAATCTTCCTTTTTTATAATATATAATAAGCAACCAAACATGCAAATGAGAAAAGCAAAAGTTGTGTTCCCTATAAATATAACGAAAAATAGCAAACAAAGCCGCAAAGCTCACTTCACTGATCCCAACATAAAAAAAATTAAAAGAAAATTTAACAGGGAACGGAAAATAAAAATACAAGAGTGAGGCATTCGCTCGGCTGCCACTAATTGCGTTTAGCAAACATAACATCTTTCCAAAATCTTTTGGTGTTGTTGACTACAGTAAATAGCTACTTTAATACCGAACTTTTTGTATACCTTAATGAAGTTAATAGCACTCAGGCCCTTATACGCAGACATGAAAAGATTTTTCTTTGAAAAATGTAATCTGATATGATAAGGAAGTCGGGAATAAGAAGCAATGGGATCCTTCGTTTATTTATTTGTTTGTTTTTTAGAGCAAGCTTTAAATCTTCTTTTTACTTCCTGAACATATTATTCAGAATAAATAAAATTTTTATCAAGGAAAGATATATTTTTGTTAAAAAAATGAGTTATTGTTGTCAACTATTAAGTAAATGTTATTATGAATCAACCAATAACAATATCTTTAGAAAGGAGATGATGTAATTAAATTTAGGTTGATTGTCATAAAATAAATTGAAAATTAATTTCAAAAACTGGCATTTTAATAAACTGTCAAATACTTCTTGTGGTGTAGAAACTTAACATTGAGACTAGATAGCATAACAAGTATTCTTACTGTTTATAGTCAGGACACAACATTTAGAAATTTGTATGTTGGTGAGAAAAGTTTAAATTAGCGGAAGTGATGATAAATTATTAGTTTTTTTTATATTTCACTTAGTGACATTTTTATTTGACAATTGGAAACAAGGTGAACAACATTATCCTGACTTACATTTTTTTGAAGCACAATCCTTTATAGCTATAGGGCAGCTCTGACTTCAGTTTTTATAACTACATAATTCAACACAATGGCCTTAACAACAAACAGCTGAAAATCGCTATTTTAAAACAGCCAAAAAATTGTCTTAAATCTTGCAATGCTCTTCATTAGTTTTATTATAGTTACTAAGGGTGAAAATAATGGGAGTATTTAATAACAAAGAAGAATGCATGTGAGTTGGTATGATAAACAAAACCTAACTATAAGCCTCGTAAAATTAACTTGCCAAAAACTTATAGAGTTATATCAAAACAATAGCTCTTAATTTTATAATATTCCAACTGAAAATACCAATTTATGAATTCAAATCATAAAGCAGAAGTATTCATGATAATAAAATGTACCTACTTAATACTTAATTGGATACCACCTCTAAATTAATGAACTAAAAGTCATTTTAATTTCAACACATTAATTCAACACATGTAACATATAAAATAAAATCAATTCAAATGAGAGTCAAGTTTTTTTATTTTCATAACTGGCATGCAGCAATGTCCAAAAGGAATCAAAGAATTGGAAATTGTTTAATATTTGCACTAATGAGCAATATTTTCAGCTGCTCTTATAAATAAAAGAATTAAATTTTCTGAATTAAATTGAATAAATGCTATGCTTTATATTAGTGAAAAACTGAGGAATGTATATAAACGCTTCCTCAATTAAAGAGCCTATGGTCTGGACTTTCCTTCGCTGTTTACATATATAACCACATAAAATAATTTAATCATGTGAATTTGGTTTTCGTAATATCCTCCAAAAAAAAAACATTTTTTGACATTATTTTATGCATGAAAGGGAAGGTAAGATAAAAACAATCAATATAATGTTATTAGGCATAGGTTTGAACAAAAAACTTGTTGTTTAAAAATATATATGAAATAATATAAAAAAAGGATTTCATAAGTATAGCTGGAGAAATTAAAAATATTGACTTTTAGTCTATTTGAAGGTGGGATACCACTTTTTGATCAAAATCAAAAATTTTTCTAATTAACTTATTAAAAATTATAAGCGTATTTCTCTACTGAATGTTGTTTTAAAGATGGGGTTGAAATTTGAAATGAAAATATTAAAAATTGAATTAGCTATGGGGCATCCCGTTTTGAAAAATTAAGTTTTGATTAAAATGGGTTTGAAATTTTTTTGATTAAAATGGTTTGAAGCCAGCTTTAAATGTTTTCATCAAGTTTGGAAAAACGAAAGTTTTAAGAAAAACAAAATGTTTTTATGTACAGAAATTTTTGCTACAAACATACCTTCAAACATATCCTTCAAGCCAATCAAACAAAAAATCATTGCCCTAAATTTCTATAGTGAGATATTTTCTTAAGAAGTTATTTTCAGATTGTTGGTTAGAAAAACATCAAATCAAATTAAGAAAAACCAGAAATCAATAACTGTAAAATATCAGTTTTTTTTTTGTTTTCATTCAATATTTTAGTGTAAGTAGATTTAAGCTTAATAATTCATATAATTTTTGCTTTAAAAAAAAAAAAATTAAAGGCTTTACGTTTATCATTTTTTAAATTTATATTACAAGTATTTTTCTGATAACCTTTTACTCTCCATTCAATTTATTAAGGAAATATGTAAAAAGATTTTTATTTTGAGAATTTTTCAAAATCAATATGTTAAACATATGGCTCATTTTTCGTGAGCTAAATAAAAAAACAGTAAAAACAAATAAAAATGCAGCCTAATTGAAAACAACCCAAGTAGCAGTTTGCCTAAAAATGACCTAAAATAAAGACAAATAAAAGCATAATTCTTGCACACATTATTGACACAATGTGGTCGCAGCGACGTAACTGTGTCTAAATTGTGTCAAAATGTTAAAGCCTGTACAATTTCGCAAGATTTTTGATGGAAAAATTTCTTTAAGCATTGAGGGTGAAAAAATTTTTAACCAAAAAGTGTGAAATTTTATTAAATATAAGGATAATTTGTATTTTTTTTTAATAAGAAAGGTATTATTTGACAAAGTATGGTCGTTTACTTACATTTATCAATGTTTCAAATATATTTACTGGTTTTAAAATTACAAGATCAATAATTATCGCAAAATCCCAGGGCGCATGAATTTTACGTAAGCACAATCTTCACTTTCGCAATAAATTTAATTTGGCATATAACTTCAGTGTTATTCGGTAAATTTATGCTTCATAAAATATCAAATAATAAAATATCAATAAGAAATTATTTCCATCTTCATTACTTTAAAAAATATTTCTCATCCATATATGTACTAGATTGATAAATGCATACATTTATAAGAAAAATTATATACTTGTAAGTCAAAAATTGTAATAGAGGTTTCATTTTGTGTCCTCTTGACACATTTTAGTCGCAGTTTACTACTTTGTTACCAATTTGTGTGCTCTTGACACATTTTAGTCGCAGTTACCACTTTGTGACTACTTTGTGTGCTCTTGACACATTTGGCACTTTGTGTTGCACCAATGTCGAAACAGGGAGGTAACTACGACGTCATGGCGACGGAACTCTGTTTCATCATTGAAACATTTTTAAACACGGCGACGTCGCTGCGACTAAAATATGTCAACTATTTCTACTTGGGATATATATATCTTATAAATGGTGTCTTTTTGTGAAGGATTCAACAAAATCTCCACCGTATTTTTCACAATGAAAACAAATTTTGTAATAGTTCTTCCTTAGTTCATTCTGTAGGTACTACTAGTTGAAAATTACAATCGTTTGATAATGGTGTTGGATCCTTTGATTTGCTAAATATACAAAATAGAACATTTTGGGATGGTTAATTTTTATTGAAGATTTAGTAACTTCCTTGCGATCTTGCCTTTTGAAAAGAGCTTTGAGTTCAAATAATTTGTAAAAGTTCTTAATAAATGTTTTGGAGTTTCAGATTATTTGAAGATCCTTTTCCCAAAACTATCAGAGGTCAAAGTCAAAGTGAAAGACATTCGCTGATGCGAATATGCACCGAAAATACAAAAGAAGAAAAAAATAGGACCAATGAAGAGCTTATAAAACAAATGATGGTCTACAAAAATAAGACTGAAACAGCTTTAAAGCTGTATTTAATTATTTTTTGCTCTAACAAAAATCTAACAGAGATCTAACAGTTGTAAAAAAAAGATATAAATTTTTCTTAAAATTTCTTTCACAGATTTATTCAAAACCTTGAGAATTAAAGGAATCTCAAGCCAAACCCCTGCTCGTGCTACCCGCAGAATCTGATAAAAGAAAAAAAACACTGGAATAAAAAATTGCATTTCCCAAAACAATTTTTGTTAACTAAATTAAAAATTAGATTTTCGAATAACAGGATTTTTTATTTTTTCAATCAAAATAAAATAGTTATAAAGTATTTCACTATACTTTTACATCATTATTAATACCAATTAAATATATTCTTATCTTAAATGTCAATGTCCTAAATGTAAAATGTTCTATGCTTAATAGCTTCCTTCCATTTGTAAACATATAGAGTATTGTGTGTTTACATCAAATTGACAATATGAGTTTTGAACTTCTAAAAAAGAAAAATTCAGAAATATTTTATAACCATCAAAGTCAATCTTATAGACATAAATTAAGAATTTTGATCCTATAAGAATCTATTTGTCGTTTTGTGCTGTCACTCATAGAGATAACTTAAAACAAGATTCCGTATTTCGAAATGAAAATTATGACCTGATTTGATCCCTCTAGAACTAGATACATACAAAACCACCCATATGTTAGAATAAACAAGCTATTAAGGATAAGATTTCCTTTTAGTGTCATCTAACTAATCTTTGTTCAAATTCTTGTTTCTGCCTGTCATCTTAGATCAAAATAAGCTAGAAAAGATATTAAAGAAATTGTTTAAGGTTTCAAAAGTGTCACTATTAAAGGGACTTTTAAGATATACAAAGTAACTAGAAATGTTTATATGTATATTAAGGACAAGTACTAAATGGAAAGTATGTGCAGTGCACAGTAAGACTTTACTTGTAATACACTAGTGACTTCTAGAATTTTTTATTCACAATTCCGAGTATAATAAATTTATATTCCTGTTAAAAAGCAAACCTCTTTTAAGAAATTCGAGAGAAAAAAATTTACTCCTTTTTTTTAATTTTTAAGAAATTTTTGTTTTACATTTTACTCATTTACTTCATCAAAATACCTGTGCACTTAATTTTATCTTATGATAAGAACTTTCACTTAGACTTCAAAACTTTTCCGCTACACAAAGTAACTAGAAATATATATATATATATAAAGGATAAGTACTAAGCGAAAAATATGTGCAGTATATAGCAAAGTCATCACATTCAGAATTTTGTATTCACGATTCCAGTATTAAAAAATTTTTCCTGAAGAAAACAAGCCTCTTTTAAGGCATTCGAGTGAAAAAAATAAAATCCTTTTTTTTATAAATTTTTATAAAAATTTTTATTTTATATTTTACTCACTAGAAGCTCTAAATACCTGTGCTCTAAATTTTTTCTTATGCTAAGAACTTTTACTTGATAATTAGACCAACAACTAGCAAGTTGGATTAGACTAAGTTTGAGTGTTAAATATGAAGAAAAAGAACAAATGAAGTACCCAACTTGACACAAATAAAATGTAAAACTAACAAAAGTATTAAAAACTCAACTAATCCAATTGATGCAAATAATTTCTTTTAATACGAATTTAAGATTCAAAAACCACAGTTTATTTAGAAATAAAACTTATGCATTAAGACAATAAAAGGCTTTAATTTATGCACCCCTTACTATGAAAATTATTAGCGATAAAACCTTTTCAAATATTCCACTTCTGTGGGTAATTTCTAATAATCCTGTTATTCTTTAATACGCTTAAAAGATTTTCATAGTTCCAAAGAGAGGGAAAGAAAAAAATTTTTTTAAAAAAATCGATTTCAGTGAATGACGTGACTATGCTTTACCAAATTGACATTTCCTTGTATTCCCATAGTTAAGCTTCGTGGTAATCATATATTAATTTTTAGGTATACACTAAGGGTTAAGCCAGTTCAATTTATTCTCTACGATTTAGTTTTACTAGGATAAACTAAATAACTTTGTTAGGGTTATCGTCCAATTTATCGCCAAAATATGGCATTGTTTGCTAGTTAGTAGAGTCTTAAATCATGACCGAAAAACCAAAGCATTAAAAAGGATATTGAAAGCAAAGTTATTGGAACAAAATAACAAAAAGCTTTAGCGGATAAATTTATTTCTATATATGTATGTTTATATATATATTTAGAAATAAAAATGAAGACGACATTTTTTTTTCTATTTTACTAAAAGATTACATGCTAAAAGCACGTTTCTATCATGGTTAACCGAATCAAGATTTTATATAAGCAATTCTATATTTCTTTTTTGGGATTTTGAAGAAAGACGAAATTTTTGGATAGCACATAAAGCTGTTATTAAAATTATTTATTTACGATAATATGAAATTCTTAACCTAAAATAATCTTGTAATAGTAGTAAAAATTTATTTTATCATAAATGTGTTATAAAACACAGGAAATATATTTCAATTTTTTTAGTATAAATAGAAATATAAAATTGAAAAAATTTGGTTTGAAAACTAAAACCTGAGTGTTAACTTTTTTATTGATATAAATTTTGTTTTATTTAAAAGTTAATTAGAATTAATAATAAAATATGCGTGAAAAGCATAAAATTTCTGTACATAAAGAGTACAAAAAAGCTTTGCAGTTATTATAAGATCAAATTGTATTTTATTTATTTTAGTACATGTCAAGTGAACAAAAAATTTGGTAAATAAATTTCGTATTTATTTTTATTATAAAACCTCAGTCTGAAAAGTAGTAAAAAAAAGAAAACAAAAGTGCATATGAAAATTTCTAACTCATTGCGGGGGTTTAATTTTTTTTTCTACCTTCTGTGTTAAATTGTCTAGTTTGCTAAGTCTAAACTAATCAATTTAATTGCCTAAGCGAAAATCATTCAGTGTCTAAGTAAATCTAATCTATACTCTTGAAAGGATTGATCTAGTATTTGATCGATGGCGATTGCAGAAACCAATTGAATTGGAAATTATAATAATTTATAATAATGCGAATAATAATCAATATAAATCATCATCTTTTAAAAGTCATGCCGAAATCTGTATACTATACATTAAGTTTATATTTTTGTAAGCTGTGTTTTATTGCAAAGCAAAGCATTTGTTTGATATTTGGTAATATAATAGTCATCAATATTCTACTGCAGTTTACACAATACTAATTATTATCTTCATTGGTTTTCTTGGTAGTAAGAATGATTGATTTTTTGTGATTTTATGATTGATTTAAAAATTGATGAATAATTTTAAAACATTGCGTTTATATTAACCCTTACCTTACAGTTTCCAGTAATTAATATGAGCATATCCTACTTGGTTGGTTTTTTTGCCACTGAAAATATGTATTTATATTTATGTCTTTTAGGAAAAAATTGACGTCATCTGGTATTATCAATCAATAAATAGCAGGTAATGTTTGCCTGAAATTTTCTGCATCTTATATTAAATGCGTTCCAATACAAACAAATATTAATCAAAAGTTTAAATCAAGAACTTTTACACTAAAAGTCAATAAGCTTGCATTTTGTTACATTTTTCTCATGGTAGACGTTTTGAAAATTTTATACGTGAAGATTTCAATGGAATCATATTCAATTGAAACCATGTAGCAAAATTAACGTTTCTTTCATCAGACAGTAATGTTATTTGTATGTCAAAATTTTTTAAAGTTATGGTTAAGTTACTCCTAAATCAAATTACTAACAAAATCAATCTAAAAGAAAAATTTATTCTTTTGTTTAGCCAACCAAGTATATCTTTATTTTTTACATTTGTGGCTTATGCATAATAGAATCTATACATATGAAAATTTTTCCATATATTAAAATTTAGTTTTATTTCTAAATTTTAAAGTGATTGGTGAAAAATTTTCAAAATATCTTCAATTTAAAAATAAAACATTCAAAACACATTTTTAGGATTTGATAGAGATATTTTTATAAAAAATTTACTACTTTCACTTAAGAACTCATACAAACTAGAAAAAGAATATAATTAAGAAAATTAAAAATTTATTTTTGCGTCATGAAATCTTACTCATCCAATTTATTGGAACTGCCAGTAATGTAAGCATTCAGTGTGGTTGATTTACATATATGACTTTACTTATTGTTAGTATATTTTCACTACAAAAATCTAACTTTTTTATTTTTATAAAATAAAAATGGAAGTGGATGAAATTAAAGAATTCCGTTCTTAGGAAAGAACTTAAAACTAGCATATATATGTATCTCATAGATCATTTTTTAATTCACCTTTCTATGTAATCTATAACCTTGCAAATACACAAAATTCAGATCAATAATTTTTTCACTAATATCAAAAAACGCATTTCGGAAATTTTTGTAAGCATTCTATTAAATTAATTCTATCAATAGTATTATCTCAATTGTAAGTTATGTTTTATGAGTAATTTTTCATAAAAAATATGCTAATATAAAACTAAATGCTGGAAAGTATGGAAAATAAATATCTAAAAATCAGAGACTATACAAAATTTGAGTTTAGAGAGGCAATTTTCTGTTTTTTTTTTTTGTTTATTTAAACTAAAAAATATCTAAAATATTAAATGGTATTAAATAATACCATCTTAAGGTTCTAAAAGCTTCAATCTTTAAACCTAGCCAATGAAAATACTAGTAGTTTTGTTATCAGCAGTAAATTTACTGCCGCTTGTAAAATTTAAATTATTGAGAAGTAACAGATAAACACGAAAATTGCTTTTTTAATACAAAATAATTTTTTTATATGCTTTTTTTATGTAGAAATAAATCTTTGTTTGTATTTATTATAAACCTGCGTATTAACCAAAAAAAAAACAAAACAGGCAATATTTCGGATTATATCTTATTCTCTCATGAATATATCCCTAAAGTTTAATTTTAGCTTCTAATTAGGAGTAGATAAAGGACAATGCAACTAGGGTGTAATTTTCTTTTAGATAAAATGAAAAAGGGAACGTATTTAGAAACCAAAACAATACCATCCCTTGAAGAGCCATTACTTATATTTGTCTGCGTATTTTAAGACAAAGTCGCGTTAAATTTATTGCTTTTTATATGCAACGTTTGAAAGAACAGAACGATTTTATTCCATTTACACAATTTCTAACAGAAAATAATCTCATATATTGGAATGTCTCAAGTATAAATTATATATTAAACTGAAATATATATATGTATTTATATTTATATATATTGTGATAAAAAGTTCTTTTCTTCTTGTTTTACTTTGTATTGCTCAAATATTATTAACACTTGACTGCAATTTATGCACAGTTATTGAAAAAAACTGACAAAATAAATATTCATTTCTACATCACAGAGCAATTACCATTGAAAACTAAAATGCATACAATTTCACCAAAATTGCACTTGTTCGCATTGTATTTTACAAAAAGAATATGAACAAAAAATCTGTAAGAAATATATTTTAATAATATTTTTTTTAAGGTTTTGTATTTAGCTTAAAGTATTGTAGCCCTCGTTTAAAAAATCCCATGTTTCGTATTAAGTATTAAGTACACAAAAACTCCCCTTTTAAAAAATTGTCATTGTTACGGAAACAAAAGTCTGGAATGTAGCTTACAGCTTACGACAGCTAGAAATCGAGTAATAAAATTGATTACTAGCACATGTTCCTAATTCTTCTTAAAAGGATTAAGTCATATGGAATAACATTGAAGAAATTATGTATAGTGAATAATTATTTCAAAAAATGTACAAGTAAATAAAAGAAAATGTTGATGATTTATGCTTTAGTAAATGAAATTATATCAGTTCAAAATCTACAAAAACAATTTTGCGATTAGGATAGAATCGAAACTCTTCAATCTCAAAAAAATATAACTCTGATTTCTCTAGAGAGCTAGAGGAAAATCTAAGTCAAATTAATAGTTTTCTATATATCTCGGACAATGCGATTATAGAAACAATAAGTATTGGAAGTTCATTAATTGTTTACCGAATTACTCAAACATCTCTAGAGATATTTCAGCCATCAAACAATTCAGCTTAAAGCTAATTTAAAGAATAAATAGAACGGCAATTATATGTTCATGATTAGACTGAATTCAATTAAAGCTTGTTAGGAAACTGATTTAGCTATAGAGGTATAGCTAAAAATTCAGTTGCACTCTTGTGTATCTTTACCAAAAATTCTTTGAAATAAAAAACCAATTATTAATTTTAGTTCCCTTTCACGACCATAAAAGGATATCAGACATCAAATATTCTCATTCCTAAAAAAAGTAAAAAGTTCAAAAACGGTAGTTTTTCTGTTCTCCTTTTTTTTATTATCAAAAAATGCAAAAAGTGATATTTTTCATTTAGTTTTCAGTGCTTAGTTTTAAAATTCCTCTGAAATTTGACGATTTAGTAATTCTGCTATTATTTATGAAGTGATAGTTTTGACAATTTTATAGTTTCAAGTGAGTTTTGGTATTATTTCTGTAAGTGAAAGCTTTAACCGCTTTGTGGTTTCAATGGATTGTTCTACTTTGTTTTTTTGACATTCTGTTAGCTTTGTGTATGATAACATTGACATCTTTTGTGGTTTTTATAAGTGAAAACAGGCTTATATATTTTAGGTTTAATGGTGTTTTTTATGAATTTCGATATGAACTCTTTAATCAGAAGCTTTAGCAAGTTTTTGAAAGCATGAGGGGCATTTTCTAGTTTAGTGATGCTTTTTGTAGTTTTTGACAATAATCATTCACCTTTTTGTAGCATTAAAAGTTAGGGATTATTGTGCTTTTAATAGTTTTTTGCTTTCGATGAATTTTCACATCAATTCTACAAGTTGAGATTTTAAAAGCTTTGGTGGTTTGAATGAGTCAAAGTTTAATTATTTTGATAACTTGATGGTTTTTGCTGAATTTACTTCTGCAAATAACTGTTTTTTATTAGTTGAATGAATTAATTATTTTAAAATTTTAATGCACTGTGTATTGCACACATCCGCGTTTTTAGTTATAATATAAAAATGTTAAAAAATATTTAAAAATTGAATAGAAATGGACCTAATTAGTGGTTATTGGAGAAAAATTTAATTAGAATATAAAAAAATAATAAGCTTAAATTTTAGCTTGTTTAAAAACACAGGTGTCTTAGTTTATTTAAGAGATAAAAAAACTTCAGCTAATAAGATGCGAGATTATTATTTTCAACATTAAGTACTTGCCGCATTATTTAGTGTTTTATAAATGT
Organism: Acrocera orbiculus; assembly: GCA_947359355.1. NCBI lineage: Eukaryota > Metazoa > Arthropoda > Insecta > Diptera > Acroceridae > Acrocera > Acrocera orbiculus. The sequence goes on from OX375757.1 coordinate 27,770,819, forward strand.
AATACTATATAATATTTTGAAGATTCTATATCTTCTTATGTTAGTTTTATTTAGCTTTGAAAAATATTTTACGTTAAGTTAATTTTTAAAAAATAGAAGGGATGAAAATAAATGTACAAATGATTTTAAAGTTTGATATTAATAGATAATTAAAATTAATTTTAAACAATTATATGCGCAGCTTGAATTTAATTAAAAGTATTGATATAAGGTTGATCTAGATCAAGGAATGAGTGAACAAAACTTTAAAGTGTTTTCCTGAAACTCAAAATCTACTAGGCTAATCGTTTTGAAAATTTTTTACACTACTTTTTCATATACTTTTCCAGATAATGATGACCTTTTTTGTTCTTTTTCTTTAATAATAATTAATTTTACAATAACAAATAAGTCAATATTTTAGGTGAAAGTCAGTATTTTTTCTTCCAAAGGCTAGCAAGAATTGAAAAATCGGAAAAAAATCCTCCATCATTACTTTCAAAAAAAATTTTCAATTAATAAATAAATTTTAATTTTTAAGTTTTGAATGATTCTGTTGGAGCTATGATGCACACCAAGAAAACAACTTTTTTCAAGGCGCCTCCAGATATTCATTGCCATTCGCTCATTTATTATTATTTTGAAATAAAATATTGTTAAAATGTTGTGCTATCATGTAGAATAGAGTTTCTCAAATGGTGGGTCAAGAACTGGTTCCGAGCCACTAACAAAAATGCAAGTTCGCCTTGCGAAGTAGGGAGAGAAGCAATGGCGCTTCCGATATTACGCCACTAATACCGTACCTACTTCACTCTGAGCATTTTAATATTGAAATATTATAAAATCAATCAATAATAGACAAGTAAACTTATTTTATTGTACTGATATGCCAAAATACGCAAATACGTTTTTAGTTGTTCACAAGGCAGAAGCATAAGAAAAACTGGGCCACGAGAAAAAAGTGTAGGAAACACTGATGGAGAAAATAATTAAAAAAACTTAAATTACCTGTATAGCCAAAAACAGATTCTTGAAAACATGCCCTTTTCTCCGAATTAACCGAGCCTCTCTTTAATTGAATGAAAAAAGTAAAGATCCCAAAGAAATATAGTCAGTTTTACTTAAGCGGAACATTATTAAATATTATGGTAGTGTAAGAATGCTTTCTGTTATAGACACTCATTAAAATAAAAAATGGCAGACTAATTTTTCAATATTTTTAAGAATCCCCTCATTTTGTAGACAACTTTCTCTTTTGAAAGAAGAAAAAACTAAAGTTTATCTAGGATAATGTTTTTAAACTGCCATTTTAATGGCAAAAAGCCATAAGAAACAAAATAAAATTATACTATAAAATTTATTGTATAGAAAATTTATTTTTGTGTATCAGCTAACAAACAATTAGATTGTTCCATCAATACTATATGCTTTTGTTATGTACTAAAAGTATATACGATTATGTATATTCGTTTAATTGAATAAACTAAACAAACTTATGATTTAAGCTTCAGGACAATTATGCTTGAAGTTTTAAAAATTATTAGAAGAAAAATTATAAATACTATGCCATTATTTAAGAAAGGAGCTTTAAAGACTAGCTTGTCATAACTTTAGAATAATATCTTTTAATCTTATTAGTGTAAGAATTAAGAAGTCTAGTAATGTCCAAATTTGCCAAGAGTTTCCCTTATATACAATACAAATGTATATTTATATACATATATATATTTGTTTATTTATAGTAGCTAGAATATAGTGCATAGATATTAACTTTATTAATAGATCCAGTTACCAAAAATTTCCATTAAAATAATAACTATGTCTTTTCAACATAATTTCCACCCACAAGTTTTTTCCATTCCATTAAGCCACATATATCAATTAGTTAATATTTCATATACTGTCTCATAAATATTGTATCCTTCTACACAGCAAAATATAATCTAAAACTCTTGCTATAGTTTTAAATTTAAAACTTATTTTGTGTTTTTTTATTATCCCTGTTCTTATTATAATTTAAGCATAAAACCTCATATTTCTCGATGTGAATTTAGTGTAATTAAAATTGTAAAAATTTAAAGATATGTATATTCTCATTTATATAAATATGTGTGTGTATATGTAGATGACGAATTATACATATAATCCTTATAGTAAACTTTGTCTAGAAGCTATCAAGGATTTTGACAGTGTGTTTTAATTTTATATGCAGTTTCATTATAAGCCAAGCTTAATCTCTCATTTTTTTTCTCTTTATTTTTGGGTGTTCTCACTTACATATAATCCCCAAACTACACCTGAAACACTTGGTTGACTAGGCTAAACTTTATGAAGTTGTAAAAGGGGGTACCATATCGCAATGCCGAGTACATTATTATTAAATCAAAAACTCGAAATTTTTGCTGTAGTAGTTCCATCAGTGAATTAAGGGAAAGGATTAAAGTTTTTTAGTACATGCTTACAATGGTGTCTTTTGTTATCAAATATATGCAATCTGTCGTCTCTCATTTTTATTAAAAAAGCAAAAAGAACCTTTTTTAGCAATTCTGTAAAATATTAAAATTTTGAATTTAAATTTTGACTGAATACAATGTAAGAGCTTACATTAGTTGCATATGAAACTGATAAACTTTCTTCAACATATTAAATAGTTTTCCATAAAATGTAAAGTCTTGGAATATACCATATTTTTGTTATACTGATCTATTTTAATAATTAGAATATTTTACATTGTGCTTTCTACACTTACTTAACATTGTATAAGTGTATTAGAAAAGACTAATGAAAATGTCTGAAATATAGAAGTAACTTTAGATTCCCAGAAATAAATGGCACGTACGAATCTCTGCAGTTTTTAAGACTCAAGCATAGCAAGTAATCATTATGCTTTAACACAGCGTTTCTCAATCTTTTCTGGCTCGCGGACCGTTGAAATTTATAAAAAACGCTTCGCGGACCAGTGGTTTTTCTTAGGAATAAATTTTTCGCAGGTATTCAAGAACTGCTACATAAGGTAACTGTAAAATTTTCATTTTTACTATCATACATTAATATTTAAATTTAATGATAAATAAGTACTGTTTTACTTGTGAAAGTAAACGAAAAATGAACAAGGAAAGTATATTATTGGCTAGACATATGAACATCTTACTACGGTTACGCAAAAAGATTTAGATCAAAGAAATATCAAAAGAAAAAGTCTCAGAAACAATTTCTATGTCTGTTGTTTAGACAAAAATTGTGACCAGTAAAAAACATTTTAAATAGTTGGTAAAAAAAAGATGCTTAGTATGTTTTGCTGAATTTTCACGGACCGGCAAAAAAATTATACAGACTGGTACAGGTCCGCAGACCAGCGGTTGAGAAACAGTGCTTTAACACATGTGTATAAAATTCAAAGAAATCTTAGAAACATTTTCTCCTAATACATCTCGAGGCGAACGAGATCTTTAAGCTTTTGGAATGTACAGCAAATATAGAAAAGCAAAAAGGAGCTATGTATCATTCAAAAATTTCATGTATTAGTTCGAAATTAAGCTATTTTTTTCTTAAATTATGCACGGTATATATGCTTAGATCCAGGGCAATCTAAGGGTCTAAAACATATAAAATTCTCAATAATAATATTTTACCTTAAAAGAACTCAACAAGCGCTCAGTAATACAGAAAAGTTTTGTTTGATGAATAAATCAGTAATGCTAATAAGTTAATGGTAAAATTAAGATTGTAAGAGTGAACAAAAAAATAACAAAGATAAAAAAACCCCAACGGTGTCTCACATTGTAAACCCTGTATGTGGTGTTCTTTCTCGAGATCATTTTCACATCTTTCTTTCGAAGGATAAAAGGAAATTCTTTCCAAGTCCATTTGACATTAGAAGTTTTGTTATTGTTTTATTTTGTGTTGTCCTTCCACCACAATTTTACTTAAATTAAATTAACAAAATAAATTATGTTGAAAAACATTAAATTTCCTTTATTTCCATAACCGTAAAACTAATTACACCGGAAATTGCTTACCATTTTCATGTGCATAAATGTGATAAGAGACAAAAAAAGTTTGAATGATAAAGAAAACATAATATTCTCCTTCATAAACACTCTTAATTTATGTAACCCAAGAGTTCTTAAAATCCTTATTAAGCATTTTCTCTGGGGTTGTTTATTGAAACGATATAAAAATAATTATTCTCGTATTCAATTTTTTAAACAGAAAAACTTTAATGGAGTTTAAAATACTCCCAAATTTTTCTACAAAAAAAAATTTTTCCTCTATAATTCCAGTTGTAGGCAATATTTTGGAATAAAACTAAAAGGAGCTTCTATGAATGAATTCAGTTTATCTCCATTTTATATAGTAAAATTTTTGAAACTTTAAATACTTTAATTAACTGTCGATAAAGCCAATAAAAGATAAAACTAGCGTGCCCTAAACATAGTTAAGAACTGGTGCAAAACCGTGGGGTTATCTGTTAATCCGCACAAGGTCAAATGTGTTCCCTTCACTCAAAGGAGAAAACTGCAATTCAACTCACTACAGCTAGAATGAGTCAGCATTGGCTTGAGTGATGAGGTTAAATTTCTGTGAGTAATAATGGACAAAATCCTGTCTTGGAACCCTCACATAAAATATGTTACAAACAAGGCCATTAGATCGCTATTTGCTTGCCAATCTATGGTTAGCAAAAGCCGGGGTCTAAAGCCTCATATGGTTCTCTGGATATACCAAGCAGTCATAAGACCTATACTTTCATATGGGGTAGTGGCATGGTGGTATAAGACGGAGGAAAAGAAAACACAACGAATGCTGTCAAAATTACAGATAGTTACTTACTTGTGTGCCACGGGTGCACTCGAAAGAATCCTATGACTTCACCCACTGCACATTTATTTGAAGCAGGTGGCATGGAAAACAGTGGCAAGTATGACAGCTTCGGGATGTACTGAACCCCACAATATGAAATTTACCAGCATACCGGGAAAGATGGGTATGCCCAGTCAAGTAATTAGAATGTTAGACCACATGGATCGAATAACAGACTGTAAACGAAAGTTTAAGGCCCAAGTGGAGACCAGAGATATTATCAAGGATAAGCTGAAGGATATTCCACAGCATGCCTCAGTTTGGCACACTGATGAATCCAAAATGGACTCTGGAACAGGAGCAGGGATTAACGGTCCAGGCCGCAAGAGCTTTATGGCTCTAGGTAATAGTCCTACCGTTTTCCAAGGGGAAACTGTTGCTATCGAGGCCGCTGCGATCCAATGCACAAAAAGGGGATTTAGGAAAGCTCATATACATATATATTGTTTCGGATAGTCAAGCCGCATTAAAAGCCTTAGCACCACAAAACTTCACATCAAAGGTGGTTTGGAGCTGTTACATGAGTCTTCAGTGCTTGGCAGAAAGATATACAATTACCTTAATGTGGGCTCCTGGCCACGAAGGCATTGAAGGTAACAAAGAAGCTGATAGACTGGCTAGATTGGGCTCGAGCGGTTACTACATTGGCCCACTACCCAGCATCCCCTATTCCATAAGAGTACTCAAGCAGTAGCTGAACAAATGGTCAAACGACTACAGTGCTAAGACATGGACCGAGTCATCAGGCTTGGTGCAGTCGAAAACATTCTACAGGTCCTTTATCCTGAACCTAGACGAGGCAAGGAAGTTGGACAAAGAGTCCCTTAGGGTATTGACATGGTTCATCACGGGACATGGTCCCTTCCTTAAGTATCTTTATAGACTGGGAAAATCAACGACTCCAAACTGCAGATACGGTCACGAGGTAGAGGAGACGCCTACTCACTTGCTCTTTGACTGTGGGAGGGTGGTGTCAAGGAGAGTGAAGCATCTTCTCTGAATATTAGATTTCCATAATAACATGTCTGGCGGGGAGCACAATAGATGAAGACTGGTCGCATTGCATCCCCCCCCCCCCTACAACTACTACTACAACTAGCGTGTTTTTAAATTTTAAGAAGATCAATTGTGGATAAATTCAGCCTCGCTTAAAAAATAAGAGGAATAGATTTGAGGGTATCTCCTATGTCTAAAATTTTTATGTGAACATAAAGAAAAGTAAAATACCTATTTTTCATAAAATAATAAGCGGAAACTTGTTTGTAATATAATAACAAATAACTAAGCTCATAGACTATCTGCCAACTGTTATTAATGAAGAAATTCACTTTTAGTAATTTCAATTTATTTTACTGCTGGTTTACTATCCATTCAACAATCCTAAAAAAATATCATTTTATTTATTTTGCTGTCACAATAATACAAAAATCTATTAATATTCCGAGCACAAAAAATATTTATCCTGTTCAGTTATATAAATAATTGAATTCAGGCAATTAGTATATCTAAGTGCTAGACTATTTATTTTAAGAAATATAACCTAAGATATTTTTTAAATAGTAAGAAAATAACAATAATAATTAAAACTCTTAAAGTATAGTACAAAAATTTAGTAAAAATTAGATTTATTTTACTTTTGTCAGAAAAACCACACGTGTAATAAATACAAAATATTAAATTCAGCTATAAATGACAATAAAGTTAAAGCTTACTAAATTTAAACAAAAAAATATCTCTGAATATTATATATTCATATTTTATGTAATATATAAATTAATTCAAAATTGACTTAAATAAAGTACTATCAAAGTCCAAAAATAAATTATCCTAAAAGCAATTTTAGTATCATTATGTAATCTAGTCAAATATAAGCAGAAATATGAAATATTTCAAAAGAGGATTATAAGTAAATAATAACTTTTGAATGTAATTATTTCATGCTGAAATGTTCTTCGAAGTATTATGTTACTCTTAAAAACAATAGGAACAAAAATATCGCTTTTTGTTTTTTTCGTCTTGTAAATAAAAAAATTTACATTTTTTAGCATCTATGGAAATAGAGATATCTGAAAAAAATTTTTAAAGTTAAGGTTTTTTTCCTAATTAGGTAAAATAAAATTACTTTAAATGCTTACAATTCAATTGAAATTTGTAGTAGTCAACAATATCTATTACTATAAGTTCACTATCCTGAACATACAAAATTAGGTATATTTTGCTCTTAGAATTCAAAAGGGGGTACCTAAAATTAAAGAATTGAAATGAATGCCCATTTACACTGACAGAAACAGCTAATCCCAGCATAAATCTATAATCATTCATCTTAGCGACTAGCTACGTTGTATAAAGTATATTTAGAAAATAACTTTTAAGAAATAAACTTCATATCCTTTAAAGAAATCAAAAGTACAAATAATTCCTTTTACAAAATTCCTTTATGGTTTTATGGCAAGAATTATAAAAGCGCAATGAGTCGATAACAATAGCCATTTATTAAAAGTAATAATTAATCTTTTATGTATTATCTTTCCTGGACGACCACGATTTTAATTTTTCTGCTTGAAAATAAAATTTTGTAAAAATAATATTTTATCCTTCTCTTTTCTTAAAACGTACGACAAATTATTATTTCTAAATTTTAGTTCAACATCTATTAAACAATTATATATGTATAGTTGATTATATAATCAAAAAGCCCACTTTTAAAAACTCTTTTTATTGTAATTCCCATTTTTATAAATTATATTTTGTTATTTACAATATTTTTTTCAAGCCTTTATTCGTCTGTTTTGCAATATTTTACCCAGAGTTTTATATAAATTCAACGAAAAATAATTCATTTTACTTACGAGTATTACAAGCTTAACTTTATTCAGTCGTAATAACTTTGATTGTCTCAATAAAAAACAAATCACACAAATTTTAAGTTATAATATATAAAATGAAAAATTCTATTACAATCTTTCCAAGTACTGACAGTATGGAGCTTTATATTTTAGTTGTCAGCACATGTGTCAGCACATTTGTATGAGTATTTATAAGTGCTTTCGTTTTATTGTTATTCTGATGTTATTTCTCTTTAAAACATTTTTGCATTATATTACATAAAAGTAAATGTTCTATAAAAAAAATTTCTTTTAAAATTGCATGTGCATTTTCGATTAAAATTAAAATATGAAGATAGCATAAATAAACACTTTTCCCCTGGAATTGGAAATGTGAGTAATTTTTTATTATCAATCCTGCGGCCCATGTAAAAATGTAAGTTATATGTAATCCGAGAAGAAAGAACGTGGAGTATGGCTGCTTTAAGCTATCGATTATGTATAAGAAGTTTCTTCATTCTAAAAATCCTTAATCAGTTGCTGTATTGGTGTATTAGTGTTCATTATATCCTAGGGAAGCAGCACTTTCAAATCAGAGTTATGAGGTGTATTGTTAGCTTACTTTGCTTTGTTATGTTGACAGTACTAATCTACACAATAATCACTTGATTAAAAATTTCGGGCCAAGTTCTTCAACTCTTATTAAAAGTCACATCAATTCTAAATTAGAACTTCTTGTACTAGTTGGGTAAAACAAATAATAAATTAATTATTATTAATAAGTTCAATTAATCTATGCTTTAAATGTTTTTGTTTGAGCTAACTCTGCTCTTTCTTTCTCGCGATCTTTTATACACTTTTCTCATCTCATGCAAGGAGAGGACCTTAACCGCTGAGATTATTTGTGCTTTTTAAGGATAAATGTTGTCAAAAGGGAAAAAAGCAACATAATGGAAGCTTTATAAATACAAATGATTTCATTTTTGCTAATTTGATATGTAATGTACTTATTTAAAAAAAATATATATATGACCTTAAAAGAGGTGTCTCATAACTAGTACACTGAAGGATAACTCAAGCATAATTTGCTTCAGTTCTTTGGTTCTCTCTTATTTAAGCCATGGTTCAATTTCTCCTTAAATCCAGCTTATAGTCTTAAAACCATTGAAAGAATGCATTATTTACTTAAATTAAAAAAATAGATCGGTCAATTTGTCTCATGGCTGACATGATATAGTGAGACGTTCATTTATTTACTTTTCTGGTTTTGATTTTCTTGGAACACTTTTTTCAAATCTAAGAGCAAACCCTGGTTATTGGTACCTAGAGCTAACAACCAGACAGATGAGAAACTAGTTGTAATCTTAATTATTTGACGGTCCTTTTTAATAAACTGTGTAAAATAAACTTTTTTCTTTTTCGTTTTATTCAATGTTTTGGTAATTCAGAAAAATTCAATAACGCAATTCAATAGTCGCCTTTAATATTTTTTTCTGTTAAATATATGAGGCGTTAATTTGATCCTTCAATAACTTTTATTAAGCACTGCTTTCTAATGATCGTTATTGCTTGTTTCTATAAATAGTAATTTTCAATTTAGTTTAATTTGTAATACATTTATCTATAAATAAAATATCTATTACGTGATTGCCAACAACAAAAATAAATAAAGTAAATAAAACTAAATTTATAATTCACATTTAATGAAATTTTGGACAAATACTGAAAATGATAATAGTTTACATGTTGACCAAAACTTATGTATATCAAACGCAAGTCATTATAGCAAAATATTCTGATTATTTGACACTTGTGTTTGCACTGATAGCAAATTTAAATCATTTGAGTATTTTGCACTTAATATGATGAATTAACTTTAATTTAGCCATAAAATACTTATATACTATGTAAAACAAGTATATATACCCAAGTACATTAATGTAAAAGATATGAAACAATGGTACTATAAAAATTCAACATTAAAGGACATCGATTTTAAAAAGTTAAATTTGCTTTAATAAGTTTAAGTTTGAGCTTTAAAATTTCAATTTATAAATTTATATGTTAATAGCCAGTTGATTCATTTTAAAATGAAGTTTTCATAATATCCTTTTTATAAGGATGAATAATTTAATTCCATTTGTATCTAGGGCTTAAATTTCTTTAATGTAGAAGTTATATGTACAAAAATTTAAATAAAAATATTTTTCAATATTTTAGGCCTCATAGAATAAGAAAGTTTTAGGTAGAACTTATAAAAACGAAACACCTTTATTGTCAGTGTGTGGGCTAAAATTATGAAAAAAAAGTTAAAAATACTATAATAAAACGGAGTGTTAGTTTTTTTTATAAAAACCAAGGATAAAAGTATGGCAAGCGCTTAAAAACACATATTGGAACCAACTAATTTATGTGAGCTAAAAAATACAAAAACATGCTTTGAAAGAAAAAGAAACGACAGTCCGACATCTTTGAATATTTTATATATGAATTCATATATTCCAACAAGACGCAAAGGTCCAGGAGTGAAAAATGCATCAATAGATAAAGAAAATAACTGTCATGGATATTTTTTCTTAATAAAAATAATCAGGAGGTTGACTTTTTCGGCGATTCTATAACAAAATTCAATGTTGCCTTCCCTGAGAAATTAAAAACTACAAATATAATCCAAAAGTATATCCACTTTCTTGATGACGAATCAGTATTCATAACTACATTTTTACAAATTTCACAAACTTTTGTTTATGTTTAGTATTTTTTGAGATGTAGATTTTATAATTAGCAGTATTTTTAGTGAGTGCTCCTTAAAAACTTTGCTGGGTTGCTCGAGCTGGGCGCAAATAAGAACCCTTAATTTGTAGCAAATATTAATTTTCAAAAAAACTTCATATCAAAATTAGTGAGAGGCGGGTGTATCTAAAACCCTCTCTAAATTTTCGATCATAAATCACCACCATTGTATTTTATTACTGTGCCAAAATTAATTACGATCTGTCAATTAATTTATTGACAACCTTTTCCATAATAGAACCTTTCAAGTCTATTTTAAAGATTTTGTAATGGAAAAAAATACTGAGGACTGCATTTCTTTTTAAGTTTGCTAAAGAATTAAAGTCTCACTCTTTAATTTATTTTAAAAGTAAATAAAAGACTACAAAATGTCAGCTTTAAGTGGTTTTTTCAAGCCCATGTTAAAATTAATACCTTAGTGTAGTCCAGTCCGACAAATTTTATTTGTATCTTAGGACAGCGAAAAGGTCTAGAATATAAAAAAATGGCTTTCAAAAGATTAAGTAGAACTATTGTTCTGCTTCTAATATTAGCAACTTTGTCCAACCCCGCTAAAATATTAAAATGGTAGAGACATATTGGTCAAAAAAAATATCAATGTATTAAAAGAGGGGAAATGCATGTTGAAGAAATACCCGAGAAAGAAGAGTTAAATGAAATTAGTAAGAAATCGATATCCTAAAAAAATTTTATGACCAGGAAGTTTTTATTATGGCCCAAAAATAAATGATATAAAGTAATTTAAAAAAATTGTATTTTCGTTTTCAATAAACTAAGCCTAAACTTCAGAGGTATTCTTCTTGAAACTTAATTTTCAAATTCGCAGATTTTAATAAAAGAATGCAACAGCTTTTAAAAGTTCGACAAAACCGCTCTTCAAAGCTGCAAAAGCACTAAAACTGCTCACTCAGTCTACTAAAAGTGTAGTGCAAAATATTATTTTATTACAAAAAATCTTCATTTATACAAAATTTTAATTTAATAATACTAAATTTTAGATTTCATTCATAGATAATCAAGAAATTTAACTTTATTTTTAAGAATTGCATCATTTAATGCTTTTATCATGCCAAAAACCATTTCTGTACAAAGCTTTTTCTCTGAAAGTTTGCTAGAACCATAAAAATCAAAGTTTATCGCTTAGAAATATTTCATTTATCCAAGTTTCAGGAAATAAAAAGAAAATAAATTTAAAATGAAAACAGAGTTTGTGTAAGTTTGATCCAGCCTAAGCTCAAGTTCTTTGCTCCTATATACATTCCTCTTTTTTTCTTTTATTTTTGGAGGTAATTGGGCTTCTACATTTCTTTGTGAATGTTTGAACATGAAAGATATTATCTTCGATTCGCGAAAGTTTGCCTATATTCTAATATAACTTGGGTATTCCTCCTATTTTTGCTGATTTGGCTGCTCTTTTCTCAACCGGAAAAATCTATTATCTTTCATGATGTTCCTCATTTGCATTTACATTTGTGATTTTCTATCTCGTTGAATAAGTATTATAGGAAAATAGTCAGGCATTGTGTAAAGTGGTTTGAAACAACTGCTGACAGCTATATTTAGATTAATCCTCAGGTTATTACAGATTCAATGTGCTCCATTTTAATACAATTTATATCATTTGACCAAGGGATATTCCTTTTATTAATTCAATTTGAAAGAACAATTTTGTAAATGGAGGTTGTTGGTCATTATTGCTATGTATACATATATGAATATACATATATATAGATATATATTTGTATATACATATATGTATGTGTATTTTCATATTTAACGAAATAGACATAAAATGCTAAACTTAGGGCACTTGTATTTACATCTGACAGGCCAATTTAAAAGAAAGTTATTTAAGTTATACGTTGAAATTTGTGAAAAAAGGAAATTACAAATTTTACCATGAAATTTTGCATGTCTTTATTTAAAATTATTAAAATGTTCTTTAAACATTGGTGGTATTATTACTTTGATTAAAATAACCCTTGAATAGCCAAATTTATTTTACAAATCCTCGATTAGTAATATTATGTGACCACAATTTAGCTCTGAATCTCAAGGCTGTTATCCAAGAAGTTCATTTTTACCACTTCATACCTTTTAGGGATTTCAAGTTAGTAGCAACTTTTCTAATATTTGTAAAGTTTAGCAAATCTTATGACTAAAGCCCATTTTACCTTGATCATGACTACAGCCTTAGTTTTATTGAGATTTTATAAAGTTAAAAATGTCTTGAACTCATATTATGTGTTTTGAAGACGAAGTTTTTATAGATTTATTAACTTTAAATATTTACTTTTAAATGAATATCTATTAAAAATTGTTCTTTGGTTTATTAAATATAGGAATCACGAAGAAAATCATGTGAAAGACAAATAAAAGTCGCAATGGTTTTAATGATGTTACTCTTGTTATTTACAAAGTAATGCAACCAAAACAATTTTTTCAGTTAATTCTTCATTTTTTTAAGTAGCTTAGGATGTGCTACCTGGACTCTAGTATTAATCTCTCTGTTCTTCCATATGAGCTATTTATACCAGAAAACAAAACTAAATCACAAAATGATTAAAACCTATGGTATATTAAAGTTGCAAGATATAACTGATTCCATAAAAAAGATAGTGTTTTTTGTTTTATATGAAAATTAACAAGTGATAAATCTGTCCTCAAATAAATGGCCATATTTGTTTACAACTGATCAAAACTAACAAACATAAAAAAAGCAGACTTTTATCTATAATCACTTAATTAAGCTAATGAAAAGTAGAAAAATAATATTTAATGCCGTTAAATGGGAACACAAGGATAAATAATACTTTTAACAAAACTCAATTACAATTTTATACCACAAAAAATAAATCTATGGGATATTAAAAAATCAATGCTCCTGAATCGGTAATCATTGGATTTAATACAATACATTAATTTTTGCTGAACTTTACGAGGGATCATGTAAGTAAATCGATAATTATTACATTTAATACAGAAATTAATATAAAATAATGAGGTGACTATTGAACAGACTAAAAAGGATTCTTTAGGTTGAACAATTGATCATAATTGCATTACACTTAAACATTAAATTAGTAGTCTGCTAACTTAAGAAGAGCCAGTAAAACTCATCAAAACCCAGCAGTGAAACTTTTTAAATTCGGTGCATCCACCATGTATGGGAACTTTTGCTTTTACTCTGATTTCTTCAACATTTTTTTTTAAAATATTTTTAGAAAATTTAATACTTATTTAATAGCCAATCTAAAATAAGATTTAAAAATTAAAAGCTATTTCTTTTTTTCAAATGAAGACCTTGTTAAATGCTATAAAGCCTTTCATATAGCATCGTCGATGTGCTTCACACTCTTTTCATAGGAAAAACTATCCATCGGTGACTTTCCCTTCATGTCGCCGCCCGTATTAAATGCGATGCATTGCCCAATATAGCGTGGAAGCTATGAAATTACATTGAAGCTAATTACATATTAAGCTATTAAAAAGACAAGATCAAGGTTAGGATCTCTTTATTTAGAGTTACTTACGATGTTCTGCTAATCGGCAATATTTGGACAGGAGAAATTACTGACAACAATAGTTAAACAAGATTATTTTATTGATTGGAGAAAGAAATTACAATACAATTGAATCAAATGATGAAGTTTTGTTTGACAAAAACAATACATCGAGTCAAATGTCATTAAAAACTATGACTATACTATACAAACTGAGCTTTGAAGTGCCTTTATATCAATTGTATTTGCCAAAACTGGCTCTTGACTACGTAAACACCTTAAAAATAGCCTAAGGATTGGCCTAAAATGAAAAGTTATCTTCAAAACTGAGAGCTCTTTAAAGGCGTTTTAATTGTATTAACAAACCTTATTTATTATTCCATGAACTAATGTGTTGAACAATTCAATGAATTTACCTGTACAATAAAAGTTTTATGAGTAATTTGTAATTCAATTTATTGAAATCCTATGCAGATTTTTCTTAAAACTTATTCATGTTTTTATCATGCTAAATAGCAAACTTTTACTCTACTCTACTCATCCTCTAGAGTGTAAACATAGGTTTAGGTGCCTTATATTTAAAGGCAAAGACAGAGAAGTGAGTTGGTTAGTTTTTTCCACTTCCCAGCATCAAGGAAGGGACCATTTTGCAAGGTACATTTACTACATAACAATTTTATGACCAAATTTTTTCAGCTTTTTGTAAGAATATCTCTAATTATTACTTTTAATAATATTTAATTTTAAATTTCTCAATGATTTCCTTCTTAATATTTTTATTTATGTATACAATTTTTCAACTATCAATTAATGTGTAAGTTTTCCCTTTTTTTCCTGCTTTTGACTTTAACTTTCTTGGCTTCATTTCTCAAACTAATTGCGTATTTTTTTAAATTTCTACATTTAAAGTAGTATTTTTTTATTTTTCCTTTGTTATAAAATTCTAATTACCCTAGTTTGAACATGTCTATTTATAAAAAGTAATTTTAAGGAATTGCCAAACTTTATTCAATTTTAATTTAATACTTTCTATGGTTGTTTTTATAACTTTCAGTTTTAATATATCGAATCTTTATCTTTCTTTTAGTTCTGTTAATTCATTATGGCTGCCAGGGAATAATTTTAATTATTTCTTCAAAACTAAGCTGATGTGGAACCGATAACCTTTTAGGGTGTAATCGAAATGAAATTTTCACTGAAACTTGGCTATGAAACTTTTTACAATTACTTTTAAGTGGTTTTGTATAAGAAAACAGTTTGCTGGATCGAAAAGAAAACAGTTTTTATAGTAGTTTGTATTTGTTATAATACAAGAACACATCTAAGTAAAATTTTAATCTTTACTACTTCAAGACATAAAACATTTCGATTTAAATGATTGCATTCCATCAGAATGGAAAAGTTTTTTACTCAAAGTAAGAATTATGCTCCTTATGTTTGAAAACTGATATATATGGGCTTAGAAATAGAACTATTTTGAATTTATAATAATTACTACAATATGTTTTATCCTTATTTTTTTCGTTTTGAAGTCAGTTCGAAATTTTTACTATTAAATTCTAATGTCTCAAAGCAATCACAACTTTATATAAACCACTGACAATGAATAATCTGATAATAAGTCTATAACTCAAATAGTTACTTTACTGGAAAGGATATTTAAGAGATGTCTAATTTGAAAATTTCTTTCAATTCTTCTCACGTTTCTTTAATAAGTAAGTTTGTGTTACTATAAAACTAACTTTATTAATTACAAATCGTAAATAAAAATTAAGAGAAAACATTTGTTTTTGGAATATTTTTTGAAAATAATTATAACTGCAGAAGTGAATTATTGATTATTATAACTTGGAATTGTGCCAATGCAAAAATATTAATTTAAAAAAAAATTTCAAACTGTAAATTGCCTTATAATTTTTGAGAGAAAAACCTATATTAACAATTGCATATTACTATGGTCAAATGTTGGCTTTCGAGAATCAATAAAACAAAATCCACCCAAAGAAGAATTTTTATGCTAAAGTACCAACTGTACCATCGGAAGTTTAATTGAATGAAAAAGAGAATAATGCAATTAAATTAATTGGGCTAGCTAAAAGCGAGTTGTATTCTGGGAAAATTGCCAGAAGTGGAATAAGGTGTCAGAATTGGTTTGGTTATATAATACCGATAAGGCTGTCATGCAAAAAGTTTAATTTTGTGTGCCAGGAATTTTTAGATATTTTTCTGTTTGTTTATTTGGATTGTAGTGTAATTGCACTATTTTAATTAATTTAATTCGTGTTATGTCAATTACGTCGGCTTTAGACTTTTAGAAATAAAAAACTTAATGTTTACTAGTTTTTTACAATTAGACTATTTAAATATACTAATATCCTTGAAAGAGCCAATCTAGTTTAAAATTTTACATTAAACAAATAATTTCATTTTCCTTTTTATGAAGATATTAATTAGTTGGTTTGACAATATAATTGTTAATTAAGTTAATATGTTTAAAGAGTAAATGGCGCTTCTTCTTTCACAAATACAGACTGTTGGTAACAAAAATTTTAACGAGAACAAAGCCTATTTACAAAGATGATATGAGGGGCTTGTTGAAAAAAGCTCAAAAGTATTTACATATAATACAAATAAAAACTTTTTTTAAAGTGTTACGGAGATCATCGCAATTAAAGCTTTATTGGCAACAATACCACTGCTGTTCTTGTATTAAACCTGCATCTTTGAAAAGTTACATACATATGTTTTTCTATGTTGTCTAAATGAGGTTCAAATTAGGTCATATGCCAACAAATATGGTAATAACAAGATGCTATTCAAATTAAAATGTAAGCGGAAGGTACTTAAGACGTAAAAATACTTTAAGAAAAAAGCAACCGCAAAAAATAATAAAATCAAATAAGGTTAACTGTATAGTTAGGTCTGATTTCAATCAATTGTTTTTTTATTTTATAGCCCCATCTTTATCTGTAATAAATATTTTTTATTTTATGGCCAGAAATACAAATTGAAATTAAAGATCTGCCATTTTGTAATGAATTAAAATTTAAACAAAGCCATATACGGACATAAATTAGAAGAACTATTGACAAAGTATTTCGAAATTAAGGCCCTAGGAAAAAGTAAACTCAACCAACAAACATATTTAAAGTATTCACGGTTAACGTAGGTGATTTAAGGAAGAGCGTGTTACTTAGAATTAGTATGTAGACTGAAAGTGAAGTGTACGTCCTGGCAAAAGCCGTTTTATTATTTTAAGAAAGAGTAAAGCGCAAAGGAAAATGAATGTTTAATAGACCTCTTATAAACTCAATCTTTTATATGGGTAATTTACCTACTCAGTTTTAAAACACATATAACTATTATGTGTATGTTTTACCCAATCCAAAAGCTTAACATGAAAATTTATAGTGAAAAGAAGTAGCTCCCAATACTTATTATAAATATAGTAAAAGTACATTTCCCATACTCACATTTCCTTATGGGATCGATCCTTCAAGGGTAATTTAAAGTTATTAGCAATACCAAAAGTTATCCAAATTACTAAATAAACGCACTAGAAGTGTTTCTTTTAGAAGACATGGCCAAGCAAAAGAGTTAAATACTATGAGATTTTTGCCTTTTAAAAGATTCTTTATAAAAGTAAGTAGCAAAGCCTTTATATGCATATAACAAATTATTTATATTGGCGTATATATTAATATTTGAAAATAAAGAGCGCCATTTATAATCAGTGGCGGATTTACCAGCAGGCTGAGTAGGCTATAGCCTAGGGTGGCAAATTTAAGGGGCGGCAAATTTGGGGACCGATTTTTTTTTAATATCTTACAAAAATCAGAAAAATTAACTGCTACTTTCGGTAAGTAAAAATATCAATTGCTTTAAGAATAATAATAATTTATTCTTTTACTTTTTTCTAGCTAAAACAACTTCCAATAGGTGTTTGTCTCATGTAGTTTGCAGTCCTCTAAAAGGGAAAAAATAAAATTTTTATTTTTAAGTCTTATTTGTATAAAATTATTCAAAATACAAAAAAATAAAGGTTCTTCAATCATCAAAATATGTTTTTTCTTTTATCTATTTTTGGATGCTTAACATCAAATTATAAAAATTTATATAATTTTATTTAATTTTGTCAAAAGTGGCTAATTACAAGCGCTGAAATGTGCTAAATATCAAGCGCCTTACTCCAATGCTATCGCGTTAAAAGACTACACAGATTACATTGGAGTGTAGGCGCTTAGAGCTTCAAAACAAGCCTTTTCGAGCACTTTTTTTCCCGCTGGGAGCTGACAGAACCAACTTTTCATAGCAAAGAAATATAAGCATACTTTCACGGTTTTTCTGGAAACAACTTACAGATTTGATCTAAATTTTGGATATAAGTAGCTTCACATATTATCACACGTCATGACCTATCATCTTGTGTATATAGTATACATAATATACATAATATCAATATGTATTTAAATACTCATTTTTAAGTCTCTTTTATGATGTCTTATTGATGTCTTAAGAATATAAAAAATTAATAATTTAAAAAAGTAATCAAGATTGAAAATACTACAGGTCGGCAAAGTGGGGGCTCATGAAAAAAGGCTGTGTGCTGGTGAGCACGATTCCAGCCTTTCCAGCAATCCGAGTACAAAAATCTTTCCTAATTATTCAACTAGAAAAATGCCGTTGCATTACAAAGAGTTTTCTTAAAAAAAGCTTTTTGCTACAAAATGCTGGCAGTTTGAAAAAAAAGTTACGTGTTTTTCGCCTTTTGGAATTTTGGCAAAAAAAAAATTAGTAGAAAGCCCTTCGTAGTGTGATAGACTGATTTATAAAGAATCTTTGTGCCAAATTTCAAGTGAATCGGTTGAGTAAATCTTGAGATATCATGCACACCGTTCCTAAGAAAGAAGTTTCGACAAAAACACGTTTAAATATTTAAAGACTGAACTGAACTAAGCACTAAATGCGTCACAAAATAGGCTGTAACTCCGAAAATAATTTGAGTTTCGAAAAATCCTCTTGAGAACATTTTTCTAAGGAGTTAAGCTATGAAAATATGCAAAAACAAAAATAAATTTTCTTGAATTTTTTAACCAGAAGACCCCCTTAAAGCTCCTTTTAACTATTTCTGTTAACGATTTTGGACGAAAGAGCATAAATAGGTTAAAAAGAGTTGAAAATGAATTTAATTCAATACTATAGCGAGATCTGTAGTTGAATTTTTTCTATCATCTTCAAAAAAATACACTCAAATTCTTTATGTTATCTTCTTTTAACAAATATTATCCTTGATTTCATAGAAAGTGATTTGAGCATCAAGAGCATCAAGAAACCGAAAATATCCAAATCAGCGTAACGCACAGGAGCGTGACGATAGAACTAAATTAACACCCCAGAAAAAGTGCAAAGTATGCCTAAATAAGTTTTCACTTCAATTAAAGCATTCTTACAAACTCACAATAAATTGAATATTATTCTTGATATACTAACTTAGAGAATCCAATAATGAACTTCCAATCAATATTTGGTGCATGTAATAAATAAAATAAGTTCAATAATGTTCCATGTACTCTTAGTTTTGAACTTGTTAGTAGATATTTAAAACTCATATGCCTACGCAAAATAATCAACTTAGGTTCAATAGAATGTGTTATTCAGATTAACATTTTCTATCAGCAGCCATTATATAGTAATACCATTATCAAACAATTTCGGGGTAAAATTTGTGGATCTATATATCATAATATTAGCTGTAACATAGATCCAAAATTAGTAAATATTTAGAATTTGTGTGCATTTTAGCTTTCATAAGCCCATACTTCTCGTAATGAAGTAAAATTTACACTCTATGTCAGTGCACTCTATGTCTTGCATAAAATTTAATAGACAATACAGTCAGCTAGAAACTTATTATGTTTCACTGAAATTATCAAAGAAAATATCCATTAAAAACCTCCAACAGCAGCAAAAGAGCAAAACTGTTCAGTTCAATGCAGTTCCAACAATTTCTAAAGCTGCATAGTTTATTTACGTCCCTAATACTCGTATTAAATAATAGTAGCGTGAATATACTTTAAAAAAGAAATACTTTCAAAAGAAATATTTCTTTAACTATCAATTAACTTATCTGCAATTACTAAACTAAAAACACCGAAACTAAAAAATTATTACAAAAATAAAATTTTATCTTTCAATGGAAGCAAACAGATCATGAAATAAAAATCAATATTAAATTAAAATAAGAAACAGTTTTTTTTACGTATTCTATTTACTTAAGTAATTAGTGTGAATTTTCTTTAACAGATTTAAAGAATTTTCAATTGACACAAGTTAATAATACTCGTTATTGTTTTCAATTAACAATAATTTGAAAACTAATTGTTAAAATTTTTACAGGAAAACAGTTACAAACAATTAAGAGATAAAAAGAAAGTTCAAGACAAAGGATTGTTAAGGGATACGAATTCATTGTACTTTGGCTTGTTAAGCATTTTATTGCTACTAATGTGCAATGTCTTTGCCTTGCAAAAGGAAAATCTAAGATGAAACAATTCTCATTTAAAAGTAATTTTGAGAAAATAAGAAAAGTACTTATCATTTCTTTCTTAGCGCAAAATGATATAATTAATGGAAAATTTTATATGAAGACCAAAAATTACAATAAAAGCCTTAAATGAGTATTTTACTTGTTCTTTATACGAACACAATTAATACTTATGTGATTAACTTTATGTTACATTTAGAATTGTAGTTTATTAATTTATGTTGTAGGAAGTCAGTTAAACTAGTATTGTATTGTAAGTCTCTCATATGACAGGTAACTAATTGTCGGTTTACTGAATAATAATTCATTTGCTCGTTTTTGTATAATGCTTATAATTGAAAAACTACTTACATAAGGCAAATAACGTAAGTAGTGGAGTAAAATTAGTCTATAAAATTTAAAAACCTCGAACTTCCCAGCCAGTTCATGGATTTATTTGAAACCAATGAAATTTATTTTGCTTTGATTAGCATTATAAGCTAAACTCTAAGAAATTGTAGGCTTTTTTATAAGGTCTTAGTAATTTTTTCTGTTTTTTTGTTAATTATAATTTTCAAAATTCTGTATTGAAATATTAATTAATTTATATTAATGAATGATAGCAAAGTTACTAAACAGTTTACAAAATTTAGGTGAGCAAAGAAGCTGACAAAAATATTTAAAAAAATGCAAAATATATATAGTGATTTCCTCTATTCAAAAATATTATTATTACTATCCTATTAATTATCGGTTTTATTTCATTGATTTTGAAAAATGGAGATGAATTGGTACAGCTACATATTTCCAATACATTTATTTAAAGCTATAGTGCAACTCAATTCATTCGCAAACAGATTCACATTCTGATTTACATATGTATGTACAATACCATTTTCAGCAAATGTTCGATGGTTTATGGTTGATTAATAAGTTCAGTTATCATGATGCCGAAATTATTTTTGCATTCTTAATTTTCTGGTTATACTTTCGCCCTTAAAAGTTTTTTAAAATGTTCATAAGCAGTTTTAGTACAGAAACTAATAATGTTATTTTCACACAGATGTTTTTGAAATTATTTAAATACTTTCGTGCTGACTCTAAAGCACGAATATATTTTACTCGAAGACAAAAAATGTTGGCTTTGTATTGGTTTTTTTTCATTTATTGGAGGTCCATTTATAAACGTTATGAAAGTAAAAAAGAACGATTAAAATCCTATGAGTCTCTCACCATATTCATAAATCCATTTCATTCAGGAAAATATATTTTTGTTTTTTATATTTCATGGTAGATTTTACCTTCACTTTGTCATCATACATTTTTACTACAAAAGTGCCAAGTACGTACTACATCTGAAGAGAGAAGGACCAGTTTGTATTGGAATTTTTTAAAATAATGAATAGATTTTTAAGGCATATTATATCATCACCAGGAAGGAATAATTATTTTAATTGATCCTAAATAATGAAATTAAATCATTCAAGTAATAGCATTAATATTAAAGTATGCATTATCATTACTGAACTGCAAAAGGTACCCTAGTTTTATTTATACAGCGCCAACAAAGCTTGTTGAAGCCTCATATAGTTGCATTTCTTTATAAAAAGCACAGAAGTCAAGTGCATTACATATATTAACTTTTTTCAAAGCAAATTTAAGGTTAAAAGCTACAGCAAATTAAATTTATAACGGAAATAAAAATTATTGTGGCCATACTAGAGATAGGAAAACAATCCACAACTATTACACTTCGTGAAAGCTTTTAAATAAAAAATATATATCTTAATAAATTTTATTACTTTAATATAAAAAAGTTGTTAGGTATCAGTCAGTTGATCACTCAGAGTTTCCTCCTTGCTTGTTAACCCCCTCTTACCGAAATATTAACTCCTGTTTAGTGGTGTGCACTTTATTGTAAACAGAGACTACACGATTTGACTTTACCTGCTGCATAGTTGGTAATAAGTTTATTAGGGGGTTTTACATGACCCTCAATATGGTGAGCTTATATTTGTTGCATAAGTTCAGAATAATAATCATGTTAGTATTTTCATGCTTTTTATGTAGGTACATTAAAGAACACAATCGTATGAGTATATTTTGATATTTGAAGTTCAAGTGCAAGTGCAAAGAGAGTTCAACAAAGAACATATTTTCTGTTTGGTTATAATCTAATATAACAAAACTTTAACCAAAAACCAATCAAAAAATATATAAAAGAATAAACAAAGAGTTCCATTTTTTTTTTATATACAACAAATCAAATACTATTTTACATGCTCTAATTTGAAACTTAACACCACAAAAACTAATAATAACATACATATTGAAAATATGAATGAATAAACAATGATGATACTTAATAATATGCTTTTTAATTAAAAACTATACCTGAAAATCCTTAGTAGTTTTCAATCTGCCCTAAATTCATTGGCAATGAATTTCAAAAGAGAAAAAAAGCGAAAATTGCTCGGTTAGAAGTTCCAATGATGAAATTCCCTTCTTCATGTACAATCGTTTTCCTGTTATACACAGAAACTAGGATTTCATTAAATTTTCCATTCTGTAATAAATATAGTTTCTGTCATAAGTGCATTCTGTATATTGAAAACAAAATATAATACTAGCACTATAGAGGGACTAATAATCATGATTTCAACAAGGCAGCTTATATATCCTTATTTTATGTAAATAAAAATAAATGGATGAAATCGAATTTAATAATGTGAAATTTAAGTATTTCAGTAGTATACAAAATTGAAATAATGATTTTTTAGCTCTGATACAAGGGAAATTGTAAAAATATCAATAGAACTCAAATTACTACTCAGGGATTTAATTGCTCTTAGAATTGTATATCTGAAATAGTAGGCCATCAATTATGAAAGGAAAAGAAAAGTAATATTTTCAAGATGCTAAAATAAAAATTCCATTTCGTGCCACTGCTAAATGATTTCGAATATAGGAAAAGAAAACAAAAATTTTTGAGGGAAAGAGCAAGAGTCTTAAAACTAGCCACAGCGCGTTTTCCAAGTAATTGTCAAATACGATATACAAAGCTTTTGATTCTAAAATTTGAAAAAAATATAAACAAAATATTTATTTTTAATTTTAAGAAATTATACTATCCACTCAGTCCTAAATTTTACTTTTTTAAAGCTTATTTTTACCTTTCTGACAAATAATTTAGGATATATTTCGTTTTTGTTTAAAAAAATTCATCTGCAACCTCAACGATATTTCATTGCTACAGAAGGAGCAACAGAGAATATTCAAAGAAATTTATATATGTTTTAGATATGAAAATGAATGTGCTTGAATAATTAACATAACTTTTAACGCCCTTATCCAAAAAATACATGCAAACAACATAATTTTCCAGCTATATTTTATGTAACTTCCGTGTAATACTTTAATCTGATAAGTAGAGACGGATGTTTATTGTCGAAGGGGAAGAATTCTTAATGTACTCTGTTTCCCAAAAGAATTAAATATAAAATAGCCGCTAGCATTATGTATGTAGTACTTTACTGCTAAAATACATACATGATCACCCCTATGGAATTTGATTAAAGCTAATTTCTCATTTTGAATACATTGAAATGAAAGCAGGCGGCACTGTACTGATTTATTAAATAGCCCGCAGTAAGGAACTTACATAGCACTTTGTGCCATTAGACTCAATATTTTACGCCCTTTAAATTTTTGGCATGATTTTAACTAGTTAAATTTTATTATTAAATATATTTTTTTATTTAAGTAGCAATTTCAAAATATACTCGTATTTCCAAATTTAAAATTTCATTTTTAATAAAAGTATTTTTATTTTTTTTGACATTTTATTCCCTAAAGAGAAATATTTCGATGAGCTGTGTGGATTGTCTATTACTGTAAATGCTATCAAATGAAATTTATCCTTTTGTATTTATTCTTATTATATAAGGGATGTATTCTTCAATAAATATTAGTAATCAGTTTCTAACAACTAACAGCCCAACTGAGATTTGGATGTAAATAAAGAAAATTGGGTTTGTTTCAAATCAAAATCTAAAAAAAAAATATACAAAAAATAATTACTATACTCAATATCAAAATATTATGTTGAAGCGCGTATGTGTATTACGTTACTTATGTTAGAAAGAACTATAGGTACTCATCTATTTTTGTATTATAACACGTCATAAGGCAAGTACTCTAAAAATTTAAAAAGAAAAATGCGGTCTAGTTGTAAGTAAAGATAAAAGCTTCTTGCCATTTTTTTTCATTTTCAACTTTTTCAAAATACAAAATATTCATATTAATGAAACACCTGTTTGAGGTCATAGCTTTAAATATTACCCAAGTGAGCAATAAGAAATTCTATTTCTCAAAGTTTATTGAATTTGTAGTTGTAGTTAAGGTCCTTTTTTTAATAGACAAAATTTTATACGTTATTTTTGTTTACAATTTTATTTCATGCTAATATAAGCAAATAAGTGAAAAAATACAGAAATTTTTTTAGTAAAATATTTGTCAATCATTACACTTTTTGTACTGGTCCTGGGGTTATAAAAAGGGAGTCAACAAAACATTTCTATTGAACATATTAAAATCTTACCTATCTCGTAGTAAGTAGTATAAGATTTAATTCAAAGCTATGACAAAAGATTATTTGTGGAATTATTAATTTTAGAAAAAATATAAAGGGATGAAATATAGTTTCATGTAAAGTAATAAAAAAACGAGAAAGTGATTTTTTATTGCTTAATAATAACTAAAATTAATCCTTATTTTTTAAGTTTTTTAAGGTAGAATACAATAATAAGCCTATTCCCAAGTTTGTTTTTTCGTATGCATAAGGGCACACTGGGCAAAAATAGCGTCTTTCCTTGCGTCGATTTATCTTCGTGCACATTCGTCAAAGAAGTTCAAAATATAAAAAAAATATGCCAAAGTTTACATTTTTGAGGTTAAAGAGGATGAAAGGAGGCTTAAAATTTCGCCTCGGGATATAATTGTTATACTAGTATATGGAGTAAAGTTAATTTCTGTCATTGCTTATTAAGTGACCATATGTTTTTTGCAGGGGTCCATACCCCTGAGGACCAAATATAAGCACGATCTATCAGGTGTCGTTTTATCGGCAGTCGTAGCAAGCTCGCTAGCCAGCTATAGCGGTAGAATTAGAGGGGTGGTTCTTGCCGACGACAACCTGATCAAATTCTCGCTACTAAAATGAAAGTTTCCAAAGAAAAGAGCGCTAGGCTCGAATTAAATAGGAGCTGCAGGACGTAGAAATCAGAAAAAGCAAAAAAAGAGAAAAAAAAAAAGAACTTGAGTCAAATGAGAGAAGCCCCTTTGCTCGTATATCTTTTGGCTGGACCAGCTAACCTGAAAAGAAAATACAGTGGGAAGGAGACAAGGACATCTTAAAGAGAAGAATTTCATTAATCATAAATAAATTATTTATTGTAGTAAAAAAAAATTTTAATATAAACATATGTCAATACTTCATAAACTAATCAAAAGGTTCATCATAATAATAAAAAAATTGCACCAAAACTTAATCATAATAACTTTATCCTAACCAGAATTTTAACAGAACTAAATATCATTTAACTAACCCTTAAATAAATAATTAATAACTCAAACAATTTCTCATAATAAGATCAATTATGTATATTTAAATTCATTAACTAATAAGAAAATTAAAAAAATTTAATTATAATTATCGAGCTAAAAACTAATATTGTTTACGTTATAATGTAAAATCCAAAAAAAGCCCAAAACTACTCTAATAAACCAAAATTAAATAATAAAAAAAGTTAAGAAAAGAAAAAAAATAATTAAAGGAATAAAAAAAATTAATTTCATTTTTTTTTCTTACTTTTTGTTTTCTTTTTCCATATTGGCTGGGCCCAGCAATTTTCCTTTTCCTTTTCAAGCATCACATCTCAATTTTATTTAATATAAATTATGCTTTTGAATACATTAGCAATTTAATTTTATTGTTACCACTACAGCAAAAATTTTTTTTTTTTGGTTTGCAACAAAACACCACATTTTCAATATTTTAAAAGGAAATTTTATTTAAAAAACTCCTTATATAAAAAACTAAAAAAATTTACCGCAAAGTCAGAGCCCTAACTATCAGGGCTCTACATTCTATCAAGTCCTAACACTGACTGACTCAAATGAAGCTTGCTTTCGCATCAGAGTAGATCTTTGTCAACGGGAACTTTATCAATTTCCAGTTGCCAAAAATCCACTCCGCAACAAAAAAAAAAAGGTTTCCGTTAAGAAGCATGCCTTTCTGATAAATTTCATAAGATTAAAAATATTTTTGTACAAATCAAACTTGCATCTTGATCCTTTCTTTTCTTCTTTATCTTTTCGTAATTCAAACTAATCGGTTGATAAATTTATTTTTATCACATCTCCCATTTGAAGAAATCCGTAAAATTGAAAGTGAATAAAACTTAATTAAAAGTTTCCAAGATGCTCAATGGCCCTTGTAACTTTTTATATATATTATTGAATATTTTCAGCATTGATTTAAACATTAAAAATTTGCCTCCTATTCAGGAATGCTACTTTTAACATTGCAAATGACAATTTAGGGAAAACAAGATACGCCAACCAATTCACACAAAACAAAATATTTCTAGGAAGCTAATTATGTAAAACTGGCAACTTTTTAGCTATTATGTAGCTTTTTTTTAGTTTATTTAAGCAGAGTAATATTGATTTCTTAGATCTCTGTAGTAAAAATTATCTCAATGTTAAATTATGTTCTCTGTTGACAAAAACTTTTCTTGCCAAGAAGTTAAATATTACGTCTTAAATTTATTGAATTTATAAATCTAAGTAGTTGTACTTAATTCAATCTTTTTTTATGCTATAAGTTTATATTTCTCTTTCAATTCCTTGTATTCATCACTTGTACAACGTGCTGAATAAACTGATTTACAATCAACAACTGCTTCTTCTCAAAAACTACTTGGTTATTTTTTCTCATCATATATTTTTATTTTTCAGTACAATAGCTTTGATACTTTTTGTTATATTTTAAAGTTTAATGGAACTCAAGTGTTACCCAAGAAGCAGGTTATAAAATTTTGTAATTTTATTAAGACGAGGATGGTCCTCTGGAGTATTATGATATTGTTTAAGAGTATTGATTCAATAACAATTCATCACTTAAGTGCTGGAAAACTTTTGTTGTCTTTGCATCTTTTGTCAATAAATTCTTTATACTTTGGGTATTATCTTGAAAATGATGGGTCTAGACTTGAGATTTTAACAAAATCTTTTCAATGAGATTAAATAAGCTTAGAGGACAAAGGTACTACTGAATTAAAACTTTTCTTTATTTAATAGTAGAATTTTTTGTTTACATGGAGCTTGTGTTATTTAATGAAAACACTGCATAATGAACTACTAATAATATAGAAAAATTTGGTCTTCTGTGGTCAATAGAAATTGTAATATTTGAAATTCAAACAAAAACCCTGTTCACAAATCTTATAAATACTGGATACTGGGAAAAATACTTCGTTTATCACCGAAATTGACAAGGCGACTTAAGGGGAAAACCAAATCATTCTAGATGTCCAGCATTAAAAAGTGGAAAAGTGAGGCGGGCTGTTACTATATGTATAGATAAAAGAGAAGAAAAAAAAAAGATGGAGTTGGTGTTTCTGTTTTGAATTTTTTGTTATATATATATACGGATTCAAGGTTAGTGAGGTTTATTGTGTAATTTTATTGTACATCACTTAATAAATTCAACAAGACATCAGGCCTTGTATGCACTAGCAGAAACTTATGTAAATAAAGTTTTAACGACAACTTTTTTTTAGCCACTTACTAGAAATATTAGGTTTTCAAATAGCATCACTACTACTGTTTTTTTTCAGGTATCCAATAAAGGGAGAAATATTGCAAGTGCAACTCATTCAGTGAATGATTTGCTTAGAAAATTTTATGTTTTACCGCAAATATAGGATAATAAACGAAGAGGCTATGTCAAACATCTATACAATGAAAGCAGGAATTCCTCAGGGTAGTGTACTAGGACTACTATTGTACCTCCTTTACATAGCAGATATCCCTACTACAGAAGATACATTCATTGGTACATTTGCAGATGACACAATAATAATATCAAGTGATAAAACACAAAAAAAAGCTGTGGAAAAAATACAAAGTACACAAATTGGAAGATCAAACTCAATAGAACCAAATCAACTCACGTAACATACACGCTGAGGAAAAAAGTAGACAACTTACATATATATATCAATGGAGAACAAATTCCGCAGGAACAATCAGCTAAATACCTAGGTCTACATCTAGATTCCAAATTAAATTGGAAATTTCATGTGCGACAGAAGGCCAAACAAATCAAAGAAATAATAAGGAAGTACTACTGGTTAATTGGATACAAATCGCAACTGAATCTAAGGAACAAAAGATTAATATATATGACAGTTATAAAACCAATCTGGACATACGGAATACATCTATGGGGATGTACGCATGAATGCAACATAAAAACCATTCAAACTTGTCAAAATAAGATCCTACGACTAATAACTAACGCATACCGATACGTGACAAACAAAGAGATACATATGAAGATCTAAAAATAAAATGGGTAAAAGAAGTCATCCAAGAATACGCTGCAAAACATGAAAAAAACTCCATCATCACCCTAACAAAGAAGCTGTACTACTGCTGGACACAACAAGCCAGACAAGACGGCTTCACCGCAAGAAACCGCATGACCTAACATAGTAATACTAACGCTTATAGGGAATTGATCACTGGATCTTCACTCCCGCACACGTCACACTCACTCCAACTTAGTTAATAGTACTTATAAATTAATTGTAAATAGATTAAGATTGTAGTAAAACACTGAATTTAAAAAAAAAAAAAAAACTTTCCTCAACCAGAAGGTGATTAGATATTTGCCAAGAAAAACAGCCGTATGAAATTTCTAACTGGTAGATTCACACTAAGGATAAAGAATAATTCATTACATATTGAACCAGTAGCAATGTTTAATGACTTGGAGAAGAAAAAATAAAAAATCTAAGCTTTCTGCTTGGAAATTTTTCATCATGTAAGCTTAGAAAAAAAGGAAGAAAAAAGCAGAAAGAAAAGTCCCTTAGTTAATTGGTAAAGGATTACATCGAAAAATAAATAAAACTCTACTAGTAGCCCTATTTTTTACATACTTTAATACATTTTATGTAGAAAGGATATTAATAGTTTTTACTCTAAACATATGTTGAGTACTACTAGCTCATTTACCAATGCTTTGGTTGTTTTTTCATCTTATATGAAATTCGTTTGCACAACTGTTTTCAATAACTTTGTGGATACTTTCCGGGTTAGAAATGTGAATTTCTTAATGCAATAAATGAAGAAGAGAGCTCAAACATTTTATTTGCCTATTAACTCTGGAAACTATTAAGTGTTTAGCTTTGGGGGTCCTTATCGTTTAATTTGTTTGCTTTTTTCTTTAAGTAGCAATAGAAATAAATTTTACTTATCAGTATTATTATTTTTTACATTTGTCTGAAAAACTTGAACTTATAAAATAATTTAAGAGAAAAGTTACTGGGAAATTTAATATTAACTGATGTACAATGCTTCCAAAACTGTAAAATTTTTTAAATATATACATACATATTTGTATATATATAATAAAAATGTACCTCTTAATGTTTTTATTTTCAAGAAATAAGCAAGGAAAACTTAAAAAACAGCAGAAATTACTTTTAAAAACTATTTGAGTGGACTAACCCCTGAAGATAACTAGAAGTATAAATTTTGGATAGCAACAACAAAGTTCAATTGACTTCAGTTAAAAACAATTCAGGCTGTTGCAAAAAAATTAAAATTTATACATTTCTCAACGGGGCCCGAATACCGAAGAGAGAATCATTTAATATTTTGGGTGACACATAAACTTAACATTAAAAGAAAGATAAAAGGTAAGCCAAGAAAAACGAATGAAAGAAAAAATACACCTATAACAACCAAAAATATTTATTTAGTCAAATCAATGTAAAAGCCATTTAATTCTTGGATATTAGCTATGAGAATAATTCAAAAAATATGATCAAATAAAACGTTTTCGACATTAATCAATCTTAAGCACAGTTACTTCTCATTTGCTTGAAGTTATTTGACTTAAAACTTGAATAAATATCCCCATAGGAAGTATATGTTAATGGATAAGAAAATAAAGGGTTTGATTTTCTATGTTATTTCATATCAAAACAATCAATCATCTCATTATAAGAGGGCTGGCTATTCGTCACACCACAAAAACTTGAGTTGATATTTTTTCATGGTTAAATTGTTAGCACATGTCAATTCTATTTAATTCGTAGGATAACAATTTGCACACATTTTGTACAAGGATCGAATAGACAATGTCAACTGTATAATGTTTATTTCTCTTAAAGCCCTTATATAAGTATGGAGGGTTCTTAACATGACAAATAGCTCACATCCCCCTAAATTTTTTCTAAATGCATTTAATATTTATCCTAAACATTTATCTTTTATTAAAAAAAATAATAATAAAAATAAAATGAACTTCCAAGGATTTAACTCAAACGCGAAAAAAGCTATTGTCAAGTAAATAAAAGAATATTTCCCTCTTTTAGAAGCTGCAAATGGAATTGGAGACATGAGAGAAAAAAGTAAAAGTATTAGGAACATTGCTAGGAATAAGATTACACTTTTTATTTAAAATTTCAACATGTGCTGCCTTTGAGTTGAATCGTTTAATGTTAGTAAAATAATTTAGATTTTGTCTTTCAGAAATATTATCCTGAAAGCTTTCTTATTTTTTGTTGCTGGTGGTTTTTTTCACTTGTAATCAAATTTTAAAGGAAAGCAAAAACTATATGAAATAGTTAAAAATTGTTTTATTTCAATGAAGAGTTATATATTGATTTCTTCATAAAATTTAATAACAGCAAGAAAGTTAAAACTTGTCAAAGTATCTTTTCTTAGAGGAAAACTTTAATTGCTTTCACTTGGCAAAGGTGTTCAAGGAATCATTAGCAAAAACCTTAATGTCATGTTTACAAAATGCTTTGAGTAATATAAAACTTTTTTAATATCGCAAAGAGAAAAATTATTTTTTTTTTAAAAGGAAGCGTAAATATCAAACTTGAAAGCCTTGGTATAAAAATTTATATTCAAATGTAATTGTTTTATGTGACCTTACTGCTGATCTAATTGCAACTTTGTGATCAAATTGAAAGTCAAAATTTATTCCTATGCATAACAAGGATTTTCGTTCTACTATTGCAAAAAAAACTAATCAACACAAAAAGAATTAATTTTTTTTCAACTAAAAGAAACTTAAATTTGTAACTACAATAGTTCGCCTATTGTGGTGATAGCTTTGAACTTCAAGAATAACTTTGGCTATCAAAAACACAGACTTTTCTTATTATTAAAACTTAAGAACAGAAAAAAAGTGCTAAGAAAAATATATGGGGTTATTAGGCCATATGCCAGAAGAAGGTAGAATAAAAATCAAAAAAAATTTGAAAACAGAGAAAGACTGCTTTAATAAAGTTTAGTTCACCTGACTATACCTTACGTAATCCAGGGATCATAATGTTTTAAATATATAAAAGGAGATTGGCCAATAAGTTCAATCAATGTAATTTTATAAAAATAAGAGATTTTTGTGAATACATTAAGATAATTATATCAATAATCAAATTTTTATATAAATTGAAGAAAGAAAAAACAGGAGTAAACTTTATCTTTTTGTAATTAAATTATCCCTACTTTAAGGGAAAATTATCACAAATGGAAGTTTGCCAAAACTGTCAAAGCAAGAAAGGAAAAATGAAAATGAAAAATATATTTATTTTCTAAAAACTTATGTAGAAAAATTTCGATATGCTTACGCAAAGAATTTAAAGTTCACACAGTAGGTGTGTGTGTGTGTGGGTGTTTTTTTGTTAGAATTTTGTGTTAAAATTTATGTAAAAATTTCGTTTAGGAGAGATGCCGTTTCAAAATATTGGCCTAACCCTCATGTAGAAACCTGCGATAAGGAACTTCATTCCACTGGTCTTTTATCGCAAAATCTATCTATTCTACGGAGGAATCGATCTTAATTATTATAAAAAAAATACTTTAAGTGAAAAGTAAAAAGTTTATTGCTGCAGTTCATTTAGAAATTTAACTGATGTGTTTTTCAATAAAATATTCAAAACTTTTGCATAAAAATATTTACTGCAGGCTACACATAAGATAACTAAAAATTTCAACAATTGAAAAATAACAAATTATAAAAAGCAACAATTCTGCATTAATTTTTTTTAAAAAAATACAGATTACTTAGAATACCGAAAGATACGTTTTTACTAATTTTGAGCCAAATCTAATCATTTTTCTGAAAAAAACGGTCAAAAAACAGAAAAAAGCGTTTTTGGTTTTTTACTCATCAAAGCATAGGGTAAATAAAAAAATGTTGTATGGACAAGTTGTAGATCTTTTTATTATCTACAACTTTTACTTTGAAACTTTTTTGATTGGACGCGTAGTTTAGTCAGAAATAACAAAAAACAATTTCCCCCCCTAAAAATGCACCCCTCTCCGCCCTGGCAGGTTTCCACTTGTTTGATTTATGTTTTTTTTTCTTACTAATAACACGCTTTACCATATTGCATCATTAGTTTGCTGTAACGAATTATTTTTTTTTTTCAAACCCTCTGGCGCCGAGGCTATTAGTTAAAATTTTGCTTTGAAGAATAAATTTAAATTGACACGATGGTTATAATAATTGGAATTTGGCCTTGACTAGTTTAAAAAAAAAAAAAAGTTAAGCTTAAGTCCTTGACCCGTTCAGGACTATTTTACAAAATTACCAAAACCCATGAAATACAATACAGTGATTGAAATAGTGTCCTTTTTTACTAAACTAAAGTTGATGAATAAAGTGCCAGAACTTTACAGGTGGAGAGAAGTTAAAAAATAGAAGAAAGCAAGATTTTAGTTTTTTCATTTTATTGCTTAGATGAATATTATTTTGAGTATTTCATGCGCTTTTTTTTACTTTAAAAGACTTGGTTTGCGTACTCTTACTTAATTTATCGTTGCGTTAAAATAAGCTAAATATTACAAATCTCATATACAAGTATTCATTCCACGTCCATGCGAATAAAAATGCCCATTCACTTTAACAAACTAAGCTTGTTGTTATTTTACAGTCCGGAGTTTTGCTATCGAAAAATTGAGTGAAGAAAATAACAACAAAATCTATAACGAATGATAGGTCTCTCCTCATGATTATAAAACATTTTAAAATGAAGTACAACATAAAATAATATCAACAATATGCAACAATAAATCTCAAATAAATTAAAAGAAGCAGAACAACTTCCTTTTTTAATCTAATTAAAGAATTTTTATTGTTATTCTGCTAGCAAATTATTTTGCAGAATAAATGGTATTTTTTTAAGTGATTTTTTAAATATTATACCCGTTGTCAACTACTACACTTTAATTATAAGTAATGTACAATTACAGTTATAGAACAAAATCCTCATTTAATTGATGAAAAAATTTTAAGTACAAAAATTGTTTTGTTTCTTTAGAAAAAATTTTATTGCTTAATTTTAAAATCTCAAAATGTAAAAACTTAAATTTTTACTTAATATAATTAAACAACTAGTTGAGATGTTTTTGTTGATAAATCTGCAATACCTTTTTAATTTTGTGTATTATGTATGTAACCAGTTTTAAATTACATTAATAAAAAAATTTTCACTTGAAAACACGATTTACTCTTTGCCAAAGAATAAATCATATGTGTAACTTTCCAATTTCTTCCATATATTCCACATAACAAGAATTTGACAAATTGACCAAGAAACTTTAATTTTTAAATTTTTAAACGATTTTGTTCACTTTTCTCACATTACTCACCACATCGAGAAGTTTTTAATCCGACTTTCTCATTCTCACGCTGAATTCTCACTGAGACAGAATCCCAGCCCAGAAAATAAAAAATTTGGGTGACACCTAGTGCCGAGCACTTTTAACTAATACGACACATATGTGTAGAAATGTCAA
Source organism: Acrocera orbiculus (assembly GCA_947359355.1). Lineage (NCBI taxonomy): Eukaryota > Metazoa > Arthropoda > Insecta > Diptera > Acroceridae > Acrocera > Acrocera orbiculus. Next base: position 27,805,414 of record OX375757.1, read on the forward strand.
ATAAGAAAATTGTTTTCAACCATTACAACTTCTAAAATTTTAATCTAATCTTTAAAATTATTTAAATAGCACTTGATACGAAAAGTAAAACCAAGGCTTTAGTTGAATTTTTAATAATGTCTCTTCCTGTTGTTTCAATTACCCGAAAAGAATCATTTAGTGCGTCCCATCGGTTACATAGGTAACTTAATTTTTTATACATATTCCCATTTTAATATCTTACTAAATAAGAAAAAAACTATGTATAATTTTTATTATTGAAACGGAAATCAGAAATTATTACAATCACTGTATTTTTAGTCTTTGTAGGCTATCACAATAACAATATGTTATTGTTTAATGATTTAAAGATTGCCGCTGGTGATAGTGCAATTTAATTAAAAACTTTAATTATTATTTAATTTTATAGTCATTTTTTGAGTGATGAAGAAAACCAAAAAGTCTATGGGAAATGCAATCATATAAACGGTCATGGCCATAACTACGTTGGTAATAATCAATTTAAATTATTGTATTTAAAATAATCAACTCTTTTTATTATTATTTTTTTTTTACTTTAGTTGAAGTAACAGTCCAAGGACCAGTCGATATTAAAACTGGCATGATTATGAATATAACAGAATTGGATGAATGTATTAAAAAGGTTGTATTTAAAAATCTTGATCATAAAAATTTGGACAAAGATGTTGAGTTCTTCAGGTGCCACGTTAGTTTTTATTTTATCAAATTGAAATCGATAATAATATTTGATAAAATTTAGCCAAGCACCATGGAAAATGTTTCAATTTACATATATGAACAGATAAGAGGTATCATGGCTCATCCAGAACTATTATATGAAGTTCGTGTTGAAGAGACTCAAAAAAATTCGGCAGTATTTAGGGGACAGTATCCATCAGAAATGGCATCAAACGGATTAAGAATGCAGAGCAAAAAATGCAATATTTCATCAGATTCTGATTAAAGATGTATTTTAATATTTTTTTGGATTTCACATTTAAATCAGAGTATACTGAAAATGTTTTCCTTAATATGAATTTATCATCATATGGTATTTGAAATTATTTAGAGGTTACGGTTTTTAAAAAACTTAATTTGTTTATTATAATTTTAACTTGTTATTGTTTTTATCACGGAGTATAGTTTCAATTTTAGCTGAAGTTGATTCAATTGAATTTTTAGATTTAGGAAAGCAAAACAACATTTTTAAACTATAGCTTTACCGTTCAGCATAGCTTTGCCTTGAAAATGCTTTTCATCCGAAAATAATTTTTGTATTTAATATCAGCAAATTATAACTTAAATATTGAATAAAATATGTGTACTAATTCAATGCCTGTGACCTCCTTACATTGAACCATTGAGCGTGAGCAAAGCAATATTAACTATTCTATTGATATATTAACCTTCTTTCAATTTTCATATTGCTGCAATGCTTATTTTCCAGAGACTAATTTTTAGGGACTTTAACCAAAATTTCGTTTGAAAAAAAATGTTAACACATTCAACTTTTCAAGAAATACTTCTTAAAAACTGTCTTAAAATCTTTATTATATTTTGAAAATATAATTTAACATAAGTAAAAAAATTAAGAAGGAATTATTACTAGTTTGTAATAAAAAAAAGAAAAAATTTGTACATTCCATTTCTAAATCTATGTTAGATATTATTTGAAAGATTGAAAGAAAAATTTAAGGAATTTAAAACTACTATCTGAATTCTTAGAATACTTATCACAAGCAAGGCTTTAATTTTGATAATAATGAGTTCCCTAATAGAAGCACCTTAATTTGAAATTTAATTTCTTATTAAATATTTTTGGTATTTGTTTGTGGTATATTATTTTTTATAATATTTGAGCGTTTTAAAATTTTTCTAGTTTCTACATATTCTCTAGCAAATAGATGAATTTTATAATGAAACAATGTTGAATTTAAAAAGTAAAATACTTGGATTTAAATCTGACCCTTAAAATTAATATCGCAATGTTTAAATGATATATAAGGTACACCAAATTCAAAGCTATTTCTTGGCCAATATTTAAGAATTGGTGCATAAAAGCTTTGTTCAGTTTGTGCTGAAAAATAAGCAAATAATACTAATGCTGTGTATGCAGCTATAAAAATGAAAATATGCCATAAACCATGTAAATATGGGAAATTGATTGAAGACCAAGTATCACATAATAGACGGTCATTAATCCAACAAAAAACTGCTAGGAGCCATACAGCTGTACATCGTATACCTAACCGATATACTCGAATATCTTTTACACTAGAAAAAACAAATTTTTAATGAAAATACCAGAGTTATCTAATGTAATTTCTAAAAAATATTAAAAACCAAAAAAATAAAATTGAAAGCATTTTCAAAAATGTTTTAGTTAAAAAAAAATACCTTTGTAATTCTCTGTAAAGAAGCATCATAGTTGGAATTGAAAGAAACATTAAAGCAAATGCGTTAACAATTGGTTCCCATAATGATAGTAAAGTTGCTGTTATCGATATGAATAGCATAAATTTTCCAAAAGTTTTTCTATATATATAAAGAAATTAAATAATTCAAACTTGATTTCTAACTTAATAGAAATATAATATACACACCTATTGCTTTTACAATATTTAGGAAAATATCTTGCTGGGCAAAACATTGAAAATGATGTTGTAAACACCCATAAAATTGCTAGTTCATCAAGAAGTTGCCCTAATAAACTTAATGTTGCATGAAAATATGCAGAGCTTAGTCCCACAACTATTAATAATGTCCAAATCAAATGTATTCCAGGATTTACATATTTTCCATATTCTTTAAACAAATAGATTAAAATTGGTGGCAGCAATAAAAACAATACGTTGCTAAACTATTATAATAGAAAAAAGTGTTAAAACGTATAAAATTGGATATACGAACAAAGAAAACTCACTGTATTAACAAATTCAGCAATATCTTGAGAAATTAAGTAATTTCCTTCACACCAATCAACTGGCGAACTGCCATGCTCCAAATGTTCCCATGTCATTTTGTTTTTAATTAATAAAATAAAATTTTCGTCTAATTTAAACGTTATATAAGTTTAAATTTTATAGACTTAATAACTTATGTAACAAAATTTTTACACGACATTAATTTTTATAACTAAATATAAATGAATTTTAGTTTACAATTTTTATAATCATTATATAAAAAATAATTAATTTAGTTTGCAATGAACAAAGAAAAAATTGCTACGCAACTATAAACTGACATTTCTATTGAAGGTTTTTATGAAATTAAAGTTTAAGATACGCTGGCTTTTCTATTAGCACGGGCTGCGTTTGCTGGGAAATGCAATCTGTTTATTGGGGTATATTCGACAGTGCCTCAGGAAACTGACTCACTTTGGTTTTTAGGCTAAATATTTCGAATTTTCCCCTTACCTGGTGTCTCCCTAGCCTAAAAAACCAAAGCTAGTCAGGTTCTCGAGGCGCCGTCAAATATACCCCATTGTAGATTTACACATTTCAGAAAAAGCTCACTTCACCAATAACTGTTTTAACGAAAAGCTATATATGCAGGACAAAATATCTCAACAAATATTACGTGATTGTCTTTTTTGTTATAATTTTGTTTCTTTTTTTACTTTATGAAAATCGAAAATTAGTAAAAATTGAAAAAATTTTACTGCGTAAATATAAAGAAAAACATTGATTTTCCCTTATAAAACTTAGGGGATGCAACCTTTATGATATCAAAACTGATTAAAAGATGTCATTTTAGAATAAAAGTCAAAATAATTTTATTTGGTTGAAAAGTATCAACCACAACTCGAGTTATAGGGAAAAATGTGATTTTGGGGGTAAATTTTACCCCCTTAAAGTGAATGTCAGCAGATAAAAAAAAACACGGTTCTCTTAGTTTTTGACGTACTACAACATATCCGAGTTTCAAAAAAATCGGTGAGTTCGGGTTGAGAGACCTTCCTTGTTAGTAATATATTAAATGAGCGTTTTCATTCAGAATTCCGAAATTCAGCTATATAAATTCCTATAGATGTGACAGCTGTCACCACTTCCGCACCGCAAAATGCCTCATTGTGTTTGCACCTTTAAATTTGTGAACTAATGAAACCATAAACATTTTTGTAAACATTTAAGACACGAGTTTCTATTTAATAAATAATTTATGTTAACGGGCACAACTAGTGTGAAATTTTCGATTTTTTTCACATTTTTCGATAATTTGCTCTCTTGAAAGTAACATGATAAAATTTCAAGTGAAAATCTCAAACAGTTTCTGAGCTACTTCCTTTTAAAGCAGCTGGTCATCAATGTTTCATCAATTGTTTTAATTGGAAAAATATTTTGGAAAATAACCTTTTCATATTATCAATCCTTTGCTTATCACAAATAACAGATCTTCCTTGAAGAAGCATTGATTTCCTATAGGGTAATTATTTCCTTGTTCTTAATTCTTGTACGTAATTCTTGCCTTGTTCGTAATTATTTCTTACTCAAAGTATAATTCATCAAAATTCTGATGTCTAATAAACTAATAGAACAACTATAATAGAACTGGAGACAATATAAGTTGAATTTGAGATACACAGATTTCTATGTATGGGCAATTTTTCACTAATATATTCATACCTGAGAGGATTTTTGGTAAATTGTTGCCAGCCACAAGTTTCACAAGAAATCAATACTTTTGTCTTTAAAGGCGTTTTTGTTAAAACTATATATTTCAAATTTGCAATCATCCGATGAATTTGATTCTTATTTTAGCATATTTCACATTTGCTTCCCCATACAATGACCAAACAGTTTTATGATTGGATGAGAAATATACTCATAATTTTGTCATTTGTTTTAATCTTGTTGCCAACAACCATCAGATTTATTGGCAAAATTTCAAATTCGCCATTTTGTGGCCTTTTAATTATTTTTTCACATCCTTAGGTATGGGCAATACCTTCTAATTTGACGTTCTTTTTGGTTTTATTGATTTTGGGCACTCTAAAGTCCAGAATCATTGCAACAGTGGGAGAACTTTGCATTTTTCATTTATGCAAAAATATATCTGCAAATTTCAAAAAATTCAAATGTTGACTGGCGGGTAAATAATGCATGGGATAAAATTTAACAATTTCCTAATCATGATATGAAATTTTAGCTGAAAAAGAAATTTTTTAAATGTTGGAAATGTAATTTTTTTAAATGCTTTATCCTTAATTTATAGAAAAATTTTATCAAGGCTAAATAAATGACAAGCTCTAAAATAAAACCTTGAAATCAAGACTAATTAATATTTTCTTTAGACAATACAAAAAGATTGATTTGTTAATTAGTTTCTTAGAGATATGAAGGACTTTAATGCTTTATCAGCTTATGAAATCAATAATAAAAAAATAATTTGACTAAATAGACGAAGGACAAGAGCACTAAATATTAGAGTTATTGTTTAAAGAAATTTTAAACAAATAGGCATTGATCCTAGGCAGATGATGGTAATTTTCTTTTTAAATTTGGAAATAAAACATCTTTAGGTGTATATTTCATTAATTTGCAGCAATGAGATTGTCAATACATTTTTTTCTAAATTTAAGACAGCATACAAACAACTGAACTAGTGTTAATGTTTATTCATATTAGTTCAAATTATTGAGTAAATAGAGCTATATATCTTCGAAAGGTAGAAACAAATTTTGCAGTGGTTTTAAAATCTTAGGTTGAGCAAAATTAGCCGCATCTAAGATGTATGTATATATAGGTTACGATAGTAAAACTGTCAAAATTTTCTTGTTAAACCAATTGAGCTTCCAGATATAATATGGTAGAAATAATGTCAAGGCTTTGGTTATGATGGTACAACAGAATTTAAATAACTTTCAACTCTCCCCATTATAAAGGGAATTACCCGTACTTGTCATTGAAATAGGGAATATCGATAATTTACACAAAAAAGGAACAAAAGTTGTATAAAATCACTTCCATTATGACCGGTACGTTAACAGTAAGGCCTATTCAAAATGGTCAAACAATTGGAATTTCAAAGCCTTTGAGCACAAATCTATTTGAACTGATAGAAATTTTGGCACATAGTCTTATCATCCTTCATTTGCTACACAGGAAATATCTTATATTTCTCGCATGTGTGGAACTCGTGTGTTGGAGCTACATCCAAAAATGATTAACTTTAGCTGTGTTCTATAATGCTAGCAAAACTAGCAAGCTTTAGTACTTTAGTCCAAAAATATAATCAATGCGACTTTATGTGTATTGCATGTTGCCTATACTGAGCGAAAAATTGGTAACTGCCAGAGTAAATCAAAAAGTTACCCATAGTTTACTGCACTTAACGTGCAAACACAATGACGCGGTTTGCGGAGCGGAAGCGGTGACATCTGCCACAGCTGTAGGAATTTATATAGTTGAATTTCAAAATTCTTAATGAATCCGCTTCCGTATGTATTTGCACCTTTAGACTTATCTTTCGGAACCCAAGAAATGAATTTATAGGAAACCTTTTGCATTGCTTTTTTCTCAATAAATGCTAAAATTATTTAGGATTTTTTTTTTTTAGTTTTTAAATAAATAATTGCAAATTTCAGAAAATCGTATTAAATGTATAATTGCCTTTTTTTAATTTAAATGATCTAAAACGTATATTTGTTAATTTGCCTCATAATAAACACAAGGAATATTAATATTTTAAGAAAATTACTGTTTAGTTATTGTTTCCATTAGCGGTGTTTATATTTTATCGCTATTTCACTTAATATAACATATCTCTATGAAAAATATTTGACAGGTTATGGTCATTTTACGTAAAAATGGCTTACAAAATTCAGCAATGAATGCTGAGTTGAGGAGATCATAAAAAATGAACTGTGAAACACTTTTAGTTCTTAAGGAAAACTTAAGTTTTTTAAGAACTTCACAGGAGCTGGATGGTTTCGCGTTCTACCCAAATATACAGAACTGCTCTGAGAAGAAGATAAATCCATTTTAGCTATTTTTAAATAAAAACTTTACAATATTAACACTTTTTGATATAAAATTGTAACAATACTTACTTAATTATTGCGCGACTAACTCGAACTATATATACCAAGCGTTTGTTGTTCCACAGTTACTAAAGCTGATCACGGATACGGATCCCTTATACATTTCGTAGAAAAAGTAACTTAAGAATAAATGTATTATAACCTAAGTCTACCTGAAATAACAAGATCGAACAAGCGGTGTCTTTAGAACACATAATTGTAATTACAAGACCATTAATCAAAACAGGTAAATTAGTTAAATTATTAGGAAATTATACATTAGACAATTATACATTAGAAATTATACATTAGACAACCCCCAAAAAGATATTTGGTTGCATATTATCGATATTTGCAAAGACTGAATTCTAAATGCAAAAGGGTGAATTTATTTTGCAAAAGGGTGAAATCAAATTACAAAATGGTGAACTTAATCAGAGAAACCTATAACAAATTAATCGAAATTACGTTTTAAAAGCCTTATTGAATAAAATATAATTTCTACGTAGAAAATTTTAAATTAAACGATGAGGAAATAGAAGACTAACAAATTAAAATTCTTTCAAAAGGAAACTTACTTTTAAGATAAGCCAAATCTTAAATCAGTTTTTAAATTGAGAATTTATTAAAAAATTTAAAACAAAACCAAAACTTTTCATAATAAAAAATAAATTATCAGGAAAAATTAGTATGGAAATGATGTGAAATTGGGAAAAAACTTTAATTTTAGATTTGTCCCTCAAAAGCTTCTAATAATACTAAAATAGTTCTACTCTAAAATTACATATTTTTCTTTATAAAATTACTAAAATCAGCCAGTTATTTGCGCATTGCCTTAATACATACATATGAACCCTTATGCCCTTTTCTTTACTTTTTTTCAATTCAACATAAATATTTCTTTTAACTTTAGTTCATTATAGTTTTTGGAATTTGCTATAGTTCAATTTTTTTTGATGAAAATACTTACTTAAAGATAAACAAAAAGCTATACGTAAAACTTATTTAGTTCATTGACCTATAGCTATAAGTGCTAATCGTAAAAGAAGCTTTTGTTCTACTATCAAATTCTGCGATTTTCATTGAATTCTTTTTTGTGTAAGTTAATTTTATGAATTTTCATACAAATGGATATATATATATATATATATATATATATATATATTGCATACATATTACATATATATATATATATATATATATGTATGAAAAATACACTCAAAAATATTATAGCGGCTTGGTGGATAAAGGTGGAAGACATTCTGCATCCTAAGCTTTAAAGATTTTGTTTTACAAGGATTTTGTAAAAGCTTTCGGTGTATATCTAAGATAGCAGTTAACCACTTTATATTCATTTTGAGTACAGAGTAGTTCAGAATAGAACAAGGAGTAGACGAAAATATTTTTTTGTAGGCAATTTTCTAATCAACACATGTTAATAATAGAAATCTAGTGGCAAAAAAACAACTTTTATACATTTTTTCAAGTAAAAATTATAAATAAATTTCCCAAAATTTAAAAAATTGTGTTTTAGTTTTAATTTAAAAACAAATACAAAAACAAAGAAGTATTGCGCGCTGTCAAGAAATTTTTTAGTGTGAGTACGGATAAATAAAAGTACTTTATTTACAATGTTGTATGTGAAATTATTGTTCTTCAACTTAACACTTTTTATATATGAGTAAATTTTGCCAGTGAATTGAATACTATAAAAACCAAAAAAAAACTGATTCTTATTTATTATTAAGAGTTTTACTAAGTAGTATTTTATATTTACAAAAATAAAATTCTTCACTCAGGACTAATATAAGTGGGTGGAGCTTGTAAAAGGGAGCATTTTTGTAGAATTAAACGTGATGTGACCAATATTGGCGAATTTAATTACGGTACTTTGATTAAATTAGTGCAAAAAGGAGCTGATTTATCTTTTATTTTCATTGTCATAATAAAATTATATAGTTAAATATAAAATAATACAAAGGATTAGCATCAATTTCTTTACACAGTAAGTTTGTTTTGTGTTTATATCATATGTTTATGTTCTAATTTTCATATATTCCTTCTTGAAAAACAAAAAAAAAACAAAATTGATATAATTTTTCTGTTAATTTCAACTAATATAGGGTTATTACACACTCTTAAAGTTGCATGTAATACAAAGGTATATACCTTTTCTTTAAAAAAATATCCAATTAAATGTAAACACGTGTAACATATTCATGATAAGTATAACAAAAAAACACACCAGTGACTTAAAGAACGCTAAGACGGATTAGTATCTTTTATAGGTTTTCAAAATGGAATATTTTATTCCAATTTTATATGCAAATAAAATATTTCATTACTACAGAATTTTTTTTCCGAATGTTTAGCTTTAGTGTGTACGTAGGAGATTAAAATATTTTTATTAATTTCAAAAGAATCAATAACAATACATTCTTTGGTCTGAAAAGTTCCTATATATTCTTTTATAAAAATCAAAGGAAGAATTCATTTGGCATATTTTCCACTGATTAATTTTTTTATATTATTTACATTTTAGCAAAAATAAATCGGAAAAATTCAAACCAAAATTTTTTTAATTTAAATCTCATATTTTTGAATAGACAGCAATTGTTTGTGAATTTAATTCTTAAGCGTCTGAGAACACACTGAAATAATGAGATATGTATCGCTAAATATTAAACATTTATCGCATTCAGCATAATAGAAGGAAAAGCTTTTTTAATTGATTCAAAAAGTAAAAGTATTAATCACAAAAAAGTTCAAATTCAAGTCAATTTACAGTATTTGGAATTTATATTTATATTTATCTAATGAAGTTGTCACAATGTAAAAATATTACAAAAATGTAATGCAGGGGAGTAGCAATTGATTCTGTTGGATAAAAATTTCCATATTTTAGAACCAATGCAAAGGAAAATTAACTCCAAGGAGAATGTAAAACACTTGGATACAACTCAACTGATCAGTGCTAAAGTATTCCGACTGAACAATCTGATACATCATTTTTAGCGTAATTTGATCAAAATATTCAAGCTATGATTTTCAGATAGTTTTTACAGTTGTTGAGTGTTAATCTTGCTGCCAAGAGACTGAAATAAAATCATCGAAGCGATATCGAAGCAATATTAGAAGTTTGTGCATGCAAGTTTGGATTATATCCACAAATTGAAGCTTTTGTAAAGAGCGATAAGCCCTCACAATTTCCGTCCCTACAAATTAAAAACTTAAGAGGTGTAGAACCAGTTGTTCACTTATTAGACAAAAACGACAATAATCAAGAATGGCTTTCAATTAATAAATGGGATACTGATACTGTTGAGGAATTTTTTTATCTTCGGCTATAAAACAATGAGGAGCCTTATTATATTGCTACAAATCTTGTATAATAAACAAAATTTTTGAATAGATTTTATTATCAATTAATAAATATGCTTTAATTCTACATGAAAAACATTATCAACCAGAAATAAGTAAATTTTCAGATAATTTCTTATATTAGAAGGTTACAAACAAAACGTACATTAAATTTATAGCGTTCATATTATGTGGTTGAATCTGTGAATACCTTCTTGAAATCGTAACTTTGTCTTTTAGTTCCTTCTTACATCACTAATTTAAATCAATACTATGTCAATTGTAATCAACAACTAGAAACTCTTTTCGCAGTATGTATTTAAGGTAAAAATACAATGAATCCTACTTCAGGAATGAAGGCATAATCTCATTCATGTTAAAGGAGTCTATCTGAAATCCTTTCTCTACTATCAAGAATTTAATTACAATAGACATATTCAACAAATCTAAGCAAAGGAAAAATCAATGATGTAAAATAAAAAATTACAAACTTGTTCATATTTACTTGAAATGTATATTTTCAAGTTATAATATCCTTAAAAAGTTTATTTATTTTATCAGCACGTTTAAATGATTCTTTCCACTGTGTGAGCTAAGACGATAAGTTTCAATCCGTAATTTTTTATGTAAAATTTCTACCAAATGTTGTACTACTTAATTAATTAAAAGTTTCATATTTCGAAAACTTACGTAAAAGGCGAGTCCAGTAATAATACATATATAAAATTTTTTAATTCTTCCATATCCTAGCGATCGGGGAGTTAAATTTAAAAGTAAAAGTAAACTTCTGAGTATTAAATTTGAAAATATACCAAAGGTCAGACGGTAAAAAGAAAAACCTAACGTATATGCTTTTTAAAAATACAACACTTAGAAAAGGATGAAATTTGAAAAAAATAAGAACTTTTCAACTTTTTTTGAAAATCACACAATTCCAGCTCTTAATTGTCTAATGAAAAGTCTAATTTTCCATATTTAAAATTTGGAAAGGAAGAAATATTCTTTCCATAACTAAGAAAGGAGAACCATATACCTCTAATGCCTAGGCCTCACAAGCGCTTAGCGTATGGGACAACTTAGCACAGTAAAAATGGGGAGTTTTCCTAAATCTAATTGGAGTGGGCTCACTAGCATATTACCGTTTTCATTGATAGAAAGCAAAATGACAAAGTGACAGTTCTATTTGTGATTTATGTGTTTTTATTTGCTTTAAGTACAAAATCTTAATATTCAATGACTGAGCTCCGCCCGAATTCAAATATTCCTTTAAACTTCTATGGAAAACCGACAAGCTAGCACTAACTAGTCGCTAATTCAGACTATATATACCAATTGAGTGGAGACTAATGGACTCATTAGCATTAAGTGTTAAATTTTGAGCCAGTGAGTCCTAGGTATAAGAGCATTCAGCTAATATATTTTGATCATTTTTATAGGAAGATAGTCCTTAAATAAATTGTGTAAGTGCCTTAAAGAGTAAGTGGGACACCGGTATAAGATGCATCAATAGCTTTGAGTTTAATTTTTAGAAACTTCCATGATCCAAGATTGTATTGAAGTATTAACATTTTATCGTGGGCGTAATAAAGCTGAAAACTTTTTTTAAGGCAAGGAACTAAATCTGAAAAATGACGTAGAATGCTTATGATGACGATATTAAATTTTATAGGAAGCGCTATTTACTACCTAATGTTTACTTAAATTTTCGAAACGGGTAATACTACCCGACTCAGTGCTTAGGTAAATTTTTGTAATTGCTACACTTTTTTTATGGTTTGAAGTTCAGCCAGCATTCATTGTACACAGAACTAGCCTTTAAAAATACTTCTATTCTACTTGTTTTGTTTTATTGTACTTCTATTCTCTTGTTTTATTGAGAATTAACCAAATTTCATTGAAACTGTCTGAAGTTCTAAATGAAATGTAGACTTATATCTTATAAGAGTTTTCTTAATCAACAAAAAACTTTCTAACACCATATTATTTTTAAATGAAATATTCCATTTTTAAACTAACAAATTGGCTTTGAAGAAACCTATAAACCTAACAATTAATGAGGGAAAAAAACATGTTTAAAATTCTTTATGAAATTTATTATTATTGTTAGTGGTAAGTTTTAGAGTTGTTACTTGTATCGTATCTCTTTTTTTCACCTAAACAACATAACTGAATTTTTTTAAAATAAGGTTTTCAGTTTGTAGCTTAGAAGTGAATTAAGAAAAAGTGAAATTATTCTACACCTAGAACAGTAATTTACTTAATTTAAATGTTTTTATTAAATAATTTCAAATTAAATTTAAAGCTGAAAAAATTCCTTTATTTCCTTCATTCGCCCATGTTGTAAATATTAGCTGAAAATGATTGAAACAAAATTTCTTATATAAATTTCTGAGAATATTTCTAAATGGCCTTTAAAAAACAATTTTCTGATTAAGTAGGTAGCTTTGTACTCGAAAAGAATACCCACTGGGTATATAGCTTTAATAATTATTCTAAAATATCAGAAGGAATCAGAAGGTTAATCTTCTTGAAAATTCATGTTCAATTTCCTTTAGACAAACATCATCCTTAAATCCTTAACTCTTTTAAATATGCAAAAGTTGAAAATTATTATTTTATACTTGACCAAGATATGGTACATTAAAGTTTCCTAAAATTCAATGGAATTCATAGGATATTTGAGTAAACCCTAAAGTTTTATGTTTTTCTTTAAAGCACATTTGATGACATGAAGATTTAATCAATTTTTTAAATAGTTTTGTTTAGTGGCACATATATAGTTATTTATTTTTTCCACTTGCCTAGTACACATATAAGTCATATAAAATTCATATCTTAATTTAAGCTTAGGAAATATAGAAAAAAGCAATTTAAGTTTAGTATTTTTGCACAATTTCTTATTTACCTTGCGTCGCTGGTCGACTGTCCGCACTGTAGCTTTATATGTTAAGATACAAAGAACGAAAAGAATTTTCTTTTGTGGATTATTTTTATGTATCATCATTTTTTAATTTTATTGTTCGTACAAGTTAAATTATTTCCTTTTCTTTCGCGTCCTTGCCAATTACCCTCAAGCATTTTATGATAGAACCAGGCAAAGATTATTTATTAACTACAATATATTGTGTATCATACTTAAAGGATAAAAAAATTTCTTTAACCTAAAATCAAATATTTAATTTTTTATGATTAATGATAGCAGTATATCTAGTATATCTAGAAGCCTTTTAAACATCATACAACTAAATTGATAATCGGGAAAATATTATCTTTTATAGATTAAAATGCTTATCAAGGTTTCTTATTGTTAGAAAAAACATAATAATTCATATTCTTTTATTCAGCTTACGCCAAAAAAATTTCATTTGAAATTTAAAAAATGAATTCAACCAAAAGTTGAAAAAAGTATACCACATGGGTTATTTATGGTTTTAAATTAAATTAAGGACCAAATTTGGAAGAATCTAAATTCAAGAACTCTCAATGGAAATTTCAAAACAAATTTTAGATTAAAAAATAAATTTACACTTTTACTTATGAATAAAAAAATCACATTTCAATAAATTTTGTTTTCTATTAATCAAATTTGAGTTTTTTCGATATTGTGAGAGAAATCATAAAAACTTTTTTCCAATACTATTAGTGTTGTTAACAAGTTTAAATAAATATTTCAAAAAAGTTATCCTTGAACTTAAAGCAATATAACACGCATTTTCAATCATTCTACACATTTAATTGACTTTCAAAGTAATTCAAATGAATTCCCTGAAGCTCACTTTTATTCTTCATCTCTCAATTAAAATAGATAGTATACCGTTGTATGCTAACGCCCAATTGTGGTTTTTGTAAGGTTTGGTATTCAACCGAGTAAATAGGAAAAAACATAATAACTGCGACCACACACTTGTTATTACACAAAGGATTAGTTAATTTTCAGTCACTCTTGTTTTAACAGAATAAGAGAGAGCATAAAAAGGACTTACAAAGATAGAGCTTCATTTATGTCTACCAAAAATAATTCATGAGCTAAAAAGTGAAAAATTATTTTTCTACTGTTTAATAGGAACAGATAATACATAAGTTTGGGGTTTCGAGGGATTATAATACATAAACTACAGCAATTGGTAACTATTTATGAACCACGCCTGTTGGCTTTAAATACCACTTCGAATCATCAATTGTTTTTTTTTATGAGCAAACTTGGACGCCATTGAGGTATAATTTTTTTCATATCCAATATTTCCGCTATTGTTTATGGATTTTTTCTTTGATTCTAAAAGCTTAAGTGATTTTTTGGAATATGTAGTTTTCTCTATTAACTACTTTATTTGGGCCTTTGAAGTTTGGCAATATCTCTATAACTGTTTTATTTCGAAATTTTGTCCGTTAAATTATTTTGCTTAGTTAATTTAGCACCTAAATACTAACCTTTGACACAAAATCAAACCATTTGATGTGTCTCAATGTTTTTCGTTAGCCAATTTCAAATTTAACAACTATTTTTACAGGTCCTGATTGGGGATTCATCCAAATAATATCCCCTAACAATTATTAGTCGTTGATATCTGATAGTTATTCCAACCTGGGCTCTGGAACCTCGCTATGCAAGTTTTTTTCTTCTTGCGTAAGTGCACTCATTTTGACGGTTCTGAATATTTACGGAAGCTGACTACCATGTTCTGTAATATCTGATGAAACCAGTTTCAGTCATATCAGATTTCTAATTAAGGTCATATTAATGCATGAGAAGAAAAATAACAAAAATTCAACTATAAGCTTGTAAGCATATTGTGCACAAAGTATTTGTAACTTGAGTAATCCTTTTCCAGAGGCTATTGTAAAAACTAAATTTAGTTCCAATAAAAAAAAAGAAAAAAGATGTACTAAAAAGTTAGTTTAGAGCACGTTTTTCATTCTCAAATATGAAAAGTTATAAGAAAAAGTCATTGACTTATAAGATTATCTGATTTCATTTTGTTGGCTACAGAAGTCTTCAATTAAACTTTGCCACGTTTATTTGTTCTTTCAAATTATTGTTTTATAAACTAACGAATTTCTTCTATTAAAAATTATACTGGTTTGATTAAAGGTCAAAGCAATCAACATAAATAAAGAGTAAGATACCTGCTTGTTTCAAAAATCAAAAATTGTCAAGAGCCTAAGGATAAAAAAAAATCAATGTATTCAAGAATTGATTTCTTTCAAAATAATAATTTGATAAATTCATATTAAGTTAACTTCTTCTAACCTTAATACATATCCTTAAGAAGACTATCTAAGCAAAACCCTTTTCGTCTTTACAATTATTCACTTCACTAGGATTAAGGTCATTTAAAATACTTAATACTTAAATATTCTATGGACGAATTTAATCCACATTCCTTTAGTTTTAGTTATGGCGAAAATCATGCTGACCTCATTTTGGTTTTTCTTTTTTAATATTTAAATAGTCCATTTGCTCCAAAAAATTTTTATAATTGGTGCTTTCTATATTTATAGTTGGTACTTTAGATCCGTTTGTTTAGAAAAAAAGGTTAATAAATTAAACCATAAATATGAATAGCATATTTAAATGTCCGCTCATTTTTCAGTTTATTGAATTTAATATGACTACTAGGTCAAGTTTGAATGTGCTCTTTTTCTTCATATCTTAAAAATTACAAAAATATCAAAAGAGCTTGAAGTGGAATAAGCTCTTTTAAGAGCTGTGATCCTTAGAATTATGAGCTAGCTTCATCATTCTTTTTTTGAAAAAGACAAAAAGTAATAAATGTATATAGAACATTAATTTTGTCTATTTTTTTGTTTACAAAGAAGTTCTAGTCAATAATTTTTGTAAAAAAATAAAAAGTGCTATTAATCAATTTAAATAGTGTTTGAATAAACTGTGGTAGCTTTGGATTTGTTTTGAGAAACCTTCTATCCCGTAGATTGTAAAAATGTATCAAAATGAGAGAATCCAAAAAAAATTATGATTAAAACAACGTTTCCTACGTGGAAACTTAATGTTTTTCTCACAATTAGTTTTTGATCATATATTCACAAACTTTGAAATCTTTAATTAAAAATTAAATTATATTTTGTAAAATTGAAGTGCTGAATGACCGAAGGGTTTATTTTCAAAATAAAAGATAATACCAAATTTTGAAGCAATATTATTTTTTCTGTTTTGGCTGTCAGCAAAACCCTTTTATCATAACAGAATTTTAAATGATCGTAATTTTAAGTAGCAAAAATATTTCACGGAGCTTAGGGCCATAGGAATGAACTTAAATATTGCCTGATTTTTGTGTAGTTAAAATGACTGTTAAAACTTCAATGAATTATTCATCATAATGTTTTTAATTTACTAACGACTTTCCCCATTTTAATGAAATTCGTCTTACTTATCACCCAAATATAATATTTTCAATGCACAGACCAATAAAAATTCGCTTAAAGTCGGTTCCACTTCAACTAAAGTTTACGCAGTGAATCAATTGTAATTAATTTAATTTTATTTTGAATTTTAATTCTAAAACAAAAAAGTTTTCATAATGTTAAAATTTCTGAATTTGAAAAAATATTCATATATGATAAAGGCTCAAGGATAAAAGGAATTATTTTAAAACTTAAAGGGAACTATTACGGAACTGTGGAACTCTGAAAATCTTCATTCTCAAACTGACACTAAACACTGAATTTTTAAATAAAAACCAATTAAACGCTAGAAATTAATAAAATTATTCAAATTACTAACTTACTAATTATCAAATTACTAAAAATAAACCAGAATTAAAAATATTTTCAAGTTATTGTCTTTCTTTTTACGGAACTTTACGGAACTCTCCAACAATCTCTGCCGCTGTTCTCCTTTGTTTTGAATTTTATGAGGATTGAGAGTTTCGTGGACTATTATTTAAGCGCTAATTGGACTTTTTTAATAAATTTAAATTAAATTTTTAAACACACTCCTCTTTTTTTTAAATTAAAAATAGATAATGGTTTTTTTTATTTCATTAATAATTATAATAGATACATAGAAATTTTCAGCTGTGTGTGAAAAACTTTCAATCTTTCTTTAGAATTGATTACATTTTTAATCAATTCAAAAAAAAATAAAACAGACACAACTGTATATCTTTTACGTGCCCAAAGCTGTATTGCGTTTTTTTTAAAGATGATTAAATACCGCATTTATCTTATTCAGTTCAACTTTTTCATGTATTAAAGTCTTGAATTTTATCAATCATTTCTGAAGTTCTTTTCCTAATTACATGTCACAAATGTTAATCATTTTCAGTGCTTATCCAAATAAATAAAAAATTTAAAATAACAACACAAAAACAAAAAGTTTTAAATCTTAATACTTAGATAAAATTTTCTATAATTTATATATACTCAATGATTTGACTTTAGATACAAAGCCATTTAAGCCAAAACTTAATGATTTACGGATGGATAATAAAAAGCAAAATACTTATTGGTAATTAATAATTTAAATGATGTAAACATATATTTTCACTGATATAATGATTCTATAATTTGAAAGTGAAAATATTAACTTTATTAACAACTTTTTTTATAATAAAAAATAATAAAAGTGAGAGAAGTGAAGGCAAAAATACGCTTCTAATAATTATTTATTGCTATTTCATCAATTGCACCATAACGTTATTATTTTTTGGCAAAAGTACCATTTATTTTTCCCGTGATATTTAAATTTCTACTTGCTCAAAGCGAACTGTTAAATTTAAATTTTACTTTTCTATCTGTTGACAAAAAAAACTCAATGTTTTTACCTAAAAGTTTTATTTAATTAATCAAAATATTTATTCATACGGATTAAAATTGATAATTTTTTTTGATTTAATAGGAATGCATTCAATGGGTATACATTCAGCGCTAGCAATCAAGAGGCAGCGGAAAAGGCGCGATGAGCAAAGACGGATACGTGATCGTCGAATTAGCATACAAAGTTCGGAAAGTGGTTACACTTTAAGTGGATCTACAAGAAGAAAGAACAGACAAGTGAATACAAAAACCAATCATAGACAAGGAATAGTTGATGGCCAGGTAAATTGACTTAAAAATATGTCTAAGAAATTTCATCTTTAGCCTAAATACCACATTTAGAGTCCTTAAAACCTTTTAACATCGAAATGGCTGACATAATTTATTTACTAAAAAAACCATTTAAAAAAGTATTTTTTAATTTTTTACCATAATCTTCGTTGGTACTAGTTAGAAAGTACCATAATTTATACAACTTTGAAGTTATTTTGACATGTAATTTAGTCAAGAATCACTTACTAATTTCAAAGCAATTGAATCTCTAGTGTGCACTAGGATATTGTTTGGATTCTTTTACTTTTATTTATACACTGAAAAAAAAGTTGAGTTTTCAAGTAAACGCATTGACTTAATTTTTCATATACTGAAATAATTCTTGAGCCAATAATTTAAATACTCAATTCCAGTAAATTCAAGTAAGTTCAAGTTAATTACTATATACTCAATAATCAAAATAATTTACTTGCCTCCCGTATTTATTTTTTAAGTGTATAGCGGAGTGCCGATAGGTTTTAACCTCGGAACCCAGTACCCCGAAATGGATTTTCGTGAAATCTTAATTATTGCATTGCTAGTAGCCTAAATAAAAAAGTTTACCCTTCAAAACTTGCTGCTTTCGATTTTTTAATTATTTAAAGAGGGGAGGGGGTAAGGTTTAGCACTTTTGAAAAATCGAATTTTTTTTATCTTTTCAAAAGAGTATACCTTCAAATGCAGACATGGCTTGGAAATGGAAATGTAGAAACAATGACGCAGTTGCCAGCTCCACAGAATTTATTAAAAATTATTTTTTGTAAATGCAAAACCGGATGTAGGGCATCTTGTGGGTGCAGAAAAAGCGAATTGAATTGCACTGTTGCTTGCTTAGAATTCAATGGCAGCAGTTGCTCAAATCCTTCACCAATAATCCCAATCAATGAAGTTGATGACGACGATGATGTTAATGAATAATTAAAAATTTAATGTAATATTTTAATGAAAATATATATTTAATAAAACAATACATATTAATTTTTTGGTGAAAGATGATTTGCGGTGATCACTGTATCTCAGCTAGAAATTACCTGAAATCAAAAACACTTAAAATTTAGTCAAAGTACTATTAAATCCTTCCCCCAACCTTGTCTAATTGCTTGTTTTTTATTTAAAAAATTTTGTCGCTCATTTAAAATGAAAACTGCTATTTTTCACGAAAAATTCCGCCATTTTGTAAGTGGAAAGCCCCCTTAATGTAAAAAAAATTACAGAATTCAACGTTGGAGAAAGTTATTTTTTATGCAGAAAGTGTGTACCAAATTTGAAGTGAATCGGTAAAGTACTTTTTGAATAGCAGTGATCACCGGTTTTGAAATGCCCTTTTTAATGGCCTTAGTTACCTGGCCTTATTTACCAGATAACTTTAACAGTTTTGCTTGGATCAGATTTTCGGATTATATTTCTGAAATATTAAACTATAAGAAAAGATTGAAAAAAAATTCGATTTTTCAAAAGTGCTAAACCATAGCCCTCCCACCCTTTAAATAATTAAAAAATCGAAAGCGGCAAATTTTGAAGGGTAGACTTTTATTTAGGCTATTAGCAATGCAATAAAAAAGATTTCACGAAAATCCATTCAGTGGAACTAGGTTCCGAGGTTTTGACATTTTTCTGTCTTACGACACTACATCAGTAAATTTATCTCAAAAATAAATAAAAGTTGTTAGTTAAATGTAATATTAAATTTTTGAGAAAATGAAATCATAATTTCCTAAGGCAAAAGTTATTTAAATACTTCAAAGGTTAAAGCGGTTGGAAATATATTGCCACTGCCATTTTTATAGAAAAGATACAATGAAATTACGACATACATATACTTTATTCCTTCAAAAAGAAAATACTTTTTATAATATAAAAATTATATCTAAAATTTTATTGTTTAGTTTTATTCTTTATTTTTGCATTGAATTACTGAGAACATCACCTTTGTGGCTACTTTAAAAATGTTATCAAACCTTAATTTGATATACAGCACTTTTCTTGTAACTTTTACTTGTATTAAAAAATAGAGATAATATTAAAGAAAGTCTAAAACTATTTTTTCTTTAATTTACAGGTGGTTACAAGTATTGGAATGTTACATATTGGTGTTGTATTTATTGTCTTTGGAGTATTTTTACTAGGAGCTGGAATAATTCCTGATGATACACCATCTTGGAATATATTTGGTAAGTGAAAAAGAACTCTACATTACAAGGTTTGTGCTTAAGTGCTTCAGTAGTATGATAAGAATTCAAGTTACAAAATGTTTAAAAGCAAAAGTATTCATAATTTAGGGTCCAGTAAATTTCATCATTATAAAATTTATCATAAAGCCTTATTCAAAATTTTCTATACAAACTAGAGGGAAAACTTAATCATTCAAACAAACGTTAGATTTGAAACACAAGTTTTCTGTATACATATAGGGATTCGAGACGAAATTTTTAACATTCCTTGAATTGCATAGAAAGAAAAGGAACTGTATCGGCTTGGATAATGGATAATTAAAGTTATTTTCTATATATTTTTGGTCAATTTAAATAAAATGAATGACTTATAATGAAAAGGTCGTTCTGCCTTTTATCAATTCGCTTCTGGCTAATATTGGCTAATGATTCTGTTTTTCATATAAAAATGGTTTCTTATGAAAATCAAACACTAAATTAATTAATAATGGATAATAAAAGTTATTTTCTATATATCTTTAATTTATATATAGAAAGAAAATAATTATTTCAACAAATTCAATTAAAAAACAATTTTTTAATTTTTATTAATTTAATTATTGATTTTAATTGCACAGCAAAGTATTTCAAATTTGAACTTATTTAACAATAGTAAATATTTGGCTTAATAAAATGTCAAGGTAGTCGAATCGATTGCCGCCATATAAAAGTCCGGCAGTCCATATAATAGCAATGACTGAATTAATATTCTTTTATCTGTTTTTCCCAAGAACGGTATCACAGAAAACAAATTTAGTAAAATGAAGAAAAGTGACATCAGATAATGTCATTCCTGTTCTCTACTATTTTCTTTGCACGATCTTTTATGCAAATTTTTGTCTTAATTTACCTATTTTAGTTATACGAAGGACAATATCGTTGACAGCTTAATCAGAATAATTATACAATTGATATTTTAAGGATGAATATAAAGCTTATTGGTCTATTCATGTGGTGTAAATTTGAAACCATAATTTAAAAAAAAAAAAACCATTTCCATAAAAATGTATAAAAACCCATAAAATGCGAAAGATACTTTGAAAAGAAATTCTCTTAGTTATTAAAAAAAACACTAAATCTCAAAAATGTAAGACTTCAACCGAAAACTTTTGATCAATATTTTTCTTAAGTTGTAAAGTTTTACCCAGTACTTTAAGTGTAACTTTTGATATTTTAAAGATTTTTCTCAACCTAAGGGACTTCTTTTGTTATGATAATATCAGTACAACTGAGGCGTCATAAACCCTTTTCAAAACTTTTGAAATTAAATTAATTAAATTAACTTAATAAATTTCATATGTGAAAATGTTTTTTCCGTATTATTTTTCATTTAAACTTTTTTAAGACATAGAACTTTCTATTTTCTTTTAGTTTAGTAAATTTTCTCTAATTATTGAATTATTAACTTATTTGCAACCAAAAATATTAGAAACCCAACAAATTTGAATAATATTTTCATTTTGCTTTTGAAGTTCAACGAATTTAATGAAGTTCTAAAGAAAAGAATGCCATTAAGTTTTATTTATTTAAAACAGGCAGCTGGTATTAAATACAACAAATCATTCCAAACGATTGACTTAATTGTCAGGTTACCTGACAAAAATACATAAAAGTCAACTTGTTCTGTTTACAAATCACTTTAATACCCAATTAAAAACGTTTTTATTAGAAATTCTTCTGAGTAAACTTATTTAGAATCACAATGTTGTAAAGCAATCAGTTAGTAAAATACAAGGATTGACAGATTAATCTTAATAAAGTCATAAATAAATTAATACGATAATATTCAATATTCATTTACACTATCAATTTTCTTAATGAAAACATACAAATTAAAAAGTAAAAAGAAAACTCTGATGGAAGTTTATAACAAATAGTTTATAGAACTTTTTTGACAAAAATTGATAGTCTTAAATAATAAAATTTATTAGGAAGTAATTTGTTCATTTCTTAGGAAAAACTTTTGTTTTAATTTTTTGAATTGGGATTTCTTCTTCATATATTTATCTTTGTTTCCTGCAGCAAATATGTGTGAAATTGATATCTCACTTAACTTTAAATACTAAAGTTGTGATTCTTCATTATGCCTGTTTAATAATAAGTCAAACGGTTTTAAAACCGGCCCACATTTTATGTATACATGTATGATTTTGAAAAATAGTAATAAAACTAATAACTAATTCTAAAATCATATAATTTATTTTATAATATCAAACTTTTAGGTTCCGGTAGCTCTTGGTGGAATGAAGTAACATGTACCGGCTTGTTGTCAACTTGTGTTGGAATATTTTTATTAATATTAAACTGTTTAATATCAAAATGTGAAGAACAGGAATTGGAAGATTATGTACAAAGACAGTTAACTCGTTCAAAATCAGGCCATCGACTTGAACGTGATGTTGAAACGGGAGTATTAATGACACGAAATTCAAGAAAAGCAGCTTTACAAGCTAAGCAACAGCGTAATGAAAATAATGAAAAATTATCTGAAACAACAAATCAAATATCACCAATATCAAGCGAAATGATTACACCTACAACACCAGTTGGTAATGCTAAAGTTTATTCCCTAAAAGCATAGAATAAAGTCAAAGAATTATCATTAAGAAATTTGTCTAAGTATCTTTTTTCTTTTTCTATTATTTTTAGGCAATTCAGGTGAAATGTTACTTGAAAAAATCCTGGAAGAAGATAGCAGTTATACTGAAGATCGTAATAGTATTGTATCACCAGTTGGTAATGATAAACGACTACTACTTGGAAATGGACATACAATTAATTCTCATCATATTACAAAAATTTAATTTCTATTTTTATATTAAATAATTATGTAACAATTGGTAATGGCCAATAAAATTGGTATTGGCAAAATGATAAAAATTTCTAATATGAGTTTTTAACTATTATTTTTATTTAAATACTTTTTTAAGAGAAAAAAAAATTATTTTATTTATTATTTTAAGAAATAAAAATTTAAACTTTAGTTTATTAGAAAATTAGAAACAAAACCCTTTAAATTTTTTAATACAAACCTTAATTTAGTTAGTTATAAAATATACATGTACAGTTAAAAATTGAATATATTTTTTACCGTAAACATCAATAAAAAAGCTTTATTTTAAAGATAAATATGAATTTTGGTATAGATATTATATTTCAATATTAATAATAAAATTTTGTAATTCGCAAAATGGTAAAAAAATTTCAATAAACTAATTTTGAATTTTTGAAATAAAAAAATTCTAGTAATTAATAACAACAAATACTATCATACAATATAAAAATCAATTTTTTTCAAAAACAAATGCAAAATTTTACAGTTTGACCAAATTTTTGAATTCTTTTTAAAAGTAAAATTATAAGAACCACAATTTATAAGTAAAATATAAAATTAATATCTATCTCCTATTTAATCGCAATAAAAATTTCTATAGCACAAAAAAAATTTGTACATAGTTTTTTGTAAAAATTAAAACTTATTTATTTTTATTTTGTGTTACAAGGACAATCTTTAATATTAATTTATTTAATTTTGTTGAAAAACTATTTGTATGGATAATTGACTGAGTAAATGCTCTTCGTGCTTAAGAATTTTTTTTTGGGAATTCCAGAACTTTTCCAATATTTTAATGCAGTATTATACATTTTATTCTTTTTTTAAAAACAATAAGTATTTATAATAAGTTAAATAATATAATTGATAACAAGTAAATATTTGTATAGCCAAGCAAAGTTTTCTAAGAAAAATTTGATTTCATCAACATACGACTAAATTTATAACTAAGAAGTGGCGTAGATAGGTATGGATGGGATATTTTTATATACGTCTTAACTTTTTCCTTTGATTACCACTAAAATATTATTAGCATGGGGATTGATCCCCTTGAGTAAATACTTATCTACGTGACTGTAACTAAGGCTAAATTAATTAATTTTTGTGTGAAATATTTTCGATTAATTAATTAAAATTCATTTTAACATGAAAATAAAAGGAAAAAAAATTTATTTAATTGTTACAATTTTGAAAAACAAAAATATATAATCAACGACTATTTTACTAAATAATGCACAAAAATTTAAATGTATATTTCATAATTTTAAGCTATGTACAAAAAATATTTATCGAAATGTATTGTTATGTTTATATATTACATAATTTGGAAGGAAAATGTAAAAAGACATTAACTATTCAATGTTTAATTTGGAATTTTAAAAAGAAAAGCAAATTAAAAATTTTTTTTTAATAATTTGAAAAGGAAAAACTATGACTGCAAATTGTGATTAAATATTTTAAAAAACAAAATCTCAACGTTTTAACATATTAAGACAAAAATTTAAATTTAAATTTATATAAATTATAGACCCAAATTGTATAAATCTATATAATAAGAGGGCTATGCTTCTTAAAGAAAAAGAAAACTATACACTTTTCTATACCTCTATAAATAAATCATTTTTCTCAAATACTAAATATAAATTAATTGTTATTTTAAGTTTATTAAATATTCATTCATAGCATATCATATAAAAGTAAATGAAATGTTTTGGTAATCTCTACTCTAAAGCAATCTGCTTTGAATTAACAACTAAAAACAATTAAAAAAGTTAACAAAGAAACAATTACAAATAACAATAACAAGAAATGGTTAAAAACAATTATAAAAACCAAAAACAACAAATAACCAAGAGAAAAAAAATTAACAAATATAGACAATAAATAATTAACACTAAGCCCAACAATTAACAATTACAAGGAACAATTGCATTTCTGTGTTAGAATTTCGGTGGGAACCAAATTGAACAAAAAAACAACAATAAAGCAAAAGACAAAAAAAACCTTATTAAAAAAAATTAACTTAAAGGCACAGCGATTTTGTGTTAGAATTCCATTTTAGATTTCCTTCAATGCAATTTAAATTTTCAGTCTAGCTCTCATATAGAAACCCGCAATAAGGAACTTCGTTTCAAAATACTTTAAATGCAAATCCCTTCAGACGCAAAAGACGAATAAATTTTATTTTTGATAATTAAAATGCAAAACATGGAATAAATGAGCCCGAATTTATCGATATGAAAATATAGATGACTTCTACTTTCTCATTTTTAACTTCGTCCTAGTGCCAGTCATCAACCTGACTAATTATTGAATAAATTATGACTTAAAAATAGCTACGATTAATACTTTCTCGCTTCTTTAAAGAGCTTCTCATTAATTCACTTTTCTATCATAATTGACCCATGAATAATTGAATATTTCATCAGTAAGATCTAGTGAAACGATTTTAAATCTGTTATTTTATGACTACATATATACTTAGGCGACGAAGTGTTATTGATTTCATAGATTTGTACAACTTCCAATGACAAGAAACTTTTCTCATTTATATGAGATTCATTGTCACATGTATAGCATAACGGATAAATACCATGATCAAAATTTGCTAAATCACAAGACAAAAATCAACTCTACTCGGTAATATGATTAATTTTATATTCAAATGATATAAAACTTATAACATTTTATTTAACAAAGCCAAAAGGTAAAACCAAAATTTAATTATATTACCAAAATTTTATACTTAATTTTTATTTGATTCAATCAATTACAAATTACTATGTTATTGTTATTTGTTAAATTCATTCAATGCAAGTTTTTGTCTTTCTTTTTTCATGGCTCGTTTGAATGCTTTCAATTCCATTTCTTCAAAATGTTCTGTAAACAAAATTTTCATTGTTGGATATAATTCATGTAAATAGTGCAAATCCGCTAAATTAACCTAAAAATTAAACATTTCAGTATTTATAATTGATATATGCATATAAATATATGAAATAAGAAAATAAAATAACCTCCATATTATCAAAGGCTATTCCTACATTCAATTCTAAATTATTTTGTAAACGTGGAATTTTTGCATATCGTTGACTAAAATGTGTTAACAAAATAAATTTAGCATTCATCTTACGACCCTGTTCAATTGCCTGAGATACTGTACTGTGCATTTTATATTTAGCTTGGTTTATTAATTCATCTTCCATAGTTGCTTCATGTATTAAAACCGTTGAATTTTTTCCAATTTCAACTAATGTTTCACATGGCATAGTATCACCACTATAAGTTAATTTAAAATTTTCATGTCGTGTTAAATTTGTTTCTAAAGCAACACCAAAAGCATGCGGACAATGACGTACAGGACAAAATGCAATTTTTTCTATACCAATTTTCCTTAATTCCATATTTTTAAGTTCTGATATCTTAAAATGAAATTATTTTTATTTAATTCGTTTAAATATAAAAAATTATTTAAACTACCTCATTAATTGATTGTAGAATATATTGTTCTTGAATTGTTTCGAATTTTTGATGATAAAATTGAAGCCAAGATGTAATTTGTTTTGGTGCAAAAAGCAACAATGGTGTAGAACTTTCATTTAAAATACTTTTACGAGCTTTTATTATACCTAACAAGCCTAAAAATGTATATTTTTTATCGGTAAATAAATAAAAATATAAATATAAAAAACCAAGTTCTTACCAATATGATGATCAGCATGTAAATGTGAAATGAAAATTACTTTAAGATTTCGTAATATCTCTGATGCTTTTTCGATACCATAAAATCGTATTATTTGGCCCCATGTTCCTTCTCCACAGTCAAATAGCATACAATTATCTGAATTAATATGGAGCAATACAGCACTAACGTTTCTAGTTTTATTAGGAATGCATGAACCTGTCCCTAAGAATAGAATTCGAGGAAACATACATTTTTCATATTTACTCTTCCTTTTAGTCTTTTTACTCAGAGTTTCTTTTAAACTATTTAAACTTTCATTAAAACCTTCGATTGAATAAGCTTCTTCGATATATTCATTTGGATCGATAACAGGTTCTAAGCTACGATCAAAACCTTTTTTGGGTCTCAAATGATAACTTGTTAAAGAAACTACTGAATCAGTAAGCAAGTTAAAATCATTACTAATACTTGGAGAAGGTAAGTAATTATTTGTACTATTATTAACAGCTGAAACTTTCATCCTTTTATGTGGAGAAAAATCATTTGAGCTTTTAACAGTATTTGTATTTTCCCTGGAATAAAAACATTTTTAAAATAGTATATTTATATATTGTAATTTTACAATAATCGAAATTTTTTAAATGTAGGCTAGTAAGAATTAACTTACATTTATTTAGTTTTTGTTGAATGTTTTGTAAATTTTTTTCTAAACTTGAAATGTGTAATTTTTATATTTTTCTAATAAATATGAAGTTTCATCTTCACTTTCAATCTGATTTGAAAATTTTTGAAATTTTTGCTTCTAACTAATTAATAATTTAGCAGTTTTATCGGTCTATTTACCCGTGAAAAAGCTGTAGGTACTATTTGGACTATTCCAACTTACCGCTTAAGCGATTCCTAAAACCTAATCTAAAAATGTATCTATAAAGGTTTACGTGAAGTAAAAAATATTATTGCCATGAAACGCAAAAGAATATCGTCAATGCAATTTGGTTAAACCTATTATCCAGTTTTTTAAAAAGCAAAAAGCGACTTTTCCCATTTGTAAAGAATTTCTCGACATTTTTCGCACAAATGTCTGACATCGTAAAGTCACACGGTAAAAAGTATGTTGAAGCCGCTTCTATAAAAACCACGAACAAATAAACAAAATTCAGCAAAGAACGTATGAAAAATTGTTCAAAACAGAAAGACACTAATGGTAAAGGTAACTCTTAATCTTTAAATTATATATATATCAAATAATTAATTTAATCTCTAGTAAAAGTTAAATACTTAAATGATAATTTGACAAGAAATTTTTAGTAGTACTCGTATTTTAAATAAAAATATAATTAAAGATAATTATTCATTAATTAGCCATGTTATGATAAATCCATGTTATGTTATGATAAATCCATGTTATGTTATGATAAATCCATGTTATGTTGTGATAAATCCATGTTATGTTATGAATGTTGCTAGCACCAAAAAATGACGCCAGCTTATAAATAATGTTGCTAATAGTTTATTCCCGTTTTGTTCTTCCTGAAGGCCTTCAAACCTAAGATCATTGGAAGTTGAACCGGCCTTTCACTTCCAGTACAAACCACCTTCCTTCCTGCATTTATTTAACATTACGATCTTATATACAGAATGGAAGGCAGTAAAAAAGTTTTAGTCTTTAGTACTCACGTCAGAAGTTGCCGTCAATTTTTAAACACAAACAATATTAAAACTAGTTATTGGTTTTGTAACGAATCTTTTCAAATCTTATGTAAAGTCTATGCATAAGGTAGTTAAGAAAATAATAAATCAAATAATATTACCTTAAAATAGGAAAAATGCTGTCGCTTATTTGATTTAGTTGAAATTGTAGTTTATGAGCTGCTACATAGCCTGAAAAACTTATTCAAAAATATTATTATTAGTATTTTATAACCATATGATTTATTACTTGTTAGTAGCATTTACGATCAAATGTTTGGTACTTAGAGGAAAACGATTCATAAATTGTTGATAAATAGAACTTTCTATAATATTCTGAGGAGAAAAATGAACAATAACTGAAGCAATATTTTTTTCATCTTTTGATGATATCTGATATTTTTTAAAAATATTCTCAGATTCACCAAATGAGCACAAGTATTCTTCATTTGGAATATCTAAAACTGTTTAAAAAAAAGTTTCAATAAAAAAATTATTATCAATTTAAACGAATTTTTAACTATACAAATGAAAACTGCTCCTGGATCTTCTCCTGAGCGGACATCATCCGCCCGAACTAATGTTCCATCGGCAAGAACAATATCCGTACCATTTTTTAATTGACCTAATAATGGTCCAGCGGGTACTCCTTTTTCTACACATTTTTCTAAATTTAGTGTTCCAGGCCGTGGCTACATTAAGATATTTATTTAGTTTTAAAATTTCAAAGATGAAAAAGATTACCTTTAATTTACAAATGTAAGATATAACAACAGTTTCTTCTCTTTTTTCTGTACTAAAACCGTTAAATGTTTCAGGAGAGCTAGAGCCGGAACTAGAATCTATAAAAAAATATATTTTATTCATGTTATATGGCCAACGTTTTTCATTATTTTCATAAAAATTAAATACTGAAAACCCATAATTGGTTTAACAAAACAAAAGGATATTTTTAATAAATTTTTAGGTATATAGCTTAGAAAACTTGCAAATATAAAATAATTCCTTTTCACGAATTCCGTTACTCACTTTCGTATGCATAATAATCTGTGTCATCGATGTCAATATCTGTGGTTGAATTTTCTGAATCTTCAGTTAGATTACAAAATTTTCTAAAAAAAAGTCATTTGTTAATTTGATTATTATTTTATTGTTTTGTTTTTTATGAAATTCTGTTCACTAACTTTCTAAGTGGTACACAAAAAACAGTCATAACTTGATCTTCATAAATTCCACCATTTTCATGATTAATTGCTTCAACTTTTAAATGTTTAAGAACAACAAATTTTTTCATTCCACTGAATATTTCATCCTAAAATAAACACATAAAATTAAAATTTATAAAATTCTTAGTAAGAAATACAAACCAAACCAGGTGGACCATGGAGATGTAAGCGTGGAACACCTGTGTCTTGAACAGTTAAACTTAGGCCTGGTAATCCTCCTAAGTGTTCCCAACTAGTACGAGTAAAAAAAATGTGCTCTAAGCGAGCAAGTTTTGTTTTGTGTTCATGTGCTAACCTCTGGGTACCTTCGCCACAGTTAAAAAGATACCTACAAATAATGAATTTAATATATAAATTTTGTAATTAAATGGACAGAGAATAGTTTGTTTTTGCCATTAGCACAATTCATTTTGAATATGTATTTGTATACATTAATATAATAAAGTTAAAGTTATGCACAAAATATGCTAGAGATTTTAAGGGTTTATTTCTGGCATATTCTTTTAAAGACTTTATTCTGCTCCTAAAGTTGATGACGTCGTATCTATCAAAGTCTTTCTCATATAATGACCAAACACCTTCGATTTCGGGATTTTGATATATCTTTTCTACGGATAATTTGTTATGGAAGCCGGTTTCTTGAGCCCACCTTAAGTCGATTATTACATCTGAGCAATAGACATCGTTCCAAATATTTTCTCGTTTTCTTAATTAGTCTGGCAAACTAGAGGGCGCATATTTTGATAAACCTAGGGCTGCTTCAAAGAAACGTTCGTTCCACTTTTCTATTGCTGTTAAATTAGAAATTCTTAGTTTTTCCAATAACAGCACTGTCCTATATGTGAAAATTTGTATGAATTTGGCTTCGGGGACAAGCAAAGCTGTATATTAATTGTGTAAGAAAAAGCAGAAGAAATTAAATTCAAACCAAGCGGAATTATTAATAATATTAGCTTGAGTAACTTTCATTAAAATTTATATTCTTTTATCATTTTCTGTCTTAAATTAATTGCGTCAATATCAATGTGTTAAATTCCTTAACTTTTTAGCATTTATAAGTAAATTTTTAGAATCCTCAGGTTAAATCATAAATAAAATTCCCACAATTTTAAATAAATCTGAATTAATACCTAAAAACTGTTAAAATGGTTAAAACTTTAGTTATTAAAGTGATGACTGTTAGATTTTTTTTGGATATGATTATTAGCTGCAGGATAATAAAATTGAATTTCAAGTTGTATATTTAATTTACCTGGATTGGTCTGTAAATAAATATATTGATGAAGGTGCTCCCGGTGCTCCAGAACCTAATATTTGTAATGTTACAGTTCCTGGTATAAATTTACTTAGTTTTTCTTTGATTTTTAATCGTTGCCTTTGGCTTTCAGCTATGTGAGGACGATTACGAGACATTTGTGTTAATATCTGATTCAAATGTCCGTTAGCTAACTTTTTATTATGTACCGAACGAGTTTCATTCTTCCAAATTCCTATTCTATGAAATTTTGTTAATATATATAACATATGTTTAAAGTTTAAATCACGAGTAAAATTTTTAGGAAAGAATTTAACATTTTTTACGAAAAGATTAAAAGAAACACGAGAAATTTTAGTAATAAAACCGATTCAAATGACAGATGAAAGTGACAGTGCTGCCACTAAAATTATTCTATTTTAAATTTAATCAATTACGTTAAATAAAATAATATAGTGATAGAACTTAGAAATTTATTTTTAAAAAATTATTAGCATTGTCGTAATATATATTCACGAAATTCTTATTTGTAGCTCTTATTATTGGAGTAAAAATTAAGTTACCTCGATGTACCTCGATAGATTCAAAAACCATACATCAAATTGCGGTGAAAATTTGGGAAATGATTATTAGTGATATCCCCGGGAAGGTTTTTGTCTATTTTTTACAACCACCCCCTACCCCAACCTCCCACAACAAATTATTTTTTTTTATTTTTTGGACAAAATTTTTTACATATAACCCTAAATTTTCACTCTTCTACCATCAACCCCTATTTTTTAATAGCAAAATATATAAAAATTTCGTGTCAGTTTTAGTTACCATATTCCTCCAAAAGGTCTGGACCGATTTTGATGAAATTTTATATGTATATTCAGTAGGTCTGATTATAGGCTGTTATCTATTTTTTATACCCCTGAGTGATAAGGGTTGTGCACCCCAAATTTTTTTTTTTGATTTTTTGGACAAAGTTTTTATTTTTTATTTTTATATTATGTGCCATTCAAAAATACATACAACCCCAAATTTTCACCCTTCTACCATCAACCCCTATTTTTTAATAGCGATATTATTAATTCAATAATTTTCAACCACGGTCGATAACTGATGTCACCGGTGTCACTTCTGACCCAGTAAACAGCACGGAGTAGGGATGAGATCTCTCTCAGACAATCAGACGTTTCTCAATCCCTACAGTTTTCAGCCATTATTATTATTGTTTGTGCATCAATCGTAATAGTGACTTTTACAATTATCATTTAACACTGAGTTATTTTGAAATAAATTAATCATTAATTTGCAGGGCTCTAATTATTTATTCCTATAGTTATTAATTTTCGGTGTAGTTCTCAAGTTCATATAACATCAAAAGTACGCGATAGTCGCTTTATTAAGAAAATATGATTTTTGACGCCACTACTGAATTTTGGTAAAGAAAATGGCGCGTAATTGAAAAAAGTGACGATTAGTGATATATATAATTTTAAAAAATTGAATTAAAAATATAAATGCTTGGTATTGTGCTATTTTTTATATTCCATCATCGTTCCCAGCGCTCCATGCCTCTTTCACTCATACATATATACCTCATCCTCACACACTGACAATAAGTTAGTCATTTTTTTCTACTAAAATAATCCTAGGAATAATTTATATTTAGCGAAACAACGTTTGCTGGGTCAGTTGCTAGTTTAAAATATAAATTTTGTTCAAAATATTTCATTATTCTTACAGTAAAATTTAATACATTTTCATGATTTAATATTAATTTGAAGGAATTTTTTGCCATTTATTCATTTTATACATCATTTGGTAAGCACTGAAGAAAGGTGCAACGCCGCGTGAACCCGGCACCAACGCCCCATTTTATATTTGTATAAATTAAATGTAATGTTATTTTTCAAATATCTTTTTTTTATTTTTTATTATTTCAGTGATTATAAGCAATAATGGCCAAAACAAAATCGAAAAATAACAAAAGAAAATGAAACCAAAATTATTAAAAACGTGAAAAATGATAGTGTAAATCGTATGCGTCGGCACCATTCACCGGAAAAAATTGAGAAGGCTTTAGGTGAAATTATTGTGAAGCACGAGTTAATTCGGTCGAGCAAACGGAATAACTGTATTAACATTCCCACCCCATTGCTCTCACAAGCTTCAACCGTTTGATAGAAACGTTTTTTGAGCGTTTAAAAATTTTTACAACAGTGCCAGTGATGCTTGGACGTTTTCAGATGTCGGTCATGCGATGACTATTTTTGATATACCTGCAATTGTGAAAAAGCATTCGATAATTATTTAACTAGAAGCAACATTATTTCTGGTTTGGTTTCACTACAACAGAAATTTATCCGTTCAATCAAGATATCTTTTCATAACAGGACTTTTTACCAATAAGTGAACAAAATACATCAGTAAATGAGTCATTGAACGACAGCATATCATCGTTTTCTTCAATTTTACATGAAATACGACCTCTTTCAAAGGTAACAGAAGCAAGAAAAAAATCAAATCACGATCGTAAACCAGGGAAAACTTCTATCTTGACAGATAGTCCCAAGAGAGAATATTTACTGGAGCGAGATAAACTTCGCGAAATAAAGAAAGCGCTTAAACCGAAACAAATTCCAAAAGCAAAATCTCTAAAGAAAAAAGCACAACATGAAATATATTTTTCTTAATAATTTTTAATATCTTTTAATTTTTCATACTTTAAATAGTAAAATTTTGTAGGTTTAAGTAAAAGATATCTTTTATTTAAAACATAAATTATCATAAATTTTAATATTCAATATGCGGCGTTGGACACCGGGCGTTGATTCCCGGTCTACCCTACGTTATGAAAAAAGTTGCTTGTTCAATAAAAAAAAAAAGAAATTTAATTTGACAAGTTAAATATAAGAAAAACACTTTTTTTATTTTGATTTCTTGCAAAAGAATTGCAAATGTTGTTTTTTAAAGAATAAATAAAATATACACCACAATATTTTTATAATCCATTTAAAATAACATTTTTTAATACTAGAATATATTTTCGTAGAATTCTTCAACATTATATCCAAATTTTGTTAAAATCGTTTTACTAACACTTTTGAACTAAAATAAAAAAATAAAAATTAATTAGTAAATTTAAAAAAAACTTTTAAAAATACTTTTTTAATAAGATCAATTGTGCTATCGCAATACTGTTCCACATTTTTCATAACTTCGTTAACGGATTCCTTAAAATAAGTGCAGTCTGCTAAAATATCAACATCAATTGCATAAGGTGCAAAACTGTCAGTATCTCTTAAACATAAATCTTCCGGTCTGATATAAATACACCTAAAAGAAAATCGGAATGTGAATTTTTTAAATCATTTACTGAATATAGGTAAATCCTTGATCCTAAATGAAATTGCTAATAGCTTGATATATTATTTTAGAGTTAAATATTTTATAAATTTACACCAAATTCTTATTAAAGATTTAAAATTTACTGATTAAATGTGAAAAATAACAAGGTTTTCATACAATTTTTTCCCATTCCTATTTATGGTTTGCGATATGTTAAGGTGTTTATATCGAAAGATTACATAAAAAAATACGTTAAAAAAAAATTGCTTAAGGAATAGTAAAATCAAATTTACCTGAATGACATATTCAAACAGCTTAAAATTAAACCAATAAATGGATAATCTTTATTCTGAACAGAAAATTGCATTTGCATTTCTTGCTGTGTTCGTATATCCCTAATAGACGGTTGTGCTGGAAAATGAGGATGAGAATGAAACCAGCCAAGTAACTCAAAACCTTCGCTACATAATTCAGATGATTTTTCAACTTGAGATACTAAAAAAATATTATTTAAATAAATTACATAAAAACAAAAATTATTTTATAAATACCAGGACACATTTCACACATCGTCCGACTTTGATGTGATGTGCGGCATGGTTTGTATTTGATTAATTTAACTCCTTTCCTTTCAACTCGATGTCCACCAAGAAAGCCCATCACTTCATAATTTGATGATAAAGAATGCAATTGTAGACATAAAAGTGTTGATAGTGTTATTGATATTCTAAAGGGTGACTAAAATCAAGTAAAAATTTACAACTCATTTTGATTTTATATAATAAAAATTTATACTGAATGTTCCTTTGTAAATTGATGACACTTGACCAGTTCATATTCCGATCTATTGTTTAGATTATCGAATGTATATTTGGAAGGTGATTGGTTTTTTATGTAGCTTGTACTACGATTACACTGAAAATAGAAATAATTTCTTAATTAGAATTAAAACTTAAGAATACAAAAGAGAGGAAAACGTTTTTCTTAATTTTTGTATATTTCTCATCATTAACTAAATTTCCGAAGAATTTAAATATGTCATGGAGATGAAGGCAATTTATATTTGTTTCATTGTACATCTATTGAATCAATTCTAATATAAAAATTGTTGTTGTTGTGTAGGTACATAGTATAGGATCATAATAATAAGGCATCCGAATTCTTCTATGCATATCAGGCAAGGATAGGAAGCAGTTTAGAGCTGAATATACGAATTTTACAGCTCTAAATCACGATTATACCATTATTTACATAAGGCATAGTGACTTGGTGGCTAAAAATGATGGAATAATCTACACTTTCAGTGCTTTTCAAAGTGAAAAGCGTATATAACTTATGTACGACGCGCCACCAGGGGTCAATTGAAAAAATTATATTATATTAGAGATTTTAGGAAATGTTGTTAGTTTTTTTACAAACATTTTGATAAACTCATAATAACAACAGCTAAATGCTTTTTAATTGTAACTGAATCATTTGATGCCGAGGCTTAAAGAGATTTAAAAAAAAATACTGCTTGAAAAAAAAAAGGACTTAACTTACAATGTCATCTCTGTTGATAATATTCGTAGATTTTACCCTATGCGGTCGTTCTTTGGGTAATATTATAGATGATAATGCTTGAGAACGTTGTGTTTGTCTAAACTCCGAAATAAAATCCTTAAAAGGTCGAAAATAATTAAAATTACTATTACAACCAAAATTGATAGCACCAATTTGTTCTAAAAATTTATGAATTCGTCCAATACAATTCACATCGCCTGCATGTTTAAGGCCATTCCTTACTGATGTTTTACTTAAATATTTTGGCCTTTTTAAATTCCATTTATTTATTATATGATTACGTATACGTAAATAATGTGATGGAGTTTTTGTAAATCGATTATCAAAATATTCAAAAAATATGAACTTTTCCAATTCTGAAATTTCATTTTCATTTATATATATTTCACTTGTCGGAATAGATATATCCTTTAGCTGATCTTGTAATTCTTGGCTAAGATTTTCCAGTTTTAAATTATTTAAATTAAAATCACTTTTATGATGGCGTTTATTTGAAAAATTAACTTTAATTGGTTCTTCAAGAACTTTTGTATAAACACTTTTAACTATTGAATCATTTGGAAGATCAGTTCCAACATCGATTTCTTCGTCACTACCTTCTGAATTTTTATTAGGCACAATCTATAAAATATAAAAAAATTAATTTAAAATTACAGTTTATTATACTAAATAATAACTAACGTCTGATATATTATTAATATTGTTCGCATCTGCAAAGTCATGGTTAATTGTAATATTTTCGCCAAAATATATATTTTTTATCTTTGGTTTTCTTGATTTCACTTTTCCTTGCTTAATTTTTTTATTCAAACTTTTTAAATTTGAACTCTCTAAGTCCTTATGTTTCATTTTAAGAGTTGCCTTAAATTTAGAACAACTTTTTTTTCTGCTCATTTTTGTTTTATTTTCTTCAGTTTTTATTAGTTGATTGTGGCTTGTGCAAGCTGTAGATGTTAATTGTGTTAATTCATTGACTGGACGTTGTATACGATCAGGTTTTAAGCTTGATTTATTTATATTATCTGTAATTGACTTTATTTTAAATTTCAGTAAGCTTCTTGAATTCGTTGGTCCAATAATTTTGATATTTTCCGATGGCGAATCAGGTTTAAGTTTAGAAGTTTGTAATGTATTCTGATTTGACACTTCATAACTTTCAGAATAATTTGCATACTGATCACTAAGAGAATTTGAGCTAAATTCTTCATTTTCATCACAAACTATTTCTTCAATTGATGCTGGTATATCTTTCTCTAAGATAAAATTTTTTGTTGTGCTCTACAACAATATATATATGTTTGATTGAGAAAATGACTTGAAAAATTATTTAAAATACCTCATCTGCCCACTCTAATTTTATTAAATCTGGTACAGGTTCAGGGGGTTGAATAGCAACTTCTTCTGAATGTAAAACTTCAACATTGCTTTCGAGGCATTCTGTTTTGGGTACACTATTTTTTTTTTTTGTTTTCTAAAGAAATTAATGTAAATATATATTTTATATAGTTTATACCAATCACTCCAAAAGTTTCCTTCCTCTACATCATTCTCATTAATCCACTTTGGGTGTACAGTGTAATCACAGG
Source organism: Acrocera orbiculus (assembly GCA_947359355.1). NCBI lineage: Eukaryota > Metazoa > Arthropoda > Insecta > Diptera > Acroceridae > Acrocera > Acrocera orbiculus. Next base: position 27,843,266 of record OX375757.1, read on the forward strand.
ATAAAAAATGTCCCGTTGTAATTTTACATCTAAAAAAATTGTTTAAATTTAACAAATTATATACAAAAATTAATTTAGTTCTCTTAATACACGTCCAAGTTTCCCATAATATCTACTTCCTCTTCTTTATCCATTTTGTTTAATTCTAAATCCTCCTTATTTTCATAATTTACTCAATTTTGTTTTGACAAAGAACCTCGATTTTAATGTCAAATCGCATTTGTAGAAAAAAAGCAGAATAAGGGCTGCATTTACTTGGTATCTCAATTACCGTTGTTGGACAGCGATTTTATAGAAGTTTTTGTAGAAGTTATGAGGCAAGTTTTACCTCAGAAATTTTTGGTTTGTGCATTGACTTGGTGACGTGACGTAATTTTTTAGGCAAATGCAGGTTGTTACGAGGTGTTACAGATTAGCAATTTCGACAGAAATTTTATAGGCAATTTTATAAGCAATCTGAGGTGCGGTTACACTCAAAGGTATATTTACTGCAATAATTACATTACAAGTCTTTTCAAAAAATACAATTTGTACCTTTCAACTGATTTATTGCATTTATAATGCTTTTTATTATGTAAGGTAAGTCAAGTCAAAATAATAAACTAGTTAATTAGCATAAGTTATAATATTTTCACTAAAACTGTCAAATAATTATTGCAGTCAATATACTTCAGAACGTAACCACGACGCAAATTGCCTAGCTAAGGGCCCCCTAGACTATCAAGGATCCTTGATCAAGTAGACTTGATGGAATGTGAGCAAAATTTGCTCAAATAGTTTCTAGAAAATTTGCCACTAACTATCAAGTCTACTTGATGAAGGAAATTTGAGCTAATTAATGTCAAATTTGTTTTTATTAATGTCGATCATTTTTAGATACGTTAATTTTATGTTTTTTTCTGATATATTTTGTTGTAAAACTAAATGTATTTAGTTACAAACATTTTATATTGAAAAAAATTCGAATATTTTTTTTTTTATTATTAATTAAAAATAGCATGTGAACTCTTTCGAAGTGTTGCTCAATGGGTGTTTCCACACGAGGAAACAAGTTTTCGGTAACACTTTGGTTTTTAGGATAGAGCGGTAAGAAGTAAGGGGTAAAATTCGGAAATTTCGAAATTAAATTTGTTACCAGAAAATTTTTGGTAACAACGAGAAACAAACCTATACATAAAAGAAGTAATTTACGTAGGGTAAGAAGTTTTTCTTATGCATTTGGAATTTATTTCATACATACTTCATACATCTAAAGGCCCTAGTAGACGTGGGACATTGTCCGGGTAAATGCACTGTAGACGTCGGACATTCATTTGCCCGGACTTGTATCATTTTTTTACTAAATATATAATTTATAGTAATAATAACATGAAGTTGAACTTTTAATAAAAAATGATTAATTATGAAAACTTTAAACTTTTGATATCATAATGAATAGCAATGTTATTTTGTGCTGTAATATTTCGTTGCTATCTTCATGCTATTAAAAATGTATGAAGCTGCCATTATGTCTGCGTAAACACATAATTTACTCGGACATTGCAGCGGACCTTCAGATTGGTCTGCGGAAATTGCTGTAGAGGAGTTAAATTACCCCGGACTCGGACAATATTCGACTTCTACTAGGGCCTTAACAGGTAATAGCATGTTCCCATCTGCCACTTTACTACCAACTTTACCACCAAATAAGCCCATATAAAAAAATTAGCGTTTTCATCTGCCAACTTTACTACCAACTTTACCACCAAATAAAATATGGCGGTAAATGTCAACAGCTGTGCTTGCTTGATATCATATATTTCAATAAATTCACCTTCAGTTAATTCATACTAAAGTTCCTTATAATAACAAATATTACAAAAAACAAAATTGGGAAATAAATTTCTAAATATTTGTGTGGTTTTAAATCAATTACAAAATTTTATATGGAATTTTATTGCAAGCATAAGATAAAAGTCATATCTACAGTTTCTGTGTAGGATAAATTTTTCTCAAAGAAATCATTACCTACGTTATCTTTTGAGCTACATTTTCGCAGAATTTTTTTTTCACTTTAAGTAATTTGTATCAATTTTCATGGTTTTAAAATTCTTATAAGCTCATTATTTTCATGAGTATAAAAAATCACCAGGCCGGCCTATCCGAACAAAAAAAATAAAAAAATTGGCAATTGTTTGAAATTTTTCATGGCCATTTTATTACAGATCATAACTCCGGGACTTAAAACCTAATTCAATGCTTTTGCTAAATGCTCATTAACTATTTCACTAAATGTATTAAATAAAATATTATGGATAAGAAAAAGATCTATTATGCTTTTTAATACGAAAATCTTAAATCCGTTTTAGGCTTAAGTTTTTTTTAGTAATAAATATATTCTAGACATGTTATCTTTTTCAAAATAGAAATTTTCTATTTGCGAACAGATTGGATGTTGGCATGAAAATGTCAATAGTTTTATTTATTAAACAGCCTCAAAGTCTTTATGTTTTTTGTTTTTGTTTTGGCTGATAATTAATTTTAACATTTAAACAGATTATAATAATTGTTTTTTATGTTTATGTTCTAATTTTATCTAAAACAAATTAAATTAAACAATAAATAAAAATAAATTATTAACACCAAAGCACACCATGCACAAATAGAACTGTCAAAATGGCATCCTTCCAATTTCGAAATTCCAATATTTTAATTATTCCTGTCAGTGCTGCCACAGTTTTGTTCAATTACTACGAGAATCCTCGTAGTAATTTACTTTTTTACAGCCTTGAATTTTTCATACAAAAATTGTCATTGGTGGTAAAGTTGGTAGTAAAGTTGGCAGATGGGAACATGTTATAAGAAGGGTAGGTATATTAAGGGATTGTATGTTATATGTATGGTAATATATGTTATATTTGCATGAATTTTAAAATTACTTTCTTCATTGCAGTGTCCTTTTGGTTATTGTTTTAATTTTCTTGGTGCGACCATGAAAAATATTTCTTGTTTTTTTAGGGTTTTATAAAATTTTATGATGTCGCCTCTGAATATTTTAAAAATGATTTTTCTTGTAAGGTTAATAATCCTTGTATTAGGGTTTTCGCAAATTATATATTTAAAATTTTTCAGTGTGGCAGTGCGGAGTTTTAGATATATATATATTTTTTAAAGTTCATCTTCTATCCGATTAAAGTTTAGAGAATACAGATAGTTACAATTTCAATTTAAAAAAATAAGGTTTAATTATTTCGTTAAATTTTTGTTTTGAGTTATTTGTTGTTTGTTTTAATGTTATTGTATAGTAATAAAAAATTATTTATAACAAAAATAATAACAAATTTATTTATATTAATTTATTGAAATAAAATAAAAGCAATGTTTAATTTCTGGCTCTTAATGTCAAAATTCACACACACATTTATATTGCTCTATCTGCACATGAAGTGTTTCTAGAGGAAACTTATTTCCCCGTGTGGATGATAAAAATTTGTTCGAAAAAAAAACCAATCTAAAACGAAAAGTTACCGGTAACTTGCTTTATCGTGTGGAAACACCCAATACAATTTATATTTGTCAAAAACTTTGATGAAATTTTTTCAAAGTTGTCATTTCTACTTGACCATTAACTATCAAGTTTTTTTGAACAAGGCGTATTTGATCAAGGATCCTTGATAGTCTAGGGGCCCCTTTAGCGACATTTTTTGACGTTGTTAGGGACATTTTTTGTCAATAATTTGACACCCAGAAATTCTGCCAGCTGTTATAAAATTTTTTATATATTTTTATATAATTTTATATAACTTTTAACTTTATTTAAATTTTAATTTTAAAATGACTTAAAAATTGTTGAAAATTGAAAGTTTTTCCTCTTCAGTGTTTTCTTTAATTTAAAATTTTTAAAATAATTTAAAGCTTTTTTCTTTCTAAATAAGAAGATAAATCTTAATATTGAAAAATTTTCCATTTTGAATACATGCAGGAAAAATATAATTTCAACTTTTTATCCATATAAAATATTTAGCCCAAGTAAAATTAATTGATTACTTATGCCAATCTTTGCAAACTTCTTTCATATTTTACTGCATTCTTTATTACAGATCTCTTATCATAACGGTAATACTATAACCAGTTTTTTTCATCCAATTGAATAAAAAAAACATAAACATATATCGTATGTCTTGGTTTCTTGTTTATTTATATAGTTAACTGTCCACCTTTTTTCATTTGAAACGCCTTTGGTAAATCATCTTTAAGCACGATCGACCACTTTTATATAACGGTGGATTAGCGGACTTTATGTTTATTTGCTGAGGTCAAGTTAATTCTTATTTACTTCTTATTTATCACCTTAACCACGCTTGTTTAAGTAATAATGACAGTTAAATTTGTTTGATACTATAGTAAAGTATTCTTTATGAGCTAATAAAATTTTTAAAATTAATAATATTTAAAATATGAGAACTTATTTATTTCTTCTAGATTTAATTTTTAAGCGAACAATTCTTTTTTTTCCAGTTTTTAAAGTGAAGAATTTGAATTGGGAGGATATTTTATTCTCTTTACTCATCGGATATTATCATATGTTGAAGTACACAGCAGATGTTGAGGTAACTTTTATTGATAAGAGAGGTGAAGGGAAAACAGAGCTCCAAACTCTAAACATCTTTGTGGGAGGGCTAATTTGCTGCCTTTCCTTGCTTTTTACCAAGACACATTTTTTTAACTTCTCCGTATAATTTCAACAAAAGTCAACGCATTACTTGTTGAGGCAAATCTCAAGATCACACCGCCCTTAAACCCACAAAGCTTTTAATGTCATAGAGATAATAATCATAAAAAAAACATGACCCAAACATATTAAATCATATTTTACATAAATAAGCCAAACCCTTGATAGGCTCTAATGAATATAAATGACTAATAATTTATCATCCATTTTCTGATTTCTGGACTGTGTGGTATATCACAAAAAAGAATTAGATATCATTTTAGATATTAAACTCTCATAGCTTTTAATAGGCCTAAAGACTTCATTAAAATTGGTAACTACGTCAGTTAAATGCTGATATATACGCAGCCTTTAGCCTCTGACGCTGCTACATTTAGTCCAGACAAAAGGAACATAGTTGGCAGCTTGTGATAAAACTTTGATTCAATGAATTTTATTTTATTTATTTTGGTAATCTACGTACAGAATAAAAATAAATAATATTTGATTTGAAAGTTAGAAACTTAATTTCCTAAACAACGGTAACTGTTTTTGATTTTTTTTAATATAGTAAAAGAATAAATTCATATTTACTAGAAAATTGTTTTTTAAAGCTTGACAAAAAAAAAATTATAATTTCATATTTTTAAAATAAATAAACAAAAGTCAATATCAAAATTCGCTATAAAAAGTAAATCTTTGAAAAAACATAAAAACCAATACGAGATAACTTTTTTTGAACTTTAGATTTTACTTTTACAGAAGTAGAAAAAATGAATAAATATATGTATATAAAAATTTACCGGTTCACGATTTCTTAACATAAAATATTATTTCAGAAAGTTAACTAACTTTCTTATAAAAATATTTAACAATCTGAGACCCCCCCCCACCTCGCCTTTTTTAGTTTTTACCTCTTTTTTTTTTTTAAATTTTCAAGAGCAGCAAAAGTTCTTGCTGGTAGAAGTTAGAAATTTCTGGGATGTTCAGTGTTTAAATATTCTTAGCCGAGTAAAGAACTCAAAATAAAGCAATGTTGTGGGCAAAGTTATTAATAGTTATATTTTTTTTGGAATTAGCTGCTAGTGCAGCTAATATCACATTGAAACAAAATGAAAATATACAACAGACGAATCTTTCAACGTCCACTATATCCACAAATTATCCAACAATTACTTATGCAAGTACAACAGAAGAACCTAAGCAGTCATCAACACAACGTCGTTTGATAACATATGATCAACGGCAAGAAGGTCAATATAATATTCGAGCTGATCTTGATAATTTTATGATCGTATTAGTTCCATCAAGTCCGAATGCCGGTGTGAATCTTCTTGATCTACTCACACGCAAATCACTAAAACGTTCAAATTTAAAGAAAACAATTATTGGTGTTGAACATCCAGAAACTAATTCAATTGGTAAATTATCTGGTCCAATTAAAAATGCACAAGAACGTTTTGATTATTTAAATAAAATACAAAATCAACATATTCCATCTTATATAGATACTGTTATACCATATTCAGAATATGTGGAAGGTCGTACTCCATATAAAGTTGATATTTCAGATAATGACAAAGATATTATTAGATTACATCAGGAACAAAAACAACAGCAACAACAACAGCAACAAATTGATGTTCTACCACCACCCTATCCATTGCATTTAATGAAACCACATCATTTGGATATTATTGATCAAGTCATCCCAAATACACCACCTCCAGTCCATCAAGGTAGATTGAGAGAATTTTTTAGATATTTTGGTAATGATCGGCACGCTAAATCATTTCATAATGGAATTCAATATTTGAAGGGATTAAATACTAACAATATGCTCATAATTGGTGATGGGAGACCTTTTGATTATTACAACAGCATTTCTGGTATTAATAACAACAATGATGATCAATTTTCTTCTATTTCACATATTGACAGCCTAGATCTAAGTAGTAGTTATAACACTGGAAGAGCTGAGACTGGTAGTAATGCAAATTGGGAATTAAAATTAATTGGAGCAACTGAACAATGTGGCCCTGATAGAGTTCGTGATAGTTATGGAGTTTGTCAATTTGTATCTTAAATTTTAATTAATAAAAAACAAATATTTAATATTTTTTATGGTTATTTTAGATTTTAGACTTATTGTTAGTATTAATAAATTTTTCTGAAAAATTTAGTTCATGCATTCTTAAATATTAAAACCACTAGTTTTATATAGATATCCTGAGGAAAAAAACCTTACGAAATGATTGAAGAATGTTTTGACCATCTTTTGTTTTGTTATTTACTTCAATTATAGATGTTATCATTTAAATAAATCTTTAAATAAAAATTATATTTACAAAAATATATTTCAATATTTATAATCCCTGTATGAAAGAAATGTACGTCTTACGTTGCTTGGAAAATCATTGAGAGGTCTAAGAAATAAAAAAACTTTTTCTTTTTAAAAAATTTTCCAACAATATTTGATCCTTATTTATAGGATCAGACTTCCAAAATTGAATTTTAGTAAGCTTTAATTGACCACGTCCAAATCAGCAAACAGCCTATTTTAATGAAAGTGAAATTATGGATTCGCCTACTGTCACAATAAATTTTTTCGGTTTCCATTGAGAAAAAAAAATTTCCCAACCAGTTTATATGTTCGAAAATATCAAAATAATATCTTAAGGATGTGACTTAATCTATCTAGCAGTTTTATTTTACGAATTCCTCCTTTGATAACTAATTTATTTGTTCACCTAGGATATTAAACTTAAACTTTACAAGTATCTGATTTTGGTGGAAGAGTTGCAATAACTTTTACCAAGCCATTGTTAAGTGTAAAAGTCGCAAATAATATCTAAGAAATTATATTTTTAGCGTTAGTCCAGAACAAAAAGCACTGTTCTTCCCCATGAAGAAACTAAATTTTTGCAAATTCATTACACTGATAGCAAAGAAATAGAAACTTGTCGACAGTTCCATATTGACGGTGAAACAAGACGTTGATTCCGAGTACTGTGTGCTGGACAAAAATCAGTTGTTATAGACCGGATAACATTATTACTCAGAGGCGGGATTAAACTCTTAAACAGTTAAACGCTCCGGTTGAATGATACCTTGTTATAAATTTGTATGTTTTGGCTAGGAGAACATCAGATAGAATTAAAACATCAGCACACTTTAGAAAACTAGTAAGCTTGTCCTTTTTTTTTCATAAGGACTAAGAAAGAAATTTTAAACAACATCATAAATTTGAGCGATTTTACTTGACTAGTGACTTTTTTTGGTTGGGCAATTATTTTTATGGTAAACACTTCAAGTGACTGAAAACTTTCCCTATTTTATGGGAATTCATCGATACTTATCACACAAATGTATAATATCTTTGAAAACAGGATCAAAAGCCTCCTAAGCTCATTTTTACTAAAGCTGTAATTACGTTATATTACTTTCTCTCAAATAAGAAAGTAACTAGAAACTAGAAGAAAAAGTTATCAGTGTCCTATATTCGGGATTGTAGAAGATATTAAGGTTCATTTATTGCCTACCTACGAAGATGTCATGAAATGTTATGAATGGAATAGATTACAAAATTAAATTAGCAGAAATACTATCAAAGAGCCATCATTTTTCAATATTATCATATATATTAATGAATTTTATTTTTGTGTGAGTAGTAGCAAATTTTAGCTAATGAAAATACATATAAAAAATAATTCTTAGAATATGCAAATTTTTGATTTAAAAAAAGTAAATAAATCAATACTAATTAAATACTTTTCTGAAAATAAATAAATAAAAAGCAAGGTTTCAAAATACTAACACTACAGCATTGTCCTTGACGTTTTCTGTGGTTTAAATTCGCGAAATTGTAAGTGCTAAGAATTCCAGAGAATTATTTACATAAATTATGAAATTCAAATGATATTTTCAAAATTTCAAATACGGATCGAAAAAATTTAATTTGTTTAAAATAAGTGCCAGCGTTCCTGGGAGACCTAAACAAAAAGGAATTGTGCTATCACTCTATATTCTATACCCTTTTAATTTTTTTCGATTAGAATAACTTTGAGCTTTGAGCAAAATATTTTTCTCCTAGCTTAATTTTTAAAACATAGAGAAAAATGTTTTCCAAACATAGAAAAAACAAATGGAGTTATATATATAGTTCTAAAAAATGATTAAAAACACATTGATGTATCCTTATTAAGAGAAAAAATAAAGCGTTCTTTTGAAAATAATCATTTTTTACGAATGAATTACATATTTATTTTTTGTAATATGGGACAGTAACCGTAAGAAAAGCTAAAATACAGCTTTCTTAATAAAATATCGAAAATACTTTGAAGAAAAAAGGCAGTTCTCATTTTCAGATTTAGTTATCAAAAATTACCATCAATTGATGAATTATAACTACAATCAAAGAAATTTCTGACTATAAAATCTTTACTTATTTAGGAACTATACAAAACATCGAATATTTAATATAATTAATCTAAGTCCAGCTAAAGAAATTTTCTATTTTTATTTATTTTAATAAAATAATTTGAAGAATAAAACTAAAACCAATAAAGGTAAAGAGAAATAGGAAAAACTTTATTAAAAAATCAATTTACTAGAAAATTTCATTTAGAAAGGTGAAATTTTATCTGATTATGGTGTCACACATTTCTTTGGATAACAAGAACAAGAACAAGAATTATAAACGTGTTGTCGTTTTAATCGAAGAAAGATTATTGACCTCATGTGTTTATATACAGTTCGATTAAAACCAGTATTTGGCATTACGATATATTTCTTATAAGCCTCTTCCGTATTCGATGGTGTACCAAAACAACTAAGAACTTCTCCACGTTAATAACATCTTAGATTAGAAAGATTGTGCACGCTAAATTGATTAATATTGAAATTTTTTTATAATGTATAAATTTAGTAATTGTATATTTAGTTTTATTCTTTTTACAATAACAATTGTAGATTTTGTGCAAGCAATACCAATTGTTTCGTATTTAGATTTTGAAAATGATGGCAGTGATGATTATGATTTGCACTATGATCAAAGACAAAATGGTACTGAAAATTTTCGCATAAATTTAAACGGTTTCCTAATAGCAATACCTATGGAATCAGGTGAATCAAGTGTTCCAGGAGGGTCTGCTGTTGATATTTTAAATATTTTCCGTGAGTTTTTTTTTTAGTTAAAAGTTATAAATATTTAATTTTTACACTTAACCCTCAAAAAGTTTTATGTACATGTATGTATATAAGATTTAATTTAAATATTAACTTGACGGTTATTTGTTCAGCTTGTGCAGATTTTGTGATTTTTGTGTTTTTTAATAATTTTAACTATTTTCCATAAAATTCCCTAAAAAATTAAGAAGGAAAGCTTGTAAGAGCAATGACACAACTCTCAGGACGGTTCTTTTTTCTGTTTACTACGCTTAGAACTTTATTCTCTTATTAATTTTCTTTAACTCAAAATACTAAAATTAAAAAAGCTTTAAAAATCTAATAAATCCTCACTACCTGATAAAATACATTAATTAAACAATATTGTTCATTCAAGAAAACGATATTTTGGGCAATTTTCCATCCACATATACTTCAAATAAATTCGATAGTAATAATTCACGCCCTGATGGTAGTACTAGTAAAAATGAACAAAATAATGAATCAACAATTGGAGTAAAAGACTCACACAAGATAATTGGAGATTCTTTTAATTTCATTAATCACAAAAATGAGGAAAATAAATTGGATACAATTGAACGATCAAACAAACAAAAATCAAGGTGAGTTAAAACTCATATAAATATATATCCGTGCCAAAAGTATTCTAATAATTTCTATTGAATATTCTTGGACATGTATTTTAAAAAGATATTAAAGAAAACTAAGTGGAATGAAAAGAATTATTTTTTTGGATGTATTTTATTATTTCAATTATTTATTTTAAATGTCAATTTAAAACAAATTTAAAATTTCAACATGGATTTTAAATAGAATCAAGGTATAAAAATATTTAAATTTTTTTTTTGTGTGGATTTAATTGAAATCACAATAGCTGGGATAGAAAGAAGTACATATGAATAAAATTGTGTTAAATATTTAAATAATTTTTCAGAAATAATAAATACTATAGCTTGAAAAGAACTCTTTAAAGCATTTATGTTGTTTACTATTTAATGGAAAATTTTATGAACTAACTCTTATTATTATACAGATTTTTGATTAGAAAAATAAAAAGAAAATAAAAACAAGAATATGATTGAGAAATTTTCTTGAAATTTAAAGGCAGTTTACATTTTAAAGTCGAAATTTTTTCTACCAATTTCATACTGGAAAGATTTACAGGTTGCACTTCATATTCATTCCATAGATTATATAAAACAAAAAAACCAAGAAGATAAGCCCATTTTTAAAATTCAATCATTCAACATATTTTTCTAACTATCGTCCTCCAAAAACTTCTTTGAAAGTTTTTCTATTTACTTTTGTAATTCAAATAAATATATAAATAAACTAATGTTGAAATTTCACACTAAAGTTAAGATATGTAGATAGATTTGTAGGATTTGTTATTTTTATCGGTTTATAAATATAAAAATATTTTAACCAGAATGTAGCTGTTTTTCTGGTAGTGGCGTTTTAACTAATGCCAACAGCCAGTAAAAATAATGAGTATATAATTTTTGCACAGTTATTTTCTTTAAAAAAATCAGGAAGAACCGTAATAGAAAAAGTTGTATGTGAAGCTTGCAGACGGTCATGTGCTGATATTTAAAATCAATTAAAAGTTATTTGTTATTCTTAAATTCAAAAAATAATATTAAATGAAACATTCAAATTTATTATGCAAAATTTCACAAAAACTTTTTAATTATTATTAATTTAAAATTTTTATTTTTGTTTGTTTTTAGAACTAAACTTCATTTTATGAACTTTTTGAAGCTTCTAGGAAACATGAAAAATAAAAAATAGGAAAATTATAAACCATAACTGAACTTGATTGCATCGAAGATAGACAGCATGCATGCAATTTATAAAATTTAATAAAAATATATATTTCAAGTGAAAGCTGTGATCTTTTTATATAAAGTGAACCTAATTTTATTCAAAAGAGTTCTTAATTACAATTTTGGCATTTATTATTTGAAAATGGCACCGTACTTTTTTACTTGGAATCATGTCCATCCTTATCTACTCTGTTATATTTGCATTTTTCTAACACCATACAGATACCACATCGAAAAAATTTCGAGAAAAACTCTCAGAAGAAACATCAGTGATTTGGAGACTGGAATTATTTGGACCTCGCTACTGAAATTTGAGAATTTCTAAGAAAAGAGCTCTAGGCTCGAAATAAAAGGGTGCATGCTTCAGAAAGAAAAAAAAATTTAATAAGTGAAAAAAAACAAGGACTTGATACAAAGGAGTTAAGCCCCTTTGATCATACATCTAATGATTAATCCGGCTGACCTGAAATATAAAAAAAAGGAGAGGGGACTCAGGACATCTTAAAATAAAAGCTTTCTTAGTCAAACATTATTTTATTATCTCTTATATCCATATGTCTATATATCCAAAACAAAAAAATCAAAAGAAATCAAAAAACTTAACCTTAACTTTAAACAGAAAACTATTCTTTTCTTTTCTTAATAAAAAATTCTAATCTTATTTAAATTCCAAAAGAAACACCATGCTAAAAATCATAAAAGTAAACAAACTAATCTAACTTTATTAAATTTAATATGATAACAAAATAAACCAAAATTTTTTCTACTAAATGACCCGATAAAAAAATAACAAAATTTTAACTAAATAGAAGAAAAAAGAAGGAAATAAAAAAATTGAATTTAAAAGTATATAAACTCACATGAATCTTACTTCTGGTTTTGTAGTTGTTTGATGGGTCCAGCAAACTCCTGGAAAAGATTTATTATAAAAAATAAATAAATATTTTTATTAAAAAATAACCTCTTTCTCTATTTCCTTCCTTTTTCCCCAAAACTACTACATATATACTTACGCTTAATTACTACTAAAAAATTTAATATAAAAAAATAATATATTGCTAATTTTTACTTCAGATAATGCTTCATCTAAATTCATTTTATATGCCCCCATATCAATATCACATGCATCGTTAAATTCATCATCCTCAACCGTTTATTTGTCAATATTTGGATTAAATTACTACTGTTAGAGTTCCATAAAATTCCCTAATTTGCAAAGGAAAGTTTGTTAGAGAGTTCCATAAAATTCCATAAAAAATAAAAGACAATAATTTGTATAATAAAATATCTTAAGAAAAGGAAACTGATACAAACCCCGTTGACAAAAATTCATTTTTGCAACAAACAAGTTGCTACAGGGCCAAAAACCAATTTGTTGGAACAGGGGTCCGTTACAGATATTGTGGTGCAACTTCTTCGTCTAGATATATGTATATTAGCTTCAGGTAACTCTTTTTCTAGGTATATACAGGTTTTAGCCTTCTTAGTAGCACCCCCTGAATTCCCCGTGCAACCAATTTCTTAAAATACCAATTGCTAGTACGTTTTGCACTCATTTTTAACATGTTTTGAAACGCTACACTCTATTTTACGTGCAAAATTTTCTCCAAAACGACACAATTTTCCTTAATGTAATTTTTTTCTTTAACTAGAAGCTTGCTTATATTTATAAGTTATTTATTTAATTTTAATATGAAAGTTAAAAAACCTGTACAAAAGCACTAAGACATGATTTTCTTTACTATAATTTATTTATTTAAAGTTTATTAAATAATTATAATATCAAAATTTATACTTATAGAACTTTGAGTAATAAAAACTACCGTTCGCTCACTTTAAATAGATCACTATAAATGAAACAATTACATTAAATGAAACTAAAGATTTCATCAAAAAAAACGTAAACTTTATGGCCCCTCTACACAATCGCCGTAGCATCTTATACTCTATATATTCAGCGTTTGACACCAATAAAAATTATAGGATTCTTAGTTAATTCGGATGGAAAACACTGTATCAGGGGACATAGATATCGCAACATAAGAAGTTTTTGGAAAGAGCCATATGACTCAATTGAAACACTAGGCATATCTTTGGTAAGCAAATTATCAAATAATGAAGAAAACTTTTTCATCAAAGATATTTCTTGCAAACTGGTATGCCTACCTATGTCACATGACTTTGTTTTAATCCCGCTTTTTCATCATTGCCATTTTTAGTGGTGAGAACGTTATTTATTAAGACATTCTGCTCAATATCAGAGTTACAGGATATTAATTGTCATATTTGAATTCTTTTCTGGAAAATGTTTAAACCAGAAATTCGTATAAGTCTTTGTTTTCGGGAAGATTAGGTGAACATGGTATGAGTAGATATATATACATATAAAGGCATAGTATATTCTTTTCTGATTGATTTTCATTAGGAACAGAAAATATGTGTTGTAAGTGCTCCTCGGATAGTAAAAAGCAACTAGAAACGCGTGTAGAAATGGCAAAGCAGCGTGAAATTTTGAGAAATCAGACCGTACCAAACAGGCCAAAAGTCTAATATACGAAGTGAGACTTAAAGGATATGTGACTCAATTTTTTGAATCTAATGGTTTCACTACATTCTATGATAGTACATATATTACTTCAAACGCGTGTTTTATGAATTACGCAGCCAACCAAAGTGTCGTCTTCTGTAGAAAAATTTTTCACGGTTTATTATTGACGTCATTTAAAAACATTAGTGTCGTGTTTCAAAAGTGTTAAGTTAAACTTTTATCATGGATTGTGAACCTAGGGGTATGTATCTATATATTTAAAATGGACTTTTTTTTTTTAGATTAGTTATAAAAACAAGAGTAAAATTAATTTATATGCTAAATTTAAGATTTTAACTCTAGTAAATAAGTTATAAAGTTATAAATTCATCAGAATCAGACTACTTCATTAAGATTTTAATAAAGTTACATATCTTAACTTAATATTAATATAAATTTTAATTGCTAATATGTGCTACTCTTACCCTAATAAGATGATTAACTATTTCAATTTAAAAGCATAAAAAATGAGTTTTCGTTATTTTTGGTTAAAATTTAGTAGGATTCAAAACATAGAAGATGTATTTAATAACCTTCTAGTTTCATCAGATCCTTATATAACAAATTTTTCAAAAAAATACTATACGAAAAATTGAAAAATCAATGATTTTCCAAAAGAATTGAGGAATTTATTAGATATGAATACGTAACTGAATAAAAATGTAACAAAATTTTGAATAAAGCTTCAGTAATTACTTATTATGCTTTTTTCTCATTCCCTTAAACTTTTAAAGCTTTTAATCCATTTGATTAGTTTTGGCCAAAAATTTTGAAAAATCTGCCTGTATGCGTACTTTTAAAACAGCTTTATGATAAAGCTATGCCGGAAAAATCTAAATTGAAAATTTTTCCAATCAACAATTTGGAGGAGCTGGAAAAGAGCTAATAGAAATAGATGAGGATGAAGCTGTATTATTACTGACTAATTTTAGAAGAGATTTTTATTAATAAAATTAGTTATAGATTACATATATAAAACAACTGAAAGGGTCAGCTCCAGTCCAAACATGTTTAAGCTATTTTTTTAGCTACAGTTTTATTCTAAAAATAAATTGGGATGGACAACAACAACAAAATTGCAGCAAAAAATTATAAGCTGTTTTCTTGAATCAACATACATATCTGAATGAAATTTTCCGCTGCGGCTGTCAAAAATGAAAATTATAGTGCTTGTAATGGTGGCACGCCATACGAAAAATGGTTTGGTCGAAAACCAAATCCAAGCCATATAAAAATATTTGGAACGGAATGTTTTGTAAAAATTCGAAAAGTAAGGAAGTGGGATCCGAAAGCCAAAAAAGTATTTTTACTTGGATTTGAACCTACAGCCAAAAATTTTAGAGTATACGATCCAAACAGAAAAAAGGTGTTTCTTAGCTGTGATGTACGATTTAGTGAAATAGAACCAAAGACGTATATAATTAAAAGCGAATTAGAGCACGAAAATATTCTAGATAAAAATCAACAGAGTGAAAACAAAGAAGTGTTGAATACAATGGTTGAGAATGAAGAAGACGGAGCGAAAAATGTTAATGAAAAAGATCAACATAGTAATCACCGATATAACTTGCGAAGACAAGTAAAAACACCAGATCGTTTGATCGAAACAGGGTATTCAACAATTGTAAATGATCCAAAGACATATGATGAAGCAATCCAGTCAACAGAAATGCAGCAGTGGAAGTTGGCAATGGATGATGAATTTGATTCATTCATAAAGAATCATACCTGGAATTTGGTAGAGGTGCCAAAGAATCAAAAGGCGATTGATAACAAATGGGTATACAAAGTAAAACTTAATACAACCGGATCGATAGGAAGATATAAAACACGTCTTGTAGTCCGTGGTTTTACGCAACAATATGGAGTAGATTATGAAGAGACTTTTAGTCCAGTCGTAAAATTTACATCAATTCGTGCAATTTTTTCGTAAGCTGCGATGAATAGAATGAAGATGAAGCAGTTTGATATTAAGACAGCTTTTCTATATGGTGATTTAAAGGAAAATGTAGATATGAGTCAGCCGATGGGGTATGACGATGGAAGTGGACGAGTGTGTAAGCTTGTTAAGAGTTTATATGGACTGAAGCAACTTTCGCGCTGTTGGAAGGACAAATTTACATCTTTTTTATATAAATTCCAACTCAAAGTAAGTGATGCGGGCTCATGTGTGTTCATCCGTTATAGTAAAGAAAAAAATAAAAGAACTATAGTAGCCGTCTATGTCAATGATGGAATAATAGTATCAGATGATGGAAATGAAATTGATTTGATAATTTTATATTTGCAAAAACAATTTGAAGTTAAGGTTTTTGAGGTAAAACACTTTCTTGGATTTGAAGTTGAACGGTTGTCAAATGGTACGATACGTTTACACCAAGAGGCATATAGTAATAAAATAATTCAACGTTTCAATATAATGGAATGTAAGAGCGTCTCTACTCCAATGGATAGTAAGCAAAATCTTGGGGATTTTATGAATAGACAACAAGAATCAAAATTTCCATACCGTGAAGCTGTACGAAGCTTAATGTACTTAGCAATTGGGACAACACCTGATATAAGCTACGCAGAAGTAGTAGTGAGTCGATACTTAGAAAATCCAAGTGCAGCTCATATAAATGCTGTAAAACGCAGTTTCAAATACCTTAAGGGAACAATTGGAGCAGGTATTTGTTATGAATGTATTGACAATATAAATTTTGTTGGATATAGTGATGCAGATTTTGCCGGAGATAATGAAACAAGTGTTTCATATTGGTTCTGGTGTCATTAGCTGGGCATCAATAAGACAGCAATCAGTTTCAACTTCATCAACTGAATCTGAATATATTGCAGGATGTCAAGCTATAAAAGAATTAATATGGTTAAAGAAATTAATAATAGAATTGACATCGAATAAAGATCTGGAAGCCAAATTCTATATTGATTACCAAAGTGCCATTCGATTGATAAAAAATCCTGTGTTTCATAAAAGGAGCAAACACATTGATGTCAAGTACCATTTTATTAGAGAAAAATTGCAAAAAAAACAGATTATTTTAGAATATGTCAATACAGAAGAGCAAACAGCTGACATTTTCACGAAAGCATTAAATAAAATACGCCATAAATATTTGTGCAACTTAATGAGCATGTTTTTCAAGTCTGATTGATGGTAGTGGATCATTTTCATTTCAACAATGAGGGGAAGTGTTAAAATAGTAGCATTGATTTTTCTCTAAACGTAAAATGTTTAGACTGTTTACTGTCATTATAAACATACAAATGTCAGTAGTAGTTGTAGATATCATTTTCTTTGTAAACAATAAAAACTTTATTTCACTTATTTTTATTTATTTATCCTGCGAATGCGAATTTCAACATAATGCCGTCGATAATGGAAACCGTGCCGTTCTAGATAACAAAGATACCGGCTTTCGGTAAATGTCAAAATGTCAAAAACAAAACTTACTTCTGTGTATTGGTAAGTAGACCAGGTGATGCAGCTATATTTCACGCATCAAAAGTCTGAATTTTCCCCTTACTTGGTGTCTCTCTAGCCTAAAAACCAAAGTGATGCTGGGGCACCAAGCGCCGTCAGGCATAGCTGATTCAGATATATATTAGTTATTTGTAATATTTTAAAGTTGTGCCTAGTGTCAAACGTGTGTAGATTTTATAAACAAACAATAATTTTATAATTAATTATAAAAATTTAACCATAATTCATCAATAAAACGACACTGAACACTGAAAAAAACTTTATCGGCTTTCGCCTAGCTGATTTATAAATGTCAAAGCAAAACTTGCTTTCTGTGTATTGTTAAATCCACCTGTGAGTCAATCATGCTTTCTGCCTCAAAATTAACTTAGAAAATTTCGAATTTTCCCCTTACCTGGCGTCTCGCTAGCCCAAAAACCAAAATGAGGCTGTCCCATGAGATACATTCAAATATAGCTGATTTGCTGACTGTTGCCTGATGTACCTCTCCAAAAAAAACATATATTTTTTGTGTTAAAAAATCATCCAGGGGAATAAATCAGGCTGCTTGCTAATATTCGAAATGTTGAATGGCCGAATGTTCGGAGTTTGCTGGTTACCTCTTCTTTGGCCAAAATATGTCAGCTGTTAGCGTGCTTCTCCCTAAATGCAAACAGGCCCAATAATTAAATGATATGTGATTTTTATCAGCTGGTTGTTCTGTCACAGTAAGTGACGTGTCATAAGTATTTAAGGTGCGGTATCGCGTTTTATTTTTTGTTTGTTTAGAAAAAAACTATTTTAAATTCAATTTAAAATGCGATTAAGTACAAATGATCCAAGCTCTTTCTCAGAACCTGGTGTGTAGTTAATTTTTTAAAAAAAAGCATATTCCAGAACAAATTGTTTTATTCATGAAACAATAATAAACAAAATTTGAACCTAAATTATAAATATATTAAAGAACCACAATTGGTTTCAGTTTTTAAAGAAATATAAACATTCAAAATAGCAAATAGTCATTATTTTTCTTAGATCCTAATCAAGAAAAACAAACCACTTGACCTTTAATTGTTTCTGATGTAATTTTTAAACTGAACACTCACTCAGAAGAATTGTTACTAACTTGAACTAGAAACATGAAAAATCAAAACTAAATAAGTAAATTATATAACTTTTAAATATATGAGTATCAAATTATATTTGTATCATTTAGGTAAGGCTTCGCAGAAAACGTGCAAGAGAAATCTTAATGGTCTTTTTTTGGCATTATTTTTTAATAAGTTTATTTTACTTCACCATTTAATGATGTGATATTTATTGTAATATTTCTCACATAGTGAACATACAAAGCTATCACGGGCCTGTTATTTTGTATTCTGGAATGATTTTTATAACCTTTCTTAAGTTATCTATACTGTATATCAGTGGTGCGTAAACTATTTTCACTGGCGACCCCCCTTTTCGTGTAAAATTTTACTGTGACCCCTGGGTGGGAAAAGTTTTTTTCAAATCTTCAATTCAGTTAAACAAAAATTCATTTTGTTATTTTGGGTTATAATAACGATTAATTAGGGTTTACATGAAATATTTTAGTCTTATAAAATAATAATTTTATTGATGCGAGGTATGCGATTGTAAATTGCTCATGATTTCTTCTATATTAGAAATCGCCAGTCGTAGGTCGTTCTCCGGATCCAATCGAGAGGGATATTTTGTTTTGATTGCAACTAATTTTGAAAAGACTGTTTCACATAAATTTTTTTCAAATCGGTATATTCGCTTCCAATGGATAGCCAGAATTTTGGACATGATCGGGACTTGAATTGAATCCGTAGTGCTTCGTCACTTGAAATATTAATTGACTGTTGTTTTTCAACCCAATGTACTAGCTGGAAATTTTTTAAACCTTTATAAAAAGTTTTCTCCCATTTTAGTCATATGACGGGAAATTAATTCTTTAAATAACAAAAAATCTACATTATTTTCTTTAATGAAGTAGAAAAGCACGGGAACATTTCTTACCTGTTTTTGTTTAATGCACTTTGCCAAAGTATCAGTTTGTTATTTAAAGATTCAATTTTATTGCTCAATATTAATACGTTGGTGTTCTTTCCCTGCAAACTCAAGCTTAGATCATTAAGTTTTTCGAAGATACCAATTTCGGTACATAGTAACAATGTTTCATACGCAGAACGCATCTCATTACAGAGTACTGAAAAAAGACGAATATTTAAGGCTTTGCTTTTAATGTAATTAATTACAATAATTAATTAATTAATTAATTGTGTAGTTCTTCATCAATGTTTTTTGCAACAAGAGCTTCAGTGCATCTGTTTGTTTACCGATTGCTATTAGATACTGATATACCAAAATTCTTTCGTACAAATTCAAGGTCTATTTTTAAGATTACTTGTATTTTTATATTACCTGATTTTCGTTGAAGAAAAGTCTTAAATTTGTTAAATAACAAGTAAATTTGACCCACAGTTTGCGCACCGCTACTCTATACTCTATAATGTTTGGTTTCTGTTTACAGAAAAGTGGTTTCTATCAGCTCTGTTAGTGCGTCTAAGTGATTTTTGAGTTCATGGTAATTTGACGAGAACAAGGCAAGGTGTTGTTTCCTTGAAGTTCTGTTTTATGCTTCTTGAGATGTTGAGCGTTCTTTAATCAACTATTAGTAGGCTAATTTGTTAATCTTAAAAAATGTGATTCGTTTGTTTAAGTCTCCGATTAATTAATGATGATTAATTTATAAGATAGAATGCTACGTATTTGTGTTATTTTTCTGTTTTCATTTATTATAAAGAAAATAATGAATGGTTAAGGGTTTTGTTAAAAAGTTTTTCAGTATTAATTAGTAAGGAAACCATATTTGAAATTTTCGTTTTTGTCACTGGTATACCAAGCTTGAATGCCTTATTGCTACATTTGCTTTTTTAGGTTTGACACCTTGTTATGCCGAATACTATATTATTTTGTCAAGCAATTTATTTGTGAATCTTTTGTCTAGTTTTCCTTTATTTTATTTATATGCAACCAAACCGGTGGTCATTTTCGTCTTTTTAGATATTCACTACTAGAAATCCGGCAGATAGCAGAGGATCATTCTCCTAAGCAGTATTTATGTAGACGATCCAACGTTTTTATTTTGGTACTCCTCCCCTTTGAACTTAATGGACGGCGGTATCTTTTAAAGAATAAGGGCATTAGGTACAAGCAGTGTAGTTCAATATGCTGGCAGGCAAAGATAAATTTTTGTGATAAGCTATAGGAAATATTTCTTTTATGAAAAATTATTCCACTTTCAAATATTAGATTCAAAGTGTTCTTATTTTAAAAAATACAAGAGTTCTTAAAATTTGCTGTAAACTTTCTTAAGATCCCTTCTCACATCTTTACACTTTTTGATTTAAAAGGGAAATTTTAACACCTATTTTTTTGTAGTAACTTCTAAATTAGAAAAGATAAATACTATATAAGTTTTTCAGTATGTATAATTTATCTTTATGCTATAATATTTGCCTTCTTTTTAAAGAGAAATTAATTTTCAGAAAATGGTGCTATAATTCATATTAGTTTAGATTGGAAAATTGATTTTTTGAACAAAATTATAAAAGGAACAGCAACTTATAATTATAAATTGCTAAAACCGAATATTACACAAATAGTAAGAATTAAATATGTTATTGTCAAATCTGATTTTAACTATTTTATTTTAGTTTTTAGATGTAAAGGACATTAAAGTTTTAAAAGTTTATTTAATAGCTTACAACAAAGAAATTCCAACCAATTTTGTGATAACCGATGAAGTTCCTGATATAGGATCAAAATTAACTATTGAAATACCTGCTGAAAGTAATTGTTCGTAAGTAAATAGTAAATATTTTTTATTATTTAAACATACAATATTCAAAAAGAAATGAAAATTTCTGTAATCTAATTCTAATTTTTTAAATAAAATTATTATGTTTTAATTATTACTTTTATTACTACTTTTTGTGCATCATGCATTAACTTCGGCACTTATTGACGGATGTGCTTAGTAGATTATAACAGCTTATTTAATTTAGATTGTAGTTCGTTCAAAAGTGAAACAAAAATTTCTAAACAATTTTATAAGAGTTATGGTATAAAGAGGAGGTTATTGTTGCTAAGACGTTAATATAAAGGCGTCTAATTTGAAGATCATATTAGCTTTCTTTTTTTTTCAATGTGAAAGGAATGATCTATTAGTATATCTTTCAAGAAGTCAATGTACTAGAACTTGATGTTTAGACTTGTTATTAAGCTTGTACCGCAAAAAATATCTAGTCAGCATAAAATTTTTAAAATCTAATTAAAATTCTTTTTAGCTTAAAGTTTCGTATTGTGTATGAAACATTGTCATGTGCGAGTGGTTTACAATGGCTAAATGCAGAACAAACATTGGGTAAAGTACACCCTTTCTTATTTAGTCAATGTCAGGCAATTAATGCCAGAACGGTGGTACCATGTCAGGACACTCCATCTGTAAAATTTAGTTATGACGCTATAATAGAACATCCAGTTGAACTTAAAGCCCTAATGAGTGCTATTAAACTTGAAGATAAACTTGGAATATCAAAATTTAAACAAAAAGTACCTATCCCGAGTTATTTACTTGCAATTGCTGTAGGTGATGTTGTTTATCGGAATTTAGGACCAAAGTAAGTATATTTAGAACTTAAAAACAAAATTATTCCCAGTTTTGAATTTAAAGATCACGAGTTTGGGCTGAAGCTGGAATAGTTGAAAAATGTGCTGAAGAATTTTCTGAAACTCAAAAAATGCTGGAATGTGCAATTTGCTTATGTGGCCCATATGTTTGGGATCAATATGATTTACTTGTAATGCCTCCAAGTTTTCCTTTTGGTGGCATGGAAAACCCATGCTTAACATTTGTTACCCCAACACTTTTAGTAAAATTTTTGTTTGATTTTTATTTTATTTTGATTAAAAAATTTTTTTTTTTTAAAAGGCAGGAGATAAATCATTAGCAAGCGTTATTGCACATGAAATTGCTCATAGCTGGACTGGCAATTTGGTAACTAATAAAAATTTTGAACATTTTTGGTTAAACGAAGGCTTCACCGTTTTTATTGAACATAAAATAGAGGGAAAACTGAAAGGTTCAAGATATAGAGATTTTCTAGCTAAACAAGGCCTTACTCAATTATTAGATAATGTAAGTTGAATTAAAAGTAATTAATTAAAAAGTGAATAATTGCTTTTTTCTTAAAATTATTATTATATTTTGATAAAATGATTTTATTATTTATTGGTTTATAATTCTTTATAGCTTTTTATGTAATCAACGGCCAACTTTGAAGAAAATCTGTTAGCTTCGTAGGATTAAATTCACAATTTTAGATTTTTATAAAATTATTAAAACTAAACCTTCATTTTTTTATTTTTTATTTATCATATAACTCTCGGCATTTGTTTCCTTTTATTCTAGAATGAGCAAGAATTAAGGACAATATTAAATATTAATATTCAAGTATTTTTGTACCTCTACAATAGAGCATTTGCTTTTGTAATTTAATTTTTAATGAAATTTGCATATGTTGGTAAAGTCCTTTTTCTACATATTTCACTAGATTATGAGGAGACCTTTTTTTGTTTTTTGCAATAATTATTAATTCCAAAATAACAAATAAGTCGAAAATTTTGTAGCCAAAGTCCATCAAAATTTGAAAAATCGATAAAAATAATCCCTTTGTCATTGCCTCGAGAAACAATAAATAAATTTAAATTTTTTGGTTTTGGATACGCATCGCAACACAACTTTTTTTTCAAGTCGACTTCAGATATTCCCTGCCACTCGCTCATTTATTATTACTTCATAAACAATAATTAATTAAATAATTTAGATTAAAGGACAATTGGCGGGAACACCTGAACTGACGAAACTAGTTCTTGATTTAACTAACTATAGCCCAGATGATGCATTTTCAAGTGTTCCATACGAAAAAGGTTCAATTTTTCTACGATATCTTGAAGATATGTTTGGTGGTCCAGAAGTTTTTGAAGACTTTTGTAAATCCTATTTACAAAAATATAAATACCAATCTATAGCAACAGATGATTTTAAAAAAGCATTTATTGAATTTTATCTTCAATCAGATTATGCCAGCAAATTAGATCTTATTGATTGGGATATGTGGTTTTATTCAGAGGGAATGCCACCAATTATACCTGAGTATAAATAGATATTTATATGTTAATAAAAAGTTGTAGTAATCTAATTTCCTATATATTTTTAGATTAGATGATTACTTTTCAAAAATATGTGAACAACTAGCTAACATTTGGGCATCAAAAACAACTGAAGAAATAAAAAACATGAAAAATTTAGAAGAAAATGTTTCTTCTTTACAAATTATTGACGTACTTTCAAAACTAATTGAAAAAGAAAATATCGTAGATTTAGGTGTTGATAAAATTAATTTATTAGAATCCATATTTAATATAAATATGACAAAAAATTCTGAAATACAATTTCGTTTTATACGTTTATGTATTAGAGGACGCATTTTAAATCGTCTAGATGAAATTATAAAATTTTTAAATAGTAATTTTCGTATGAAATTTGTACGTCCAATTTATCGGGATTTAGGTAACTGGCCGGAAGCTAGAAATATTGCTATAGAAAACTTTTATAAAGTCAAAGATCAAATGATGAAAGTATGTTCCAACATGGTAATGAAAGACTTAAACTTAAAATAATTTTGTTATTTTTAATTGTTTTTGTCTTTTATTAAAAATTTTTATTCAATAAAATTTAGAGTATATTTTGTTTTGAATTTTTTAATCAAATGGAGAGTTGAGGATTCGTAAATCATGCTTGATTATATTTTTATTATTTTCATTCATTGCGTCTGATAAATTTTTATTACTAGTATCAATTGACATAATTTTATATAATTTTGTCAGCGATATTCAAAAAGTAATATTTTTCTTTGTAACAGTCCAGACACGTATAAAAATAAATGTTGTGAAATAAAAAGATGTCAAGCAAAAGGAAATTTGAATCAAAAGGTGTAAACTTCAAACTAAAAAGCGTAATATAATGTCTGCGGAAATTAAAGCATAAACATTTTACACTACTTCTAATGAGAAAGCAAATTATTTCTAAAACGGTCAAAAGTTTCTTATTTTATTTTGAAGAGGTTATGTTGAAATTCTTGAGGTTTTGTTATTAATAAATTAAATGTATATAATTTAGTTAAATTGTTGCACTTAATATTCCCAGAAAGTAATGAATTTGTATCGTGTACGCTGTAAATGTCCGTCTTCCTTTTATGCCAGCGCAATAAGTATAAAAAATTTTAATGTGTATAAACTACTAAAATAAATTTTAAAATTAAGGAGGCTCTTCAGGAGAATTTTTAGTGCTAATATATGCTACCTCAAAATTTTTATAGTAATTTGAAATTTACATTACGTTGTAAAAACTTGCGCTTGAATATTACTTGGTGTCTAGATTAGCGTTTTGGACAGCGATTTTATAGGTGATTTTATAGAAGTTTTGAGGCGCGGTTATACTCAATAGTTTGTTTGATTTTGAAATTTTGATTGAAAATACCTAACTTATGCTTTCTAACTAACTCCTATAAAAGAACTCCTATAAAACTGCCATAATACCTCTATCCAAAACGCTCATC
Source organism: Acrocera orbiculus (assembly GCA_947359355.1). Classification (NCBI taxonomy): domain Eukaryota; kingdom Metazoa; phylum Arthropoda; class Insecta; order Diptera; family Acroceridae; genus Acrocera; species Acrocera orbiculus. The sequence goes on from OX375757.1 coordinate 27,868,710, forward strand.
TAGACACGGCCTTAAAAAAAAATTGGTTAAATAAATTTATACTCGAATTGATAGTTAAAAACAAAATTTCTTTTAAAACTATAATGAATAATTTTACTTATATTTGAATTTTTTTCAATTGAATCCATTAGGAACTTTAGTTGTTAGATAATTTTAATTTATTACATTCATTTTCAATAAAATTGAGATTACATAGAAAATGATAATTAAAAGTAGTGGTTAACAGATGTCGTAGGAAAATCCTAACTTAGTTTCTGTAAGCTTATTTCAAATAAATTATCCCTAAAATCTTGTGTAGCTTTTTGATTATCCTTGAAAGAGGACAAGTCTATAAATGGATTATCCGAGATACGAATATATGTAGTTGATATATATGTGAATTGTTCCAGACCAAATAGTTTAAAATATAGAAAGGATTGCACACAAAAGCTGAAAATATGCACAATGATATCGACTATTAAAAGTACCTCAACAATTACTGCAAATTTGAGAATATTTCCGTAAATGCTTAATAAAATTATTAAGTACCTTAATTACACGTTATGTATGGACTCTTAAATCCTTTAAATAATTTTAGCTAATGTTATGATTTTCATTTTTTAATTGCTGCACTTAATCTGGAAATTAACACATATTTTATTAATTGAAAAAATAAATAAATATTGAGTTAAGAGAAGCTAATAATTCAATTTAAACTTTTTTTTCTGTTACATAGTGAATTACACTAGTACACATGCCTTAAGGTTATTTTTTAACGTCCTCATTTTTTTTAATGATACAAATTACAACTGAAATTTTTACAAAAGGTATTTTCCATTCTGAACATACACAAATAAATCCCTAGTTTATGATTGAGCTATATTTTCAAACTGATTCTCTTCATTTTTTTAAAAATTAGAATTAATGATCCCTTTTAAATTTGATTTGTTGTATATCGTCTAATGTAATACTGCCATTTTGAAAAATTGAAAGTAAAATCTCGTTAAGCTTCAGTATACTTAAAACACAGACGTTTAAAATACAGAATATAAAAACATTGAGAAAATTTCTCCTTTCAATCGAATAAAGTGGAGAATTTTAAAAGATTATGCGCACTTTATTTTTTGGTATTTTTCCGGGAAAATATACGAAAACCTAAAGTCTGATACTAAATAGATGTTTATCAAACATTTAGTTGAAGTGTTTCATCCTTTTAGTGAAGAGGATAATAATTTGGTCTATTTGAAAACTTTATTATATCCTCGGTAACGTACTAATTTGCTAGTTTTTAATCATAGCGAATAGTATTAGTACTTGAATTAATTGTAAAATGTGATGTATTTTTATTAAAACTTCAATAATATGTGATCAATTAATTTCTTATATAATTTGTTAATTGAATTTTACTCATTAGAATGTGCAGTGAATTTAAACTTAATTCTGTTAAGTAACTACAATATGTGGATACAAGACGATAGTAGAGAGGATAATATATGACGGCAAAAAGGATGCCGGTCACTTTTGGAATAGGCGCATTAATAATATTTATTTGTATTAAAAATTTAAATGGTAAGTAATTTGGATTATTTTTGCATTGGAATTAATTGGCTTTGTCTTAGGAAGGTAATTAGTTGATTTTGTAATTTCTAAGGAAACTATTAGAAATATTTAGTCTACCTAGAAAGAAACTAATTATTTACTATCATATCAAAAGCTTTAAATTATAGCATCATATATTTATCCAGTGATGTATTAAAATGAATATTTAAAATTTAAAACATAATTTAAGAATCATATTTTTGAAGGAAAATTATCATATAAAGTACCTCTAAAGACAGCTAGAACCCAAAAAATTTAAATATTTATTAAAAACTATAAAAATAAACCCAAACTAAGTTTTTATTGAAACCAGGTTAAAATTCGCTTAACTTTTACACTCAATTCAAAAAATTTATGCTAATAGTCATTCTTGACCCATATACATATCGTTATAAAAACCAAATGAAACATATATATTAAATGAAAATTTATTTCAAAATTGTAAATACATTCCAACAATAAAATATAATTAGAAAATTATTTGTAAAAATACAAAGTATTCTGAGAATTTAAATTAACTATACATATAAAAGAAAAGTACAAATAATTTAAGAAATTTGCTAAAACTTTTGTTATTGCTATCTTTGATCCTAAGCTCAAGGGTTTTGCTTGCGTGTATATTGAAATTTTGATTGTTAAATAAAACATGTTTCATAATAAAACACACTACCAACTAAAAACTTATAGTTTCTATAAGTAGGCCTTTTTGTCCACTGGACAGACATTCTTAGCTTTGGGGAATTTTAGGTTTATGGAGAAAAATCCTTTTTTAATTTTTTTTTGTTATGATCAAACCAAAAACTGATATTTGAAAAAGTTCCATAGTTTCATATTTTGAGGGTTTTTTGTAGATAAAAGCTGCTATAATTAAATCATGTAGGGAAACTAGTTCGGGTACCTACGATTTAGTATAAGCTTACGAAAAAAAGTAGTCGATAAAATATTTGAAATTGTAATTATGTCTTTGATAGCATTTAATTGGTATTAAATACTTTACAAAACATTTGCCTTTATTTTGGTAGTAAAATCATAAAATCGTTAATATGTCCAAATACGTAAAAGTTTAAGTTCTTTAGGAAAAATGTCAAACACATTGTTTTCTCGCAATTTCTGTATTGGTCGTAGATTGATATATTTTTAGCCTTAAAATATCCAAAATATCCAAAAATATGAAAGCAAATCTAACATTTGTTTTCGGTAGAACAGATCCTGGAAAACTTTACAAGTCCAATTTTTGCTACGATGGTAGATTTTCAAATCAAAACACTGCAAAATATTTCTACAAGAAATTGTTTTGAATCTATGATTTTGAAAATAACAAAAGTAGTCACACTTAAACTACTATTGTAATGTTGTGGTGCAGATTCCAACATCTGCAAGGAATCTGCGTCAAGTATTAATACAACAACAATCATTAATACAACAACAATCATTGCTACAAAAACAATATAGCAATCGTTAAGAAAGTAAGTCAGTATTGTTGTTATTGCAATATTGTTTAATAATCATAATTTTAATTTTAAATGAATTTGCTGATTGACAAATCTAGTTTCGACCTTCGTAATCAGCGGGTTCATTTTTGTTGCGAAAACTAGGTTACAAATATTATATGTAACATCGTAACCTAGTTCGCGTAACAAAAAAGAATATGCAGAGTAAGAAATAACTGCATATAAATAGATGGTTTTAAAAATTAGAAAGAGAGTTTTTTTTTGGTTTTTGTAAATTGAGTTCTGTTAAAATTGTCATAGAATTCTTTCCGATAGAAAAAATAAAAGTATTCTTAAATTAGAAAAAATATTGCCGAGATTTTAAATTATTAAAAAAGGAAGCAGATAGAATATGTTTCATTTAAGTTATCGGTGGTTTTTCCGTTCAAAATTTAATCATTTATAAATTGTGTTATATAAATTTCATAAAGTTTTTTGTTATTTATCTTATTTATTCTGATTATAAGTAAATAAATATCAACAGTAATTTTAGTAACTAGGAAAATTAGTTTGTGATTAAACAAGTGAAATAAATAAGAATAAACTATATAATATATATTAGGCTTTTTTCAATATAAAATATCTTTTTTGATTTAATACTTCTTTATATTTATAATAACTTATACATATAATATATAACAGTAACATCTGATGTTATAATCAGATTGGCATGAAATTTTCACCTGCATCGTTGTTTAAAGATCTAAACTACTTGAAAAATTTATGGTTTTGAAATAGTGGTGCCATCAATCAGGGAAAGTCTTAGTTTTTGTATAGTTATCAAGACTCTAAATATTGGGATGTTTTTAAGTTTTGGTCTTCATTTCCAAAGATAATTTTAGAAAAGAATTTTTATTACAGTTAAATAAAACAAAGGACCTAATCAAGTTGAATATTTTATTAAAAATTTTTGTATTCAAACGTTCATTTTAACAAAATTTCTATTCTTTTACTTTAATTTGTAAATATTAAATATTAAATATTTTGTGAACTTAAGCATTGTGTAGGTTTAAGGAAGTTTGCTTTCAACGATGATATTAGACGGTATTTTTCTTTTAATTCAAAAAAAATTTTATGACTGAAAAAGATTTAAGCTCGTTTTGAAAAATGAAATCAAATTTTATTTACTAGTTTGAACAATGATATTCATAGGTTCTATAATATTATTTGAAATTTAAACATAAAAGAGACGAAAAGTTAGTGATGTTTTTTATGATTATTATCATTTCCAAAAAAGTTTTTGTTGGTTAACAACTCCAGTTTCAGTATAAAATAAAATACAATAGATAAGTGTTTAACCTGAAGAGTATGTACCATAAAAGTTTTTCAAAACTTTTTCAATGCTTTTCAAATTCAAAATTTTTACAAAGCACTTTTCACGGATATAATAAAGATATATCCTAAATTCACATTTTATGTTTAATTTTATATCTCAAAATGTTTTCATTTTATCTTTTCATAAGGTTTTTTGATTGAACTATCAGAATATATGTATGTGTTCGGCTACATTATTTAGTTTTTATTTCGCTTTTTATTGCTTTGCTATCACATAGTTGAAAATAAGTTGATGATACTGCTTTGTTGAAAAGGGTTTCATGTATACAAAGAAAGTTATTATGTTACACTTTATTTTGTTTTATCATTTAAATATCATGTTTCTAGATATGAAAACTGACCATTTGACAGCTATTGTGCCAGTGAATAAGATAAAAATGCTTTGATATAGGCAAGGTTTGCATATTTGAATTAAAAGCCACATTTTTCATAATTTGAAATACTAGCATTGATCTAATATACCCATTCTCCATTGAGGTTTGTACAGTGTATTAGCCTCCCGTACAAAAAAAATCGTTTCTCCATTAGGGATGGTCTGTATTAGGGTAATTTGATGGAAATGTCAAAAAAGTGTCATAAAAGTAAATATTGAATAATTGAATCTGTGGAAATACACAAAATTTCAATTTCAATATGCATACTCACAAAAACAGTATTAAACTAATTCCTAAATATTATATTAAAAATTAACTGAAAAAAATATCAATAATTTTTATGTTGGACATTGTCAATTCACAATGGATGGCAAAATTTCCTTTATGCAGCCTTTCAAAGGCTGTATTTTATATACGATTTTGCGACATGCTTAATACATGTGTATTAAACATTTCTCCACACAAAATTTCCTTCCGTGTGTTGCAATAATGTGTATAAGGCTCAATGGAGAATGGGTATAAAAGGCAAATGTAAAGCACTTAAAAGCTATAGTTTGAACTGCGTTTTACTTTTCACCCTTTTGATAGATACAATGATCAATGATCGTATCGTGTGTAATTTTTCATTAAAAGCATTTTAGACATAAGATGTAGCACTTCAAAAAAAGTGGGATCCTTCTATAAGTCTTCCTTTTTCTGTTCTTAAAAACACCTGAAACTGTCTCAAAAAACTACAAAAAATTTTTACATTGACTTGAAATATTTAAACTCATATTTTTATCTAACCTTAAACTTTTTTAAGCTATAAATTTTTTTGAACAGAAATTCAATGAGTAATAATTTTGTTTAATAAAAATTCTATTCACAATACACAGATGAATAATATACTCTCTACATAATTTACCAAATAGATTATTCCTTTCATTTGGGTTTCAACCTAAGCCATTACCTTAAATATTCGTTAAAATCTTTAAATTACTTTTGAAGCCTGAAAAAGTGTTTCGCTAAATATGAAGATATCTCAAATATATTTTAAAATCTTATCATCTAGTTTAAGCTTTTTGTCCTTAAATAGAAAATTAATCAACTTCTTAATACTTTGTAAGTGTGGCAAAATTAAATTCATTTAAAACAATTGCTTTGTAATTTTTTTTTCCTTTAAAATCCTTCTAATACATCCATAATAATTACATGAAAGAAAAAATATGTTATATGCCTGAGGAAGTTTAAATAGCATTAGATTTTCATTTCATTGTGGTATTTTTTAGCTTAAAACAATTATTTAAATCTCGATTTCTTGTTTTTCTAAATATCAATTATCCTTCAACCATTATAAATAATGAAAAACTTGTCTTTTGTGATTGTTTTTAACTAAATAAGTGTTTTGGCTTTATTGCTTTCGGGATTTTTCAAGTTATTTTACGTTTTTGACACTTAGCATTTAATAATAAATTTTCTTTGAATTATAATTTGAAATCAAGATCATTGTAGGATTACTATTAAGTCTTAGACTAAAAATATTTATCTATAAATTCAGAGTAATATCCTACTTTTCAGTTCAATATATTTATTTTTCCACAATTTGTTTAATGTCAGAAGCTCTCCTTAAATCACTTTGCGTTTTTCTTTTAAGCAATTGGTTTTACTAAAAACAAAAATTGAAAATGAAATTAATAATCTCGTTTCAATTATATTCACTTGATTTTGTCGAACCTAATTAAAATTGCTAACAAGACGTGATACGAAACGTGATTTTCTACTTATAGTATTAGTTTAGTCATTTTGAGAAAAATTTGTTTAAAGCTTAAAGAAATTTGAAAGTAAGCCAAAAAGAATTTATTTTTTTGAACACCATAACTCACTGGATAGGCAAAAAAATATCAGATTTAACAATATATATAATTTATTAAAGGTGGATAAATATAGGATTTACTAGGATTCTGGCATAAATTAAAAGAAAAATTAGAAATAATTTTTATTATAAAGGCTGCTATTTTTAAATTTTTAAGTAAAATACAATACTTATTGCTTAGCTGAGAATATGAAATATAGCAAAATTTGCAAACCTGGGGTTCAGCTAGATTTTCAATCTTAATTTTTTAGCAAATTTCTAATTTACAGTTCTCACTTCTTACAAAATTAGAGTTTGGTGCGTGGAATTGTTTTGAAAGAACTATGTACAATACATTGGAATTTTAAGGGCTTATTGAGGGTCTACAAGTAAAATAGTATTTTTTAATTTTTTTATTTTATATTTTGTGAGTTTTCTTTAAAAGCATTAAGATAAAGGAATTAAATGTTAAAACGAGATCTTGGAGTAAAATTAAAGTCATTGTGAATTTAGACAACTATTAGATAATTTGAAAAAATTAAAACAAATTTTTTTAGTAGAAATTAAAAAAATCAAAATATTTTATTAACGGTCTTCAGGAAGGCTCTATCAGTTTTAGTGTAGCGCTATACGTTAGCTGACTACAATATTTGAATAAGTATTAGTCAGATAAATAATTAGTTTCAAGTTAAAGCACTATTTCAAAGGATATTATACGAATCTTTTAAGGATATCCTTAAATATTTCCAATTTTTAGTCAAAATAAAATCTACTTCATAATTTTCAATAAGCTTACAAGCAAATTAAGTTAAGTTAAACATATTTTATTCAAATATAAAAACGTAATGCTATCGATGTTTTTATAAATTGCAAATATCACTAAAGTGAAAAATATTCAATCTTTCAGATAGCTAATGTATATAAAGTTTAGTATAGCGTTTTACTAACAGCTTTAATTGTTCACACTTAACATATATTACCAGAGAAATATTAATTTTAAATATTTGTCTTGTATTTTTCTGGAAACTAAAATTTTCTTACAAGCTAAATGTATTCGCCAAAACCAAGGATTCACCCCTTTTTTAGTTTAATATTTTCTGGTGTAGTAAAAGAATTATTATTTTACTGACTAATTTTTATACAATTTCAAAGGTTTACCAAATACCGAAATTATTTCGGTCGTTGTTATAAACTTGAAATAAAATGTATTTCTATTAATTTCCATTAGCATAAAATTTACCAGCGTTGAAAACATTTACTTATATAAATTAGTAAACCCTAGAGTTAAACAAGGAGCACGTGTTTATGATTGTTAGGTACAAATTAAAAAGTTTTATAAGACTTTACTGTTTTACTGTTTTTTGGGTATATTATTACTTATTCAGTGGGAGTATAAATGATATTTATTCATGTTTGCTGGCTTTTTAATTCACTTCCTGAAAATTTCTGATTTCTGTGTATTTTATAAGCAATAGCTGCAACTTTTAATTTGAGACAGAGTTTTTCTTTATTTTATTAGCTCCCATATAAAAAAGTGCTTATACAATGTATTAAGAATGCATATAAAATGTTAAAGGCATTTGGCCAGACGGCATTTGTTAAATTTTCTATTTACAAAATTTTTCATTGAAAATACAGAGATAGGGTTCTATATATCGTTTCCATGACCCCATCCCTTCAAATTAGTCCGCTTCTACCAACATTTTAAATACTTGTGTGTTTAAATTAATTTTAAAGTTTTAAGCAATGGTGTCTAGGAAAAGTATAAAAAAATTGAAATTAGTTCATTTCATCCTGGTATACACTATCAATGATTTAAAAGAAAATTAAGCTTTCTTAACGAGTCATTTTATATGTCTATTTAATCTTTTCCTTTATTCCATTCAAAGTTTATTTTGATAATACTATGCCTTCAAACTGAAAATTTAAGTGAAATATAAGAAAGCTATTTTTTCAACATTAATTAATTATATTATTTAATGAAAGAAAAATCTTTGCCAAGCAGATTACTTTGAATTTTATCATTTTGTAATTAAATATATTTAATAATTGTGATATAAAAATTTGGTTGAATATGACAAAAACTAATAAATTTAATGCGTCAACGTTTTTCTTTTAAATTAAAATTCACTGACAGATTTATGGGTAGTTTAAAATTTTATACTTTTATTTAATTAATAAGCATGATTTTGTCAAATACGAAACATTTTGGTTTTTATGACTAGAATTTGATTTTATAATGGCGCAATTTGAAAAAAATATTGATTGCTAATAAGATTTAAGAATAATTTGGTTTTATTATTAAGTGGAATACATACGGCATTAAAATAGAAATAAAATAACAAAAAAGATAAATAAATAAAAATAATACAGTTTAAATAAAGTTTTTTTGTTTGCTTTCGACAAGGATATAACAATAAGATGTTTGTGAAGTCAAAACGGCCTGTGGAATTCTAAACTACTTTGAAGCAGAGAGCTCAATCTTAATATTTATTATTATTTAACATAATTGAATAATTAATTTTTTTTAATTTTAAACTCCGACTAAAATTTTGTATACAATTTTGAAATTTCTTTGTTAGGTTTGAAAATTCGTGGTCCAAACAAGCTGATTGTAATTTGTGTTTTGACGCATATGAAAGGAAATTATTCCAGTGCAAAAATATCATCTATCCTACCCTAATTTTATGGATGGATACGAATAATTATTGATTTATGGCCTATGATTTATAAATCATCAAAGCAAACTTATATTAAAATAACTATAACCTTTGAAAGTTGGAAATGTTTGAGCGTAAGAATTATAAGGAAAAATTGAAACTTCAAAATTTGGACCAAAAACACCCCTTTCAAAGTTTTTGTTATTTACACACAAATAATGTTACTTGTAATTTGATAATCAGCTGACTGAAAAGCAAAGAATTCGATTTCTTTTTTTGTTGGCTTATACAATTAATAAAACAAATAAGTTTAATAGCTGTCAAATATCAAAAATTATGATTGCGTTTTATGAATTGACAAAAGCAAATCCTTCCTAGTTTTAAGATAAAAATTTTCAACTAAGAATTATGGTTTTTCTCTTAATTTTTTTTTTGTCCAGACCTTATTGAAAAACAGGGATTATTTTAAGTGTGTATCTTGTTTTTTGAAAACTAGAGCAAAGTTTGAAAAAAAATTCTGGCATCTTCATAAATCTTATGGTTAGTGACACTTGCTAGTTTTTTTTTTCTATAAAGCTAAAATTAAAACACACAATATTAATAACAAAACTATAAAAAATTTAAATCTTAAAAAAAGCAAAAAACATTATCGTCATTTATAGTAAAAAAGTCATTTATAATATTTAAAATTAATTTCGCAAACATTTCCTTATATTTACATAAAATATAATAGAATTAAGTATATTATATTTTAAGTTTTACAAGAAAAAATAATTTTCACAAAAATATTATTTGTAGGCTCAAGCACGTTCTAAATATTGACTCTACTACTACTACGATTTTCCTATGGTAAAGTATGAGCACGAAATCAAATCTGCCAAATTCACAGTCATTTCTAGTCGCAAGTGTTTCTAATTACGCACAAGCAATCTTAATTCTTACAGCTTAAAAACTTGTGTATCTAATTTTGCATTATATTTATATATTATACACAAGAGCTGTAAATAAAACATGTCTATATTATGGAGTTCAAATGAGTTGAATAAATTCGGGTGGAAAAAAAAGAAGTGTTGCGTGCTGAGCATAAAAATATCAAACTTTTGAATTAATTGGTGAAGTTTTCTTCGAGAAAATTGAACTTTGGGCAAGTTAGATATTTTGTCACGTTTTTTTAGCGGACACCTCAAATATTTGGGTCCGGAAAAAAATTACTTTTTAAACTAAATTGGTAATGATGAGTGTACTATATAAATATCACTTTTTGTATTTTTCGTTTTTTTACAAATGTCTTCTACGGGCAAAGGAACATTATTTTTTATCATTAGGTGCAGATTTCTGGTTTTAATTTTTATTTTAATTTAAACTTTGTATCCTCTTGAATTTTAGGATCTTATTAGTCGTTTTGAGTTGAATGGAGTAGTTTTCATTGCATTTTATTAAAAAGTTCAACATAGCTTTTAAATATCTAAAATAATTTATACGAAAATATAAGTATACAATTTTAATTAATGTAACTAAAATAAGAGATTCTAGAAATTTAGCTTGGCAGAGTTCGACGCGCGCAAGTGGTTCAGTAATAAAAATATTCAAGCTAGTAACCTTAAAGCTGTGACTTCACCTTGGTGAGCAATCATTTTCAAAAAGCTATCGAGAAAAAGTGTTAAATCATTGATACCATTATGAAAAAGGGCACATACCATCGAAAATATGATAAGAAATTAGATTTACCGAATGAATCACTTTCAGCTTATAGTGCGTTTTCACTGACGTTAGTACTTAGTATTTAGTACTTTTTTAAAAGTATTTTTAGGGAAAATCTCTAGTTTATTTCTCAAATAATAGTGCGTGTTCACTGAACCTAGTGCCTAGTACCTACTCAATAATTATTATTGACATATTTAAAAACTAAGCTAGAGATATTCAATAAAAATACTTTTAGAAAAGTACTAAATACTAAGTACTAACGGCAGTGAAAACGGACTATTAGAGAAAGTTGCTAATCACATTGGCTTAGTATTTGTTGTCAAAATTGTTTGATAAGAATTATTTTATAAAACACCTGGAATTATTTTACAAATTTTTTTAGCAAAGCATTTCGAAAAACTACAATAATTTTCAGCCGCCTGTTAGAAATTTATAAAATATTTGCTTTTGAAATAATTAAAACTAAAAACATTGCAACTGATTTGCAAGGATATAGTATTTGTTTTTATATTTAAATTGACAAGAATAGGAACTTCAACCACTATATAAATAATTAATACAAAAGTATTAATTAATGGCTGTTTTCCGATTCTAGTCATAATTAATATGTTACGGTTGTTGAGTTCATATAAACAGAAGGGCTCTATTTTATGTGTGAAATGTGTTATGCTGTTGTATCTTTTGGCAGACTCGAGACAATTCTAATCCAACTATTCCAATTTGTATTAGATGTTTATAATCCAAATGTGTCATTAAATTGGAATGAATGAATTAGGTCTGTTCTATATCTTAGCTAAGGATCAAGAGGATAAGTCATATCTTGGTGTTATAAATTCTTATTGGAAAGCTTATAGACAAATTATCTTCATTTATATGTAAAAGCTTTTTCAATTAAGTCAACTTAGAAAATAAGAAATGGAACAAATAAATTTTCTCATCCTTTTAATAACTTATTTTATTGTAAGAAACATAATTGATTTATCTCAATTGATCCTATAAGCCTTTTTGGTTGATGAAAATTGTTTATACTTAGAAAAAGAAAAGTAAAACAAGATTAGGAAAATTCTAGAAAATTATTGGACGTGCAAAATTTAAATACTCCCAATTGATGATTACTTTTATCCAAAACTTACTAATTCCTTGTAAAAGTCTTTTGCTTTTTTGAAAGACGTGATTTCCTATTTTATTTAAGGGTGTGTTATCTCTATGGAATTAAAGTTGAGTGGACATCTTGTCGATTTCTTGGAAAATTTTTTTTCATGCTTCATTGCATGAGTGCCATCAAAGGAAATGGTTTTTCTATTATTTTTTCTTTTGATTTATAGTTTAATTTTAAAATTATAAAAGAAAAAATAATTTATTTCAGTTTTGTTAATCCGATTCTATTATTAGTTTGTGTATAATTTTAATACTTTTATGGTTATTATCACAATTTCACAACAGATTTAAATTTTTTAAGAAAAATATTGATAAATCTGTATTTTTATAATTGTATTTTATTTACCCTAAGTTAGTTACCCAATATAAAGTAGAAAAAATTGAGTATTTACTGATACGGTATTTCGAAGTCTGCACTCATTTATCAAGAATTACTTATGCTAGTAAATTTTCAAAGCACCAATAAAAATTTAGGTACCAGAAGTTTATTGTGTGGAAAAATGCATTTTACAAGTTAAAAAAATTTTGTATTTTACTACTCTGCACCCTCCTCAAAGCTGTCTCAGTATAAACTTAAGAATAAGTGCTTTTCATCAATTGAACTGAGTTTTTAAAATATTTATTGTTTTTTTTTTCAGGAAATTCTTTTCTTATGATAACAGATGATTATTTCGATAATCTCAACATATCTCAACGACCTTACTTCGATTTTGGGATGCATCGAAACATTACATCTAGAGCTGGACACACCGCTTATTTAACATGTAGAGTGGATCAATTGGGTGATAAATCTGTAAGTTGAATACGATTGATCACTATTTTTGATTTAAAAATAATTTTTTGTATTTACTACGCTTTCAGGTTTCATGGATTAGAAAACGAGATCTTCATATTCTGACTGCGGGTATTCTAACGTATACATCAGACGATAGATTTCAGGTATTTTATTATTATTATAGGTATCATTAAATACTTATGAAAACTAACTTGCTTTTTTATGGATAGGTTCATAAGCAGGAAGGCTCTAATGATTGGATATTACAAATACGATTCTCTCAGCCTAGAGATAGTGGAATATATGAATGCCAGGTTAATACAGAGCCAAAAATGTCAATGGCATTTCGTTTAAATGTTGTAGGTAGGTTTGATATTAATTTTTCTCTAGTTTCGGGATTGCTATGCCGATTTGTTCACACGTGTGAACAATAATACTATGGCACAGAATATGGAATGGAATAATCAATCAGAGATTAAAATTATGATATTCTTAGGATATTTATTTGATATATAGTTATTATCACAGAAAAAATATTATTCTGTAGTTATTCAATAACAAGCTAATAAAATTCTATTTCTTTATTATCCAGCAATTTTTTTTTAGGATTTAGGATGTCATCTATGACGAGTCTATTAAATTGGCTTACTAAGACTAAGTTTCAAAAATTGTAGATATCATCTTTGAAGGACTTATCTAGGGGTGTGATATTGGTCAATAATGTTAAACGAAGTAAATCTTTTCAGTCTTCTACCTTCAATTTGTAAAGCACTTTCTTAGGGTGAATTACTTCCGGGTTATTACTTTTCTATTTTAAGTGAATATTTTTATTTTCATCCTGATTATATATGATAAATATACAGAAAATTTTTTGGATAGTAATTACTATGAAAAACAAAAGAAGGTAAACAGTTGCTTCAGTCAAAAAAACGTTAATTGGAAATATATCTTAGCGTATTTGATGGATTTTATGCCGTTATTATTGTCTCGTAGCAAAAACAGTTTTGGTTAAATTTTTGACCGAATGACTGTCAGTTAAAAATAATTTAAAAGACATTCCGGTATCTTTCAGTAAGTTTTGAATGTCAAGGAAAATAAATAGATCAATAGCTTTTTAAATATAGTCTGGGATAGGATATCAAAGAAACTTTATGTTCAAACAGAAAAATATATGAAAGAGGAAATATACTCAACCACTAATTTCATGGTATACTGACTTAGTAACGACCAGGGGCGGTTTTATGTATAGGCTAAGTAGGCTGCAGCCTAGGGCGCCAAATTTTGGGCGACTAATGAGGGCGGAAAATTTTTGAAAAAAAAAAATATTTTATAACAAAGCAAAAATTATGATTCGATGAATACCGTGTATCTCTAGAATTTAAGTATTATTCATGATTGTCTACAAATTCCATTTAACCAATGCGGATATTTTAATATTCTACCAGCCGAAATCGCCATTTTGTGTCCTTTTGATATTTTAATTGGATCTGACTCGCGGCCTCATAAAAAAAAATTTCAATTTTTTAAGGAAGTTTTAATTCGAAATTTTGAAACTATTTTATTTGATGAATTTTCTCATGCTGTTGATAATAATATAACATGATGTATCAACAACTAACAAGTTAATGTTTTTGATACAATTACATCTTAACATATACAACAAAAATTATTCGGTTAGGAGATGAGGAGATCTTTATCAACCACGTTTATTTACTAAAAGTAAACTATCATAAATATTGTTGGAGAGCTTTTATCATAAAGGCGGTATGAGCTCTAAAGCCTAGGGCGCCAAAATTCTAAATCCGCCCCTGGTAACGACGAAAGTTTCTTAAATGTAAGATAGATATTGCTTATTTGCCATTGCTGTGAAGTATTTGTTTTGCATTTAAGTGCAATACCTTAGGAGTTTGGCCTTTTTTACCCGGTTCCAATTAATCAATATATTTTTACGCTATTTACTATAGCTTGACATCTATCCACTTAACTGTGCACTGAATATACTATCATTATTGCAGGAAGTATTTCTTTTGCAAAGAGATCAAGTTTTAGAACAGTAAAAATTGGATTTCTCATACATAATTTATAACTTCTCTGAGATTATGTCCATTCTCCGAACTCTCAGATAAAATATTCGGGTTTTTCTTAAATCCAATGATCCTGATTGCTTGTGTGCATAGCATAAGCTTGCAAAAAAATAATCTATCATACTATCAAGAAAAGTACAGTGAAAAACAATTACAACTTTTCTTAGATAAAAATAAAAATTAATTATTGTGATTTAAATTTAGAACCACTTTAGGAACTAATTTTTAATTAATATCATTTTAATTACTAAATTGTTTGACTAGAAATCACCAAAGTAAAAAAATTAAATAGAAATTATAGCAAATTATAGAACAGAAAATCTTAAATTTTATACTTTACAAAAAATAGAACACTATTAAGCTTGCCTTCAATACAAAACAACTATTCCTAATTAAATTTTTCGATACAAGTGCCTGCTGACCGTTATTAATTCCATTCAAGAAAACATTTTGCTATTACAGCGCTAATTGAGAGTGATATAGAGCAACTCGAGCTTTTTCATTTGTGAATAGTACGCAATCAACTTTTGCATCACAGCATGTCGGTTCTCCTAATTGCTTTTGGGGATCAACAATTTTAATTGGAGTTTCCTTTATATATATACATGTATATGTATATTCATTAGTAGATATATAGTAATAAATGATGACCTTATTAAAACCTATACAATATAATATATGTTGCAGAGATTCTTTAAAAGCTGAAACTGACATTTTGCCTTTCAAAAATGGTTCAGTACTTTTGTTTCATGAAATAAATTGAACAAAAGCTATTCGAATGAATAGTTTTTAAAGATATAAGTGAGAAATCAGGCTAAAAAAAACTTAATTGTCAAACGGTCATAAAGAAATAGCAGGTGGTATCATCATCTGAAAGTAATAAATGAATCGAAATGAATTTGATTTTTAAAAATTCAAGTCATACAATTAATACACTTTTAAAAACATCAATGTTTATTTTTAAAGTTGAACAAAGATTTTTACTACTTAAAAGCTTAAGTATTGTTTAAGAACTGTAAAAACATGAAAGGAATTATTCTTGGTTTCAGGTCAAACTATGGAACATTATTTGATTCTATTTAACAAACTTTGATTAATCTTAAGCGAAAAGTTAAGTCTGTTCATTAAAAAATTTTTCTCAATTTAAGAAAAACAAAATTTTTTATTCTATTATTATTCCTTTCAAAATAATCAGCACTAGAGATCATACGCCAGCGTTTAATACATTTTTCCAGACTTCTTTTTGGAGTTTGGGTAGAGTTTATATTAGTCCTCATATTAAAATAATTTCTTAAATTTCATCAAAAATTTAACTTAAATGAATTATTGTAATTTTTTAAGGATAATCTTGTAACATTTTTGAAATGCTCCTCAAAAAACAATTTTGATTAAATCAGGTATAGTTGATATTTATGATGAAATTTTTAATTTTGGTTTGATACTTACTAGTAAAACAGAAAAATTGTATTTTTAAAAGAAGATTTGAAATTTGTAAATTTTGTCAATCAGTACATTAAAAACACTTTTTTGTTCAATTCCATTGTGCAAGCTTTTTAAAATCTAAAAATTATTTATTTTAATATTAGTTTGGCTTTATTTTAGTCTCTTTCTTCAATATATTTATTGAATCAAATATAATTGAAGCAAAACTATCACAAAGGTAATTATTTAAAGTAAAAAGTTTCTTCTAATTTAAAGGTCAATAAAAAGTCTACTATGTGCACTTTTCAATATAACAAAATAAACTTTTACATCAAACTAATTATTTTGAACAAAAGTTTCAAAATTAAAATATGCTTTTAGCACTTGCCTGTCTCCTTGTATATTCTCCTGGTTGTTATTTAATTAGCAGCTACAAACTTAATTATGTTTTTGAAAAATATTTACATTTCATCATGTCAAAGTGTATCATTTCATATGTCTAAACATTCTCTTGTAATATAAGTATTTAGAATTTGAATTTTATATCTAGGATTATTACCATGTCTTACATTTAAATATAAAACAAATAATTTGCCTTAAATAATACATTACATTTTTCATTCCCATGAATTATCCCCTAGCCTTAATTTATTTACTAAAATCAAAGTTTTACTTTAAAATATTTAAAATTTACTGAAATATCTTAGCTCAAAGAAGAAAATCAGATATTAATATAGAATAAATTTAAAATAATGTACGAAAAATTAGTAAAGGGCTAAATTTACATAGAATAATACAAAATTAAGGATCTCTTTGTTTACAATAACCTTTGTTTGAAGTTAGAATTTTACTTCCTTGTTGTTTTGAAATCATAGTCAATTTCTCCTTTTTTTAATTAGCCCTTACCAAACAAACCACATAAGATATTTGCATTTTGAATACATTGAAAATACGACGTTTTGTTTTTATGAACCAAAACAGACTAAAAATCTAACATGTAAATCAAATAATAAAACGAAAGGCTTACAAAATTACTGCTTTACAACTACAATTTAATTATATTCCTCAAAATTTTTTGTATTATAAGCTATTATTATTTATAATCATTGGTTTTTTCATAGAAAACCTAACTGAAATCCCTTAGTAACATGATTAATATTGGAATAAGTTTCAATTTTAAAAAAACTGTATAGTTTTATAATTTTTTGTCTTTTTAAGTAAAATCAAAAAAAAAAAAAAAAAATATTGTTTTGTAAAATCTGTTGCTATCCAATGATGTCAATTTCCTTTCCGTCAATAAAACTAAATTATCAGGAAAATAGCTGAATAGACCAATAAAAGTTTTCATTTTCAAATTGAATCAGTTTTTTAACACTTAGAAAAGATGTCAAACTGTAGAGCTCAAAAAAATAACAAGGATAATGCCCTTTAAACATTTTATCATTGGGTTCAAATATAAAAGTTGAGCGCATTAAAAAACAAAAAGAGGAAATTAAATATTAATACCCTTTAGCAAAACTTAATGTAACAAAGGGAATTATGTTCATTCTTTTGGGATTCTCTATGAAGATAAGGATTTAAGGATTTAATTTAGCAGCAATTAAATATTTATTATAAAAATTATGTCATAGAAATATGAATACTTCTAAACGAAATGCTAATAATAATTAACCAGGTACATTGCGTTGTAATGATTTATGCAAATCCTTGATTAGATAAATAAAAGACTATAGCACATAGGCCTCCAGAAAACAATTTAGATCCCGGAAACTATTTTCAGAATCTACCCAAAGTTCCTTTTGTAAAACCGTATATATAAATATGTACATACATTCATATATTAAATTAATATAAAAATGTTTCTCATTAAAAGTAATTGAGCTTTTCTTTTTCATTGTTAAACGGTAAAGAAGTAACTGACTGCCTTAGCATAATGACTTAGATAAGCTTTAGAATAGAAAAGATGGAGTTTTATTAGTGTCCTTTAAGTATCCTATTATAAAAAATACTTTATGAAATTGCTTTAAAATCTTCAATTTAAACAGAAATATCTCAAAAGTTAAACAATTGTGAATTACTTTAAAACGAAAATTCTTAGGGTTTGAATAGAATGGTTAAATATTCGAATGACCAATTTTATTTTATTAAAATTAATTTACTCTTTATGAATAAACTGTGCTTTATGTGATTTAAAATTTTTAATAATTGTTTTATTACTACAAAATTTTTAACGCTACGTCTATAGTAATATCAAAGCATCTTAAACTTCACCGGGATTTTATTGGAAAAAAAAAATAATTTTAATGAATAGTAAACACTCGTAAAATTTTTTATCAAAAATTTACAAAGAAAAAATTATTTTTCATTAAATTAGTTTTCATAAGCTTTGGAAACAAGTTTTCTTTATAATATCCCTATATATATTGAACAAACAACTTCCATCTTTTGGCAATATATGGAGTATTTATATCGATTTTGATATCAAAGGTACTTCATTTATGCACTGTTTATAATATATAGATTTAAGGACATAATGCCCTATATTTTTTCAGCATACGAATATATTTCTTTAACTTTTCAAAAATCAAAAAACGTATTTGCTTGTGAAATTTGGTTTTAAGTTTAAGTAAAGTTTTCTCCTTAAGAAGGAAAATACCATGAGAGTTTTACTTCTGAAAAAAATTTTGGCTTAGTTTTTAACTTATTGGTCATTGATGTGACTATTTATATAGAAAAATATATGATGTTTGATTTAATTACTAAACATAATATAATATATGTCAATTTTTTAACAGTATTTTCGCCTGAGTCACGTGCCACAATAGTTGGGCCATCAGATATTTATGTAAAAGTTGGAAGTATAATTACATTAACTTGCTTGGTAAGGCAGCGCCCTCAAGATATAGGTCCTATTAATTGGTATCGGGGAGATTATGTTATTACACCATTGGATCATCATCCAAATGATGCAATTGTTGATTTTTCAAGACGAATATCTATGGAATCATATCTAGGGGACTCTTTACGGTCTAGGTAAGTGACTAAACCCAATCAAAGTAATTACATGAAGTAAAAAAGAAAACAAAAGCAAAAATTTAATAACATATATAAAAATATTGTGAAAAATATACTTAGGCTAAGGATTGCGGATGCCAAAATGTCTGATTCAGGTAATTATACTTGTTTACCAACTACAGCTGAAGGAGCAAGTGTATTTGTCCATGTTATAAACGGTAATTCAATTAAAAGATATTATGTATTAGTTCAAAAAAGGAACACAATAAATTTTCTTTAAGGTGAACATCCAGCAGCTATGCAACGTGGATCCGCGTGTCCAACAATGGATACATCATTAGCGTATATCGTTTATTTGATTAAATTTGGATTATTGTTGATGTTATGACATTTTTAGTATTTTAATCAGGTTGTATTTATAGAAAATTAAATTAGATTTTAAAAACTTAAAGACCATCATTGTAAATATATAAACGAATTTTAAGAGTACAAATAAATATAACATATAATGTTAAAATTAAAGAATTTAATTGAAACTAGGATCATATGATACTTAAAAAGGCTATTTCGAAGTTTGATTTTGTCATAAAAATAAAACAAATTGGTATTAATTACTTTTTTAAAGTAACAAGTAAAGATCCTTTAATTTTTTTAGCAATAGACGGTTCTTATTGCCAGAAAACCCAACCTGACTTATGTTAATATATCAAGCCAAAAAATGTTTTGCTGCTTACTACTTTTTCTTGAAGAGACACCTAATATTTGTTCATTAAAAGTAATAATTATGACAAAATATCCACATTTTTTGTTAATGCAGATTATCTTTCAGTAATTTTGTTTATAACTCTGAATCCAAATACAACTTATCCAAATTTATATGGAAATATTATTTTCTTAAAAAATTACAACATAGCATAAACAATTTACGTCGGTTCGGTGTCTTTAGTTGTTCTTTAGTTAGGGTTTTTGGTTCATTGTCTACAGATTTTGGCATCCATTTAGAAGAAAGTACTTAATAAGAAACTGCTTATGTAAAATTTTACTAAGATGAACTATTATAACACTTTCAAGGTTATTGCTAGGTTTGAACGTAATTCTTCCTATTCTAATTGTTTTTTATTTCAATTAAAAATGGTAGGAGTGATATAAAGTTTTGATATTCCTCATTTCATGACTAATACTCAATAAAAAATATATGAAACTTTTGAAGTGGGCAACATCTTTATGCTAGTTTTTCAGGGCTTTTCTGGATTGCTTTCTTTGCTTTCAACACATTTTTCCAGTCGTTTCTTTTTTACAGCTTTTCAGCAATCATTAGTCATTAATATTTTTAATTATTATAAGCCGTGATTTTTTTAAAAATTTTTACAATGACCAACCATCTAAGGGTTTATTATATTTATTGTCTCATTTAACTTATGGTTTTTGATCTAGCATTTTCGCAAAGCAATCGAATTTTAAGTACTAAACTTTTGTCTAAAAGATATAATACTCTCCTCATTTAATTTTATAATTTTTATATTTCTTGCATTTGAGGAATTTATATTAAATTTCTTGTATATCATAACAAAACAAAGTACCATAAATTGCTTTTGATTTGGTGAAGATAAAAAATAATAATATTCGAATAAAGAAAGGAATGCACTGTCAATATTTTGCTTTCCTTGTAATTGTTCTCTATACAGATGGTAACCTTCACAGAATTTTGAATAAAGCTCCTGATATATGATAAGAAACTTTGCAAGTAATAAAGAATATTGCGTGACTTAAATTGCGTGATAAATTTTTTTCTTAACAAAGAATTTTGGATTAGAACTGATATAATAGAAAATAATTCACTGAATATTATAGAATAATATAAAAAAATGTATTAAATATATTGTGCTATACTTTTTAAAGAATTTTTTTACTAGCTTTTACATTGCAAATATAATTATAATGATTCAAAGTAGTTCAAAATTAGCCAATGTTCTTCGATAGTTATCCACATTTAGTTTTAAGACATAAAAAATGTTGAATTAACATAAAAACTTTTTTTAAAACTTCAACTTGCAAAATTTCTAATTTACGTTATTTTAAAAACAAACTTGTATCAAAAACTAAAGTTTTGCTTTACTTTTCTGTCAGTAAATATTTCATAAAAAACTTTTCCAGCAGTTCATTTTGAAATTCGAAAGTTTTCTTCAAATTATCAGTTATTTTTTAGAAAAATGAAAATTTTTAGAGAGTTTTTTACATAAAGTTAAGCACATGATATAGGTATGCTGTATTTATAAGTTCGATAAGAAATACTGACAACTGTTAATAAAAAAACAGCAAAAGGAAAAAAAAAATACCTGATTTAGAAATAGAGAAAATAGAAAGTCTCTCTTTGCTTAGAGTACTTTTGTGTACTAGACACAAACCAAAAAGAAACAAAGGTGAGTACGGTAGTAAAAAGAACTAGAATTAATTTTATAAGTTGATAAGTTAGCTTCAGTTGAAAATTTTATGGAAAATTTGATAAAAACATTATCATGAAATACTTAACTTTATGATTTTAGCAGAATGGAAGTAAATTTAAGTTGAAACGTAAATTATGAAAAGTCGTTTAGCCTCTAGCTTAGATACGAATTATCTAAATAATTTGTACCATGAACTAAAAGTTATAAACTAATTACCTGTGCTTATGTATTTTAAAACAATATATTCAAATATTGGGCATTTCAAAAATTGTCCACATGACTATGTAATGCAATAGTTAAAAAATGTTGATTTAATCAATTTGAACTAGTTAATTTTGGATTGGAATAGTAAAAATATGAATCTAAAAATCTTAAATTAAATTAAATTAGTTATTTACATTTTTTTAACTAACTGTTTAGTGGTTTTTAGGTAACCAATCACGAACCATATTCCTAGGAGAAAATAATAATTAGGTTTATATTAGTTTTATAAATAAATTTTTAGCAGTCATCACATAATTGCATGAAATCCTAACTTTGCCAAAATAAAATAAAAAATGCTGCGTTAACTAAGATTGATTCACATTTACTTCACATAAAACATCGTAAAGATAAGAGAAGCTTTCTATCGCTTGAGGGCAACGAAAATTGAGTTAACATAAGAGAAAGACAAAGAAATGCCAAGAAAATATTATTAAGTGTCTGGGTTTTAATTCACTTGTCTTTTGTTGTTTTTTTTCCATTTAGCTTTGAAGTATTAAAAAGGTATTACATCATTTTTAGATATTTTTGGGTTTTCAAAACATACCTTAAAACCTTTCATTAAAAATATTATTCCTTCTATTGAATTAAATATGAAATTACGGTAATTTTTTCACATAATTTTTATAACTAAGACATTCTAAATTGATAAAAGAGTTGTGAAACTGTGTGTGAGATTTGGATTTTCTTGTTAACACATAAAATCCTTTCATACATATTCTCAATGAATAAAGGCTCACAAATCATATAAGTAAAGCAAAATATGTATATGTTTTAGTCTTTTACAAATTTTTTTAAAAACAAAAAACTTTTTAAATAAAAACTTTGAAAATATTGCGAATCTTGTGAATTTGTTTATCCCAAAGTGATAAGTAAATCAAAAGAAGATGAATTATTAACTTTCACAGACCTTGTTTTGTCTTGGCTACTTAGCAAACATTTCAACTGAAAAGCCCTGAAAAAGTCCAGCACTGATCATGGAAAGTTATTGTAAGTTTTGTATAAATCTTACTGAATTGTTTTTTGATTGTTGCGAAAGGCCTACTTTGTCTGGAGTCCAATGGAATGTTTTTTTATAAAGGATTACATAGTATTAAAATAAAAAATTTACATTAGGTGATGTGCTACCAAAAATATAGCTTTTGTATCATAAATTTCTTCTAAAATCAAAATGGATGATGGATTGTTTCATTTAATTAAAAGAATAAGAAAAACTTCCTTACAAAAATATGTAAAATGTCTGAATTTGATTAAAAAATAGTCAATTTAAGCCTAGACATAGTAAATTAATAATATAAAATAAACAAGTAAACATTTTTTATATTATTTGCTCTATATAATTTGAGCTTTATAGGTATGTCTTTTCGTTCGAGTTTTAATAAAATAAGTGCCAAAACTGAATTGTATTTGTAGAATATATTGAAAACACAAAACCGAGATTTTAAATTTTAAAAGTTCCTCATTCTTTGCTAAAATTAATTTAAAATATATTCAAGCACATATTTAACAATTTAAAAATGGTAAACTACATAATAATCTTTTTTATATTCATCATTAAGCAACCAAAGTGAATTTACGCTTGACCCTTTTGATTGGGCTAATGTAAACGTGACGGGCTAATAATTGAATAATAATTCGTTTGTGATAAGCATTTTTAGTTTTTTTATTTTCAAAGAAAACTAAGTCAGTCAAAATTTCCTTCTAATGACTTCATAGCTTCAATTATATTTAAGCTATTTTTATACACAACTTCGCAGTAAAACCAAAGGTAGCTGAAGTAAAAATCAAATAACAGAAAAAAAAAAAATAGCATGAAAAGGTAAATAAATGACTGGAATACATAATACTTGAAAAAAAAAAGATTCTAAAAGACCGTAGTCGACTGATGTTTATATTGAATTTTTACTAAAATTTCACGTTCGCTTGGTTTCCAAATGAGCTTAAAGACCATTTATTTAATTTTTTTGCATAAAAAAAAATTAAAGTAGCCTGAATTTGCTTGTAGTATTAAATATAGAAATTTTCATTTAAATCTCTTGGCTTAATTTTGTTAATGTTTTGTTAATTAGGAGACCAATAACTTTTATAAGCAATTTGTGTATAGATAAGGAAAAATTAACAATTTATTGTATTTTAAACAAATTACATAAAAAAATTTGCTGCCTATAAACAAGAAATAAAATTTTCTTCACTTCTTGATTTCTTGGTCATACGGAGTAAATTTTTACCATATTACATGAATGCTAATAAAATCATCCTGAATCGGTTTAATCTAAATTAATCTGAATTAAACCTGATATCATTCTAGTTGCTTTAAATTGAACTTAGCTTTATACTAAATTTGTACTCAACAACTTAAAACATAATATATGGAAATGATAAGTTCAAACTTATTTCAAAATATTATTTTTCCTAAGGTATCAAATTTATTGTTAAAATATAACAAGAAAGCATAGTCTAAAAGGAACAAAGTTTAAAATTTTAAGGCTATGAAATGGAATTATTAAAAAAATATAAAATAGCAATTTGAATTTCTTCAAAAGTACAGGGAATATTACAAACTTCTTAAAATAACTTAAAAAAATATATTACATATACATAAAATACTCCTGTTTTTGGTAATCAATGTTAATAATGAAACTTTGAAACATAAACATAAATGATCATAAAAATACGATAGGACTCAAGATATCTTTCTAATCATGCTGATAATGAATATTAAATATTTATGGCCGCTCTGTCAAAAACCTAAATTTAGATCTATCTATACTCTATTTGACCATACGGTATCTATTGGAAAAGTATAGTTGTAGTAGTTTTGGTAGTTCAGAGACACAAGGGTTCTGGCTTTGTATCTAACAGAATTTCTTGTTATTTGATAATAACTATCCTTTCAATCAATACAATTGTCGCATTTGACGTAAAAATTTTTCTATTTCTTCTTGCAATCAGTTTTTTGGATGGCATCCAATAATTTTTTTGTAAAATATTAAACTTTAAAACCCTTCTTAATTCATCGAGATTTAACAAATTAAAAATTTGAATCCCTCTTAGCCTTGCTAAATTAAATTTACTTCAAAAATGTTTTAATTTTAATGGCTAGAGTATATTAGAATGTCTTGTGCAAAGCTAATGTTCACAAAGAATTTTGTCCTAATCTATATTTCTGAATATCCAAAAGAAATAAAAGATTTAAAAAGTTGATATTGTTTTTGCTATTTTCATTCTATTATACATATTTTCCTTAACTTTTTATAAAGGACATCAAAGCTAGCGGCAAGTTGTAGTTTGCAAACTACAAAAACTAAATTAGATATTAATAAATGTATTAATATCATTCGGTAAATTTATTAGTTTAGATAGCCTGGACATAGCTAAGAAGCTATGGATATACATTTTGTGTTGCTATTAAGTTTATCTTTTCAGTTTTTTTGAGCTTCCCTGAATTCACCATTCCTGTCAATTTAACCAAATAACAATTCATCATTATGATTTAATGCTTTTTTTTTACTATTTAACTTTGAATTTGTGATATTAATTTTAGAAAATTTGATATTACTGAAAACCAAACATATTTTGCTTTAATATTTCTTTTAAATTAATATTTTTGTCAAACTCGTCTAATTATTTTAAAATAAATGCTATCATGGTATAATAAAAAATTGATTAAAATATGTTTTTTACTTTAGCTGATATTGACTTAATAATTAAACATGAAATACCTGAGACTGTACTTTAATTGTTTAAGTATTTTCAAAAACTTAATATGAAAAACCATGACCGAAGTTTGTAAATTTTATTAAAAGTTGCAAGTCACGTAAAAATATTTCAGAGACTAACAAAATCTATCATCCAACGATGGAGTAGATATAGTCTTGTTTATAAATCTAGCTCTTTAATTACCCGATTCAGATAGAGAAATAGAATGAAGCTTAATCAGCTTAATTATAAAATTTAAGATAATTTCTGAAAGCTGAGGAATATTTTTGGAAAAGTTCAGTTTAAATTTTATAATTTTTTATCAACATTCAACCGAATAAAATAATCTTGATAAATCTTGTAAAATCTTCATTACTATATTTTTTTAGTACAAAAGTAAGAAAAAATTCTTGCTAATGTTATAATACTAAGAGACAGCTTTTTTCAACAAAAAACTGTCTTCTTTAAAGTCACGTAAATCTAAATCTAAAAGATAAAATAAGAACTTACCTTTTTAGCAAAAACTTGAGAAGATATATCTTTCTCCAAGGAATCAACTCCAAACTATAGGTATTTTCTTTGAAACTAGGTCAATTAAATACAAAAGGCACTCGAATATAATGTGATGATATATAAATAAAGAGAAATTGCTCATTTTAATCTATATAAAAATACAATAGATCCCTAAAAATATTTTTTTTCAAGTAATTTAAAATGATTCAATATTTACGTACAACGAGCGGTTCTTAAGTTTTTTTGTTTTTTTTCAAAATCTTTTTAGTATCTTATATGATGGATAAACCTTATGTTTTTCTATAGTCTGGAAATAAAAAACATACATACATATACATAATTTAATCTTAAAAATATTATTCCAAGAACCTTACCATCAATCAAAGCTCTTATGGACATTTTATGCAAAAAGTTAGCATTTATCGATTTCGAATTCGGTAAAGCGTAAGACATCTACTACTCCTTAGGTTAAATTTGACAGATGATACAAATATTTTTGGAATATGAAAAGTATATAACTAGGATTGAGTTCTAAGCTACTTATTTTGTTTTTGATATTTTGCTTTTTATTTTTTTTTTTCTAACAATGTGTGAAATATAGAGTCTAAGTTTGCCAAAAAAAAACCATTACCATTTTGTGGATCAATAAATATCCTAAGGAAGTACTATCCCACACACGTGCACAAATTTCTTGCCTAATGGACCGATTTTTTGGCCTTCAGCTAAAGTGTTCTAGTCACAAAGTTAACTAAAAAGCTGCCTTTTGGGGTAATAGAAGTTGTTAGACAAAGAAGTTTACACTTGAATGAAGTAAAATGACATCATTGACCGAAAGCGTGAATAGCTCAGCATATTTTTTTTCTTTGTATTTATATTTTTTTTTATAGTAAATTCTATTTTTCATATAAATGAAGGGTTGTAAGAAAAAACGTTTTATCTATTTATAGATGAACTATCTGGATAAAACATTTTTTAAGCAGTAAAAATGTTATAATGTTTTCACAAATGTTCCTTTTTAAGATGTGTCGAAAAGGCTAGATTTGTGTATTTAATGGGCTGTTTATGCGAGAGTGCTCTAAAAAAAACGTAAATACTTAATGATAAGGGTTTTGCGTACACCAAATGAAACCACGCATGTTGTTTTTATGTTTTTCTTTATTTTATATTTATATTAAAATTGAATTGAACATATAACCATCGTATTTGGGTCATGTCAAAACCAAATGTCGTGAGACTCATTCAAAAGATTCTTAATCAAAATCAACAAATAAAAGAAGCAAAAAAAAAAAAAAAACCATAAGGAAGCCTTAAAGAATTCAGAATAAATTTAGCATATAAAAAATTCGTAATGGAATTCTCTTGAATTCATTGCTTTCAAATCATTGAAGGATCAAAATAAAGTCTTCGAAATATTTCTATACCATAAATATGGAGACCCATAAAACCAATAAAGTCAGTTGAAGTACATTTAGATAGATAATGCTTGTCTTAATTCCAATATGAATTGTTAATTTATACTTTTGCTGAAAATATAAGAATGAATAAAATAAGTGATTAAAAATTCAAAGTTTTTTAATTACTTAAATAATACTTTGGAATCTATTCTAATACATGAAAATCATTTTGCATTGAATTTATTTTTGGGTAGATAATCTTTAACTGGAATAAAATGATAATATTTCTTCTAATACTTCCATTCAAAAACTAAAGTTTTTTCATTTAATTAGCAGCATATTTTTAATATGCAACGCAAGTTTCAAGATAATTAATCAATTTTATCCTTACGGGCTATGATCAATGTGGAACGACTAAATAATAGGGTGAAAATAGTTCTGAATTTGTTACCGAATGATTATTTATTTTACATCAGAGGAATTTTTTTTCCAAGAATTTGCTTGTGAATCAGAAAAGAACATTAAAATATACAAAAGTTAAAGATTTGTCCACATGATGTTAATAAAATTAAAGTGATTGAATATTAAATCACATACTTTTATAATTTTTTCCATTTAATTTATTGAAAAATATTTATTTTTATGTCACATTCACAGTAAATGAAAAAGTACACGGAAGTCTATTTGTAGCTACGGACAGTAATTTTTATTTTAGTTTGACCATTCATATGCAATACATCCTAACGTATTTTTCATAAATTTTTTGAATGGATTTTGTTATAATAATAGTGTATTTTTAAGTATATTTTTTTTCAAAATTGGAAAACAAATAATACAAACAACGATTCAAAAGTTAAATATTTATTTTGTTGGAGATATTTCTAAACACAATACACTTAAAATAAATTATGAAAAGTTCGTTAATGAAGATTGCATGAACTTTACTAACAATAAGTTCAACTATAAATAAAACTTCTACCTAACAAGCACTGCACTGCACTATGAAAAAGGTTGTAGCCTCAAGTTGTAACCCTAAGAGTAAATTTCGGAAGAGTTTTAAGTCAAAACCCTGAGTTTTAAGGTATTTCAAGGAATTGCAAGGAGTTAACCCTGAGATGTTAATTCATAAGGAGCTTTAATTACAGCAAGCGTATGTTATATATTGAAAATTATTGAAAATTATTTTTTGTACCCCTGTGATTAATCCCTTGGTTACTGATTAATATAAAAAGTAAAAATATTTGTACACTAATACTAAATGCAATAAAAATTTATGTCACATGTTTGTTATTAGATTCGGGTGTTTGTTTAAATTTTGCTACACCCTTAATTGCGCAAATGAAAAAATAAAATTTCCAAAGGAATACTGCAATATGGAAATAAAGAACTTAATTTTCTTATGTGGTTCCGAACATAATTATTTTTAATATTTTTATAAAAAATAAATAAAATAAATAAATAATTTACTGGCCACAATTGGCAGTAAATTTTAGTTATGAATTAATTATATTTTCGATTAAAAACATTAATAGAGCCTAAATTTTAGAGGCTTTAAAATTAATACTTGAATCAATTTTTTATTTTTTGGGTATTATTTTTATTATAATAAACTTTTAAACATTCATATTTTTCGATCAATTTGTACACATATCACGTAAAGTATGGCATATGAATTAGCTTCAATTTTAAACTTTAGTGAATTGCTGTCACGAATGATATTAAAGTAAATGATTAATGCAAGGAAATGTGAAAAACATTTACATTCAAGATGACAATCTATTACCATAACACGCTATCAGATACATATATATATAAATATAGAACTATGTCTTTTTTTTTAAAAAAAAGCGGTTTTTTAAAGTACCATCGTGCATATTATTTATTTTGGTGCTATAATAGTACATGGTAGACTTTTAATGCTCCAATTACTTATAATATTTATTTATTCATTTAACAACTGAACAAGCAAATATATAAACAGTAAAAAGGATTATAAATAGGATTGCAACGCTACCAATTCATCTAATATAAAATTATATGTAAAAATATATACAAAGATTTTAAAATCCTGAAAAATTTGAAGTTTTTATTTAAAATATTATGCTAGCTGCTTTGCAAAAGCTTTCATGTGCATTTTAATTTGTTAATTACTAGAAACTAATTATAGAAACTTCAAATTGAAATTTCAATAAGTTTATTAGTGTATTCAGAATTATATTATTGCTTTTAGCAGTAAAGCCTACCAAAATCTTTATTTATAACCTAGAATAAATGTTTTCAATTTATAGAGGTTTACTTATTTAAAAAACTCAACTGAAACCTTGAACTGCAGATATTATGAAAATACATACAAAAAACACGAAACTAAAACTACTCTAAAACTTAGTCCGCAGTATTTTGTATTTTACACAGAATAAGAGATTGAAAACTAAGATAGCTTAAATAAAACCAATATAACTACTATGGAATATGGATAGTTAAATTTTATATTTAACTTTAATGCTGCTGCATAATTTTTCCTTCTGCTACCCAAAATATTCATAGAGTGTGACGCAGATAAATTTGTGTTTGTTACAATTTGGATACATATAGAGGAATAAGTTTTAAGGTGTAAAACCCAAACTTTGGTAAAGCAACAGATTATGCATTTGTATCATAGAAGTACAAGAACATAGTTTTATCTGAAAACATAAATCAATTGAACTTAAAAAACTAATAAACATTCATCAGATTCCAATTTTAAAAATTTTATAAACTCCATGAAATAGTGCTCTGAATAAGATTTCAAAGTAGTTTTAATCTCAAATTCTAACTAAACATTTATCAACAGTTTCATTAGAAAAAACTTTCACAGTCAATTTTAGGAATAAAAACTATACATCATATATTTTAAGTGGATTCAAATAGATTTTAACTATCATAAAGATCTAATTATCTTTATTTCTTCCAAAAGCGGTTTTGATATAAATTTGCAAATCAGGAAATACAACTTTTACTAGAAAATAAATGAGAGATAAAGAGGCAAATGTTGATTTGTCTTATAAGCACCAAAGGAGTCTCCTTGTATATATTTGTTTCTCAGCTACCTTTTTCTGTGCGTTGAACAATAAAAGTCATTTGTGTATGCTAAAATGGATATATGTGATTATATTATTTAATTTTTAAAATACTACGATTGCCTTCATGCTACTGTTTTTTGAGAAAATGAAAAACGATAACAAAAATACTTCCACAATGAAACCAACGTTCTGGAAATAAAGTCTTTTAAAATAAAACTAAAAGAAAAGCTAACGGAAAAACTTGCAAAGAAATAGTTTGAAAAAATTTTAGTAAAATTATCTAGGTGAGTAGAATACTCTATGGAGCTTATGGTTAAGATTTTAACAGCTGATCCTAAGATCCTACTGATCCTAAGTATTTTTCGGAAGAATTACGAGTTTTTCAGGATTATAAATGTACATTTGGATTTACAAATGAACATTTTTATCTGGACTTATATATTTGCATACGTTTTGATGTTGTAAATTTACAAGTTAAAATTTAAATAAAGTTTCGTTGAGGTTAGATAATTGATTTGCTGGTATTTAACATGACTTAAAGTTTTTCATAACAACTTAAGGTTGTAAAAAACTTAAACTAATTAAAAACTAAAATTTTTTGATTTTTCGATTTTGAAAAAAAAGCACCAATAATAAATGTAAATTTATTAATTAATGTAACTATTTCCAAATAATTTATTCGAAGTTTAACTTACAACATTATTCAGGACTTTCTGGGTTTTCTAAACTTTACTTTTACTTATTGTTAGTAGACTTAAGAAACACTAATTGGAAGAAGATAGAAACAAAAAATTTAATCTATAGATTTTTAGCAAAATAACGTTTTAATAACTAAATTTTAATATCAACAATTAGAAATCGATTAATTAAATACACTTAATAGATTTCATAATTTTATTTTGCAAAAAAGCTACAACGCAAATAGAGAAAAATACTATCAAAAATTTGTTCAAAAACTTTTATCAAAATTCTTGAGTTGACTAGAATATTCTGCAAGGCTTAATGGGATCGAAAAAAAATAAATACATAATATAATAAATTTTTACTCAGTGTTTCGAAAATTGATATTTCACATTTATAATTCGAACAATCATTTTCTACTCGTAATTTTAGCTCAACGCAATTTACCTTAAAATTTTAATTAACGATTTCTTTCCTTGCATACCTCAGAGCATTTGTGATATTTGTTAGCAATTTTAAGCTTTTTCTATAAGTGCCAAGACTATCAGCCATATATAAAAACAATTTATTGTATTACAGGAACTCACAGTAAACATTTTTCTAAAAATACAAGAGAAATTGTAATATTTTAATCCCTTGGTGCTGTATTTTAATCCCTTGCTTAGGTAATAATATATATTTATATTATAAATAGTGGTTTTAGGGTTTATATTATCAAAGGTAGGACTAGGTATTCTAAATAAAGTTAATATTTCAATCCATTAATCAATTGCCAGGCACAAAACATTCCTTCAAATGAATGTTGATTCGAAATTTACTATTTAACTTCGAAGGACATTGCAAATGGTTCATGCTTGTGCATTCTTTAGAGTTGTCTGATTCGCATTCCAGTATTTATAGTGAAATACAAGATTTTTATTTGCTGTAAGTCAAAAGTTTTAAAAATTTATTTTTAAGTGCTAAGTGCAATGAATTTTTTAAAATTGACGTAAGAATTTGTTTTTTTGTTTAATTATTAATTCACTTATCAATTAATGAACACTGTTATAAGAAGCGTACAACTGTTTTGATCTCAAAGCTGATAGCTTTAGGGAGTAAGAAGGTAATTTTTTTCTGCACTGCTACTAAAAAATTTACAAAATTTTTTCAAATAAAACTTTTAAAATTTTACGTTTATCTTAGATATAAAGGTGTCATCTTATAGATTTTATGTCCATTGGGTTTTTAGTAAAGTTTTCGTTATATGGTACAGATTAGTGCTGAAGTTCAAAGTTCTATCCATAAAATTATTATAATTTTGCATATATAACTGAAACTAAAAGATTGAGTGAAGACTGGAAATATCGTACTTTCTGCAAAACAATGGAAAAGGTTTAATCGATTAAAAGTTTGAATCCGATTAAATTTATAGTAGAAAAGAATTTTAAATGTAAGCTTGATATCAAGTGACTGAAATAAGTATTTCTTTGGATACATCTACAAGAAAGACCTTAGAAATTATAAACTGGTGATTAGTAGAAAAAAAGGGTAAAAAACGAGGGATCAATCTTTTTCCTAATCAAAAAAAAATACTAAGATTCCTTAAGGGGACTATTCACTAGTTTTTTTATTTGACGACAAATTTTTTTATTCTCCTTTTTAAATTTACCTCTTCTTGTTGACAAATTCATCTGTTTTCATAGAAATGCACTTCATGAAGGAAAAATTATTTTGATTTTTCGACATTAAATATGTAGGGTAGAGTAGCTAGTTGTGGGACATGCCCAGTTGTGGGACAGCACAATATTTAAGAACGCACATTATAAATGCTAAATTTGTTAAATGTCATCGATTTCTATTGATAAAAGGTAGTTTTACAGATAATAATAAGGAAAATAAATGAGCGCTTTATTGTTGCTACAAAGTTCATGCTAAATTTTTACAAAAAAAAACGATTACTTCCTTTTTTCACTGTTTATAAAATTGATCAAAAATTATTTAAAAAGGAAAGTAAAATGTGCTATTGAACAGTATTTCATGTCCTTTTTGTCATACAAAAATGTTTCATAATGAAATTTGACTGTAAAAACATTTTTGTGTGCCCCGTAAAACTGGCGTCGAAATTTAGTTGTGGGAAAGTGAAGTAGCTAGTTATGGGACACTGTTATTTGACATTTTAGCAATTATTTTGCACCTCAATTTACTTTTTTAATCTTAGCGATGTCGACCCCTAAAAAATCAGATCAAACAGCAAATAAAATGATGTTAAATGCAATCAAGACAAAACAAAGGCATTTTCACTTGCAAAATTGCAACAGTGATTTACACTACGAGCTACGAACTCAATCAATGAATATAGGTCTGAATAATACCTTTTTAACGGTGTGTTTTTCACTCAATAATATTGATAGAGTGCAAAACTGTGTATGAAAATCAAAACATGTCCTATTTTACTTTATATATAAATATTAGTGAATAACTAATACAAAGGAAATCAATAGCGATTTGTGAGCAAGTTATCAAAAATGTTAGGAAACTTGCTCACTAATCGCTACCTCCCTATACTCTATATTGGATGAGAGAGCTTTTCGACGATTAGGAAACGATATATTTTATAGTACCCTTACGAAAGATGAGTGTCCTCAATCTACCACCTCCCTCCATCCTCCTATTCCTTAAAAATGACATACGCTAAGTTTTAGTTAACTACAAACAAAAAGGAATGCAATGTATGGAAAGATAATGAATGACACCAAGCCTTAAGATATGATTTGGTTTAGCGTTTTGATAAACCTTAATTTAATCTTTATTAAACCTCTTTCTATACGAAAAAATATTGGAGTATATAAGTTTTTTAGGATTTTACATCACCATTATCAACACCATTTAGATATTAAACTCTTTTCATCCTTATCTGTATATTTCGTTACTTTTATGACTCATTTTACAAATCTAGCATTGCAATTTAATGTTAAAGCCTTTTTGGGCTTACCAAAATTTTTCCTTAAAGATAAACATCTGCATAGTCTATACCAGAAATTTGCTATGCTGTGGGAATAATAAAAAAAACAAAGTTTATCTTTTTGACTTCATTTAAAACGAATAAAAAGTTTTATGGACGAAAATAATTTCTTTGAGTATTTCAAATTAGGTGAACACCTTTATAGGACTCAAGTACTGAAAAAATTATATGAACCCTTTTCAAAGGACAAAGCTGCGGTCGAATTTAATTTTCATCTAGAAGTTAAGAGAATTATTTTGTCTTGAAACTTTTTTTTAAGGATATTATTGATTCATACAATAAAGTTATTGTGTTGGTATTTGGCAAAAGTCTGGGTTTTGAGATAAAGGGTCTTAACAAAATTGAAAATTAGAATTTGCCTTGTAAAATATTGTTTTTTAAATTAAAAACAACCAAGCCTTTGAATTTATTTTTTATTTAATTAACTGTTATTTGTAAGTAAATTAACTTTTTATTGTATACTTTGTAAAAAAAATTTCTGATCTAGTAAATTTCATAATATCTGTCCTATTCTTGGAAATATCTTAGGCTCACGTTTACTTTAAGTATTTGAAATTATTTGCATACTAAAGTAAACCTTTACTATTAATACTTAAGCAATTAATCAGTAAAATAACTCCGAGGAACATTTTATAGATACAAATTTATGCTTGTATCTATTTTTCTGTTGACTAATAGAACTATTATCATATATGAAATTACACATACACATATAGTAAATTACATGACGAGTAAATTTGTCGTAAATAGCATTTCGAAATATTTGTAAATAATATTTCATTTTCTTACCCTAATTAAACTTAATAATTGTCCTAGGCTTAAATTTTAATTTTATTTGTATTTTATGTAATTTTTGTAATTAGGTTAAGTGTATATAAAAAACTTGAAAATTCAATTTTCTTATTTAATTTCTTATCTTAGTTTTTAGTTATTTTATGGTATACTCTAATTTACATGTTAATTGCTAAGTCTTTAGTATGGTTTGCTGTAAAATTATGTGAGATATCTTTAGGACAATTTAGCTCAAATAAATAATTTGTGTATATAAAAGTTGCTGACTTGATTAATACCAACATAAATATATTTAATATTGATTTCTATATAAGGGCTGCGAAATTGATTTCGGGTTATCTTCTTCATCAGTTTTATGTCTTTTGATCTATGAGTTTCTATAAAATTAAAGTAACAACATTTTTTAGATTCAGATACAGAAAAGTTAATTCAATAAAAACAGAATTTATCCCTTTTGAGTTTTAGCTGAGGTTTCTGAACATTTTACTATCTTACACGGATTTTGCTATTAGTTAAACTTATTATGAAGATTCAAGTGCAAATATATTTTTATACAGTTATTAATTAATAAATTTTATTAAAGAGAAGGATTTATGACTATGTCTTACCACAAAACAATATATCTTAAATATGTTAATGAGCCTATCTTATCTTGTCAGATAAATGTCAGCAAATTGGGAACATATTTGCTTAACTATTGCATAGTAAAATTATTTATGTCACTAAAAGTAATTTTCGAAAATTTGGATTAACCTTGTACCATGATTGATGTTATGATAAAATTGACAAAGTTTGCTTTAGTTTAAATATTTTGCCCGTGAAAAGTTAAACATTGAGATATGTTAAATGAGTTAAGCTTACTTTTTGAGGCTCTTAACGTTTTTTCAGTGAAAGTGAAACTAAAACTTTAAAAAAAAATTAAAATTTAAAAAAATACTCTGGTAATATTTGTGTGAAACTTGTTGAGTTTGTTGAGTGGTGAGTGAGTGGTTTAGTGGTGAGTGTTTATTGGTAAATTTAAGAAAACTGGCTTTAAATATTATACAATGAACCAGGTGCAAATATTTTTTGCTTAGATTAAAAAAAAAAGCCAAAACTTTTATAAAATTTAAACAGATCCTTCGAATTTTTTAAAAATTAAATGTGACTTAATTAATACATGAAATTAATTGAAACTATCAGTTCTCATCTCCTAAGTGTAAGTCTTTCCCACTAGATGAGTTTATTAATTTCTTGAAAAATTTTTTAAGGTAGATTAAAGACTTATTTTAAGATGGATTAAGAACTGTCTATGAGGTTGATCAGAGGGTGTCATTTTTAAATAATGAAGGGGTTATATAAATAGAGCTACAATTAAATAAAATTATGCTAGAATTCCAAATTTCTTATAATCGACACAATAAAATTCCTTTTTGAAGCTATTATAATTATCTGTTTTTTATTTTATTTGTATGTATTTTTTGAATTTTTATTTATTTGTAAATAATGGTTTTGCATATTACTTTGGAACCTTTCACATTAATTTAAATTTTCACGTTGTTTAATGCAAATAAAAGTAATGGCCTTGGCACTATTTACTGTAACAACTGTACCCTTCATTTTTTTAAATTATAATTCACCGTAATAATTTTTAATTTGCTACCTAAATTATTTTCGAGTTAAATTTTTAAAGCTTTTAATTTTTTTTACAGCAATTTGAGAAAGCCCTCAAGGGGTAAGAAATTCGAAAATTATTTAGCACAGCTTTACAGTCTAAAAAATTTTAGCTGATTGAGTGTGTTCATCATTTTTTAATCTAAAAAAAGGACTAAAATAATTAAATTTCAATAAACAGAAAATTATTTGTATTTTCAAAAGAAAATTAATTAAAAATTTACGGACGGTAATCAATAAATAAAGATTAAACCAATAATAGGTTTTGATTGATTAGTTCTCCTTTTTTCTGCCAGAATAAAATTTCCTGGAACTACATTAGTATTCTGTACGTTACCACAAAAATGGAAGCCCTTAATGTTAGCCATTATTATTGATATTTTTTTTCGATTTTAAATACATGCTTTTCCATAAATTAATAAAATTTAGTGAAAACTTATAAGGCTATTTCTAATATTTCTACTAGAAAAAATGTAGTATTTGGTTTTTATAATGAGAAATCGGTGTTTATAATCGGCCAGTCTTTATTTATTCGTCTGTCCATACCTATGTAAAAAATTTCCATAAATTATGTAAAAATTTTCTAAGCATTACTCACGCCTTATATATATTTTTATAGAGAAAAGCTATAGTATCTAGTTTCAAAGGATGAAAGTGTTCTTGAAGTATTTTTTTTCAAATTGACCTATCAAGCCCTAGATACAATTTTAAAAATACTAGGGATGGTATTAATCCTGTAGATTACAACTGGAATGTAGATTCCCATTTTTGCCTAATTGAACAAGCACTAAAAACCGGAAAAAATATCTTGAAGCAATAACTATTTGTTATAATTAAAAGTCATTAAAAACCTTGCTAATGGGATTCATAGACATGAAATATGCCTTTCACTAAAACTGTGAAAGAATTATTGTAATGGCATAAAAGTATTATTAATAAATTGGCCATCTGGCTTTAGTAATTTAAATATTTCTAAAAATCACCTCAAAAAACAGAACAAAAATTGTTTTATTTTTTTATTTCAAAAGTTATGTGCTGGCAAATTATAGAACAAAGTTTACATGAATTGGATGTTAAATTATTTTTGAAGAAATAAAACGTTATTCTTTTGATAATTGTGTTTTTGTGCTTTATCTAAAACAAATTTCTTGAATGGAGATTTAAATAAATGAGGTCATTAGCGATGCTGAAACTTACATTGCATTACATTTACATAAAAAATTACCGGAATTCAAAGAAAAAATTAAATAAATTTAAATTGAATCATTAAAACTTATTTTGTCTACTTAAAGTTCTTTCCATTGTGTGCATTTTGACCAATAAGTAGGATGACGTTGAACTCAATCGTCTCAGTTGTTGCCTTCTGAATCACGCTGCAAATCTATTTTGTATCTTCAGCTGATTCAAACGTCAACAGTTTAGGGAAAAAAGGTCAAATTGTGTAAGATTAGGCTAGCTTTGGATTTTGTATTCAGTCAAAATAATTTTTTTGTGAGAATGCCAGCGAAAGAAATTCGGGACAAAGCCTCCTTTGCTGGCCCATCCTCTAAATAGAGCGGCTGATCCGAAAAACAAAAACAATGATTTTTTAGGAAAAGGTATTAGGATGCTTGAAATCAAAGATGGCACTTAAACATTTTTGTTTTATTTTTCATTCTTTAAAAAAAAACTAATCCACTTAAGAAACCGATCATTTTGCTACCCATAAAAATTACAGTAGGGTTAAATAGAAAAATATTTCAATAAATGAAAAATTTATAGAACTTAGCAAAACAATCTATTACAAGTAAAAACATTAATTAATACAAAAAAATTAGAAAATAAGCCAATAAATAGAAAGAAAAATAATTTTTCCTTTATTCTTATTGGTTTTATTATTTTTTCTTTCCGGGTTTGTTGGACCCAGCAAACTTCCCTGAAAAGAATCTTTCTAGACAAAAAAAAATATATATTTTTTGCCTTTCTTTTTCTTTTTAGTTAAATTAATAAATGCAAAAGAAATATCAATAGTTTTGTCGCTACCAATTTTTTACAAATTTCAGAACACTTCGCTAATCGACTGAAATTTTTGTGGTTTCTCGCCTGATAAAATCAGAGGTTAGTGTTTATAAATTGACCCTCTTTTTTCCAGTTGAAGGAGCACTTATTAAACAAAACTATGCTTAATATGATTTTATGCTCTATTTAAATATTTTTCTTATGAAGAAAAAAAACTACATTCTTAATTGACGCTATTTTGCTACACAAAAAAGACAATTATATATTTTAATCATTAATATGGTTTTAAAGTATTTATTATTTCACCATTGATAGCATTCCAACATATAATATATATATATTTTTTTCTTTGTTTTAGTGTCCTTGCCACTCTCCTTGATATTTCGAGAAATAAATGTTTTTTACAACTATAAAATCAGTTTCCCTGTTTTAGATTTTCAAAGGAAATAGAAATTAAACTTTGTTTTTGTGTATATTTGAAAACACCTTTGTACTATACAAAAAAGGTTTGAACTTTTATTTTAAACAATGACATAGAATCCTTTTAAATTCAAAACTTCAACTTATTTCTAGAACTTCAAAAGTAAAATTTCTACTTTTCCTTCAAATTTAATTTAAAAATTTGGGGTTCCTCGTGTCTGAATTCTTTTCATCTCTAGATTGTTTTATAATTACGATCTTTGTTGCTGGGTAAATTTCTGTCAACGGGGAACAGATAAGGCTCCCGCTGACAAAAGTTCCTTTTTACTGAAAACAAAGTGGCAAGTGGCCCGCCTGATTTCTGTTGTATTTGATTCGTTAACTAAAATATTTCATTCATTTCAGGTAATTTTACACAATTCAACGACGATAGTATACGATTAATCAAAAATCTATTTAATATCTGATCACGAGTTTTAGTTTCTAGTTTGGATATTTTAGAACTACTACTGTTTTAGCTTAAGGCTTTGCTTTTGTAAGTTCTTTCCTTTTTTTTGAATTTGCGATGAAAGTGGATTATGTTGACGTATTTTTATTTATTTTTGTTGTTTATTGTAACAGAGAATTTGAATTTATTTAATCTTAATTTGTATCTGTTTTTTATTCAACTTAATACAGATATTTCATTTCATCATTTATTACTATTTAGTATACGTGGTGGTAAATTGGTTTTAATGTTGTTACGACTATCTTTTGTTATTAATTTTATTTACTTAATATAATAAATTTAATATAATATCTTTGTTTTGATTTTGTTGTGTTTGTTTAAGGGGGTAGTAAGGTTAATTCGTAATAAAAAAGGCTATTTGCCATAATTTTTTAGCGACACAGTTAATATTTATTTGTTTTTTAATTGCCACATTATAAAGTATAATACTAGTAATATTTTGTACAATTTTTTTAATTTTTATGGAGATATAAGACGTTGGCAGCTAATCTCCGCAGCCGCTTTAAAAAGAAGTTTGGTTACTCATAACTAAACACGGGATTATCTGAAATACATCAAGTTTTTTGGTTTCAATCGATTTTTTAACTTTTACAGCCCTCAGAAATCAAAATACCAATTTTTCATTAAAAAATCGAAATTTCATTATTTCAAAAAGTATTAAAATAAAAAATTAAAAAAAATTAGACGTTGCTCCCTTGTCATTTATGTATAGGAAAAGTATGTAAAATTTGAAAACCATCAGTCCTTAAAATACTACCCCGTAAAAAATTGATGTCGGCAACAGTACTAAACTTTGAGAGTGAGTTTTGAACTGGTTTACGAGGAGATTTTTATTACAAATTTTTTAAAAAGTCTATGAAAAATGCTAAATATTATAGAAGACTTAGGAAAATACTTTTAGAAATCTAGTTTCTGATACCTAAGTCTCTTTGCAAGTAGTAGAATCTACAAGGTATAAATAGCGATTATAGATAAATAATAGTTCCTTGTTCTTTCTAAAATTTTCAATTCATAATTTGAACTACTCAATATAAATATTCATATAGGAGATGGTGCGTTTTATTTCAGTTAATTAAGTTTTTCATTAAACAATGATTTTCAAATTTGGAAATTACTGAAGAAAAAAAAATTAGTAAAATTCTAAAGGAAACCAAAGAGTTGCTTAATTTGGCTCCTTAGAAATAAATTATTAAAATTTTTTTTGATTCTTTCAATGATCCTTTACATGTTTCCTCTCAACGCAAAAACTATAAATTAATATAGTGAACTATAAATTACAAATCCTTTCAAAAACATTCAAATTTATAATTTTGAAATATAATTAATCCTACAAAAGATATATATAAATATACAGCTTTAGGGTAAACGTGACAAATTTACAAGATTCCAATTCAATAATTAAGTGGCCAAAATTATTCAAGTCATGTCATGATGAATAGAATTTCAGACATAAAAACAATATTATGTAATTAGTAAATATTTATCAATTGTCACAAAATTAGTGTTCTAGTTAGAAGATTAAGAATTTCTAATTGTTCTTTTGAATATATTTTAGTTCCTTTGTTTCTTATTTATTTGTAATTGGGGTTAGCAGATGAATAAGGTAAACTTTAAAGATTATTGTTATCTGAATTATTTATAATAATTATATATTGGAGATGACATTTGTAAACTTTAGTATTATTAAATATTGTTCTCAGTATTTAGTTATACGATATTCGTCAATTAGTTTTTTATATTAAATGTTTATTTTTTGCGTTTACGAAGAGCTTTGTGCTACTGCGAAATTCAAACTTGAAGTTTTTTTTACATTATTTTTTGATCAAACTTTTTATATATTTTACTTATGATAAAATTAAAAAATGACATAATACTAAAAGATCTCTTTTATTACTACAAAACTAAGTTTTAACATTGTTTTCAGTTGTCGAAGTAATATGTATGTATTGAGAAATAATTTTATTTTAATACTTCATTCCAAACAGTTTGGAAGTTATACGTACATTTCACAGAAGCTGTTATATTATTTTAATTTCATAAGAAATCAATTCTTACATTTTTAAAAGAGACTCATTTTGAATTCATTTTCAAAAATATGTTTGTATTTAGTTATACTACTAAAAAACTCCTTACATTTTATTATGTTTTTCTCGAAAAATTTTATGTATGTATTTAGTTATTACACTCTTAAATTTTTCTACCGTAAGTGTTGGTATTTTTTGTTTTACATAAATATTATAAAAAAGTATTTATAAATATGATAATAATGCTTAAATTAAATTTTTGGTGAAAAACAAAATCTCTAATATTCTTAATAAATATATTAAAATATATTCACCCATTTTTTCATAAGTTCTAAATGTAATAAGCACGTATCCCTTTTTTCTAAAAATACTTAATATTCTCTACAGGCTGTGAGGAATATACTGCTTTAGAATGAATTGCTCAGCCATAGCTCTTCAGATATATGAATATTGCATTCTATGTCTAGAACAGTTTTTCAAGATACAGAATAGTACTTATGTCTCATGTAATTAATAATATAAATAATATTCAACACAGGCTCAATATATATTTCGAATATGAATATTTTTTAATTATTTTATTTTTTGTAAATTTAGTATAGTTATAAATTTAATGAAATATGTTAGGGGTTTTTCCTTTACTGGAAATAAGCTTTCATTTTATTTCAATTGGGACTTTCTCTGTATTGTTTTTATAGCTTCAACTAGTAAGCTCAATCTGTCATGTTATATTATTAGAATAGAAGCTTTGACAGGCAATTGAAAGAGGGATATATAATTACGGATAAAAAAATATTAAACAGTTTGTGAGTGTTTCGCACACTC
Source organism: Acrocera orbiculus (assembly GCA_947359355.1). Taxonomy (NCBI): domain Eukaryota; kingdom Metazoa; phylum Arthropoda; class Insecta; order Diptera; family Acroceridae; genus Acrocera; species Acrocera orbiculus. Next base: position 27,911,408 of record OX375757.1, read on the forward strand.
AAAAATAAATATTCCTTTTTGTATGCAAAGTATTCTTAAGCGACATCTTAAAAATTGATGTCATCATTTTCATCAAAAATATTTTGAGGAGATAAATGTAGTAAGAAATTTCTTCAACTAAACCTGACAAATTATTTGCCACATATGGTCATCTCAAACAGAAGTTAAGCTATTTCTATTGGCTAGAAATGAATATTCACATTTAATTGGCTTGCTTCAAGGATAATATTACAAAAAATAGAAATAGCAATAAATATTTCTATTAATGTGGCCTCAATTAAAATGCATACAGCTCTATTTCCTTACTTTTTCTTTGGTTCTGTAAAAGTGATAGTCATTTACCTCACCAGTTGACCAGTTAATAAAAACAAAAATAACTTGAAACTGAAAACCCACAAAATTCAAAATTCCTTGTATAAAGGCTTTTAAATGCTGCAAATTATATGACGATGACGACAAGCTGTTCTTTAATCTGCCTAGAAATCTTTTCATGTATTTTGATTAGAATCTGTCTAGAAAGGGTATGACGGATAATATCCAGATGATAAAGATTAAGAACTCTCCATATTTTCTTTGCTTGCATTTAATCAAGAATTTCTGGACTATATGAAAAATTTTCTTTAATAAACAGTTTTCTAGCACACAAATTTGTTTAAATCTTTTCTGTTTGAATTTTTCAGGAGCAGTAGTACGTTTTTTAAGCAAAATATTTTAAAGAGCTCACATTTAAACCAAATAAATAAAAATAATTGGTTTTTGAAAATCATGAGTTAATACTCTGCCCTGTATAATAATTATTTTACATTTAATAGCGTACTCTCTTTTGATGTTTACTGTATCATTCAATGCCAGCCAAATTAAGGACATTTTAAACGACAAAAACCAATCAAACTCACTCGATTAAAAATTATTGGAATACCTTTTATAGCTTCCAATTAATATTTGATCTATAATTAAACTGCTAGCTTTCAGCTTTGACATTTCAGGACAGAAGTAATTATTTTTGTTATCCACCATATATTTCCATATAACTCTGTGAACCTTAAGCTCTTATGCTGCTCTATATTATTATTTGAAATTGAAAAAAGCTGTGAAAATAAGAGAAATATTAACTTTTTAGTTGTTAATTACTTGCTAGCAGTAGTTTTTTAAAATTTCAAATAAAAAATTACAGAAAAATTTCAGATTTTTACAAACAATATACTTTGGTATTCCAGTTTACTTTATATAATAAAATATAAAAGTCTCCAAGTTAAGAAATTTATATTATTATTATATATATTTAAAATATTTAAAATATAATATATTTCTTAAAGAATCTTTTCTCAATCCTTTCAGTTTTAATTTTAAAACAAGTATGCACAAAATTGATATATTCTTAAAATTATTATTAATTCTCTCAAAGTCAAGCAAATCTTTTAACATAAAAATTTAATTGAATTTCCAATATCGAAATTTGATAAAACATCCTTAAAGGAAAACGAGCTCAATTTTAATAAAAAAAAATCAAGCAGCCTATCTAAAATCCTTAAAAAGATAAATGCTATTAGTAAAAATACGATAAAATCGCTGATATTGATTATGTTACTTAATCTAAACGGAAAACAAATTTATGAAGGACAAAATATGAGCGGTGATGTATACATAAATACGAAATTTAAATTTAATTACGTAAATGAGAAAAAAATAATTTCATCACTGATCTAAATCAATTACCGTGATATAAGTTGGGAACACATGGATGAACATATAAATTTGGTAAAAACTTTTGTAATTTTATAAAGAAAATTCAAATTAAAACTCAGAAGAATGAAGCTAGAATAAGTTATGAATAAATTTGAAGGCAATATAAAACTAATTTAGAAGATTTAAGTAAGGAAAATAATTTTGTTTTCAATTTTTTCATCATATTAGTATTAAGAAATAGTTTGAAACAAGTTAATGAACATTTAATTTGTTAAGCAATGTTTTTATACAGTTGACTGCTTTGAAAATCAATTTATTTCAAAGTCGATAACATTATTTGTTAAAGTCAAATATTATAATTCATTGTTAGACATAGAAAAATGCTGTTCCCAGCCTTTACTCATCAATCAAAAATTTTATTGAATATAATAAGATATAAGAATTCTTATAAGGCATGAATATTTTTTTATGACAAGCAAGATATTCAATGCAAACTAAATGATAATATCTGCAAGTTGTGTTGACAGGATATATGTTAGGATAAAAATATAAAAATTCACAAGAATACTTCCAATGGGGTATATCATATCATCATTATATTTGAAAAGAATATTTTTTTTAAGGGTGGTAACCTAATGGTATGACAAAATATGCTTCCTTTTTTTGATGTATGAATGTAAATATCACGGGTAGAAAATTACTAAATTCTACAGGATACAAAATTTGACTTTTTTGTCTGTCCGTATTTAAGTATTAACGGCGACATAAAGTCCCTTTTTTATATTTAGCTTCTGAATAAAAAAATATATATCTTAGTATTGTTTTAGCAAATATATCATCATACATATGGAAATCAAATGACACAAATCCTTTAAGATTGGAAAGAACACTTTGTGAATTTTGATCTTAAATAGAAACAAAATTTTATTAAAGTACAAGTATACATAGAGTACTTACTCAATTGGTCATTTTTTATATTTTTTGCTGAGAAAGTTATAAGATCATCATTATCCCCGGATTTAACGATTAAGCCTCTAAGCTAAATTGCTTGTTTTTTTATATATATCTCATTTTAGTGTTTAGCATTTATGTCGCGAAATTTATTTTCTTGCCTACTTTCATAAATAATACAAGGACATATAATATGATTGAAATGAATATCAAAATATGGCTGCAGTAAGCCAGAAATATTTTAATACATAGTCTAGTCTCCCTTAAGTCTTTTATAGTGATGGGGATATATTTTATTAGAAAAAATATTCAACACAAATGAAGTTTTCAAAGTATACTGTTAGTACTGTTTTACTTTATAAAAAAATACAATTTATTAATATTGCGTAAACGAATTTAGGATTATCATTGAATATTTTCAACATCATTGAAAAGTCCCTAAATGTTTAAATATAAACTATAGCTTTTTTATTATTTGACAAGTAGACAATAAAAATAATGTTTTTCAATTTGTGAAAATCAATGGAAACTAAGAAATGTAAGTTCATTGAGGTAAAAGGGGTCTTAGGTAATTGTAATTGAAAATAATAGTCAAGAAAAGCATTTATTTGAATTAATTTAGGCGAAAGGAAAAAAACGAAAATTCTTTGCTTTAATTTTATTTTTAACGACCATTAAATTGGAAAAACTGCCCTAAAATATTGTTTTCGAGTTAAACCTCAAAAGAGATTCTTTGTACATGAAAGTAAAGTTTTATATATTCAACTCGAATACCATTGATAGAGACACATAGAGAGCGTAGTATTAAAAAATACTTCTTTTTTCTTAAATTTTCATTTTTATACTTCTTATAGCTGGTTTATCCAAATTTTTTAGAACTTTTATAAATTTCTGTCAAATAAAATCCATGTAAAAGTATCTATGAGCTGAGTTCAAGCGAAAAATATATGAGTTCACTCTTAGATACATTGATTTTTCTCTACAAATAGTTCTACTTTTTTAACACATGTGAAAAATAAATAGCAGAAAGGTGGCATGATGAATTTATAACCTGCAATAGAAGTCTTGTAGACAATCTACATGAATGTTGCAATTATATCAGAACTAGAATTTATATCAAAAATATGAAATACGCTTTTAAAAGAAGATTAGGGAAGCGGATACTTAAGCTTTAAGGTTATTGAAAGTGCAGACCCACAAAGTTGTCAGAGTAAATTTTTTGGAATGAAAAAGACATTTTATTTATTGATCAACTTTAAATTCAAGTCATTTTAATACGTTTAAAAAGTATGTGGATATAAAGACTTCCTTATTACTTAATTAAAAACCATTTTTCATCATTATATAGTATCCTTTCTTAAAAACCTTCGTGAAATTCTATACCAAATCCGCATATCTCTAACATTCACCTCCTGTCCCATATTTGTTGTCATCTGACCTCCGAATGTTTTCATATTTAAAAAAAATTTAGCAAGGATGGCTAATTCAGCTAAACATAGAGTAATAACAGCAATGAAAACAATAGCTAGAATGGTTATTTTACTAGAATTCCTCAAATCAAGAGTAGCAGTTTCACTACGTAAAACAACAACATTGAGAAGTTTTGAAAAAAGGTTAAAATAAATCCATAAGTTATTTATTTGAAAATTTTGAAAGTTCACTCAATTATATAAGCCATAGAAATCGGTTTGATCGGTCTGTTCGGTAGAATTATGTCAGTAATAATAAAATAAAATATTTTTATATTTAATTCAGCAATAAAAACTTTAAGTAATAATATTTTTTTAGCTATAATATTACCAATTTATTTGCGTATAATGGCGAAAAATTTATCGCAATTATTTTCAAAAGCAAATCAGAAAGCAATTATCTTATCATTTGCCATTAAAAGGTTGATTAAGTTATACTTGAAAGTGAGTGGGTAGGAAACTAACCTAAATTACCTCATTAAAAAATAAAAACCTTGAGAAAGCATTTATAGATAAATTAATGTAGAATTATAAGGGTACAGACTTAAACTTTTGATAGCTGACACGGAAATGGGATTATTTAAATACAAGTATTTAGGTTACTAAAATAATAATATAGCTAATAATAAATAACTTTTGTACTACTTTCTTGAATTTCCGGTTAGATGAAAGACACAAAGTCAAATAAATTACATTTAATAGAAAAGGATATGATATTAAATCTGTACCCTAGCTTTGTATTAGTTATGGTCTACGGAAATCTCTGCAATAGCACCGCTATATTTTTTGAAATAAGCAACACAAAATACAATTAATATAGAAGTAATCGGCCAAAAGAAGGCTAATAAGCTTTAATACTAAAATTGTCATTTTTTCTTCACTTATGTTATGCAGGTTGGTGGTTAGAGTTATTTGTAAACAAATAAAGTAATATGCTATTTGTGTTTCGAATTACACGACTATATCTAAGAGAACAAAAGGAACTACATTTCAAAAGCAGAAGTTCAATTGGTAAATCAGATCAATTTTCTTTAAATATAATATAGAAAAACCTGCAACATAGACAAAACTTCTATACGCAGTGATTAAATGAACTCATGTTTTCTTATAGTTTATAAAAATATTTGAAACAACATAATCAGGGGAGTTATTAATTGTATTTGAGGTTTTGTCTATGTTATCCCTTTTACAGCATAAATGATTTATGTATATGGTTTTCACATTTTTGTTAAAAATTTTTACTATAAACAACAGTTCAAAATATAAACGACTGCTCAAGTTAGCAAGAAAAGATTCTTATTCCGACTCAATTTTGTTAGTTATTTTCTAACCTTTAATAAAAATAGCTATTAAAAATAGATCCTTTGGTTTTTTGTGTACTCAAATTTATCTGGGCTATAAGAATATCGGCTCAGACTATATTTTTCAATACTTAGCCTTTATAATAAAAATTGACTGTATTTTCATATAATAATCCTTCATTAACATACATATATAAAAGCACATGCCAAAGAGTAGGCAGCGAATGTTATATTTTGGAATACACTGTGAATAATTGTAAAACGAAGAGTAAGTCTAGGGCAAGGATGGGCAAATTACTGCCCGCAGGCCAACTCCGGGACACCGTAAGGTTTTATGTGGCTAGATAGATTTTTATTTTGCCGGTCTGACGGAAAATAAAATAAATATGATTTATATATTATATGTATATTGTTTTTAAAATTTTAAAAAAATTTATCTTGGCCCGCCGACCCTTAATTTTTTATTATTATTATAAAAATCACATCTATTTAATAAAATTGTTTTATTTATAAATTAAATTGTAGTTTTTTTTTTTTTAATTTTCACTCACTATGGAGCTGCATTCAAAAGATGGAGATGCCAAAAAGGAAAATTTTAACAAGAATAGTTAAAGAACTGAATTTAGTTACATTATAAAATTGTATATATTTATAAATATCAATGTAAAAAACGATTTAAGTTGGTTTTTTTGTCTTAATCAAAACTATACCGGAAGTAGATTTAAATTATACAAAGTAAGTGATATTAATCTTCAAAAGATATCTGTAACAACTTTAATAATCCATAAATTTCAAAAGCTTAATTATGTTTCATAAAGCAAAGAATTCAAAATACTTGAATTATAAATAAAAGCTCTCAAGGAATGTCTGCACTAGAAAAAAAACTTAATTGCTTAAAGAATTGATTTTTAAAAAAATATTTATTTTTATTCTTTACTCACTAGACACATATTGAACTTATTCATAAAATATATACTCACATACGAAACTTTAGTTCTTGGATAAAAGTTCAATTTTAATAACAGCAAAATTATAGAATCTTTTAACTTTTACTCATTTTATTATAATTTCCAATTTAATCTTATTATAATTCAATTTCAAATAGCTTAAAATAATGTTTGCCAGAAAACTAAAATTTTTTAGTAAAAATATGTTTATACAGTTAAACAGGCTAATGACTTTTATCAAGGACAATATTTGGCATAGATTATTATCGAGCGTATCGTTGACTACCTTCGCCTTCAATAAGAACAAGCTTAAATATTCTCTGGGGGCTGGAGCAGACAATTATTGTATTCTCAAGCAGAAAGCAAAAAGGGTTGTTCAAAGGATATAATCTAAGATTAAACAGTTATCTTTTCTGTTTGTGTGATAATATCAAAGCTCTTGAAAATTTAAAAAGGTTTTTTGCCTTTTATATATAATTACAGTTATATTCAGTCTGGAGCCTCATTTAGCAAAATGAACATATTTTTTTTGTTTTGGTAAAAATTTTGAAAATGAATTTTAATTTAAAAATTTTTTAAAAAATTTTATAAAATAGTTTTAGCAATGGCTTTAGCATAAATTTTTGTCTGCATACTGTCGCAAGCAAAGACGCCTTCAAAAGACTAAAAATTGCTTCAGACTAGACATAACATTTTCATGTACAATGATGCGATTTTTAATAACTGTACATATATTATAAATTATAATTGATCATAAATGCTTAAATTTGTAAGTAATGATTGATTTTTCTAACGTCCTCAAACCGCTGATCCTTTTTTTTTTACTTGTTTATAATTATTAAAAATTTGTATTATGGTTTTAATTGTTAAATATTGCTCAAAATTTCTTCATTGATTTTAAGTGTTAAATATTAGTTTACTTAATAAATTAAGTACTAAAAAACTACTGTTAACGATCAATAAGAGCTCGTTATCGTAAAAATGAAAATTAAGGGCATTTAGCACTGCAAATAGTTTTGAAAAACATTATAAAAATGAAATAATATTAAAAATTTTAAACAATACAATCTATAATAATCATAAGTATTTATAAAAAATTATAAGCGAATTTCCTTTAAATTTTAATGCAGAAAATAATGAACTTTATTTTTGGTAGTTATTTTTAGCCAGTTGGACGTTAGAAGCACTTAATGCGTACCTAATAGCTATTGATTTTGAAATTAAGGCAATATATTAGTTTAACCCTGACAAATTCAAAAAAACAGTGAAATTTGGTAATCAGTTATTGTTCTGTATGTTGAAAAGCTGTTTTAGTTTTCGATCTCTATTTCACTTTTATCCCTCATGATTTTCTCTAAATCCTTGCTTCAATAATAATATTGCCTTTGTTAGATATGAAGATCTTCAATCTTCATATTTTCTTAATTTTTAAAATAAAAAAAAAAAACCAATTAATTCTAACAAAATATACAGGTATGCATATTATACAACTTTGACTTTGAACCATAATGAACTTTTTAAATGCGAAATCGAAATATATTTGATTGATTTGCAGATTTCGCAAAAAATATTATGGAACATGAAAAAGTTGTATTGAGGAGTGGGATTAAAAATTCCCTATAAAAGTAAATTGACTGTAATAGTTAAGCGGAGTTCTAGCGGAGTGATAATTTAAAAAAAAGACAAACCAAGGCAGGTGAGTCTGACTTGGCACTAAAATAAACAAATTGCCTCAATTGGCAATTAATAATAAAATCAACTTATGTTTTTATTTAACAAATCTCAGCTTCTTAGCCACTAATAACTGCCCTACAAGGCAAATACTTTACATCTCGGCATTTTAGCTACTCTTAGCTAAAAAGATTTCAACAAATCTGAAAACACTTTGTACGTTTGGTCCCGGACCCTGTTTTTTCCATATTCTAACGCTGTAATCTGTACCTTGCAAAAAGTGCCATGAACCTAGGCAGGACATTAAAAAACACCTTGCATTTATATAATTTACAATTTCAATGAAATATTGTAACTTGCTCGGAAATAATTAAAAAAACTTTATTCTTTGAAATTGTAAATAATTTAATTTAATCTGAATTTGAAAAGCTTTTTGTAGTTTTACGATACCATAAAAGTGTCTCCGATAATCATATTAAACAAAAAATTGCAATTTTCCAGGGCTATATCAACAATAAAAGAAAAATTTGCCTACATACTATAAATCTAAATTGGAACACTGGACGAGCAACAGTATCGAGTTCTTTAATATTAACAATAAAAGAAGTAAATTATGGCATATGTATGTGAAAAAAACTAAAATAGAAAAAGAAAGTTTTTTTTCCTCACCTTAATTAACGGAATCAATTTTTTATTTATTTTTAAATTAAAAATTTATTTCTCTTTTGAAAATGTAACAATCGGCAGTAATTGCCACATAAAAGTAACACAATAAAGGCATGAAAAATATTATTTCCTCAATTATTCATTATTAAAATTTCATTAAAAAATATTTGAACCCATTTTTGGATATAAATTTTAATTGCTAACTTTCACACATATCTACTACCAGAACTCTAATTTTATCTTTTATGGGTTGAAAATTTTTAAGAATGAGTAAAATGACTCATAATCGAGTACTCATATAAATTTCTTATATTAAATTCAATTTAATCCTTATGATATGGATACATATTATATCACATATAAAATATAACCAATTTGTCAAAAAAAAAAAACTTATACATGCAAGCATTATGCCATAATAAAATCTTAATAAGTTTCGCTATTTATAGGAAAACCCATATAAACATAAATGCTTCCTATAAAAACTCTTCCTTACTATGCCGAAAACAAGAAATGTAATTGGTTTTATCCATGTTCGTTAAAGACTTTTAATTATGTAACTTAGCAAATGGTTTGAGTACAGAATTATTCCTGAGAGTCATGTAAGTCATTTTGTAAACATTTGTTATTTAGTAATACTTTATATATTAAGAAAATAAATAAGCCTTAATAAGTGTAATACAAATTGGATCCTTAAATGGTTACACTTATGCAACTAATACGAAGCAGTTTTTCAATGACAATGAAATAAATTAGGCTAGAATTTATCATTAGATACAGACAAAAAATTTCTTTCAAATTATGATAAAAAACAAAACTTTTAGTCTAAGTTATGATAAGTGATGCGAAGAAAAATGTTTTAGTCATAAAAGCTTTAGGTAAGAAATCAAATAGAAATGAAATAATAAGGATAGGTATACTTTTATATTTAGACGTAGTCTTGGACTGTGTTACAACTGGAAATAGGTTCTTTTAGATGTTGTCAACAAATTTAATTTTAAATTATTCAACTTACTTACTATTTCTGTAAATTGAATAGAATAGAATGGAATCTATGCTATGACAGCTTTTGCTAAAAAATAGTAATTTTAAACTTAAATTATAATTGAAAATTTTTAGACTATTAGTAACATAAGCAAGGCCCTTTGTAGTTTTTTATTAAGTTTTTTGCCATTTGATAATGATACTAGATTTGAAGCATTTACAGTTGTTTGTTTTTTCAGAAAAGGAAGAAAAAAATTTATTACGAATATATCAAAAAATAGAAGCGACAAAAATTCGATCTTAAATTTTTTGGAATTCCAGAACACATTTAATTTAAAGCTTTGTCTGTTAGTGGATTTTTGCATGTAAATGTTTTAATTTTCTGAAGTATTTATTCTAGAATATAGCCCTTAAAAAAGTTTTGGGTATGAATTTCCAAAAGAATATATTTCTTCTTCTGATATTTGATATCATTTTCAAGTTAAGAATTTAGTGATTGTATAAATGGAACTGAAATATCAGTAAAGCATAAGGTATATAATTTCTTACGGGTTTTAAAATTGACCTTTTAAGCATATGTAGAAGTTAAAAAAAGTTAGAATCAGAATTATTAAGGGTCGAGGAAGAAATTATGTTAAATTTACCATATATAAAAGTAATAACTATCACTTTCCTTTACACTTGAAATATGGTTTTTTAATAAAATAAATAGTAATACAATTGAATTAGCTAAAGTGCTTGAAATGGCTTTAAGCTTTGGCTTTTTTTCTGGGTTTTTCCATATCTCTGATTTGGAAGTAAAAGTATTTTATTAGGTTATATTGCCTTTTTTCTGACATGAGTTACATTTTGAAAGGTATTCGCACATTGTATGTGCATGTGTTTTAACTTTAAACAGGTGACTTAATAGCTTGAATAGCTGAGCTTGAAAATAGCTATAAACTCAAACCTATTTGTTGAGCTCCTTATTAGTCCAGATAGTTTTGTTATCATAATGTTAATATTTATATTTTAATTATTTACAACTGCCTTTAAATTTTAATAAAAATTTTGTACTTTTTATATTAAAACTTTCAATTTGAATCATTTGTAGTGATACCGCAAAATAAAAAACTAATAAATAATGAAAATCAAAGGATGTTAAATTTTAAAGGTGGTCATTTATCACACACAGCACAAATTTCTACAAAGGTGAATCGTTCACAAACAAAAAACTCTTCGGATTAGAAAATTATATTACTGAATGGAGAATGAATTTAAGTGACGATTCCGATTTCTTCTTTTGAACCAAAGAGGCAGTTTTTGGGTAAATCAGTGAATCAGAAGCATAATCTTCGAAAATTGTATAGCGTTTTAGCCTAGGATGCAGTTCGCATCTGCTTAGAATATGGGCGAACGACACGAATTTTCGAAATTATCGAGTTTTAAATCTATAAAATTACCATATTCTCAATCGGCTGCAATTTGTAAAATAATGTATTCAAGAAAATTCATTGTTGCTAAGAGTAATTTTTAGTGACGACAAAAAGTCTAATCTTGATGGTTTCAATGATTTGAAACACTACTGGCATGGTTTAAGAATGCAACGTTTCATTCAAGAAAACTTTTAGGAGGAGGTTCTGTAATAATATGGGCAATTTTCAATCTGAGTAGCAAATCTGAAATGGCTTCCATAAAAGGTAAAATAAACGTAGAGGTCTTCATTTTCTATTTAAATAACACTAGTTTTGCTGAAATAAGCAGTTGCCTTATAACTATTTATTCACTTCTTATAATAAATACTAAAATTATGAAGATATTAAATTTTTTAAGCTAATTAAATACATTTTCTCCTTCAATAACTTACAATAGATTAAATCAATATATTTATTTGATATTTTTTCAATGAAATCTTAAATTATTTGAGCTAAATCATGGGGTGTCACATATTTATATTTTCATGTAATATCATCAAGACTATATTTAGGGAATATTAAGAAAATCTGACAATAAAATCGGGGTATCCAAATTGTCAAATCCAAAAATATTGGCTTACAGAAAAAGAGGTTTTATTTTGTCAAATAATTATATTTTTCGAAAAAGTGCATGATGAACGAGAATACAAGAGAAATATATATGCAGGAATAATTTAAAGTGTTTAGGTTGTTGATAGGTAATATAGATAAATGAAGTGATTCTGGCATTTGAATTAAATAGACAAATTATTAGTATTTTTTCTTTCATTTTTTCATTTCGAATATAAATTTCTACTTTATATAATAGCACTTCATAAACAAATATTAACTTTTAACGCCATGTTTCCATTTTTCTTTCAAAGCAAACATAAAAATATTTTCCCTCACTTTTTCTTTTTTTAAGTAATTAAAAAAAAATTACTATAAATAAATAAACCTTAATTTTGACGGATAAACCCTTACATCTTTTGTTCCAAAACAGATAAAAAAAATATATCTTCATTGACTTTTAGTATTATCTATAAATAAGCTAAATTCGTATTAATGTTTTAAAATATAAGTGTATCATAGTTTTCAAAAAACTTTAAAAATTTTAGCTCTGGTACATATATAATTCAGGCCTTTTTATTTTTTCTATGAACAAAAAAGTTGAAGCTTATAAATAACTTACCACAGATTTAAAAGGCTTTCACCTATTTGATTTTAATGAATCTTAGCTTAGATAATATAATTTGGAAGAAGCATGGTTTCTTTTTGGATCTGTATTACGATTTAGTTAAGTTTTATCCATTTACTTAACATTAATGGATTTTTTCATTAGTGCTTGACTTTTTATACTTTTCTATTTACGAAAAATTTAAATGAGATTAAAACTTTGGTATAGGAAAAAGCTTTATTGACTATATAGTATTTATAGAAGCAAAACTTTTTAGGTTTATTGTTATAGTAGTATAACTAGGACTAAATTTGCTGTTTCTAACCGCTATTATATACAGTAGCATATCACTGCATTCCTTATTTATCTTGGTTTTGTAAATTGCACGGGATAAAATATAAATCATGAATATATATGAGCATATATCAAAAATATTGGAAATCGTGTTAGTGTAAACTGCAGAGGAAAACACAACCAAGATAACATAAGTGAATGATGTGAATGAAACTCCTAACGGAGAGTTTTATGTGAGAAAGCAGCTTGTAAATAGTAATGAAGATAATTCACATAGTACAAAATTTTAATACATCACTGATTTTGAACAGCTAGTTATTTTCAAGATATGTGCAGCCAAATATTGCAATAAAGTTCTCAAAGTTTTCAAATAAAGATGCTTCTATATTACTTTTGATTCGATAGATAGTTGTCAATAAAAATTTCACTCACCAATCTAGTCATTTGTACTCAAACGAAATTATAACTTTCGAAATTTTTTTAATGCTTTTGATTGAATGGAAAAACGTTTAGCGAATTAAAGTTTGAGCTTATAGAAAAACTAATTTCGCAACATATTAAGATGCTTGGTGCTTAGTCTTTTTGGCACAAAATCAGGGAAAAAAATAGTTTGAAGCAAAATTGCTATCGCACTATTAAAACTATAAGTAAATTTTTAGTAATTAGTCTAATATTTACAAATGTGTTTATTCTCCCCCCTCAGTATATTATACTAACGCAATCTTTCCAATAGATTTTTAATGTTTTAAAAACACTGAACAATTCTATCAGAAATTTAATCAGTTTTAATTGGGCATTAGATGTTTTAACCGCTTTTTCTTCAAATGGAATTTAGCACACTCTTCTTTCTACTGTAGTTTCATATTTCTGTTTCGTTAATTGAATGAATAGCAGTATAGATTTTTAAAAAATAAAAAATTTGCCTCTTCTTCTGACTGAAATTATAAATTAAATTTCAGGAAAGCTCTTTTGTTTTTACTTTCAAAAAAATGTCACTAAAAAGGTAATTCAGGTTCAAAGTTTTTCTTTAAAAATACATTTTCCAGTATGCTAAATTAGAAATAAATCAAATCTTTCAAGAGCTTTGAAAATTAGTTTCCTTCAAAATTTTAGACAAATAAGTTTTTTAATTATTATAAAAAAGAGAAAAAAGTTTTCCATCATGAAAACAAACAAGAGTGGAATTCAATATACTGAGAGTATAATTTTTTTGAAATAGAAAGTCTTCAAGTTACTTCCTTTTAGATACTTTGATGATAATCTGGGTGTGCTTCCTTATTTCAATAAAAAATATTTAATTAAGCGAGTTAATCGTTTTAAAACAATTCAAGTGAATATTCCGAACTAATAGCCCAAGGCGCAAATTATTTTTGTTACTGCGAAAGAAATAGAAGCCCAATGACAAACCTTAAATAAGGATCAAAATGAAAACAGATTTTTCTAGATACATATATGTTTAGAGCTTTTATCAAAAAAATTGAAAGCAAGTGGAAAATTTCGATAGATTTTTTCCAATATATTAACATAAATAACATAAAGCCTGAAGACACAAGTTTTGAGAAATTTTACAAAAAACTAAATTGGTTCATAGGTTTCAGCAAAGTAATTTTTATGGCATGAAATATAACCCATGAAGAAAAGTTCAACGACTGATATGAGTGTTAAATATGAAATTCCAAGGACAATAAATTATTTGTGTTTATAGTAGTGTCTTTTTTTTCGTTCTTTTCTTACTTTGTTGTGAAAGTTAGGAGGACTTTTTTCGATATTATTACCAAACTCTTTTATCACCAAAAATGATATATTACTAAGTTTAATAAAAGTTGGCTGCATACCTCCTAAGTACATTGAGAAAATTATAAATATTTGGTCAATTCCTGGCTTTTAGATTAACAAAAATTTGGAGATGAATAATTTACCCTTAGACGCGATTAACGCTCAAAATATTATTACAAAAATCTCGATAAACATTTTTATAAATTTATTTGCACTTTAAAAATTATTTAAGGGACTGGATATCATGACAAGGAGCTATATTTTATATTTAAAACCTTGAAAAATTATTCTTGAAAGAAAATTTAAATGCCTTGTCTTGAAAATTTGCTATTCAAAGAGTTGAAAGCAGTTTATATACTTAAAAATTCAAATACTTTAAAATTCTTTGTTGTATTCTTGTAAATAAATCAGAACAAATGATTAAAAATATTATTTATGGTATGGTTATGGCCGTATGTAGTAGAATTTTTTATGATTTGTATCAGCTGAATAACAATAAAAATCCGCAAAGTTGTAATTATATTAAATTGTTTAAAAAAAACGCAAGAAATAAAAATAATTTTGCTAAATTATCATGCATTTAAATTTAATTTATTAAGCGTTAACAATTGAAAAAAAGTGTTGAATTGACAAGATTTCTTAATTCTTTCGAAAGTGAATTCGAATTATTCTTATATATTTCTTTCGAAAAGGTCTCATAAATTGTATTATTATCGAAATATCTTGCTTTACAAAAAAATACAAAAGATTATGATATGTTGACCTCTATTGATCTCTACGATTTTAAAACTATTCAAATTATTTCGAAACTAGTCTTCAGCGAAAAAAGGTTGCTTATTTAAATTTGCTTTGATAAATTAGATATTTTCTTATTTTAACATTTGAAATGTCTAAATGTGGGCTTTTAGAGTTTATATATAAGTATTAGTAGTAAATGACGAGTCAACTGTGCTTTGAAAGAATAAGTATAAAAAAAGCTGCCTGACTTTCTTATCAAAATCACATAGTAGATAATTCCAGGAGCTTTCGGAAATTTTTTTTATTCCATAGTTGAAGTGGTTAAAATGTAAAAATTTAAATTGTATTAAAATTAGATATATTCAATTCAAATAAATTTTTATAAATATATAGTTGCTTATATTCATATTCTTAAATGAAAGAAAAACTCTTACAAACTCTAAGATACATTCTATATGCCTGGACATTGTAATGATTGGTATTAATTATTATTGACAGCAGTCACTATTAAAATATTTCAACCAAAACACCAAATCAAAGTGATAGAATTTTATCCAAAAAGTTTAAAAAAACCTAAATTTGTTAAGTTTTAAAAAAACAATTACACCATTGCTAGTTTAGTGCCTAAAGGCTTAAAGAAACAGTAAAAAAACGTCTCACCAGAGATTAAGTTTATTGTATCAAAGAGGTAAGATTGTCGATTTATTTTGAATCATAAAATGACTTTCTTTGATGAGTACATGAAAAAAGATCTTCGCTCTGCCAACAAAAATGTTTGAGTACTAAGTATTCATGGCATAGAAAGCGATTATGTCAAAGGATTTATTATTCATATATACATAAAATATATATATATATATATATAAGTTTTCTTTAACACAAAATTGTATTTCACCTGCTATTGAAATTTTTTGTATTGGTGTTTATATGATTTAAAGCTTATTCAAGTACAAAAAGGATTAAATATTTTATATAAAGTAAAATTTGAGAAAAAAAAAATTCAAATAAAATCAACAAAATATTTTCTACTGGTCAAAGATAAAATGGTGGTTTTATTTCTGTCTATAAGTAAATAATTTATTTGACAAGAAAACTTTGAATTTTATTAAATTTTTCCAGATAAATGATGTCAACATATCAATTTGTGTTAATATTGAAACAATACTTTTTATCATTTCAAGCTAAATTCAAGCTTCATATATGAAAGAATATGACTTTGAGATAACAATAATAACCAAAAAAACTTTTTAATTAAAAAAATTCTAGTAGACTTAGTTTTTAAGTATTGAATTCAATTGACAATGGTAGCAAGAATCTTGATACAAAAAACAACAAAAAAAAAACCCTTTAAGTACCATAGGATCAAAAAAAATATATCAGTTTTCTTATCTAACCCAAGTAGTATTGTTAGACATCAAATAATTTTCTTTTTAGTTACAATAAATCCTAAACAGCATAATATCTTTTGGTAAACTGCCAATGAAAGCTCAAAACTAAGGGTTCAATTTAAAGAAAACTACAATTTGAGAAAAGATTTGTATTCAACCTCAATTTGGAAAAAGGATTTATAAATTAGCATTTGATATTTTTGGTACAGTTACGTAATTCATACTTTGGATAATAGAGAATTATTTACGATTTTTTCATCCTTTTATAAAAACAAGTTTGAATATATTTATCAGTCAATATGTTTCTTCTAATCTCCTAAAAGTTTTTATGAGATATTTGAATACTTTCAATTCTTATAAGATATTTTGTGTTGTTTTTAAATTTTCAATAAATAAAATATGTTTAAAGAGTGATAATTATTAACTTATTATATTTTTTTATTTGTTTTTATGTTTTATATTATATTTATTTCAAAATATAAAACTTTCGAAATGAAACTTTGTCATCTTAAAAGGTCTACCTCTAAGTATAAATCAAAAAAAGGCATATAAGTTTTAATCTAATAAAACAAATAATTATTAGAATTTAAGGGGGTCTTTAAGTTTAAAAATTCATAGCTTAACTCCTTGCGAAAATGTTCACACGCGGATTTTTCGAAATTCGAATTGTTTGCGGAGTTACAGCTCATTTTGTGACGTTTTTAGTGCTTAGTTCAATTCAGTCTTTAAAACTTTAAACACGTTTTTCTCGGAGCTATTGCAGCATTAAATCAGCCACCTAAGAGAATTAAAGTTTAGCTATCCATCTAAGCTTATAGACCAGGCGCCAGACGTGTGAAAATGCGAAAAAAAAAATAATTCGTTACAGCAAACTAATGATGCAATATTGTAAAGCATGTTATTAGTATTATTATTGAAGATCTTAGCTTCAAAATATTTGCAGCAAATTTGTCCTTCATTTAAAGTTTTAAAAGTTTTACTTAAAAACTTTTTTCAACCAAAAAGAAGCAAATGAAAATGAGCCATTTTAAAAAAAGGTGAAAAAAATCATTTTTTTTAGGTTGGATTTCCTGTAACTTTGTCAAATATTTATTGATTTACACGTTTAAAATGTTAATTAAAAGAAAAAAATAATAGCTTTTATTAACCGGAGAGCTTTAGTCAGTCAAGAATTTATTTTCTGAGATACAGACCAATAAAAGAAAATACACCCAAAAAACATATTTTTTGAAAATATCTCAAAAATGCTTCTTTAAACAAAAAAATGATTGTGATTTTCGGATTCAGCGTCCTAAAGCTACCCTAAAAAACATCTTTTTGTCGAGCTTAACGAAAAAATTAAAAAATTTGTAAGTGTTATCAAATAAACCATAATGCAGCCAAATATACCTACTACAGGCGTTGACATAGAAAACCAAAGCCTACTTATTGCATAGTGTGGTTGAACGATGTTATTAATCACTAATTATATTACTAAATATATGTAGCTTATATTTTTTTACAAAATTATAATAATTTAAATTAGTAATCAAAACTTGTAGAAAATAATCAGAAAATGCGTAATGGAAAAGGTCATATTTAAGTTTTTTCACTGTTTTGGGACATTTTTCATTGCAAAATTTATTTGAACTTGATTGGATAAATAGAGAAGGGTTAAATTAACGATGGAAAGTTCCAAAAAGATATTGGACATTATGAACTAACGGTAAGAATAATATTTGAACTAACTATATTAACATCAATGGTCATGCACTCCCAACACAACAAAATTTATTTGATCTTGATTGGATGAATAGAAAAGATTTTATTAACAATTGAAGGTTTTTGAGTAACCTAATTGTAGAAATATAAAAATACAGGTTACTTAAAATACTAAAAGATACGTTTTCACCAATTTTGAGCTAAATCCAATCATTTTTCTGAGAAAAACAATTAAAAAGCTGAAAAAGGCGTTTTTGGTTTTTTACTCATCAAAGCGTAGGGTAAATAAAAAAATTTTCTAGTGACAAGTTGTAGATCTATTTATTATCTACAACGTTTACTTTTAAAAAAACCGTTAACATCCCCCCTCCCCCCCGTAAAAATGCACCCCTCTACGCCCCGGAAAATTTCCAGCGGTTCGGATTTTGTTTCTTTTTTACTAATAACAAACTTTACAATATTGCATCATTAGTTTGCTGTAACGAAATATTTACTTCTTCAAACCCTCTGGCGCCTGATCTCTTAATATAAAAATTTGTTTATTTTCATAACATTATTGGATTGAGTTTGGATTTTAATTATTTTTCAGAATAAGCAATCCTGGTAAAAAATCTATCGATATGCATATCCTTAAGCAATTGGTATTTTATTCCATAAAATTTCAAACGGCTCTAAATGTCTCTCTAGCAAAAATAACAGAGTTGTCAAAACTTTCAATTTTAAAAAAACAGCAGCTATAATAGCGGCTTCGTTGTTCATGCAAGATTACATATAAAATAAAAAAAATAAAAAATGCAAAATATTCCTAAATAATAAAAATAATATTTATGTAATCATAATTTTATACTTATTTAATATTTTTTTGTATTCTAATCATACCTAAAAACGGAATTTCCATCTAAAAAAACTGTCCCCTGACTATTCACATCATTTTTTGCAATTTATCTAATTCTTTAGTTATTCTGTGATTAAAGAAACTTTAACTGAAATCTACACTCAGAAATGCGGATTTTGAGTGTTACAGAATCACTTTTTTACTACTTACTACTTTTTTAGGAACGGTGTGCATGATATCTAAAGTTTAACTCAACCGATTCAATTCAAATTTGGCACAAAGATTTTCCATAAATCAGGCTATGGCACAAAGAAGAGTTTTTTCCAATTTTTTCTTCTAATCCCGAAAAATGGTAAAACAGGAAAAAAACGTAACTTCTTTTTTAAACTGCCACCATTTTGTGAAAAAAAAGCTTTTTAAAATAAAACTCTTTGTAGTTCCATAACTATATTTTTTTAGTTGAATAATTAAGAAAAATTTTTTTCTTCAGATTACTGGAAAGGCTGAAATCGTGCACACCAAGACACAACCTTTTTTCAAGAGCCCCCACTTGCCAGCCTGTAGTATTTTTAATTTTGATGTTTTTTTAATATTACTAATTTTTTATATTCTGAACACAACAGTAAACAAAAACAAAAAAATATTTGCTTAAAATATTGATTGGTTCCTTTTTATGGCATCCAAAAAACACCAAAAATTCAAGCTAAATTAAACTAGAAGAACCCCTTAAAAAATTTTTGTATTTAAAATTTCAAAGGGCTAGATTTTAAGAATTTATACGATTTTATTTTAAGGAAAGAGTTAAATTTGGTTTAATTAAATATTCATAAATTAGATTATTCCAGCTTTATAGCTTACAAGTTTTTGATTTAGTGAGTGACTCTTTATCAATGACTTATCCAGGAATGTTACTTTATTTGAGTGTATCTCTCTAATTCATATCATTGTACCACAATCACTGCATAATAGACTTGATATGTGTAACAGTGCCATATTGAGGAAAAATAAAGTAAAATAAGATACTTTGAATTTGACTTTAATTCGTTTCATATAAATTTCATTAGAAAACTCAACATGTAAGCAAATATATCACATACATAACTTTGGCCAAGGACATTGGATACTTTTTGTTCTATACAATTTTTGATGTTTCATATTTTAAGCTACCCCACGATTTGAATGAATTTCATTTTGATCTTTTCAAATTCTAAAATATTAAACTTTATGATTGCCATTAACTTTTTCACGTGATAAGTTTATTTCATTTATGAAGAAATCAGAAACAATGTTTTAGTGATCTTTTCTGTAAAGAAAAAGGGAAGATATTTCAAATAAATAAGAAATATTTCCCCAAAAATGCCTAATAAAATCATGTATATAAGGCAACAACTCTTTGGAAAAAGACAATTACCTCATTTTTAATTTATGGAATGAAAATCCTATAAACAAAACTCATTAACTTTTTAAAACTTCAAGTATTTTATGCTAATAATAATTTGCAGTTTTCTTAACCACTTAAGTAAATAAGTTAAATCCTCAGTAGGGAAAATGCGCATCGGTCTACATATATAGGGATTTTTGCATACTTATGACTCCAAAATACACAAGTGAAAAATCATGTTTATATCATAGCTACTTTTATAAGCAAAAATTATTTGATGTCATCAGAGTCATCATAATTACTGGAAAGTAGTTCTCTTTTATTGTCGATGGGTCCTTAATTCCTACAGAGTTTAATTTTGGACAGAATAAATGAAAAGTAATTTTAAATGTGTTTTATTTTTTCTTTTAATTATTATGTAATTATGTAATTATATTTAAAAACATTTATTATTTTATAAATGAAATAGTAAAATAAATTTTGAAAGCAAAATATCACAAATAATAACAAAATTTTACGAGCATCAAGATTCTTGAATTCTCGAGCATATAATAATGCTGATTGTGATTCATCCTTAATAAAATTAAAAATATTTGAAGATGCAACTTTCAATTTAATCATCAAAAGTTGTTAATGTGTATTCAAATATTAAATATCTTTTGTTACTGTAACTGTAACAATTGTCTAAAGTTTTAATCAATTGGAAAATAAATTCTAATAAAATATATTTTATTGAAATCTTAAGAAAGAATACAAAAAAACATGTATGCAACTTTATTTTTATAAACATAAAAATAGCCTTATTAAGTAACTCACTAACAAAAATACCATTTGAAAATTATATCAATATTCATGATATTTATTTTAATTTTAGTAAAATTGTGGGAAAAGCTTTTTTCTAAAGTAGGAAAATTTTTTTGTTAAAATTTGAGCACTATATCCTATTATCTATACTTCTTACTTTCCAACTTTTGTTTTACTAATGATCCTGTTTCTTTAGGTATAACATTGAAGTTAAGAGTTCTTTAGAGTTTAATTATTGTTGAAATATTTATGAATAAATCTTTTTTTTAAAAAAATATCTAACTAAATATAACTAAGTAAAAGATAAATGAAGCAAACTACATTTCATTTAGTATAAAAAAATATTGGTTAACTTTGTGTTTTTTTTTTGATAGAAAAAAGTCTTGGGTTTTTTTAGCATAAATATCCTGCCAAATGATCTGAAGAAAAAGACATTTTTGTACATAAAATTCACTCAGTTGATTAACTATTTACAAGAGTAATTTTTCTATTTCATATATATCCTACGGTTAGCTTTTTTATATTAAAGTAAGTTAAAACTAAAAGTGAAGGAATTTATTTTGGTGAATGTAATTTGAAGTAGAGTTTACTTTGAGAAAAGTAATCAATAAATATTTACCCATATAAATTTATGTCCAAAACAAGTTACTATGAGTTGTTAATATTTTGACACATTTGAAAAAAAGCTTGTAACTTGAACTACTTCAAGTAGTAGTAACATTCAAAGATACTTCATTATTCCATGGAGCAATACAAGCTTGTGATCTCTTTTTAATTGGTTTTATAGCAATTTTTTTATAAATTTCCCAAAAATTATACCATATTAATTCATAGTAAAACCTTTTTAAAATATTTATTGACCAAATATTCAATGGCCGACAGGATAATTTAAGCCCTTAATAGCTGTAAGTTTTCAGTTAGAGCTAAAATACTTTTTAAATAATATATTACTAGATTCATTCCTTATAGAAAATTCATAAGATGTTCAAAGAATTATAACCAAGCACAGCATTTTTAAATTGCTGCCAATACCAAATATTTTTCTTAAAATATTATTACAGCTTTCTTCTTAAGCTTTGGCAATCTTATTACTTCAACGGTTCTTTGTGTTCTAGTTTTTATGCTTTTTATAATTCTATTTCATTCAATACTTTGTATAAGCTTTTTGATTAATACTCAAAAATGATTCACAAATATTATCATAAATATTTGAATGCATTGAAAAAATGTTTTTATTTTATGTTTTTGTGAATGTATTTATTTTGGTAACGTGTGTTTTTCTTATTATAAAAATAGAAGTAAACGTGGTATGAGATGTTTGAAAATAATTTACAAGTAAGCTCTACGAGCACCTGACCAGGCGTGGCTATTATTTGGTTATTTACTGATTGTACTTAAATTTTTTCATAACACAAAAATACAAGTTCAGTTTCGTTTAAGATTTTCCACTAATTAAAAGTATAAAAATTTTCATAATTTGGAAAGTATTACAGAAATAATTGTTTTTAACACTTTATGTTACTTAAAATACAATAATTTGGGCTGCCTACTTCTCTTGATAAAACTCTTTAGAGGAGCTATTGCAGCATTAAATCAGCCACCTAAGAGAATTAAAGTTTAGCTATCCATCTAAGCTTATAGGCCAGGCGCCAGACGTGTGAAAATGAGAAAAAAAAATAATTCGTTACAGCAAACTAATGATGCAATATTGTAAAGCATGTTATTAGTATTATTATTGAAGATCTTAGCTTCAAAATATTTGTAGCAAATTAGTCCTTCATTTAAAGTTTTCAAAGTTTTACTTAAAAACAAAGAAGCAAATGAAAATGAGCCATTTTAAAAAAAGGTGAAAAAAATCATTTTTTTTAGGTTGGATTTCCTATAACTTTGTCAAATATTTATTGATTTACACGTTTAAAATGTTAATTAAAAGAAAAAAATAATAGCTTTTATTAACCGGAGAGCTTTAGTCAGTCAAGAATTTATTTTCTGAGATACAGACCAATAAAAGAAAATACACCCAAAAAACATATTTTTTGAAAATATCTCAAAAATGCTTCTTTAAAAAAAAAAATGATTGTGATTTTCGGATTCAGCGTCCTAAAGCTACCCTAAAGAACATCTTTTTGTCGAGCTTAACGAAAAAATTAAAAAATTTGTAAGTGTTATCAAATAAACCATAATGCAGCCAAATATACCTACTACAGGCGTTGACATAGAAAACCAAAGCCTACTTATTGCATAGTGTGGTTGAACGATGTTATTAATCACTAATTATATTACTAAATATATGTAGCTTATATTTTTTTACAAAATTATAATAATTTAAATTAGTAATCAAAACTTGTAGAAAATAATCAGAAAATGCGTAATGGAAAAGGTCATATTTAAGTTTTTTCACTGTTTTGGGACTTTTTTCATTGCAAATTTTTTTTTTTTTCTATTTATTAAAAGTCAAAGTAAGAAGTAAAAAAATGAAGCTAAATTGAGTTCCATCGGATATTTCATTTTATTAGGAATTTCAGTTTCATGTCTTAGTCAAATTTAGCAACAATTGTTTATTAATTTTTTTGAAAAAAATACAGGTTACTTAAAATACTAAAAGATACCAATTTGAACTAAATCCAATCATTTTTCTGAGAAAAACAATTAAAAGGCTGAAAAATGCGTTTTTAGTTTTTTACTCATCAAAGCGTAGGGTAAATAAAAAAATTTTCTAGTGACAAGTTGTAGATCTATTTATTATCTACAACTTTTACTTTTAAAAAAACCGTTAACACCCCCCCTCCCCCCCCGTAAAAATGCACCCCTCTACGCCCCGGAAAATTTCCAGCGGTTCGGATTTTGTTTCTTTTTTACTAATAACAAGCTTTACAATATTGCATCATTAGTTTGCTGTAAAGAATTATTTACTTCTTCAAACCCTCTGGCGCCTGATCTCTTAATATAAAAATTTGTTTATTTTCATAACATTATTGGATTGAGTTTGGATTTTAATTATTTTTCAGAATAAGCAATCCTGGTAAAAAATCTATCGATATGCATATCCTTAAGCAATTGGTATTTTATTCCATAAAATTTCAAACGGCTCTAAATGTCTCTCTAGCAAAAATAACAGAGTTGTCAAAACTTTCAATTTTAAAAAAACAGCAGCTATAATAGCGGCTTCGTTGTTCATGCAAGATTTCATCTAAAATAAAAATAATCAAAAATGCAAAATATTCCTAAATAATAAAAATAATATTTATGTAATCATAATTTTATACTTATTTAATATTTTTTTGTATTCTAATCATACCTAAAAACGGAATTTCCATCTAAAAAAACTGTCCCCTGACTATTCACATCATTTTTTGCAATTTATCTAATTCTTTAGTTATTCTGTGATTAAAGAAACTTCAACTGAAATCTACACTCAGAAATGCGGATTTTGAGTGTTACAGAATCACTTTAAGAGTATTTATCTAAAGAAAAAAATAAATTGTGCTGAGAAAATTGCTGCTTGAAATTTAAATGGTAAGCATGGTTTTATGTTTCCTTAAGAAATAACACAATTAGCATAAGATAAGTCTAAATAAAAGGGGATTTCAGTCTTTATATTTTAAATTTATATTCCACCATTATTGTCAAGTAAGTGCCCACCTATAGAATTTTTTTGTAAGTTTTTCTTTGTAAGTGAATTAATTTCAATTCATTACGTTGTGGCCATTGTGTATTTTGTCATCATTACTTTTATTGCCTGTACAGCCCTGGGAATTTGAAATTCACAGTACAAAATTTAAGAATAAATAATGTAAAAAGCCGTCACTGTATATACGTCAGAAGAGAGATTTAGTCCTTTTTTCAGTTTTATTAAATAAATAAGGTAAATAATTTTTGAAAAAGTATTTTTAGTCGACCTCTAACACCAGTGATGTATATATATGTATTTTATTTCTATATAATTTTGCCTTAAAGTTCTTTGATGTTTGAAGTTTAAATCATCAAAAACGGTACAAGCGAAAGATCTAATATGAGATTATGTCATCTAGAAAATAACGTGTTCCAAACATTTTCTAATTCTAAAGTCAAATAGCGTTCAATGTAAAACATAACTGCAGTTTTATATGGAGAAACACAGACACTTGAAAACACTGCACAGTGTATGCTGGCTGCATTCAAAAGAGAACCTCTTAGATATAATTTTTTATCGTGTTATACATGCCAATGAAGAAAAAGTATTGCATAAAAGCGAATCCTTACAAGTTTACAATATTTTACCTGTGTTTAGATTTTAATAATATTTCAAGAGAATATTCTTATGTTGTGTTGTGTTAAAAGGGACTGCATTGAATAAAAACTAACTTTCTATGCAGTATTCATGAGAGCATCTGTTTTTTTGTTGCTATATACTACAAAATAGTTTCTTTATGAAATTATTATTTGAAGAAGACTATTGAACACAACCTTGAGAGATTTTATTCCAAAAGTATAATAATTTTTGTTTCTTTTTTGATTTCTTTTAATTCTTCTTAGAGCGCTCAAAATTTTTAGGAAAGGAAAACAAGTAAATTTGACCTAAAAAAAGTTTCTGGTAATTGTAAAAAAGTAGTTATATTTTTCATAAAAGAACAATATTTCGATATGATTTGAAAATCATTTTGTAAAAGTTTTTTTTTTGTTTTATTTTTTTTTATTTTTAGTTTGACAGTTTTGTTACTACAATCATAATTATATATTAATTCATTAGTACTTTTGACTTATTCTAACTTGACTTAATATTATCTGTGCTCAGTGTGTAGGACCAATGCTCCATCACCTCCAACTATCAGTACCTGTAGTAGGTTAGATCATCAGGTTTACTTCTTAGTAGCCTTCTTGTTTTGTTTGTTGTGTCTAAGAGTTTTAATACCTCTAGATTTGAGTGGTGATGAAGCCTTTTCTCATGCTCAGTTGCACTTCTCTGTATTTCCTCGTCAACCCTACTTATTTGAAGGTCTTTGTGAATTTCATTGTTTGTTACATATCTGTATGCTTTTGTCATAAGTCTTAGTATCTTATTTTGCTTTCTTTGAATTATTACCCTGTTGGACTTACAGGAACAACCCCACAATTGTATTCCGTAAGTCCATATAGGCTTTATCATAGTTAGATACAGAAGTCTTTTATATGCCAGTTTCATTCTAGAGTGCTTTCCTATAAGCCAGTTCATTTGTAACAGTTTCATATCTACATATTTGCTTGGTTTTCTTCAGTATGTGGGTTTTCCAGCTCAACTTCGAGTCCAGTAGTAACCCCAGATACTTAATGGACTCCTTATGAGGAATCAATTCACCTCTTATGTGTAAATTCGATTCCCTATAATTTTTTCGTAACGAGAAGATAACATGCGTTGATTTTGAATTATTAAGTTTGATTTTCCACTTATCAGTCCACGAGCTAATTTGGTCCAGATCTTTTTGTAATTTTTCATTAGCAATGCTTATTGATTCATTTATAACCATAATGGCTGTGTCATCAGCGTACATGCCTATTATGGAGCCTTTGGAGACCGGTATATCTGCCGTGTACATCAAGTACAGCATCGGCCCGAGCACACTTCCTTGTGGTACTCCAGCCAGTATTGGATAAGACTTTGTCAGAGTTTCTTCGAGAGACACCATGAAGGTTCTTTCATCTAAGTAGGATTCGAGAAGCTCACAATGATTACGTGGTAATATCAAGCTCAGTTTGTATTTTAGACCTTCGTGCCAGACTCTATCAAACGCCTGCGACACATCTAGAAATAACGCTGAGCAGAATTTCCTGTTTTCAAATGCTTGTTTAATGTTGTCTGTCAATCTATGTATTTGCTGTATTGTAGAATGCTTTCTTCTGAAGCCAAACTGGAAGTCTGGTATGTTTACATATGGCTCCAATCTTTTTATGTATAGTTTCTCGAATATCTTAGCCATAATCGGAAAGATTGATATAGGTCTGTACGAAGACACATCATCCTCTGCCTATCATAATTATAAGTGCTTTTTTGAAGTCTTTTGGAATATATTTCTTCTTTAGACAAGCATTTAGTATGAATGTTAGTAGATATATTGCTTTTGGTGGAAGTTCTTTGAGTATTGCAGGAGTTATTTGATCTATACCCGGAGCTTTTTTGTTATTCAGTTTATCTATTTCTTTTGCCACTTCAAGCACTGTGAATAATCTAATTTTGTTTTCTTTACGATGTCTTGGTACCATGTTTCTATCCGTTTCAGTGTTTATGTCTTTATTTGGACTTAGTTCATATACATACTTATTATAGCATTCTGCCTTGTATGAACCTATCATTTTCCTCACTGAGTTGCTCACATGGTTGAAGTGGCTTTTGTCTTTTGGATCACGCGTTTTTTGTCATATTCTTCTTGCTTTTCTTCTCTCTCGTATGACTAATTTGATGTCTTCTGTATATGCTAATCCCAATGGAGATCTTATAGCCTTCAATTCCAGAGTGACTGCTGCTGCTGCCTCTTTTATTTGTCCTGTAAATTTCTTAACAGCTTCATCGATGTTACTTTTATTCTTAAGCTTTATTTTCAAGTTTACTTGATTTTTTGTAAAAGTGGTTAAAATTTATCTGGAGAATTGTACTAAGAAATTTAGTTACAAAATAACATAATTGGAATGTGGGCTCAAATGGCAGTTGGCTTATTTCTTTATGATTTATTTATATTAATGAACTGAAGTTTTATTGGTAACACATTTTTTTCAACACCTTTCAACTTTTCCTATTGATTCAAGCTTGTATTAGCTTTACATTGTATATTTTTTTCGATATTTTAAATTTTTGACAAAGCATAAAATATAATGAGCTCTGGCTATGATATATGCTACGAAATAAGACTAAGTATATTCAAAAGTAACTCTTTTTCTTTTAAAAAATTAATTTAAAGGAAACTTTTTGAAAAGAATCACCTAAAAAACGATAACTGGGTCGGTTTCTTATAAGCTAAATGGCACACGTTTATATGAATTGGTTTAATTAACCAAAGACTTAATTTTGAACAGTGGAGCTTTCTAGCTGTAATCAATATGTAGTTTTAGTCACCTGTTTGATTGCACATGAATATAATCCTATTAAGAGTACCTTAGTAGCTAAGGAAATGGGTGACGTTTATTGATGAGTAAAGTATTAATTAAAAATTATTTGAAACCAAAATTAAAGAAAAGCTTTCTTCACAACGCTTTCAAGGACTCATATTACTTTTTAAGCATTTTTATCAGATATAATCAATGTTATCAACATCATAACTTTTTTTTTTATTAATTTTCGCTGAAAAAGCAAAAATGAAAAATATAATATATGTTTTTAAAGGAATAACAAGTCAATCGAATACTTGGAAAAAGAACATGAAAAGGAGCAGTAAAAGCAAATGGCTTGGTAATATGAAAAAGTGTTTTTAGTTTTTTTCTATGCTATGAAATATTTCTTAAATTTGTTACCGCGGTGCTTGGTAACAAAATTTATGATTACTTTTAAATAAACAAATAACTGGCTTTTTTTCATTAACTTGAAATTTAAAACTTGCTAATTTAATACATGAATTAATTGATTTCTTTCAAATTTTTTTATTTAAATAAATTATATAAAATTTTTAAAACATTATTTTCAGGGCTTTCAGGGCAGAAGAGATGTTCACATTTATTTATGTATTTAATTTTTATGTTTTAACAGCATTCATTTGAAGGGATCCTCAGATTTATCATTTAATAATTGGTAGCCAAAACTTAATTCAAATTAAATGCATTTTAATATCAATAAAATAAAAACTTAACTTAGCAAAGATTGTGTTTGAAATAAAATTAATTTTATACTGATTCATGTACCATTTATACATTATTCAAGCATGAAAATCCTTTAGTTGTAAAGACATGTAGAATTATTATTTGAAAATAAAACAGATTTCTATGTAATTTTTGTTATAATATAAAGATCAAAGCCCATTGTGTCCTTTGGCAAACGCTTAGACTGAGTGTAAGAACACAAAATTTATCAAAACTCAGAAAATTTGTCACAAATATGATATAAAAATTATTTTATTTTAGTTATTATTTCATATGGTTTAATTTTATTCAAAAAAAAAAAAAAAATAAAAAATAAAAATCAATTGAAATACATACCAAACTATTAACCAATATTATTTCAAATTCACATTTATCCAACAAAAGTTTCTAAAGCATCAAATAGATACATTAAATTGGTCATAATAAAAATCATAAAGAAAAATTTAATGTATAAAAATAAGAAAAAGTTTTTCAAGAAATTGTTTTTATATAGTAAAACTTTTATTCATTTATTACTTTTTCAATTATAATCATATCTTTTTACTAATTGAAAAATAATTTAGGTTCATTTTGCTAATGACAAACCGATTGAAATAATATTTTAATGATTTTTAGTAGTTTGATAGAAAAATATTACGAAGAACTAAAAAAGCCAAAAATTTTTCAAGCAGTTGATTGCGAAAAACACGACGTAAAGAAAGTATTGAATTTATAGTAATCAGTTGCAGTATAAATGAAAAAAAGTATACGAGTAGAGGTAAGATTTTTGCTGGTGAGAAGAATGTTGAAATCATCTTCAAACTTGAAACTAAAGAAATTGTAGAAAAACTTTCCACTTTTACTATATTATAAAAAATATTGTGTGAAAAATCGCTGAGTTATTGTGATTTGTTAGTCTAAAATCCATGATATCTACGAAGGAGAAGAAATTTAATTTAGATATTTTTAATGGTTTTCATTATTATTTTAATTATTTGAGGAAAGATTAGAAATTTCAAAACATCGAAA
Organism: Acrocera orbiculus; assembly: GCA_947359355.1. Classification (NCBI taxonomy): domain Eukaryota; kingdom Metazoa; phylum Arthropoda; class Insecta; order Diptera; family Acroceridae; genus Acrocera; species Acrocera orbiculus. The sequence goes on from OX375757.1 coordinate 27,941,418, forward strand.
AATCTGTATTGATAATGTGATGTTATTGGATTTCATATCCTACTATAAAGTGATCAATTCGATCCATATAAAAGGCTAAAAGGATAGTTTCGTATATAAATAAATTGTTGAAAATATTAAACTTGAAATTAAAAGTATTGTGAGAGCTGAACTATAGAAATTTGAGCAAAAATTTTTACCTATTTACAATAGTTATGTAGAAAAATATAAAGTTTTCATAAATGCGTTAATTTTTTTTACATATTCAACAGATCTTACAATTAAATATTACCGAAAAGTGCGAAAAATTGCTTTGAGTTTAGGCTTGTGCTGAAAAGAAACAGAAGAAACGAATGAACTGTAATGGGCAGCTTGAAACTCCATCTCGTTGAAAAACAGAACCCCTAACTGTGACTTATATAATTTTTCAATTAATTTTAAAAAAAAGGTAGCAGACATGAAAAAAAGCAAAATGAAAAACACAATTTTTAGTTTTACATATTCATATATGTATGTATGTAAGTTAACCTCTCTTAATCATTTCTTTTGCATTTTTCAAATTGTGTGTTGTCATTCACTTAAACATAATACTAAAAAATTTTTAATTAAAGCATACCTTTCAAGTAATTAAAACTATTTAGGTAATTGATCCATTTTGAAATTTTAATTAACTATGGTTGAAGAAAATAAGAAGAGCCTACCCTAATAATTGAAAGTCTATACGTAAACCATTAAAGGAAACTAAATCTGTAAAAAATCTTTGAGTTAAAGTCTCTGATATTAATACCAATTCTTATATTTCGTATCTCATTTAAAGCTTATTATTCTTTTATTAAGAGAAAATATTTATAATTAAAAGTCCTTGGATTATAAAAGTTTTTTAGGTGACTTTCATAACCATTATTCGAGTATAATTAACTAAGTTATTCTTAAATCAGTTTAATAATCAAATTCATTATTTGTATATTCAGAAGAAAATTTAATGAATTTTAATAGGATAGGTTTTTTTTTCTTTTTAATTCCAAATATTTAAAAAGAATGTCTAGACAAAAACAACAAAATTACAAAATAAAATATTTTTGGATATATTGAAAATTCCCATCACGCTTCACTATCCAGGCAATTAGGGATAGAAAAGGCTCTATCACGTACTATATAACCTGAAAATATTCTCTGATACCTGATTTTATACTAAAAATAAAGTCATTTATGAAAGCATTAGCAGTGTTAAAATCAAATAAATTTACATTTAACACTTTACATAATGAAAATTTTATAATTAGTTTAATTATATTTTGTGTATGCAACAAGGGTCGAATTAAATTTTTGATTAACTTTATTAGCATAATAGAAAACTTTTTTGGTATGAATTTGTTTGTTGTTGAAATGTTCCTAAAGAACAAAAAAAAAAGAATAGTAATTAGTTATCCAACATAAAGCATAATAAAATAAATTGTTCATTTAGGAACTCTGTTTCAAGTAATATATTTATATATATTCAATTGCCTTTAGGTCCTGTTATTTAAATTGATTAACCACAAAATTATTCTGTATTTATTGTCTTTAGCATAATTAAATTTATTTTTATATAATTTAAGAGTGAGATCAATGAGAATGAAATTTAGTCTATTTTCAGTACTAACAATTGTAATTGATCCTTTGGAAATAAATTCTTAAAATAGCTCAAGTATAAATTAATTCTTAAATATTGTCAATTCTTCTTGTTTCAAACTTAAATGGAAGAAATAATAACTAAAGGACACTAATTAATTAAAAAAATAATATAATTCAAATGGTATTCTTACCTAATATTTAAACATTTTGCTTAAATCTTAATTTTATTACCATCAATGAAATTGTGATGAATTTCATAAATGAAATATACAATTTCATAGAATTCTCATGAGATTCAAAAACAGTTTTTTTTTTATAAATAAAAAAGATCATTTTAGATACTTTAATGGATAATTACATTTTTATACTAGATAATATAGTAACTAATCATTTTCATTGTGATTGATTGTAATTATTGGAATGAAACAAGTACAATGATAATGAATATTAGATATGTTATTTAAAAACAAAACTTTGTTAAGGTTCGAACTATGTATGCTATTTTCTTTTTGTAACATTATCATGAGATTTTGCTATTGTTGAGATAATCAAAGTTAATTTAGCAGCTACTTTCTTTGAATTACTTCAAATATTACAAGAATATCATGCTCTATGGGATTGGTGATTAATTTCAGTTGTCTCTTTTAATTACAATTGCTAAAAGGCAATAGAGAAATGCCACTTTCTTGATTGTAATATCGACCCAAGTTAAAACTAAGATATTATACCTTAGAATATATATTCGTATGTATGTTATTTGAAATATTTTTAGGGTTCCTTCAATTGCTAGCAAATTGAATTCCAAAGATTGATGAGAGTCTAGAATTATAAGAAAAGAAATTACGGTTCTACTAGTAACAGTTGTCAATTTAATTTAAATGCTAACAAAAAGAAAATAAATAATTTAAGAAAATTTTCAAAATGAAATCACATTTTGTTGTCATCAAATTATATTTAAGAATCCCAGCTTTACTGTAGGTTTGTGAATATTATTTGTCCTTCAATGACTTTCAAAGTTTTGTTTTCAATCAAAAAGTTATATTCTAAATTTCTATTGAACATCATTCAATAATTTTCTTTAGTAGGAAATATTATTTATAATGAGTTAGAAAAAATTTATTTGCTCGAGTAGATAATAGCTTTTAAGGATTATTTTTGAAATAATACTGAGCTGAATTTATTCAAATTTTTAAAAATTAAAATGTGATCCCTCAGCCACGGAACTAACTTTAAAAAACTTTATGTTTTAAATGAAATCTAAATTGTTGACTTAATTTTATTTAGATTATTTATAATTGAACTATAATGATGGTCATATTTATTTTTGCAAACAATAAATAAACAAGCTACTAATGTGGATTTAATATTATGCTTTAATTAGAAAACAAAAGCTCCTTAGACTCAATAATGCCTGGTTTCTTACTAATTTACCTTAAATATATCAAATTTTTAAAGGTTATTGAATTTAAACGTGGTCTTAATAAAACGAAATGAAGTTGAGGGCGAATTTATTTAATTTGTTATTTACAGGACATTTTATTTTCTACATGAGATTCTAAACAAAATATTTATTGAGATACGACTATTTCTAAATAAAAAAAATACTTTAAGTAGTTTTTCTCCTTTATAATTTTTTGTTTTCTTTTAATTTTACATAATTTTTAATATACTTATTGATTTTTGAAAAGGTAGCAATAAAAATTTTATGTATCTAGATATGTAGGGTGTATTTAAGTAATCAAAAGTGTTTTCAATTCTTATAATGATGTCAACTGAATTTGATCATATAACATTTAAATCTGTGATGTAACTAAATACTGATTAGAATAACCTTTAAAAAAGTTTGAAGAGACACCTAAAGATTTTATTTAATCTCCCTATAAATAAATAAAGTAGTATTCATCTCCAATTTCTTTACTCGAGGGAAATATAAAAAAGTAAATGATTTGTTTCCAACTGTCTTTATGAGTGTAGGCCACCGAAACAAATAACATTTCATGAAAGATTGAACAGATTCCTTTCATTTATCTTTCTTTGCTTAAATTAATTGCTAAAGGTAAATAAATACAAGCTAAATTCTTCGGAATATCAAAGTATTGAAAAAATGATTCAGGCCAAAGAAGGAAAATTTTCTACAAGGCTTAGATTACTTTTTCTTAAGTTTTAACGACAAATGGATTGTTACCACTGTTGAGTTAGCGAAGTCAGAAACATGAAACATCAAAGATTTTTTAAATTTAAAAGATAATATTCCATAACCAAGAGATAAAAACTCCATAATTTTTCTAAGTTACAATTACAATTACATACAATTTAATTATTTAAAAACAAGGAAGGTATTTGAGCTCTGCTACATAAATTTCTAATACTATATTACCGAGATTTAGAAAAAACTAAATTTCAAATTCATATAATTTTCATTATGTTCACCACTAACTTTCTTGATTCCTTATTCCTTATTCAGAATGTATTCCAATTCTATATTACACTTCTTGCATCCTGTTTGCTATTTTTACTGGCTACGTCTTAATATTAAAATTAAGTCAGAGAAAGAAAGGCATAAGGATTCCATATAGTTTTTATTTATAAGCCATGCCATTTGCCCTTCACCTATCTTCGCTATGGATCTTTTTATTTGAACGCAGCTTGAACTTCAATATGAAACCATTTATAAGCATTTTCATGGCATATATTATTTTTATTTTAGTATAGCTTAGAAGGCTTTGAAACAAAATAAAATTGTATGAATAGTTATATCACATTTTTAGCATAGTTTCATTTGCATTGTTATGGGTTATTCATATCTTTTATTTTAAATAGAACATGGATTTTGCTTAGCATTGTTATCTAACAATCAAGAAATAAATGAATGGATTTTGCTTGGTTAAAATGAAGCAACTGAACCACATTTTAATTAAAATGGAATAAAGTAAGAAATTTTTGAAATTTAACAATAAAATGATGGTCATTCAATCATTTTACATCCTTATTAAAAACTCTTGCATGACATTTAATGATATCTCAGCTGATGTTAGTATTGCTTTACTCTGTAAAATTTTCCAGAATACATTTTATTCTAAAAGAAACTCATATTAAGTGTTTTAATTTTATTTTAAGCAATTCATCAATTTTTGTTCAGTAAAGTAAAAACTGGTATAAGGGTTATGAGTTGAATAATATAAAGAAAGTAGTTTCTCTAGGTAAAATTCCAAAGAAAAGATTTTAAGCTATGATTTTAAAAACTGTTAAGCAATTTTTTTAATCTCACTTAAAAAATAATATGTCCTTTTATGGCACAAATTTTTTTAAACTGAACTTAAAACTTGCGAAACATATATTTTTCCTATAAAAATGTATTTTAAATGGAAAAATATATGAAAAATCTGTTGCCCTAAGATCATAAATCAAAAAACTCATTCTGTTTAAAAAGTCATAAAATAAAGTTATCAAAAAAATAAGTTGTCTATTCAAAAAATGCAATTTAAACTAAAATTGAATCAAACAAAAAATTATGAAAGAAGATAAAAGTTCTTCCTTTCATTTCAATACCGTCATTGCTTTTTGAATCTAAATAACAAAAAACCATATAAATTTTTAACTCAAAATAAAATTCAAGGGATTTTCGTTTTTTTTTTGTGTTTATATTTTTCGCTTTTCACTTTGAAGTTTATTTTGATATTCATGATTGAAAATTTAGATATTCAGGGTACACGTGTGGAAAGTAATCGAAATAAATCCAAAATATCCACATATATAAGTGTATATATATATATATATATATATATATATATATATATATACTGAATCCAAAACATTTACAAATAATTATTGAAAAGAAACTACTACATAAATGAGAGGTTACGTCTATATGAACAAATTTTTACAGTAACCAGGAGAGCAAGCTATCAAAACTGACAAATATTTGTTTTTAATTGGCACTTTGGAATTAATATCTACTAAGATCTTCTTTTCAAGACCTTTCTAATTCAGATTTGTAATGCTTTCCCTAAAAAATTAAAAAGAAGCGCTGTCATATTAGTCGTTTTTTAAGTGTGGGCTTAAATCATCAAAAAAATTAAAACATCTCATTTAGCCTAAAACTAAATATTTATGTCAATGAGCTGAAAGTAAATTATGAAGAGTTAGACTTAATGATAACTATTCTTTTTTTAACTTGTGTAATTTGCAAAATACAATCGATTTTCTAAAAAAGAGCAAATTATTTAATTGCTACTTAGTAGCTTATAAGCTAATAAAAAAATTTTATGGATATATTAAGTTTGTTTCTTCTTAATGTGTTTGAGTGAATTATTTCAATTGATTTTTAAATCCTTTTAGAGTTTAAATGATAATTGAGAGAAATTCTATTATTTTAATTAGTCCATTTTTTTACAATTTAAATAACTGAATAGTATTAAAAAATATCAAGTAGTAGTGATGACTTCAATATTCAGATCTTTAAATAAACCCTTAAAAATCCTATAATAAATCAAACTCATTCTTCGAGCCACTTTATACCAATAGAAACAGATATAAAGTCTTAAATTTGTGGTAATGATGCCCAATAGCAATTTCTTCTAATTTCTCAAGAGTATTTCATTGCCATGAAAATATACTGAGCCCTATAAAATTGATACTGAAGTCCAACAATAGTCACAAGTTTAAATTGAATTAAATTGATATATGGTCACCCAAAAGGCCAAGGATAATAAAAGCTAGCTACTGCAGCTGGTAAAGTAATTTATATGATTGTGAATAAAGTTTATCAAAACTTCTATTTTCAATGGGCTGTAAAGTGTTGTATGAATACCTTTATCTTAGAAAATATATGTGCAAAAGTAATGAAATATTACTAAGGTATTAAAATGTCAAAATGAATTTAGGTTCTTTAAAATATTTTCAATAAAAACAAAGATTAATTGAAAATAGATGAACTGATATACTCTGTCAAAATATTTTTCTTATACATTTTAAAAGGTCTCAAAAATATTTTAGCATTTTTTAAACATCTGGTGTCATTAATGGAATAAAATAGAATAGAAAAATAGATTCTTGGGCTAATTTGAAGATTTAATGTTTATTATATGCTTTGCAAGTTTCAAAAAATTTTTTAAATTTTAATAATATAATAAAATAAGTAAGATCAACCCGTTATTTTGTACCCAAATATATATTAATGCATTCCAACATTTTTATAAGTAGTTATAACTAAATATCATAAATAAGGAAGCAAAACAAAACCCTATTTATTTCTAATTCAGCTGTTTTGAAGCGTTTTATAATAAAAATAAAATTGAAAACAACCAAAAAAGAAAATTTTAATTTTTAATTTTTCCGTAGACAATCCTTTTATCAATACATTATTGTAAATTTAAAGAAATAGTTTATTTCCAAACAAAAACTAAAACAAAATGAAAATGAAAACCCATTAATTCAATGTGGTAATATGTTGAAAATAATTTATTATTCATAGCACAAGGTTATTGGCTCTTCAATAATCCAAAAAGTTTTTCAAACTCCTAAAAGTTATTAATAAGCAACTAATACTTTCTTGCTACCTAGTCTGAATGGCCTAATTTTAACCAATCGATTGAGCATTTCAATTCATAATAAATTTGATACAATAGAAATAAATGGGTGAATGTAATATTTTCATTTTGAGCACATAAATTCAGAATGTTATAAAAAATTTCCCATATCAGGAAAAATGGATATGCTTGAAAAATTGCAAAAATGAGGAAAAAAAATGAAACTTATCTACTCGATAAAAGCATATTTAGCGTAATTTTGCTAACCTAAAATCTTTCATAAGCTTTTAAATAGATTAATTACATGCCCTTGAGCTTAAATATAATGGAAAACAAAAATTGGCAGCTATGTTTAACTTGAGTAAACATTTAAAATCAAACAGAAGCTTTGAACATAAGATTAGTTCGTAAGTGAAAATTTAATAATATATACAACATAAGTGGGTGTGTTCTGATATTTAAAAAAATAGATAAAATTTGTCACAATGTAACTTTTCTGTTAATTGTTTGTTTATATAAAACTTTAGCGTAATCCTTTTGTATTGACTAATTAGATATGTTTAGCTTAAAGCAAATTAAGCGAAGAATTTTAAATTCAGAAAACTAATTTTTGTCATTTTTATGACAAAATTAAAAAAAATCAAAAATTGCTTTAAACTATCTAAAAACTATTATCTTTTTGTGATGAAGGTACATTTTGCAGGTAAATAATTAGTTTTATGTATATGTAAGGGTTTTTACTTTAAATATGTTCTATGACGTAATTAGTATGCAAAACCTGAAAATGGGTAATCTTTTTCCAACCTGTTTTTAATTTTTTATTTCGAAATCAATTAAAGGGGAAAACCCAGAAAAAATACTTGGAGTTTATAGCTGTCACTGTAGATATGCTTTAGGATAAGGTTAAGTGTTAGTCTAGGGAAACTATTTCCTAGTTACTGTATTGTAGCTAATAAAATACCGTCCAAGGATATTTTTAAAGTTATTCCAATAAAATGTACATTTGATTAGTCAATCGTTTGCTAAATTTGTGTTCAGAAGCATAAAATGCGCATTGTTTATTATTTACAAAACTTTTCTTGATCCACCTCTACATCGGCAGCAATTTTTTTTTGAATAATTATTCATTAATACAGCCTGCAAATATTTTTTGCAAGTTTGCTTCAAAAAATGAATTCTCAAAATGTATGAAAGAAGAAAACCCGTTTATAGAATGAAAAAATTTCAAATAATACTATAAATTGGTATCATTAGAATTGAAATATTTTATGATTGCTATTCATATGTTGACTGAAAGCAAGTGCTTAAGTCAAAAAACAATAAAAACGTGGTCAATGTTTTCTTTAATTTAAAATCAAATTCATTTAAATTGAGACTATGACTGCTTAAAATTTCATCTTTTATAGCTAAAATATGAAAACTTTTGAAATCAGATTATATTTTGCATGCCATGAATCACTAAATTTTTAAATTTTACGTGCCATTAATGATGTAAAGTTTGTTAATTATGACATTTTGTTGAGATCGTTTTCAAGTTCGTCTATGAAAAATATCCGTAGTCATTAAATGAATAACAAATAATATCATTTTAAATTCTCAATGTTTGCGGGAATATGTCGTTGAAAGCGCTTAAATTCTTACCCTTATCTTCCGTGTAATTATATTGAAAATAAAAAGCTTCCTTAGGAATTTGTTTATACTAATATACATATAAATTTCCAGTGATAACCTTTCAATTCTAATTCGAAGAGCCTGAATTCAAGGAAAGGGTGCTAGAAAAAGGAATTTTTCCTTGTACAAATTCTAAAAATATCAATTTCAAAGCAATTGATTTGGCTTGAAATATTTCTTATTGTTTCATACTATTTAGAGTATTATTAAAAATAACTATTTAGGCCTTTTATTAAAATCTTTAGTTATCATTATTCTACTAAACAAAAAAAATGTTATGCATGTTTCAGGGCAGAACATTGCAAACTAACGCGATTATATAAACATTTTCAAAATTTTTAAAAGGGGTGAAGTTATATATTAAATGTTTTCAACACAATTTAAAAACACAATTATTTTTTTTTATAACTATTAATTAATCATCATTTTAAATTTCTTTTTTCTAAATATTAATGAAATTCAATTTTTTTTAATATATTTAAAATAAAATCGTTTATAATAATAATTTTGTAAATATTTTGTGACAATTTTATTGTTGTTTTCCTTCGAACTTTCTCTGAAAATGAAAAACGTCGATCAAGTCAACTTTCATGACCTGCTTGACGTATTTCACTCTAATTCAAAACTACTATGTGAAATAGTTATTTTAAATTTTTTAAACGATTTGAAAGATTTCTCCGCCACAGAAGTTAGAATTATTTTTATTGTTGCGAGATGTTTTTTATTTAATTTTTAACAAATCAAATAGTTTTTGCTGAAAAAGTTTCGATTTATTTTATTGTTATAACATTAAAACTCATTGCAAGGAAAATTACTTAAAAATTGTGTACATCAGTCATAAGAATATTTTGAATAAATTTCTTTGCATAGATTCTCTGTAGTAAATAAGAACCACTCATACAATCATATATGCTTGCACTAACCCATAGACCAGCTTCATTGCTATTCAAAAAAAGACCTGAATTTGCTATTTCATTTACAACTTCATTTTAAAAAATATATACTGCTGGGTATATTTAAGAAAATAAAGAAAAGATTTTAAAGTATTTAAAAATTTTAATTGATAACTCTAACAAAAAAGTATTTCAAGAAAAGTAAACAAGAGCGTTATGGAGATGATATAATTCAATAAACTTATCCACATATATAAATATATTTTATTACACCTCCAATTTAAATTGTGGAGGAAAAACTAATCAAGTTAATTAATTGTAATTAATAATTGAAACTTAGAAAAAACTTAATGTTACATTTATAAACATTATTTTAATAATAACAATAATATGACATTTTAAATTATTAAAACATTTTTTAAATTAAAAATATTAAAACTATATTTCTACAATTACATTGACATTACTAAATTAATTTTCATGAATTACTTAAATTCATACAGCCTACTTTCTGAAAAACTGTTTTTTTCTTTTTTTTGAAACTTAACCGCCACAGCGTCATATCTTCTACAAAACATACTCCGCTTTATTCCAATAAGAAAATCAATCTTTTAGTGTCAATGTAAAGTCATTTTTTTTTTACAAAAAATTAAATATGCTATCACCATAAATTTATTCAAAAAATGAGTTAAAAATATTCAACAGAAAACATTAATTTAATTTTATTTTAAAATATTCCGCGAAAAACGGTATCTAAAACTATAAATCACCGTATCACAGAAAAAAGAATTAATAATTTAATAGTTATTATAATTTTCTTAAGAAACAAAAAGTTTTTGAAATATTCATTGGAAATCAATTAAATTTATTTTTAAAACTAACAAAACTCTCACACGAAGTAATATTATGACTGTAAATAGAAGAATTGCAGTTAGTTTTATAATTCAAATGTAGCGAAAAAATTCAATCTATTTAACTAAATATCAAAAATGTACTTAAATTTGTCAAATTTTAAAACAAAAAAAAAAAAAAAATTTAAAAACACGTTCTAGTTTCCATTGTTTTTAAGCTTTTAAGCAAAAATATAACGCATCAAGAAAAAAAAAACATTTCTCTTAAAGACTATTAATGTCAGTTATCTAAAGCAAGAAGAAAAACTCAATAAATTTAGACACTTGATAACATCTCTATATAAGATAACATGTTACACAAAATTGTATTCATATCACATATATACATGTAGATATATATGTAGTTTTACACTGGTAAATGAAAAACCATAGGATTTTTAACAAATGTAAGAAGAAAAATATAAAGTAACCAGATTTAAGAAAGAAAAACATGCATACATACGAGTATATGTAAGTCGTAAAATTTATCAAAGAGATCTAATGTTTACAAAGATATAGCCGTTACAAGGAAAAAAAAATAAAGATTTCCGTTTTCAGAATTCTTTCTAAATTATATGAAGTGGAAAGGACTTGAAATCTTGAACTCAAAATAACAACAATAATAGGATGTTAGATGTTACTAACAGTGGTTCATGTAATAGAAAACAGAAAACTTGAGACGATTAATGTCAGCTATATGTTCTCTCTTATTTTTTTCGACAGTCTTATTTTTATGATAGGCAAACAACTTTCACTCCATTTTCATATTCTGTTACTGACTATGTTACATAACATCATATTTTTAAATAAAATAAATATATTTATTTATATATATGTATATGTATATATATTATAGTAACTTTTGTTCCGATTACTTTACTTAGAGAGAGTCTATTTTTACGGTTGACAGTTTTGATAAATGCTATAACCCATAAATCATATAAATATGGGTTGAGAAAATTCTTTAGTAAAACTCACACATGACAAGGTTTACTCTAAGATTGTTATATTAATAGAATCAATCATCAATGTAGGTTTAATTTTTACTAAACGAGGCACCATTACTATCAAATGAATAAAACAGAATTTTAATTAATACGATATGCACATTTTATAAGATTTTCAAAAATTATTTTAGTACTTGTCATATTAAGTTGTCAAACATTAAAATTATTTTTTGCTAATTTTTGTTAAGAAAATTGAGCTTAAAACTAGTTTAACAATTGGCATATTTATTTTTTGTATCTAAATGTAGACAACTATGTGAAATACGACAGAATATTCTCTATGAGTCAATTAATTGGTGACGTGTAAGAAAAATATCAAAACTCAAATCAATTCTGAAATACCAGAAGTAAATTCATTATAATGTAGGTACTCTTGCATGTTTTATACAAATGTAAAAGAAGTGTTTTCTATTATTTAGATAACTGTTAACAGTTATATAGATAAGACTAAAAAAATTATTTTTCAGTCTTTCTTTTTGAAAATTTAACAAACTTGAACTTACAATTTGTATTGTTAGGAAATATTGTGTTAGAGTTTTGTTTTTGAATAGTAATTTTAATAATGAGTACATATTTGATATTTCAATTTAGCATTTTCCCAAAGGGAGCGAACTAATTCGTGAGTAAGTTAAATTCATTATTTATTTTACAGTTTTGTTATGTACGGAGACAAAGTGAACAAAAAGGTTATACTCTTATAAAATTTATATTTTTTGAACAGGTCTTTATAAGAATGGTATTATTAGTTATGAGACTCAAAATATACTTCATTATTGTTTTTATTAACTACATTGAATTTTAACACAAAGTTCAAACACAAACGTGTAATTATTTTATTTCTTCTTATTGCTAATTGTTGTGCTTTTAGTTGATTTGGTTTTCTGTTTTCGTTTTTGGTTAATTATTTTATTTAAGAAACAATAATTGTTGTTTTTGGTTTGGATTAATTTTTTCAAATGCTAATTTAAAGCAGGTCTTAAGGAACTTCGCTTCTAACATGTGACCCTTAAAATCTCATTTATTTTTTATTTAGTATATTAACTTTTATTATTCAACTTAAATTACATATTTTGGATACAAAGGCAAAAAAGTAGAACATTTCTTAATAATTTCACATCAAAAGCTTTTTCAACAAATAAGAGAAATTTTTTAACAAATTTTTTTAAAAAAATAAAACCTGACAACATTATTTTTTATACTAGCTAAAGTCTAATGACATACGTCAAAGTATACTTCATAATTCCTAACTTACTTTAAAGGGTTAGGTGGGTGTCAATGACTCAAAACGTGTACAGTTTTACGATTTTTTTCCCTTATATTAAATGAGATATTTTATTAAAACGATTTACAATATAAAAGATACATATTTTATTTGTGCTTTGTGAAATTTATATTAAAAAATTTTGAAATTTCAACTATTGGGACCTTATTCTCTGTAGCTCTTAAAAATAAAGTTGCTTTTCGTAGTCAGGATATCATCTGAAATTACGAAACCAAAAATTTTCTGTTAGTCAATGGTTATGGCTCGTACTTGAACGAAGGAAAAAAAATTTTAAATTTACATTTTTGACGGAGTTGTGAACCAAAAATCTCACTTTTAAGTAAAATTTGCACCCTCTTTAACCTTATTAAAAATAGAAAAAATTCTTCGTTCAAGCAGTAGAAAATATTATATAGAAGAAGTGTGCAAAATTGAAAGAAGATCGGTTCATAAGTTTTTGAGAAATTTTGACTACCGATTTTAAAAATAGAGTTTCGAGAAAAAAGCGATTCAATTTTCACATTCAAATAACACGTGGCCTAAAGGGCAGAGCTTCCAAAGAACATATCTCTTAGAATTGTACTCGGATCGTTTTCAAATTTTGGGAGAATATTTTACACATATTGTATTAATAAATAAGAAAATAAAAAAAATAGATTTTTTGAAATTTTGAAACCTACCTAACCCCTTGAAAAGTTGACCTACTGCGTTTTTATTTTAATGTTTAACAATATATAAGAAAAAAGTAATATCCGTCATAATTATCCGTCATATGTGTGCTCATGGACCATAGTCCAAAAGAGTGAGCTTAGCATTATTAACAAAAATGAAGGAAAAAATTGAAGAGTACATCTTGTATGTATTGTATGGTATATTAGTCCAAAAAAGTGAGCTTAGCGTTATTAACAAAAATGAAGGAAAAAATTGAAGAGTACATCTTGTATGTATTGTATGAATAATATGTCATTTATTAGTATTTTAGGAAAACCTGAAGAAACAATATTAACATAGTCGATAAGCGTTATAAGTCCATTGGCAGGTTAAACAGTTATAAAAGTCTAAATAAAACTAGATAAAAATATACTAAAAACATTCCTTTCATCTTACGATGAAAGTTTGAATAGAAAAGATATCTTTTTGAGGAATAATTGTTTTTTGCAACTCTCTCTTGTTGCTTTAATGATAATCGTGAAGAAGGGACAATTTGAACTCCAGGCAACTTTCATTTCATTAAAGTTTGACATTGATTGCAAGGCTTTTACTGTAGACAATAAAATAGGACTCTTATCAGACAAGAAATATAAAACATTTGGTATGATTATTTAGATAAAACAAAAGTCTGAGGAAAATATGAGTACACACTTTGTCGAATTGTAAAAAATTTACCCAGGTCAATCATTTCTTCTTAACTTCTATAAGTTATTACAACTTATTTAAGTGTTAAGTATCACTAAAGAAGCTTTTTAAGGATGAAAAAAGAAGTTATTTTTGTACCATGCCAAATTTAAGGGTCAAAGTGTAGAATGCAATTCAAAGAATTTATCATAAGCAAAACAGAAAAAAGATAAAGTTCCATCAAAATTAAAAATATTGATAGTTACTGTCTTTATGCATTCCATTTACTTCATTTAGCCCCATCCAGGGCTTTACTTTTTCCAAAATTGAAATTGAATTTAGAAGAATTACTTTCGAACACCAAAGAAATTTCAATTCTTTGAACCTCCAACTTATAACTTTTTTAATTTTTGATGATTTGAAATTTCTCAATATTATCATTGTTATTTAAATTATTTCATTAAATATTTTTTTATTTTATAAATAACATCTTTTATATTATCCTTTTATTGTCTAGTACAGTCTTAATTATACATAATAATTTTTGACAATCTTGATTTAATTATTTTTACCATTAAACGTCGTTGAACTCCCAAAAAAAAAAAAATTTCCGAATTTTAGTAGATCCTAACACGTACAAATTTCATTTTAGTATCAAGAATAGAATTAAATATTCTTAACCAAGTACTATTACAACATAAGTCCTGTAGCAAACATTTTAGCATTATTTAAGTGATGCTACAATTCATAAAATTAGATATAAATGAAAATGGGCTACTTTGACAAGAGTATTGGTCAAGAACGTGCTTATCAAATACTCTTAAGATGGTTAAAGGAATACATATTTTGCTATTGTGAAGACAATGAAATTGCTTTTTTTTGCTTATATGATTCAAAGAAAAGCTTAATCAATTTTCTAAATGAGGTGTTATTTATTCCTATCGAAGCTTTTAAAAGAACTTTGAGTTGTTTTTTGAGTTGATACTCTAGGGACGGGATAAGGATATGATACAGACCCAAATAACATTTGTTCCACTTTAGACTTACCAGTTAGTTCTCTTGTGGGTGGGATATGGAGTTAAGCTCTGATTGCTTTATGTGAAATTCATGCCACTTGATTATCTGATAAGCAATAACCGGTTGATGGGTTTTATACAATGACACTAAAATTTAACTTGGGTAGCTTAAATGGCCAAATAAAATCACATTTCAACATGAAAACATTGTTCTGGCTTTTATGATTATAATTAATGGCTAAAGCTCTATTATTGAGAAAATTAACTAAGTTTGGATAAATGTTTTTATGTGTTTTTAATCAGTGCTTAATATTAGTGTGAATTTGTTTATTGTCGCTTGATTTTGAATAGAACTAGAAAGTAATTTAAAACAAAAATGAAAAAAGGTAAATAAAACCTTAAAATAAGTTTTGGTACTTATCACGTTTATTTCAAATATTTATTTATGAAATTAAATTTTAATTAAATGTATTATTTAATTTAAGAAAAATTTTTTGCACATAGAGATCATAACTTCTGACATTTCAATATGATTACTTATTATTAATAAAGCATACATAAAAAATACAATTATTAATAAAAAGCTATTTTTACTTTACGAATTTAATAAAAAACAACAGTTAAAAAGATATAACATTGATTTAATGCAAAAAATTTCTAATGTATCTTGTATTTCTTTTTTCTTACTCCTGAGGATAAAAGCTCCTTAAGATATTCCATGCTTGAAACATTAGAAATAATCTGATTTACAGTCTGAGTGCGTTTGCTGATAGTACAATTCCATAAAAAAATATGACTGGTCAAAAAAATTTAATTTTCCATCCTAATCTCATTCATTCAATTACATCTAGAAGTTACCTTTCTAATTGTATTTCTTTTCTTGATGAAGTTTCTTGGATTTTATTATTTAAGATAAGATTTTATGATTTGTTTGGACTTTATTCAAGCGACAGTTTTTAATTAGTTATTATATCCTTAAACATGTAATCAAACATATTATAAAGGGACTGAGGCAATTGTTCAAGATTTGCAGATATGTTTTTAATTTTTTTCCTTTGATTTTTGCTTTTGGGAGTGATTAACTTAATTCAATTTTTAAGTATATCCTGTTTTATTATTAAAAAAAAATATTGTTAATGTAATTGTTAAACTAATAACTTATTATTATATATTAAAGTATTATGCTTCTTAAAAAAATTCTTTTTCACTAAATTTTTATTGCAAATGATTGAGATTTGAGAAATCAATTCTTTTCCTGAATTAATTTTATCAAATGTGAGTTTTGAGCCTAAAAACCTAAGAACTAGGGCTAAAGTAAAACTGTTTTATAGTTAAATCTATGATAGAATGTGCCTTCAATGTTTCTTTTTTAATTTGTTGCTTGTTCAAGCGAAATAATTTTCAAGAAAAAATTACTGAAATTTTTATTATTTTAAGAATTTATTTACTCTTTTTTAGTTAATTTTGTATATCAAAGAATTAATTTTAATATAAGTTATATTTTCAATTTCGCAGTTGATTTCATTACTTTGGTTTCACTTCGTCACTTTGATTTTGTTCATTAAAGAATTTATCTTATGTGACATATTAAAAATTGCTTAAAATAAAAGTTTGAATAAATTTATCTAATCCTGTATGTAGTGGTGCAAGAAGCTCAACTAGAAAGGAGCTATAGTTTTAACTTCAAAACTAATTTTAGTATCTATTACTTTTTAATTTGTTTTAATTGGAAGTTCATAGTGATATAAAATGAAAAGAATTCATTGTTAATAATACAACAAGTTTCTTTGGTAGGACTCCCATCTTTTACTTTAAAATGTTTTTGTTTTTGATTGTTAAAAAAACTTATTTAGCAAAATAATTATCGTTATGCAGATCTCATATAAAAATTGCAAGACAATTTTTAGAAATTGATGAAGCAAAAGCAAGTTTATAAAGCTCCAAGTATGTTATTTAATTTGCAATATTGCAACAACTAGTAATTGTTTTAAAAGCAAAATACTAAAAATCTTAGTTTTATCTATTGTTTGGTTAGGTTAGCGTTTAAAGCGTATCATTTTTAAATTTCTTTTTCTATTTATTTGGATTCTGTTTGAGACAAGAACGAAATACAAATGCAAATTACTAGGTTCTAGTCACACAGAAATCTTAAAAAAGAGAAACTACAAGTACTTTTTAGTATTGTCTCTCTTTAGGAGAATGCTTAAAGGATAAAATGGTGCAAACTCGGATAAAGAACGTATTAAGCTTTTGAAAAGTTATTTTTAACATTTTTATCGTTCAACATATAATTCCTGTAGAAAAAGAATTTATGACTAACAATAAGTGAACTATTGCGAAAGAAAGACAACATTACGACAAAAAATCTCTGGAATCTTATTAGATCTGTTAAATATCTGTTTAAAAAATTCTTTCAAAATACATCACTCTACTTCCCTTCCATTTTAGTTTATAGCCTTATCATGGAATTATATAATTCCTACATAAGAAGTGGTCATTTTATTGAATTAATATTGTATTTATAGGGTATTAAAAATCTAGTGTGAAAAGTCCCATCAAAACTCATGCATTTTACACCCATGATAAACTTTAAATTACTAAAAACCTGACTACCAGTGGAAGTGTTTCGTTCATGTTTTACTTCTCTAATAAATCGAAAAAGCTAAAACTAAACAAAAAACTACTTGAGAAAAGAAAAACAAACAAAATATTGTATTTTAGTTTTAAATAAAACCTCAAACCTAGGAAACTATGTTAAATTAAACATTTTGATAAATTCTGGAAAATTAAAGCAAGACTACGAAATGTTGATTATATAAGTACAAAATAAAATTATAATTTCAAAAAATTTCAGATTTGTTCTCTTATAGCCTCCTATTAATATTTCTTGAGTATAATTTAATTTTTTTCAAAATGCTTTAAGTATTCACTAAACAACATACTTAATAATAATTTATGCTAAATTGTATGAATTATGAACAAGTTTATAGCATGCAAAAAACATTAACACAGTTTGGGCTTGAGTAAATTTTTCATATTTTTAAATTTCTCAAAAAACTTCAAAGTTGAGTGACTACTCACAAGGCAAAGTTAAGTGAAATTAGCTGGTATATGGGTGAAAGAAGGACTTTGCTTGCATTATTTATAGTTGGTTATCAAAGTAAGGCACAACGTAATTAAATTTAAAGCCCATAATGACATTTATCTTTAACTTAACATGAATTTTTCTTTTTTTTTCAGTCCTGGAATGATGATAAACTAATTATATAGTACAACTAGCTTGTTACTTGTGTTTGCATTGATGAGAATGCTATTCCATACTATAACTGTAAATCTCCTAGATAAGAGAATATATCCCTGCATTGCAGTTAGTTTCTTTGGTTTATTTACATTGTAGTACGAGGTAATAAACTTTGCTGCCCGATTTGCTTAACCAGACTTACTAATTACAATTGAATTGAACTATTAAAACTGATTGGTTAATTAGTTTAAAGAGCTCCTTCCTAAGGATAACTAATTAGGCCATTTAATACTATTTTAAGGCAAAATATCAAATTCATAAATGCAGTTGTTTTTCTTTTATTTTATTTTACAATTTGTTTTTCATTTTTTACCACAGAACTGGGACAGATGAAGCTAATTAAAGATACTAAAGTGTAATTTGAAATTATAAGTTACATAATTTGAATTTCATTAAAACAGTAAATGTTTTGTTTACATTTTGGTAAATACTTATTGAAGAAATTTTAAAATTAACTCTAATGTTGACCGAGTTATTTACACTCATTTTCTTTTATTAAAATTTTTTTAATTCTTTGTTGTTTTTTTTTTTTAACAAAAACGACAAAGGACTTTAAAAAAAGTAATGGCACAAGAATGATTATTATAGACTTAAATCTTTTTGCCTTAAGGGTTAACATGGCTCTCGAAAGCTAAGAAAAGCATATTTTATCTAACTTTTTAAGAAAACAAAGAAAGTTTCTTAGAAATGCTCACAATAAATTTCTTGAATCGTTGCCGCGACAACGAATTATAGATTAATGATGATTCATCCAAATCTGAAGAACCAAATTTTTTCTGCCAGAAATGTATATACAGAAAATGCATGGAGAAAAGAAAGTAAAATTTAAATTTAAATATCTTGTAGAATTTTATGCAAAGTTGGTATAGTGTCCGCCACGTATTGCCTTATAATTGTGTTTGTAATTAAAAAAATCCTTTATTCGAGCGCTAGAAAACGTGAAATATTTGTTAAGGAAAGGTTTTATAATCAATAATAAATCATATCAACTAATTTTAAAAATAGGATTTCAAATAAGAACCTGATTAAAGTTTGCAGTTCAAATAATAAGAGAAAAATATTATTTTACTCAGGTATCTATTTCACAGATTTTTATTCTAATTTTTTTGGCATATTAAAAGAATATTCTAGACAAAAACACATTAAAAAATATCAATTTTTTTTAAATGTTAAAATTTATGTAATCCCTTAATTAAAGTCGATTTTCTTGAAAGAATTTCGAAAAGCTGATTAAGTTTACTTAAACAGAAATAAAAATATCTCGGGTTGAGATTCCTATATGACATTTATTCTTGTGATATCAACATCAATGCAAAATGCCTTAGATGAAACCTAATACACAAAATGTTTGCGAAATGTAGAAATCCTGTTAGAATTATTATAAAAATACTTACCTACAACTAGAAAAATAATTTTCTATATCATTTAAAGAATGCAAAAGGGTAAATAACAATTTTCTTATATCACAAAAAATAAAATTGTGAATAAAAAAGTAAATAAATATGTATGAATGTCAGTATATTAATGCAGAAAGTTCCAAAACTTTCTGGCAAGATAGACCACATCGGTGACTGGAACAAGGAGTGTTAAAAATTTATAAAAACGATGTGACTTCTTGAGAAATTTAAAACGATATTCAGAACAAAAAGCTAGGATAAAAGTCTTTAACACGATAACTTCGAAATATTTTGAATAATATTTTTTTTCTTTTTAACTATTGCTAATATTAAATTTTTAAAAAATTTTCCAAAGAGTGAAAAAAATTAAGAAATTTTCAACAGTATTTTTATCGAATTATACTTAAATTTAAAATAAATTTTTGTATGTACCTACAACTAAGACTAACAACTTAAAAAGATGAAAAAAAAATAGATTTCAAATTATAAATTTATTCGGTAAGAGCTCTAAGCAAGTTATTCTAAGAAAACATTTCAGTTAGACAAACATACGCTTGGAATACAAGAGGAATTATTTAAATATAAATAATAAATTTCCCCCAGGAGGTTTGTTGAATTGTTAACATTGCAAATAATCGTTATTCAAAAATTTTCATTACTTTATGTTGCTTCTGTTGATATATCTGGCAAACACTACTTTTCTTGTTAGAAATGGCTTAACAAACACTTAACACCACCCTTCCCTAAGATTATTAAAATTTTTGGCTTAGTATTACTCAGAACAGAAACATATTTTCGGGTAGACCTTAATTTTGTGGTATTACAGATTTTAACAAAAGTATAAAACACAGTAAGCATTATCACTTTCTTAATTAAAAAGTTCTGAAATATTTGAAATTTTTTAGAGGATGAAAAAGTTACTTCATATAATACCTAGGGTAGAATTTATTTAGTGTAATTTTATAAAAGTAAAAGCTTTGGCCGTCATATTAAAATTTTATTAGAAATTTATTCAATTTAGAGTTATAGAATGCCAAAGGCATTATTCAAAACTTTACCAATTAAATTTGGGCTAAATATGAGCTTTCAACTAAATTTTATTTTGTTTAAATATAAGACAGGGGAAGTTGTAGCAAAAAAAATATAATAAGGGTTATTTGAAATTCTTCAATATTTAATTTTTTTCCCATAGCATATATTTTAACAAATTCTTTGAAAATACCCATTAAAGAAACCTTTTTGTCTTATTCTCAGGGTTTGATTTGAAAAGAAAATTTGTTGGAGCTTGTGGTAGAAGATTTGAAAATTTTAAATAAATTTCATGTAAAGGAAGAAAATTGCTCCTAAAAATTTTTATGTCTTTCGAATTTGTAGTTTACCGAAAAAGGTTAAGTGTAAAAATTAAATTTTTTTTTTAACTATGAAAATTATTTACTGTGGTTTAGTGCGGAAGCTATTTTATTATAAATTGAGAATGAAAACTACTCAGCGAGCATACGCTAACATTTGTCCGCAATTCAATAAAAATAGTAAACTCCTTAAAACTTGGGATCTACAATGAAGACAACAGTAGAGACTTTTAGGAACGTCAACAGCATTCAGAGCTATAAACTGTATTAATAGTATCTTTTCATTAGCATTTGATATGTCTTTATTTCTCTTGGAAGCTACAATTGTCCCAATTCTTGTTTATAAAATAGAGCTGATATGGGGCATTCTTTTACAAATCGTACAAAAATTGACCGACACATTTTTGATTTGGCTGAATTTTTTTTTTACGATTTTAGCAATGAAAAAAAATTTATACGAGTTTGAGGATTTTTTTTAAAAAAATTTATTTTGGAAAATGGAGGGGGTCAAAGTTTTGAGAATTTCGTGATTTTTGCTTGAAGAGTAGTTTTCAAAAATTCATAACTTCGGTTTTATTGGGGCTAGGAGCTTTTTGTTTTTTTGTTTTACGGTTAAAGGGTTGATTTTAAAAAAACAAAATATTTAAAAAAAAATAATTAAAAAATTTTTATTGTTATAAACAAATGAATTGTTTATATCGATTTTTAACTGTCATACCACCATTGTAGCGAGTTCTTTTTATTACCATTGTGTTCAACATCTAGTTTTAAATAAAAAACATATTTTTAATTGATGGAGAAACTATTCCTACTATTAAAAAAAAATTATTTTTCAAGCGCCCCACTGGGTGCGCATTTTCTAATTAAATATTGTTTTCCTTCGTAATACATATAGACCAGGCGCCACAGGGTTTGAAAAAAAAAATAATTCGTTACAGCAAACTAATGATGCAATATGGTAAAGCGTGTTATTAGTAAGAAAAAAAACATAAATCGAACAAGTGGAAACCTGCCGGGGTAGAGAGGGGTGTGTTTTTAGGAGGGGGAAACGGTTTTTTGTTATTTCTGACTAAATTACACGTCCAATCAAAAAAGTTTCAATGTAAAAGTTGTAGATAATAAAAAGATCTACAACTTGTCTATAAAACATTTTTTTATTAACCCTATGCTTTGATGAGTAAAAAACTAAAAACGCTTTTTTCTGTTTTTTAACCGTTTTTTTCAGAAAAATCATTGGATTTGGCTCAAAATTAGTAAAAACGTATCTTTTAGTATTCTAAGTAATCTGTATTTTTTTTAAAAAAATTAATGCAGAATTGTTGCTAAATTTGACTAAAATATAAAAAAAAAGGGTTTTTTCAACTGAAATTTCTAATAAAATGAAATATCCGATAGAACTCAATCTAGCTTCATTTTTTTACTTCATACTTTGCCTTTTGAAAAATAAAAGAAAAATATTTGGCTGCATTATGGTTTATTTGATAACACTTACAAATTTTTAAATTTTTTCGTTAAGCTCGACAAAAAGATGTTTTTAGTGTAACTTTAGGACGCTGAATCCGAAAATCAAAATCATTTTTTTATTCAAAGAAGCATTTGTGAGATATTCCCCAAAAATGTGTTTTTTGGGTGTATTTTCTTTTATTGGTCTGTATCCCAGAAAATAAATTTTTGATTGGCCAAAGCTTGCCGGTTAATAAAAGCTATTATTTTTTTCTTTTAATTGACATATAAAACGTGTAAATCAATAAATATTTGACAAAGTTACAGGAAATCTAACTTAAAAAAAAGTGATTTTTTTCACCTTTTTTTAAAATGGCCTATTTTCATTTGCTTGTTTTTGGTTGAAAAAAGATTTTAAGTGATACTTTTAAGACTTTTAATAAAGGAAAAATTTGCTACAAATATTTTGGTGTTAAAATCTTCAATATTCAAAGAAAAATAAAATAGTTATAGATTATTAAGCGGGGACGTGATTGTGTCATTTTTCAGGTCTGCTACGGACGCTCACAAAATTCTGCCAACTAGTTCAATGTAGTATGTGTATGCAGTAGTATATAGTATTTTCATTGTAGATATTTCAGTTTTGAATAATTAACAAACAACTTACTCTATCTTTTTTTTTTTATATTTAATGAAAGCCTTGAATTTTAATACCACACAATTTGGACAATTAAACTCAAAAACGAAAACACATCATTCTAGATGATTTTCCAGAAATTATATGATATTCAATGAAATGTAAATTGATCGATATGGGAAAAAAGCGAATTTGACCTCACTATTTTATTTGCTGCTTTTGTTTCCATAATTTTTTTCTTTGCTAGAAACTTGAATTACGTTATTTTGATTGAGAAATTTTTAAATTAAACAAAAATTTTCTAAAAAAATAAAATATAAAATGCCACCAATTTTATTATTTTTATTTTAACCTTATTAAATATTCTTAAAATTAGGTTTTGTTTTTGAAGTAAAATTCTCTACAGGAAAATATGATGAAATTTTTATTAAACTCTACATTATTACAAATTGAAGTTAGTGTATTTAATTTTGTTATTCTAGTGGCATATGCCATTTTGATTTGGTTTTCATTTGAAAAGAAAAGTTTTACCAATTTAATTTTTTGATTGTTGCAAATTGTGTTACTGTAAAAATTCTAGCCTTCAAAAAAAAATTATATTCAGGAATAAAAAACTTTTTACATATCGATCCCAAATATGTAGACTCCGATGTTATTAAAAACTTTAATAATTTGCGGGGTTTTAATAGCTTTGAGTTATTAGCTCAAAGTATTTAATTGAAAAGAAAAAATTCATAAGCTTTGCTGTGGTGGAACTTGTATTTTTCACGAACTTTTTAAGTTACTTTAGATACAAAACTTTTTTAATCTTCTAAAAATTTTCAATTTAATCTGAGCCTTGGTTTTATTCTAGGAAATTCAGATCTTTATGTAGGTCTTCCTAACAAATGCATGATTTATATGAAATCAAATGTTACTAATTAATTTTAAAGTATTGTCCTAAAAGATAATCGCTTTCAGTAGTTTGAAGTTTTCATTATAAATGTGTTGGTAGAGTGCTTGGTAGTTTAAGCTTATAATTTGAATACAGAGCATGGATTTTGATGGAACTTTGTTAAATTAACTTTTAAATAAATTATACAAAGGTAGATAAATTTCAGGAGCTCTAGATTTTTTTTAATGTTTTAAGAATTAGCGAACTTATATTCATACATATAAGACTGACTATACACTGTAAACTTATTTATGGCCTGAATTCAACAACTAAAAACTAGAAAATATTTGAGCAAATTAATAAAAATGTTGCATAAGATTAATTTGACATAGAAAAAAGTTTGGCTTTATGAGGAACTTAAAAACTCTTTTATTATAAATAACTTATTTTTTTATTTGTAATTTTTTTCTATAATCAAATTATTCAACTTTTATGAAAAATGTTTTAAAAAAATTCAAGGGAAATCAATCTGAATCCGGTATTCAATATCAAAACTTAATTAAGGGAAATAAAAGTTTCATTTGCTAATAACCTTTCTTCATTGAGGCTTGCACAGTGTATTAGCCTCCCGTATAAAAAAAATCTTTTTCCCGTTATTTGTTTAAGGAAATTTAGGGAAATTTGATGGAAATGTGAAAAAAGTGTCATAAAATAAATATTGAATCATTGAACCTGTGAAAATACACAAAATAATTTCAATGTGCTTACTCGTAAAAGCATTATTAAACTAACTTCTAAATATTATATTAAAAATAATCTGAAAACAGTTCAATTATTTTAAAAGATGCAAAATAATTTTAATGAACTAACAAAAATGCCACCATTTAATTCATTTTTTGACTTATTACGTTATAAAATAAAATTTTCTCTTAAAACCAATCGCAATTAACTCACTTTTTTTGTTTTGCTTTTATAACAAAAAATAAATAGTGAAGTATTTAACTGTCAAATGTATCCAAAATTTTATATAATTATACTCACACATGTTACATCAGATTATCAACAAACAATTTTCTTTTGATCTTCTCTGAAAAATGAAAAAACTGGACATCAATTGAGGAAATATACCATTCAAGTGTATATCTGTGTCCTCATTAGCAATTAATAACAAATTTTATACTACCAAATGTTAGGCGTAATGAAACGTTTTTATTTTGATGATAACAATGTATAAACACTTTGAAAACTTTGAATATACGCTTAAGATAAAAAGTATTTGGTACATTGCCGACATTTTTAATGACAAACATATGACTGAATTTCTAGTTTCGAGATATTTTTTGATTTTTATAATAAGTGATCAAAAAAGAACATTAAACAATTCGTTATGCAGAACATTTCAAGATTTTTTTCTTGCTTAAGTTGGGATTCTTTCAAACCAAAATTGAGTCAAACAGAAAATTTAATAGCGCCTAGAAATTTTAATTTCTTTTTTGACTAGAATTTTGTCCTTGCTCTACCATATATTTTTTGAAGATTTCTGTTCTTTGCTTTTGTTTTGATTGATAAAAATTAATATAAAAATGATGAATTGTCTTTTATAGCATTTCAACAAAATTCATATTAAGATTTATTTAAAAAACTTTTTTTAAAGTTTCAATAATAAATCAAATTTTAAAAATTTTAAACATTGTTTTTTTACTATGAAATTTATTTTCATGGCCATATGGCAACCAGAATTATCTTAGAATTATTTTTAAAGATAATTAAAGAGGAGCTTCAAGGAAATGTATTTTTCAACACAAAAGTAAAATGAATAATTTATCCAATCCAAACTGTATATTTTTAGAGGGAATTAATATACAGGATAAAATCGATAGAGTAGAAATTGTTTGTGGCTAACATTAGTAAACTTTTACATATTTATGAGAATTGAAAAAAAGTTCCATAAAGTAATTAGCCTTGATTGAATTTTAGGCAGCAAACTCACCAGAGTGATGTACTAATAAGAAATTCAAATGAGGATGAACAGATGTATTAATACTATAGAACTATATTCATAAATTATACAAAAGACATTCATCACCTTTCAAATATAAAAAAATTAAATATTAATAGGTTTTGATTTCAAAATATCCTTGGAATTAGGTTTTTTGATACTGTTTAAGTTTATTTTTAATGATTTATTATCAAGAAAGCTACTTCGATGTAATTTGTTTCTCTTAAAAAAGAATATATCAAATGTTTTTAGTATTTACTTCATTTTAATTTTTAACAAAATCAAAATAAATGTCAAAAACTTTAACACCAACTTGACTAATTAAATTGTGATACCTTCAAAAAATTAAATTTAACAAACGGATTACTATTTCTCAGCCTTTTTCTTGTCAAGGACAACTGAAGCTGTTTGTAGTATGGGATCTAACAATAAGACACTCATAAGCAGATGCATTAAGTTTTCGCTTTAAATTTTGTGAAATATTTAAGGGTCGAATTTAAATAGAAATTTTTTAAACAATTTTCTAAACGTGAACCATACTTGAATTTTATGGTTATAAGTTTTTAAAAAACAATTTTCATTATTCCATAAATTTCATATAATGTAAAATTTTTTATTAGAATTAAAATTATGAGCATGATTTTAATGATAAATAAAAAACATATGTGAATTTTTCGAGGCTATTTCATAGTTTGAACATATAAAAAACAAAATAAAAAGTTTTAGGAGTTGAAATAGAAATAGTTTTTAGGGCATGATGTTTTATGATAGTAATAAGATATCTAATATAAAAATTTTGTAGTATACACTACAAATGTTAGTTAACTATAGTTAACATTTTTAAATACAATAAATTGTGTACCGTGAAGCAAGAAATAGCTTTTAATAAATTACCTATTATTGAATTTCTAGTAAACTCCTACATTACAGGAATGTCACAAATTCACCTTAGCATACGCTATATAAGTATATATTGTATATATATGTATATTGCCCAGAATATGCAAACTTAAAATAACCTCAGTATTCACGACCTAAAAATAAATTCACAAAGCAACATTTTAGTAGCATAGCACAAGGTAAAAATTGTTGGAATATGGTTTCCTAGAAATTACATGGAATTTATTTTTCATTTTTTCAAATGAAAATATGCTTTTCGTGAAATTAAATACCAGCTAATTTTATCAAATTAACAGCATTGCAAAAAGTTTTGTATTTTTTATTTACTACAAACTTCAGCCTTCAAACGCTTTTTTGTTCAGAGCTAGCAACTCCTTGTCGGAAAGATTTTACTCAAGTTTGAAATAATTTTAATGGAAAAATTTAGCACTTTATATTTAAGATTATTATATTCAAGAATATTGTTTCCAAGAGCTTAACAGTATCATTAGGAAGATTTTCTTTATTGTTTTGTTATTCAGCTTAAGATAGAAAAAAGTCCTTTCTCAGCAAATTTTATATAAAATACATTTAGAAAGACTTTTTAATTTCTATTATTAATTATTATACTGTTCATTATTTTCTCCTTTAAGTTTTAAAGGCTATGTGAATATTTGTTTAATTTACAAGTAAGAAGAAGGATTATAAATTTAAATAAGAAAATTAAGTTATTTCGTCAATTTGCTCATTGTTTTAGACAAACATGCAACTTAGTCAAAATGACAAATTTTGCTTTAAGTTTATTTAAAGCGACTTTCAGCATATTGATCAAAAATTTAAAACTTGCATAGCATTCCGGATATTACTGTTCAAAAATGCATAGTTCCTGGCGAAAATTAATTTCCTTGTGATATAAATCATTAAACACATTTGGTTCATTAGTATCCTCCTTAATATGGGACACATTTTTAACTTAAGAATATGCCTATATTCTATTTATTCTTTATAATTCTCGCCAGCAATTTAGATAAGTAGTGAATATATGAAGAAAATCGTATGCCAAGAGCCGTAAGCCCATAAATGTATCTTAAGTTTCTAATGGTAGAACAGCTATTACAAAAACTTTATTGAACTTTTAAAGTTTGAGTAAATTAGATTCGATATCATGGTTATTTTATCTAATTCAATGTAAATATTTGGTCTGCATAACTTCTCCATTTCTTCAAATTAGATTTTTTACTTTTTTAATACTTGCAATTGTTCGTTTCCTTAATACCATTGAAATTTTTTGTTTGCAAATCAGGCATTTTAATGCAATTTAAATCACACTTCATTCAAATTTCAATTTCATCGATAAAAACAACTGAAGAGAATAAAAGTTTTAAATTCGAAAGAAGAAGTTTATAAAATTTACTTTGCCAACAAAAACAACTTAACAAAATAACCAAAACTTTTTACCAATAATAATCAAGGGAAATGCAATATTTCAAAATTCTTCTAAGCGCTTCTCAAGCAGCACTTCTCACTTAGCTGCAACAAAATAAAACTATAAAGAAATGAGTAAGAGAACAAATACAAAGTACACTGATCATATTTTTTTGATATCCTAAGATTTTTTTTTTGGTTTATTTATTGTATGAAAAAGTGCTGAAATTCCTAAAAACATTATTTTATTTACCTATTGTTTAACTTTTAGTACAATTAAAAACACTAAAACTGTATTATTTTTATGATTGATTTATAAGTACATAATAAATTAATTAAATTGACAACTTCGTTGTCCTAGCTCTACTTGTGGACTGTAGCCTCTACCAAATTATTAAAAATTTTTATGCCCAGCCAAATATGCTGAGCCACCCAAGTGGCATCCGGTGGCAAAAACTAATTTCTTGTTAGTTTGCTTACATTGCGTCTTGTGTGCAACAATGTAAGCAAACTAACAAAATTTTGCTGACTTCTTAAATGAGGTTGATTAACCGTGGGAGCAAAGTCCACGGTTAATAAACCTCAAAGTTAAACAAACTCCCGGCGAAAAAAAGTAATCATAATTTTATTTGCAATGGTAATTTAGCTCTGACATATACAATTTGATTAAATACAAATAACTGACATGTTTTTAATTCAATTTAATTTTTATGTTGAACTTAAGATTTAATTGGTATACCATCAAATTATGACAAATATTTATAATTGCTTATATTTTAGTTGATACACATATTATTTTTTTTTGAAATCTTGTATAATTTTTTTTTTTTTTGGATTAAATATTATATTAGGCTTTAAAGAAAATTTACTTTAACTACGTATAAAATTTTTGCTAACTAAAATTTAACAAAATTTGAAATAAATAATTTGGCAGAAAGCTTTGAATATAACAAAATAGAAAATTATCTAGAAATTTGATGGTAACAAGTAGAATTCTACATTTATTTTTTCTATATAAAATTGTAATTATAACAAGTCCACAAGAATTTAATGTTTGAATTTGGAACATAAGAAATACTGGTGATTTTAATTAAAAAAAAAAAATTATTAAAATATGCTTACAATTGGATAAAATTAAAATAAAATGTTGATAAATTGTACTGTAGTAATTGCGTTAAGTATTTTTTTAAAGATCTTCGTTAAATGCAGAAACTCTGTCCCCAAGCGCTTTTCTTCTTTTGCTGACGTAGTCAGTAGTCCATAAATGCGGCTTAGCATCCATAGCTGTTAGCTCTGAATTCCGTGCTGCCCTTTCTAGCAGACGTGAGTGTCGACATTTTATGAAGATAATGCAAATTATAAGCAAGCATACTGCACATACAATTGCGATCATAATTATCCAAGAACTAGGCATCCAAGTATCCGCGTCGTTCCATGACTCCAATTCGTCTTTCATAATTTTTTGTAATGTTGCGATTTGAACATCTGTTGTCGGAGATTCTATCAAAATTTGAGGCGGTGACAGGTCCGCAAAACTTGCAATGGATGATACATTAAAACTAACAGTATAGTTCGTAGAACTTTGTTTATCGATTAGTACTTCATGCTTCTCGTTTACAATGGAGCAGGTGGTCAACGAAACAATTGTTGCAGTTGCGACCACGTCCTGAGGAGTACTGTTATCACATTCTGCAATTAATTTTTTCTTGAGTATATTTAAAACCAGCACTAAGTTTCTTCCAAAAGGGTACACTCCATCGTTCGCTTTTTTAACACGTGTTGAACAATTTGTTCTTATAAATGATATATTTGATTTTAGTATGGCTGCTGTACATGAGTGTAAAGGGTTATGATGCCACGTCTCCAATATATCCTGGTAAGAAGGGTTAGTGTCTTGAATAGGTACGATTTGTGTTTTATTTTCATTATCTACAATTATGCTCTGTATATTTTTGCCATTCTCTAGTATGATATACTGCCCATCATTATCAGGTGTACTGACAATAGTATACTCAGTATATGTTGCAGTGTGAATTATAGGAATGGTAAATGTTACAACAACGAAGTCATTTTTAATTGTTTTAGCTGCTTTGTTAAATAGAAACCAGTCCTCAGGGTTGGAAACGGACGGTAGTTTGCCTTGCGTACTGTAGTTTTGAATAAATTGCAGAAGCTCGCTTACTGGTCGTATATTTATAATGTTCTGATGTACGTTTAGAACTGAAGTAATTAAAAGTTGGATATTAGACCCATAATCAATAATTTGCTGCTCCAAATTTAATAATTGTTGTTGTTTGTATAGATCATCAATGTGTAATTCTACCTCTCGATGTTCTAAGTTAGTTAGATTAAAGATGATTTGTCCAATTTTGGTTATTTTATTTCGAGCAGTTCTCATATCCTGTTCTAGTTGATGAAGCTGAACGGTTTGAAATATAAGACCTCCGGCCATGAGAATATGTGGAGAATATTTGATTAATGTCGACACTAGGGGAGCCATACGCTCCGCGCGCTTGGTCTTCCTATATGAAGACAATAGTTTTGTCTTGACATTGGCTGATGTTGCTCTTATACTTTCTTCAATGGTGTTGCAATGTTTATTTAGAGAAGATTCTTGGTTTAGGTGAATGGTACTGCAAAATTTACGAAAGTCTTCAATTTGAGTGTCGATAATTTCTATATCACGGGTTAAGTTGAGTTGCGTTGTCACTGAGAATTTAAGTTCGGATTTGAGAAGTGATATGTTTCGATCGGTAAATATGTGAATCCCTGAATCAATCTTATAAAAGCGGAACCCTGATGTTAGATTCGGCAAAATTATCATGAAGCAAAAAAGCGTTGTTAGTAGGGCATTAGTTCTTTGCTTGAGTCGGTTGCTCCTTCTCAAAGTCTGAGTTGTTTGCTTTCCGCTTGTTTTTGTCGTCTCAGAAATAGGTGGTATGGATGGTGAAACTGCTTTTGGTTCTTCAACATGCAGGTACTCCTTTTCTTCCATCACTAAAGGGACTAATGAGTTTGTAGCACGATGAATGGTATCATGATTTATGGTTTTGATATCAACTCTTCGTGTTATGTTTGTTACGTCTGGGTAACATTTAATCACTTTCCCCATTTTCCATTCATTTGGCTTAGAATTTGGATCTTTTATTAGGACAACATCTCCTACATGAATTTTCCTGTTGTTCTGTTTCCACCTATACCTCTTTTGAAGCCAATATAGATATTCCTGCTGGTATCGTTTCCATATTTGTTGCTGGATGTCATGTACCTGAAGCCATCGTTTCGTTACAGGTCCAGCTTGTGTTGGCATTATATCTGTTGAAATATTTTTCATTTGCCGTTGAGTGATCAGTTCGAAAGGTGTTAAAGCTGGGGCTTCAGATGGATGTTGAGGTCCTGGATACAATGGCCTACTGTTCATGAATCCTTCAATACGACAGAGCAATGTATTAAACTCTTCCATTGTTATTTTACTTACAGTATCCATTCGTCTAATGAAATACTTCATTGTTTTGACTGCTGCTTCACATAAGCCGTTGAAATTGGGACTGTACGCCGGAGTAAGATGCCATGTTATTTGCTGAACTGCTTGTCGACCTTTACATTCCCCTTTAATTTTTTCCCAAGCGTCATGAATTCGATGTTTCGCCCCAATAAAATTTGTACCATTGTCACTTTGGACACTCTTAGGTACTCCTCGCCGACTTGTAAACCTTGAAAAGGCAGCCAAAAAATTATCAGTACTTAGATCTGACACTAGCTCCAAATGTACTGCCTTAGATGATAAACAGGAGAATACTGCCACCCATACTTTTATGGACCTATCAAACTTGAGAAGACTAGGTTTTACATTAAAAGGTCCAGCTAAATCGACAGCGATGTGACTAAAACTGGGTGAAAAATTTATTCTTTCGGCTGGCAGATTGGACATTTTAGGCTGTATAGGACGGGCTTGCCACCTGATGCAAGTAATACATATACGAATCCACTTTTTAATTCGACTTTTTAATTTTGGTATCCAATATTCTGAACGAATAAGTCTTTCTGTGAGGCCAATTCCACTATGACCATGCTCTTCATGAGTACTTCTTATAATAAGATCAACTAAATGACACTTGGTTAGCAAAATTGGATGTCGTTGGGCTAAAGGAATATCGGCTGCTTCTAATCGTCCACCAACCCGAAGAATCTCGTGTTCATCTAAAAAAGGATCTAACGAAGCCAACCAATGTTTATCTGGTAAGGCTTTCCTGCTCCGAATTATCTTGAGCTCACCCTTAAAAACTAATTTCTGCTGTGTTCTAATTAGACCAATTTTTGCATCTTGGATTTCTTTGGCAGACAATGCTGTGAATGTTATGTTTAATGGGGCTGCCTTAGACCATTTATTGTTTCCTTTTTGTCTTGAGGTTTTAACAGCCGCTTTCAGATTTTGAATATATCGTCTGCAGAACGCGCTTATTCGTAACAATTTGGTCAAACTTGAATATTTCTGTACAAGTGTGTTATCAAATTCTTGATTATCATTAAATAGAACAGTTGTTTTTTCTATAAAAGGGGTAAGAGGTAAGTGTTCATTTTTCATCCAAGGTGGTCCATTAAACCATAGTTGGCATTGAAGAAATTGATGAGGAGTTAACCCTCTTGTAGCAGGATCAGCAGGATTGTCAACAGACTTTACATAGTGTAAATTTTCTGGTTGTATTACCTTCAGTATTTTAATTACCCTTCGTTTTACTGATTTATTTATAGTTTCTTTCTTATTTCTGCACCATGCCAGTGCAACTTCAGAATCCGTATATGCGGTAAAGCGAACTGCTAGGTCAGAGA
Source organism: Acrocera orbiculus (assembly GCA_947359355.1). Taxonomy (NCBI): domain Eukaryota; kingdom Metazoa; phylum Arthropoda; class Insecta; order Diptera; family Acroceridae; genus Acrocera; species Acrocera orbiculus. The sequence goes on from OX375757.1 coordinate 27,974,746, forward strand.
AGCAATTTTTTACGCTTTGATATAGTTGAGTTAGTAGTAAAATTCCTTCTAGTTCCATCTTGGGAATAGTGCATAGCTTACTTTCCAAATTAGTCTTAGTTTTCAAAGGGGTAACTCTTCCTTTTGCAGCAATTAGTTGAAGCTCAATTTTATTATTAACTTTTATGCGGCTATAGATGACGGCGGCATATCCTTCCCCACTGGCATCACTGAAACCTACCAGCTCTAATTCCGAGTCCTTGGTAAATTGCATCCATCGCACAATTTCAACCTTTTTCAAAAGCTGTAACGATGAAACACAGCTCATAAATTCTTTTTTAGAATTGCAGTCAATATTATCATCCCAGTCCATGTTTTGCTTCCATAAATTTTGCACAATTATTCTTAGCTTCATGACTACAGGAAGAAGCCATCCCAAAGGATCATATAAGCTCGCAGTGGTAGATAATATTTCTCGTTTGGTAAATACAGTAGTTTGATGCTCTTTGACATTAAACGTAAAAACATCCTTTGAAGGTATATAAATCAGTCCTAGTGTTTTTACAGTGAGGTTGTCCCCACCTAGTATTATATAAGAATCTATTTTATCTTCAGGAGGTATTTTCTCTAAGACGCGAGGGTCATTTGCCATCCATTTTGTAAGCATAAATTTACCGGCCCGCAATGTTCTGGTAATCTTCTCAATTTCTTCCTGGCATTCTTCAATTGAGTGCGCTCCATAAAGTAAATCATCCACATAAAATCCTTTTTTGATTATATGAACGGTTTTTTCGTCTGGAGCGTTATCAATAGCGCATTGGTGTAATGGTCGTATGCTTTGCCATGGGCTGCAATCACAACCATATGTGACGGTATTCAATTGGTATTCACTTAATTGGGCGTTTCGGCTTGGTCGCCATAAAATCCTTAATTTGCAGCAATCGTTTTTATTCAGTAGAATTTGTCGAAACATTTTAGTAATGTCACTAGAGTAGATATATTTAAACTGTCGCATGCGAGTGATTACATCAAATATGTGAGTTTGAAGTTTTGGACCAGCATGAATTTGGTCGTTTAAGCTTACCCCAGACGTAGTTTTTGCACTGGCATTGAATACATTGCGTAATTTTGTGGTGATAGCATCTTGCCGCAGAATACCCATATAAGGAATGTAATATACTTCCCCTGTTCTGTTACCTTGTTGGTTTAAAGCAATCTCAGTCATGTGTCCCAAGTCTATATACTCTTTCATGAAGTCATCACTCATTTGCTTAAGTTCTTGATTCCTTTCCCACCTTTTTTCCTGTGTTAAAAAATATCTGAATGCATTGTTGTACGAGTCCCCTAGAGTGGGAGGATCCTTTTTAAATGGTATCGGCACAACGTATCGGCCACTTTCGTCTCTAAAATGTTTTTCCATAAAAAGGCTTTCGCAAAATTCATCATCTAGTTGTTCTTGTTCTTCTCTAGAGACTGGCATGTCCCAGAAGTCTATTAATTGTTTTTCCAGCTCGGCTAGTGTTACATGAGTGGATACAACTGGACAAATGTTTTGTGTGACTGGTCCGGAAATGATCCATCCAAGTTTTGTATTTTGTAGAAGCAAGCCATCTACCTTTTCTACTCCTTCTTCAAATAATTCTGGTAATATACCAGAACCTAATAACATGGGTATTTGTGCAGATTTATAAAACTGAGGGTCAGCTAGTCTCCTGCCATCCTTGGTCCCGGAAAAGGTTCCAGAAACGGCACTTCGAGAAGTTATACTTTTGACTATCAGTGCTGTTATCTTGACGGTAGTTTCATTTGAAGGGTTTAAATTGATTTCTAGAGTTGCTTGTGCTCGCACATGGCCACTAATGCCGTCTATACCCATCGTTTGTAGTCGAATTCTTCTCTTTGGAAGGTGTAGTTTTTGTACAAGGTATTCGGATACATAGTTTGCCTGGCTGCATTGGTCAATTAAACATCGTACAGGTATCAATTCTCCCTCTTTTGTTTTGATTTCAATAATTGCGGTGGGCATAATAACCGATGATGAATTAGTAGTTGGATTATTTGTTAAGTGTATGCTCGTAAATCGTTGTTTGTTGATATCAGTTGTTAAGGCTTTATGCATCTCTGTTATGTGGTGTTCCTTACATCCCGGCACTTTACATATTAAATATTCACGTGAGCGGCATCGAGGTTTGATTGAACTAAATTTATGTTTCACGCAGTAAAAACATACCTTGTAACGTCGAAGTAATCCTAACCGGTCTGACGAATTTTTGAATTTATCACACTCTAATATTTGATGTGTGTTATTTTCACATATTAAGCATCTGATTTTATTCTCCTTAGAGAGTGAAGTTGCGTGTACCCGAGTTGTATTTTGATTAGCCTTTCCTTTTATTGTTACCACGTGAGGCTCATTAAGAATAGATTTAGGAGTATTGTTGTACTCATTGCTCAAAAAGCTAGTAAGTTGAGTAAATGTAGGTATACTAGTTTTATTCTGGAGAGAATCAATTAGACGACTTTTATGTGGTTCCGGCAGGCGATGAACACAAATCATAGTTACTAAATTCGCAAGTGTGATTTTCTCCCTTTCTAAATTTGCGTTTATACCTTGAATATCACAAAGATATTGCAGTATGGAATCCCGATCACGTGGTATAATTTTAGCGTCATAGCAGAGTGTTTGGATACACGCCTCAAGAAATTGTTTTGGGTTTTTAAACCGATCATCTAAAAGAGCCCATGCGATGTCGTAATTTTGCTCGACGACCATGAGAGATGAAATAGTTTTCTTAGCTACGCCGGTTAATTTTTCAGTTAAGATGTGAAAACGATCAATGATTCCAAGGCGGCTTCTCTCCATAATGGAATTGAAAATAGATTTAAAATGCTCATACTCAATGATGTCTCCACTGAAGTTTGGTATTTTTACTTCGGGTGCTCTAGCGCGACTTAACGCTTGATCACTGTTTTTATCGGCAATCGCTTCTAAAGCGCGAATGAGAGCAAAATTGGTGTCATACGGTTGGTTTGAATTTGATTGCCCTTTTTCATAATTTAATTTATTTGCCGGGCTTGTACCTGCATCATTGCTAACTGGTATATTGAAGCTTTGCTTTTCTTGTGGAGTATCCAAGTGAGAGGCTTGTTTCGATGTGAATGATTGCATTATGGTAACAGGTTGGAGGTTTCCGTTAGGCAGTTGTATAAAAATTGGTTGGCCCGGGTTGGATTCAAATCCGTTTACAATTGACTGAGGGGGTGTTACCAGCGGTGGTTGGGGGGCTGTCACATTCAGCGCATGACGCTGGTCTAAATCTAATGAATTAGTATGGTGGTGCGTTTCATGATTTCTGCCCTCAGCCATAGATGGTATGTCTGTTTGTGGATTTATTCCCGCCACCTGGATGTTAAGATCTTGAATTCCTTCTTCACTTGAAATTGTATTTTGTTCGGGATTACTTGGAGGATCGTATTCAGCTTGTCCACTGGTAGAGGGACGAGTAATTTTAGGTATATCCAAAGCGGGCTTATCCTCGCGTTTGTTTACATGTATTGCCTTGAGTTCCGGAGAAATTTTAAAAATGAAGGTTCTTGTTTGATATATAACCTCATTACCCGTGCTTAGTAAGTCATCAGCAAGTGTTAAATCAATATCTGCCTTGGATAATTCCTTATAATAGTTGAGAATTTGATGTTCCCATAATTTTAGATTGTCTAAGCACTGTGACAATCTTTCTATGCTTCTTTTTTGTGTACTTAATTTCTTGACATTTGTGAAGTTTGTTGCTAATAAATCCACGACTTCACGTAGTGATTTAAGGGTATCTTTCGGGTCAGCCATATTTAAGCAAAGGGATTGCGTTTATCAAAAAACGTCTTACAAAAGCAAACGTAGAAGGCGTTTTATCTAAAAACGGCTTACAACAGCAAACGTAGACTGCGTTTTCCAAGAAACGGCTTACAAAACCCAACGTAGACTGCGTTTTATCTAAAAACGGCTTACAACAGCAAACGTAGAAAGCGTTTATTCAAAAACGGCTTACAAAAACCAACGTAGACTGCGTTTTATCTAAAAACGGCTTACAATAGCAAACGTAGAAGGCGTTTTGACTAAAAACGGCTTACAACAGCAAACGTAGACTGCGTTTTGACTAAAAACGGCTTACAAAAACCAACGTAGACTGCGTTTTATCTAAAAACGGCTTACAACAGCAAACGTAGAAAAAACCAACGTAGACTGCGTTTTATTTAAAAACGGCTTACAACAGCAAACGTAGACTGCCTTTTGACTAAAAACGGCTTACAAAAACCAACGTAGACTGCGTTTTATCTAAAAACGGCTTACAACAGCAAACGTAGACTGCGTTTTGACTAAAAACGGCTTACAAAAACCAACGTAGACTGCGTTTTATCTAAAAACGGCTTACAATAGCAAACGTAGACTGCGTTTTATCTAAAAACGGCTTACAACTGCGTTTTGACTAAAAACGGCTTACAAAAGCAAACGTAGACTGCGTTTTATCTAAAAACGGCTTACAAAAACCAACGTAGACTGCGTTTTATTTAAAAACGGCTTACAACAGCAAACGTAGACTGCGTTTTGACTAAAAACGGCTTACAAAAACCAACGTAGACTGCGTCTTATCTAAAAACGGCTTACAACAGCAAACGTAGAAAGCGTTTATTCAAAAACGGCTTACAAAAACCAACGTAGACTGCGTTTTATTTAAAAACGGCTTACAAAAACCAACGTAGACTGCGTTTTATCTAAAAACGGCTTACAACAGCAAACGTAGACTGCGTTTTGACTAAAAACGGCTTACAAATGCAACGTAGACTGCGTTTTATCTAAAAACGGCTTACAATAGCCAACGTAGACTGCGTTTTATCTAAAAACGGCTTACAACAGCAAACGTAGACTGCGTTTTGACTAAAAACGGCTTACAAAAGCAAACGTAGACTGCGTTTTATCTAAAAACGGCTTACAAAAGCAAACGTAGACTGCGTTTTATTTAAAAACGGCTTACAACAGCAAACGTAGACTGCGTTTTGACTAAAAACGGCTTACAAAAACCAACGTAGACTGCGTTTTATTTAAAAACGGCTTACAAAAACCAACTTGGATTGTGTTAAGGTAATATTTTCTAATAATAACTGAAATTGAAAATATATACCTTATTTATACTAGATGATGCACAATTCAGCAACGTGACTTTTGAGTTTTCCTGTTTTCCTTGATTTCCCACTTTCACTTGTAAAATGTTTTTTTTTTTTTTACAATCAAAAAGAATTACTATTAGTTATTAAGAATTATTAAGAAGAATTTAAAAAAAAACAACTAGACTTTTAACATATTTTCAAATATTATCTTTATTTTATAATTGTTTATGTTTTTTGACCAATTTTAAATAAAATATAATAGTAAAAGATTGAAACTAAAATGAACAATCGACTTAAATAATAAAAATGTTTAGAGGATTTTTATTTTAAAAATGAGCTTATAGTAAACTTTTTTAATTAAACGTGGTTTAAATGGTTGGTTTTTTAAAAAAATGAGATTTTAGTACACTTTTTTTTTTTTTTTTTTTTATTAAACATGGTTTAACTTAACACAAATCAGAAAACAAAAAAAAACCAAACGCGTCACGCTTACTAAAATAATGCAAATCTTTGCTCGAAGGACCACTTGTTTAACTTTTAGTACAATTAAAAACACTAAAACTGTATTATTTTTATGATTGATTTATAAGTACATAATAAATTAATTAAATTGACAACTTCGTTGTCCTATCTCTACTTGTGGACTGTAGCCTCTACCAAATTATTAAAAATTTTTATGCCCAGCCAAATATGCTGAGCCACCCAAGTGGCATCCGGTGGCAAAAACTAATTTCTTGTTAGTTTGCTTACATTGCGTCTTGTGTGCAACAAGACTTCTTAAATGAGGTTGATTAACCGTGGGAGCAAAGTCCACGGTTAATAAACCTCAAAGTTAAACACCTATAATTGCTATTTTGAAATCCTTTTCAGCACTTTTTAACGAAAAGTTTACTCATTACAAATCATTAATCAAACTTTAAAATTTTGCATTTTTAAATGTATAAAAAGAAATGTGTGTATAATTGACAAAAAAAGGTCAAAACTGTGCACTAAACTACTTTCATACAGTGAACATTGCGTTTCTGAAAACTTAAGCATTTTTAACAGTTCCAAAGAGAAATATAACTCACTTCTTTAAAAGTCGACTATTATCAGTTCCTTTTTTGATTTATTAGAAACTCTTTGCACTTGGCTGACTTCATTTGAATTTTTTGTGCTAGAACTTTGGAATATTTAAACACAAAACTTAAGTTTTTTATATTTTGAACCCTTTCAATACCTCTTAATGATGACAGCAGCTTGATGAATTCAGTGGAATTACAAGAAATCTCTAATGTAACTCACTGAGCGTAAAACTTTTTAAATTGTTTTGTAAATTATGCCAAAACCTTTCAATAATTAAAAGTAGAAAGAAGCTCATTATAAGGACACCAAGTTAAGCGTTAAATATCTTAGGATCTTTTACAAAGAGCTAATTAATTAAAAGAAAAATATTCATCATATTGGAACACTTGAAATGTTATGAAGTGCAAGTCTAATGCCTGGGACTCACTAGCGTTTAGCGTGTGGAGACGACTTAGCACAGTAAAAATGGAGAGTTTTTCTAAATACCAATCAGAATGGACTCACTAGTATGTTACTGTTGTCATTGACAGAAAGCAAAATGCCATAGTGACAGTTCGATTTATGTGATTTATATATTGTTATTTGCTTTAAAGTAAAATTTCCTTTATATTTATTTAAAAAAGTTTTTATCAAGTGTTATTAATTTATGCTATATACCAATTCAGTGGAGAATAATGGACTCATTAGCATTTAGCGCTAAATTTTGTGCCGCTAAGCGCTAGTGAGTCCCAGGCATAAGGGTCATATTTATGGAACTTTTCATTCAAAAGGCAAAAAGCTACTTTATTTTTGATAACTGCAAACTAAGTGTAAGGTGACTTAATTTGAGATAAAAATAGAATTGTAGCTTCAAATCAAATGTAATATTTGCAGTACTTAGCTTAGTAATATTCAGCCTTATATTATTTCTTAAAATTTATTATTGTCCAACTGGAACAGTTTTTAATATTTTTAAAACAAATTATGAACTAAAATTTTGATTGTTTTAAAAATGAAAAGATTAATTTTCTACTTTTTTTGTAGTTGAAGTGAAATTATAATCTAAAATAATTTCTCTTTTAAAGTAATTTCTTGAAAGGCAGTTGCACTATGTAATTTTTCACATCACCTTCCATGTATGTAATAAAAATCACTAATAATTTGATGAAATTATAGTTCATTAAAAACAAATTTAATTACCATTTTAATGCTTATCGTATTTACATCAAAAAGTAATTTTGCAGAACTTTAAAACTATTTTTCTCTTTTTCACATAAAACTTTAAAAACAAATTTTATTTGAATTACTAGAGCTAAACTTCGTAAAATAAATAACTTATAAAGAGTAAAATTCACTATTGCTAATTTAAAAGAGATTGACTCAAAAGACAAGAATTCTTCAAATTACAACAAATTACAATTAGAACAAAAGAAGTGAAGCTTTTAAATTTGGAGAGCCAAAGAACAAAGAGTACGTTTTGAATTCCTTCATAGAATATGAAGTAAGGATGACTTCAAACAAAATAGTTTATGTATGCATGCCGAATATTTGTCATTATTTTAACTAGAAAACAATCTTCTGGTGCCCTTCAATAAATGATTATCATATTCGAAGCTAGTTTTAAGTATCTATAGAGTTATCTAACGATTTATCTTAAAGAGGTGATTTTTTTACACTACTTATCAATATTTAGTGGTTACACAAGATTTTTCTGTCCAATAGTCTAAGTTATTTACAATAATTAAATTAATTGATAACTCCAGTTAAAGCTTTCAATCCGAGGAATTCATTTCCTTTTCGAAGCAAACAAAGTTTTTAAAAATTTAATAAAATTGTAAAACAATATTCTAAAATTAAGATTAAAGTATGGTTTCTGTGAGCCAAAACGATGGTTTTACAATCCTTAAAACAACTACAAATCTCTTTAGGCAAACGTACATATGTTAGTTTTTTCTATAAAATTCTAACTATGTGAACAACCAATGCTTAACCAATAACGCGTTAATAGAAAAAAAGTCTAGTTTATACTTTTGATGATTTTGGAAATTAAAAAAAAATGAAAATAATAAAGTGATAAAATGATTTCTGCTTATATCTGACTATGTGTACAGTTATTTCTCCGGGTATGATTTTTTCGGACATTGAAAAAGTCAAAATTACACTAATTTTTATTCAAAAATCAATTTTAAATGTTCTGCATAGAAAAACATTTAGTCAAATGAGTTGAAATATTAAACATAATTTTTAATGTAAAAAAAGTTTTGAACATTGTGATTTGTTTTTAAGGCAGTTGTCAAATGAAGATTTTTTTGCTTTTTATTCCTCACTAACCTAACAAAATAAAAGTTTCCTTTAACCTTAAAAGAAAAAAATTTGCTTTCAGACCCTTAGAGAATCTCAGTTTCGTTAAATTTTAGATTCAATAAAACAAAAACCAAACAAATGAAATAAAGGAAAAGAAAGCTTTCCTCTGCAACTAGCAACAAAGAAGTTGAAAATGTTTGTGCTTAGAGAGTTACATTGAAATCTTTTCATTACTTTATTGAGTTTATGAAGTGATCAGTGAGTAATTATAAAACGGTTTTTGAAAGTGTAGAAAATTTCTACTTTATATTGAAAGGAATAGTGAGCACAAGCATAAAATATTCAAATGAATTCAGCCAAGTGTTAAAGAAACTTCTAATAAATCTAAAAGGAAAGTGATATTTTTCAAAGTGATGATGGCTTTCATGCGTTTTTAAGAGAGACGAGTTATATATTTTTTTAATTTAATTTGCTAAGAATGCAATGTTTAGTTATTAAAAGTGGGCTTATGGCTTATATTACAAGGATAAATTTTAATAAGAATTTCAAAGATTAAGCTTCAAAGAAAACTCTGAACACATTTTTTAGAATTGAAGCACATTTTTAGATAAAAACTGAGAAAAGGAAATTATTTGAAAAAATTCTTATCCATTTTGAATAAAACTTTCTTATGTGCTTTAGAAAGTAAAATTTAGAGCAAGAGAAAAATCTCATGGAATTCCAAATTGGGACATTTATAGTCTCCTTTTAGTAATTGGCTACAGAATTTTACATATAGAATAAGTTGTATTTGTTATCTAAACAAGTCCTTCTTCTTTAACACTAATTTTACACAAGCTATAGAAATAATATTTTATACATAAAACTCTAAAATTTGTTTTAAATTTCATTAAATTTATAAATGAAGCGTTGTCGTATGGAATAAAATTGTCAAACAAATGTAATTGAAAGTTGAGAGAATGGAACAGATATGCATCCCAAATATTTTGATTGATTTAAAAAGTTTTCATATCACTGAATCTTGCTGTTTATTTAAATATTTTTTTAAAATGGAATTCTGATAAACCTGAAATTTAATTCAAATAGAAAAACAAAAATTAAAGGATAATTTGCTGCGCTTTGTGACTGATTTCCCAACTGAAAAAATTATTTTTCCCTGTTGATATGCAAAACAAATCAAAGCTATTTATTATCTTCGATGCTATACAATTTTTATTTTTTTAGCTTATTAAAAAAGTAAAGTGAAATTATTTAAATAAAGGAAAAACGAAATTTACATTAATACTTTGAATTTATGCACCCAATATTTTTGAATTTCCTTATTTTTTAAATTAGGATTCAAAATTAATTTGAATTTTTAAATGTAACATATTATTTCTCAGATATTTTATTTTTTTATATCAATATTCAGAATAGGATTTTGATAAATTTTCGAAGAAAACCAAAGTAAAATTTATGTTTATTAGATTATAATAACTAGACGGAATTACCCGTTTAAAAAAGGAAGCAATCGAAAACGTATTATTAACAGAAAGCTTTTTAATATAAGCAAAATTAAATTGTATTATTATTTGTGAAACAAATTATTTGAAATGAGACCAAAAATTGAGATATAAATATTTCAAAAAAACCCCAGCTTTCTAAAGAAAAATGCATACTCGAGGGTAAATTATTGTTTTAAGAAACACCAAATAGAATAAATGAACCAGGATTACCTATATAAATATATTTGTTCAAAGATTTTTAGTTTATTTTCAGGAAACGTCAAAGATTTTATTACAAAAACTGCTAAACGTATAGCGTGTGCACCTAGTTAATTCCATTTGATAAATTACATATGATGTAATCTAAATATTAGATCATCCTTTAAAACTAAAGAATACCCGACTGGAAATTAGTTAAGGGAAACCTAAACTTGATCCGGATTGGATCAGATTATACTTAATTAAATGCTTTGGATCAATCCTTGATCAGGAACTGATCCAGAAATATTTACAATTGCAGAAAAGACTTCGATAGATTGATAATTGCCTTAATAAGGTTTTGACTATTTCCCCTGGATCCATACTGGGTCAAGATCTCTTATCAACGCCTTAATACAGACTGAATTCTTTCCGCTGATCCAATCCTGATCAGAATTGTATGAAGTCGATCTTATTGCGATATATTTGGTTTCACTTGATCAGGGACACATCAAGATGCCGCAATGGAGCCTTAATAGAGAATCGCAAGTATATGTTGTGTTTTTTACTTGGGAAAATTAAACTTCATATAATTCGCACTTTTGCAATGAAAGAAGGATATAAATACTTTTGAATTAATTCAAAAGCTTTAACCTATATCACGGACATAGGTGAAAGGTAAGTATATAAATTTTATGTATTTTAGGACTTGGAATTTCGGGAATTTTAGGAATTTTAGGAATTTTAAGAATTTTGGGAATGGTTGGAGTAGTTGGAGTGGTTGGAGTATGTATTTTTTCTTTTGTTTACTTCATTGCTTGTTGTTTATTGTCTGTTTGTTTGGTAGTATGTATGTATAAATATATCAATTCATGTTGTGTGATCATTTGAAAATACTAATCTGAACTAGATCATAAAATTTGATCTATCTTGGATTTATATATTCGATCCAGACTGGATCAGAAAATTTAGTCGAGGTTGGATCAGGTAACCTGATCCGGCTAGGATCCAATGAGGCGTTACATTCCTGATGCTTCATGGATCAATAAGCTTGATCCAGAACGGAATACAGATAAGGGAAACTGGATCCATTCCTGATCCCATCCTTAACAATTTTCTAGTCGGGTATTTATTAAATATATCTGAAATTAAAGAATAAAATACTTAGCTTTGGTTTCAAATTTAAGAAGATTGTTTTATAATTGGCTTAGTAGCCAAAATATTTTAAGTCTGATTAAATTTGAAAATAGTTTTTTATCCATTGAATGGATTTTTATAAGTTTTTGTTTATTGCTTAGTAATGATAGTAGGGCAATAAGAAGTAGTTTAGTTTAAATACACTCAGGTCTTACAGAATGTTTAAAATTAGTTAATTTACGTAATTTTTGAAAATTGAGCTCTATATATTCTTTTTTAAAATATCCTATATTTTTTAAAGTTTTTTAGGATTGCCAACACAAAAACAAATCTATTAAAATTCTATTGCATCTATTTATGTAAAATTACTATTTTTTTCTTTTTACAATAATCATACATTTAGTTATATACAATTGCTATGACAATTTTTTACTAAATTTAGATATTTTAAATATACATTAACTACTTACAAAATTATTTTATGTTAAAGATTTCAGCACACTTTTGACGCTTTTTTATCATTTTTATTGAGAAGCAGTTTTCTTTTTTAAAAAGTTTTCCAGATTTAAAATAAATGTGACATAATTTTAAATATTTTTTCAGGTTAAATGAAAATTATTTATTAGAGAAAAAAAAATAAAAAAAGTTGGCGGATATGTTTTTGTTCAGAATATAATTTTTTTTTCTTCCTCTTTTTTATGTATTTGAATTAATTTATTTGCCATATTTGAATGATGGATATTCACAGTTTATAAACTTAAATAGTATCTGGCTTAACATCTTTGTATTTTGTTGCTTTTGTACCATTTCTGTTAATCTACCGGGTTGTGTAGATAACAGTTTTTATTAAATTTTATGGACTACCCTGCAGGCTATCATCACTTTCTAAATATGTAACATATGAATCTGTACTATCAGGATGATGGTGGTGGACTCCAGTATCTATTGGTGGACCATTCATTGATGGCGGCCCATGTGGTACTGGTGGCATTCCCCCTATATCATAGCCATGCATCTAAAATATTGAAAATAGTATTAAAGTTAGTGATAATCTAATAAGGTTATATTTTTTAACACTCTAAGTTCAAAAACTTAAAATAGTGATAAGATTTTGATCTGAAATTTGAGTTCATTTTTAAGAACAAAACCTGAGTAAGTGTTGAAATTATAAGTAAAATCTGCATGAAATTTAAAGCTAAAACCAGATTGAAGGAATAAAATAAGCTTTGAGTAAAAATAGAACTGTTTTAGTATTAGTTCAATATTTTAGGTTAAATTAGCATCAGACTTAATATAAGAAATAGGATTGAAGTAAAATTAAGTTAGAAGTTTAAGTTAAATCTATAATCAAAGCCTAATTTAGAATACGTTACAAATGCGGTGTCAAGTTAGGTTTTTCAATAGAAGTCGAAAAAGTTAATTTTTTACTAAATCTAATTTTACAGCATTATTTTTCTTACTTGAGTACATTTTATTTGGGTTAGATTATATATCTGGCTTATGCTAGTTACTTCTCTTCCTTCAAAAACTTAGCATATCCGAATTCGGCTACAAAGATTTCTAATTAGCTTAAGTATATGTACTTTGGTGATATGTTAAATAACACTAAATCTATTCTAACCCCTTTATCTAAACTTCAAGGTTTTGCTGGAATGAATTACATTACAACTTCTTACTAGGTACATTATTGATTTCTAACCAATTTTGATTTGTGATTTATTCAGAATACGGTGAAAATTTCTATTTTACTTAATGAAAATGTAGATTGAACATTTCTTGAGGCTAATTTCTATTAAAAACCGTCTAACTCAATAGCGATATTCAATTTGCATACAAATAAACTTAATCATACCTGGCTAACTAATTGCTGAAATGCAGGTGTATGTGTATTTACTGAACCATTATTATCAAGATCAGCATGTAAAGCAAAGTCAGATAGTGCTTTCCAAGGTGGTTGATATGTAGTCACCTCCAACCCGTGCAAATTGAGGGGCGAGTCATGACGAACTGGTGAACTGGCCACCATTGGTATTCCCTGCATTCCACCGTATCCAAGCTTTCGACCTTCCTATGTTAAATTTTTTAAATGTGTTTAATTTTAGTTCTCTTATAAAAAAAAATCATTTAAGTCTACCTTTTCTTGTTGCATTTGAAGTTTCATTTGAATTGTTTTCTTTTTATCTTTACATCTTTTATTTTGAAACCAAACTCGTATAACACGTGGTGATAAGCCGGTCATTTCAACTAATTGTTCCTTCATAAGAGCATCAGGTCTAGGATTAGCATTATAGCAAGTTCTATAAAATATGTAATATTTTAATCCAAAATTCATTATAGTTTTTACTTAATCTAAATAGCTAACCTTAGTGTGTGAAGTTGCTTTTCATTTAAAACGGTACGAACTCTGGTTGGCTTACCATCGCCAGATGGTCCTGAAGGTCTTTTATCTCTCATACTTTTATGTGATCCAGATTCACTGCCTGAGTCTAAAAATTAAATTAAGGGCTAGTTATTACTATTTTATTTGTTTTGTGTATGATGGCATTTTACTAGTCATTCATTTATCTATAAGTTATCTATCATATAAAGATACGCTTTAACGTTATCAGATGGATTTGGTGTTTTATTCATATTTAATGTTTTTACTTTCAGTTTAACACATCAATGGTATAATGGAAAATTTAAAAATTTCTCCCAAAATTGCAAGGCAATTATTTTCTTATGGAATTTTGCCAAAGTTTTTCATTGCTAATGTAAAAAATTACAAAGTTTTTCATTACAACATTAAACTGAACTAATTTTTAAAATATGTACATTATTAGATTCCACTTCCCAAAACTGTAAAGAGCATAAATTGTGTCAAGGGTAAAAAAGAGCAAAAGCAATTTTTGCTTTAGAGCTTTTACGATAAAAAAGCTTCAAATTTCAGAATTTCATTCCCGGCAAATGCTTGATAGCATACAGCCCGGCGAAATAGCGTGCGACTTACCCATCTGGCGATTGACGGATATTTCATGACATCCAGTTTTTCACGTCTTTTATTTTTATTATTGCAAATTTATTATTTATTATAATTAAAGTAAAATAAATTAATAAGTAGAGTAAAAAGCTACAAAATTTTGTTTCTTCTTTAATGGCATGCAAGGTAGCATGCGACCAGATACAACGGCGAATCCAAAAAATTTCTAAAAATCAGAATAGCTTCAAAATAAACTCTTTCTTTGCATTTTGATTGTAATTGAGTTTATATATGATATGAGATTATATGAATCTATTGGAGACAAGGAAATAAAATTAAGGCGAATTTAGCTCGCGAGGAATCCCATGCAAGAATAAATGAGGTTTTTTTCCTAATTTTTTGTGTTTTCTGATTTTCTCGAAAATATAAAATTTTATTATGTTTTCCAAAATTGAATTTTCGGATAGCGAAAGTAATGAAAATCTTTTAATAGGAGCTTTTTGTCCTTCTCAAATTTTCCGCTTCTTTATTATGATTCTGAAAAATACAATGCATCTGCATTTCATAAAACTTAAGATCGAGAAAGAAGATATCCAAATCCAAAAAGATTAAGAAAAAATTTTTAGAAGAAAATTAAAAGAAGTTAAAGAAAATCTTTCAATTTACCTGACATTGATCCTAATTCACTGGAATGATTATTATTACTTAAATTTGTATTATTATTATTATTATTTTCTAATGATGATACTATGCTAGTTTGTGAGGTTTTCTCGAGCACATCGTGGTCTTTTTTACAATACAAAGATCCTCCATCCCTAAGAGCAAATTCATCACCTGTGAACAAATTTTCTTATTGATTTTTTAATATATTAAAATTTTATTTATTACCTGGGATTAAAGGTCTTTCACATGCTGAGCATCGGAAACATTCTATATGATAGATTTTCGTTCTTGCACGCATAACAAAATCGTTTTTACTGAAAGAGCTGCCACATTTATCACATTTTGTACCAAATAATCTATAAAGAAAATTTTTGATAAGCTGATAACATATTTTTTTCTTGAATTTTTCTTTTAATAACTGGGGGCACACAGGCAATTAGAACTACTTTAATCAAGGAAAATTTTTTGTTTCTCTGAAAGCAAAAGCGCACAAAATAACCAAATTTTACTAAATATCACATATAACTTTTAGAGTATTTGAAAATCACATCTAGGTAAAGTGGCATATCGACAACAATTTAGCTATTAAATTTCTGTCTGTGGCTCTATTGTTCCCACAGGATCATATTCTATTAATTCTGTGAAAGTTGATTTATTTACAGGCTTACTTTTCCCTAAGTACTATGAACTTTAGTAATTAATTTCGATAGTTTAATCTTTACTACTGCTAATGCTGAAGTCAAAATACTAGGTTGTGAAAGTTAAATAAAAAATTTTTTCTTATTTTTTTCCCATCACTTAAACGCATTAAGTAGAATCCATTTCATAATTTCTTTTATATAGAAGTTCAAATATGACAAAAGAGACAACATTTTATTTGTCTTTTTTCATTTTGGTGTTAATTTTTTCCCTAAATTTGTTAATACATGAACAAAATTGCTAAATGTTATATCAAACTATTGAAAAACAAAAATATAAAAAATAAACCGTAAGCAACAAAATATTTGCTTCACTAATTATAAAGTTTTTTTCAAAACTCAAAACAAGCGTGAAGCATTAAGGTGTTAGCTTCCGCATTTAATTTTGATAAACTACTATTTTCTCTATGAAGACTTGTCATGTATTGTTGATATCAATCATAAAATGACTATACACGTAAGATATTAAATGACCTTCAACAGAAGTCGATACTGACCTAATAACCATAATAGCCCAATAATTATATTTCATAACACCTTACTTAAAGAGTGCAAATAGATACAAAAAAATTATGATTCTGGTTAGGTTTACTTAAATCATTTGCGGCTGCTAGACAAGTAAACGTTTGGTTAGCGGCTTAGTGTCATGAATATTGCCAGATGTTATTACTTGTTTTTTTTGAAAATAGTGGGCTAAAAAATTTATTTTTTGCTGTCTTGTCTTAGAAAACTTAAAGCTTTTGTGTGGTTGCTTTTGATTTGTAATTAATTGTAATATCAATATGAATAATTCCTATGTTGAAATTGTTGTGCACATTAATCTAACTAATGCTGGAAAACTTTTTGAATTTTTGAAACGAAAAGATCTAGATTGTCATTTTTTTTAAGAAATATGATATAAATACACTTAAAATTAAAAGAAAAATGAAAATTAACGCAAAGTTGTAATAAATCCGCTATTTCTGTCACAACAAATTTTTTTAAAGTGTAGCTTCACACAATATATCATGACTATATTAGCACGAAAATGAAATTATACTATGAAACTTCAGAGTTTTGTCAGTTTGTAAGAAGGTTAATATTTTTTAATAACTATAAGCAATACTTTCGATTGAATCAATTCAAGTACCTGAATTGTTTTCAATTATTTTCATCTTTTTAGAAAGGCTTGAATCCCAGAAAACTTATTAATTTTGTTCATATTTGGAAACGAAAATAAGACGCTGGTTATTACAACTGGGAATAATGTTCATGAACTAAGAATTTTTTAGTAAATATGATTACTTATTTCGCACATAGTTTGAACCTTAATGGCTTTTAATTTTTACCCTCTCTCCAACTACTATATTTCTATTTCTTTGGATTAATCTGGCAATAAAAATTTTCCTTTCATCTAAAAAAAACCGGAGAGAGTTTTATTAAGTCAGTATTCAAGTGTCTTCTGAATGAATTTTGCTAAGGAAATTTGTATTAAACTGAAGAAACATGATTTATCAGAGTAGCTGGGTACTTTCTAACTCTAAACGTGGAAAGTTTTAACCAAAATTTTAACAGTAAGACTAAAAAATGATTAAATATGAGAAAAACATAATTCAGAGGAGTTTGAAATGTTAATCTCAAAAAAAGATAAAGTTTAAATATAAAAAGTTGCAAAAAACTATTGTTTGCTTAGAGATATGCACCAGATCGAGATTGCTGAGCTTTAACTTGGTAAGCTAGCAATCAAAGTTAGTCTTAATAACCAGGATGCACGAAATTAGATAAGGAAATTCTTTTATTTAATCTATAGGCTACCAAAAACAACTTTAAATCATATTTTACGGGTTTTTTCAAATTTTGTATACTTGAAAGTCCTGAAATTCATTACAATCAGGGGCGGATTGAGGATTTTGGCGCCCTAGGCTTTAGAGCTCATACCGTCTTTATCATAAAATAAAACTGACGAAAGAATCAAGAATATTTAGGAAATTATTGAAACGATTTTTCATTTATTATAATGATCTCAACAAATCTGATTCAATATTCATCGGTATAGAGTTTTTCCTTTTTTTTCGCTTCACATCTTTTTCATATTCTTTTACTTCGGACAAATTCATTGCTTTTTTTCGAAATAATCAAAAGTTCCTCGAGTTTCAACAATAAGTGATATGAGTGAGTCATATAATTGAATGACAGTAAATATATCGTTGTTAAGCCCCGGTAATTTTTTGTTTACAGAATTTATCCGATGTAACAAAAACCTCCAAAAAACAGTCATAAAAGCCGTTTCCAATCTTAAGAGTTTTAATTGCATGCCTTTAACTTCACATATAACACTCGGTTTCTACTACTTGTCATCTTCTATCGCGTGCAGTGCAGTTAGAATTTTTTCCCAAAATTCATATAAACTTTGGCCTGCATCTGCACGAGCTGACCAATGAGTCGTTGATAGACTCTTTACTGTACCGTTTAATTCCTTTTTTTGAGAGAGATGAGTCTGAAGAATTTCCCAGCGGTGCGTTGATGCTGAAAAGTCTTCAATCTTCAGAATCTTCAGTTCATCGAATTAGCCCAATTTATCGGATAATTATTTTAATCTTTCTGAGAAAGGAGACAATTCTTAGCAGCCAACTAAAAAATCCGGTGTTTTTCTGTTCAAAAATCATGTTTTGATGTTTATAAAAGTTACGACCAAAAGGATTTTATCAATGAAATATATCCATTCTATAATTTATACCGTGATAAAAAAGTGAAAATTCTAATTATTTGGCGCCCTAGGCTGCAGCCTACGTAGCCTATACATAAATTCGCCCCTGATTACAAGTAAATTAGAACTAGAATTTTCTACTATAACTCATTTAAATATTGGTGGATAAGTAATTAAACATTCAAAAAGTTGCCATGTAAAATACTGCATTTTAAATACAATGGAAAAAAAACCAAAGCAAGAATTTCATTTATTGAATTTTGTTCCCACTGACTCAAAACTTTTGTCCAGATAAAGAAACTATAGCAAATTTCAAGTAAAGTAGGTACATTTTTATGCCTTACAACAATCCATATAAATAATAAAACAAACAAAATTTTATTTCTAATAATTGTTAATATAAATATGAAACTTACCTCACATAATCACGTTTACAATAGGTTTTTCCATCCCGGACAAAGCATGTACAACTTTCATCAAGGAATTGTCGGCATTCCTGGCATTTAAGGCAAGCTGCATGCCATTCTAAATCAGGAGCTACACGTAAAATATATTGGTCATGAATTTGACCACCACAGCCAACACAAAGCGAAAGATGTTGTTTTTCTAGAAAATTAAAAAAAGAAAAATGATAGTAAATTCAGTTCCGCATTTTTTATCTTAGTTTGTAATTTCTTCATTACTTATTTTTTAATTAAAATAATCGTGTTTACTATAATACTCTACTAAAATAAAAAAAATCTTAAACTGCTATTGTAATTTATACATTAGATCTTGTAGGTTTTTTTGCATACTCAAAAAGTGTTTTTAAATTTCTTTAAGTTGAGTTCACTTCAAAACTTCTAAGTAAATAAATTAATACCTCATATACTTAGCTTTAAAAATCATTTAGAAAATTCAAAAAGCGATCCAAGTAGAGTCTTTTTTTAGACACTTAAAACTTTTCCGTATGAATCCAATACGAAAATTCAATCAAACTGCAGCAGAGATACCACAACATTATAAATTTTACATTATCAACTTTAAAAGTTTTATAGAAGGTATTTACAACAAACATCTTTAAGAATTTCTATTAATCTAGATATTTATTGCTGGAAAATTAAGTTTTTATTTTATGTGAAAATTTGTTGTGATTCTCTAAAACGGGATTAGTATGAATTTCCTACGTCAAAAATTTTTCGTCATAATTTTTTTGATTCAATCTACTGATTGGCTTCAAAGTTTTCTCTACAATTTCAGAAAATTTAGCACAAAATATTTTTTAAATGGTAAGATGGTACCAAAAGGATTCAAAGGAAAGCTCTAGGCACTATGGGTAAAATGATTTTTTCCCCTATTTATTTATTATAATTATGTTCTGTACCAGCATGAGATTTTATACAATATTGACCGAAAAGCCAATATTATGACCAGATAAAATTCTGTGAGTCGTAAGAAATTATTTAATATTTAAACTATATATGCAGTACGGATCCAGCTAGACAAATGTAATGAATTTTCTTTTTTATTTCTAGCTCGGAATGTTGAAAATGAGAATTTAACTTTTTAGTACTTTTGACAATTGACAAAATTAAATTTTAAGGATACATTAATTCATAGTTTCATAACAAACCGTAATACACCAGAAAATAATTATATTACTTTTGACTAGATGACTACCTAAGCGGTCTTTTTAACAAAGTTTCTCTCGAACCTCTTAAAAAACTGATTGTAAAATACAACAATGACTACAGTTTTTTAGGTTTTTAAATCTTCATCTATAACAATTACAAATTAAAAGCAGAAATCCTAAAAATTCTTATAATTCGACTTCGTAAAGCAAAATGATGATCAATAACTTTTGTAAATTGCTAAACTCTAAGTGAATTTCATACGAAACAGATATTTGACCGCTGTTAATAAAGAAAAAAGTCAAGATAAACTGTATCAGGCTATTCAAAGCTATTAAAATTTTAAAATTTTTGCTGTATACAAACTTTGTCAAAGAACAATTATATAAAAATCATTTAAAACTTTAAAGTTTCTCGATAAAAGTAATAAAAAAATTTAATCATAAAATTTAAAAAAAAAATTCAAAAAACAATTTGGAATAATTACAGATTAGAATTTATTTCCCAAGATATATTTTAGTGCTTTATGTGGTGTTTATGTCGCCTAAATAGGTCTTATAGCAAACAGTGATAAGCCACTGCTTAAAAGTGCTAAAAAAATTTTTCGGTATTACAAATCGCTTTTTAAGGATTGTATTTATATTCGACACTTGCTATACATAGATAATAAATATATGTTATATACAAACGAACAACAAGTTTCCTTTGAGTCTCATATAGTAGAATTATTCAAGCTTTATGCTATAACATAAAAATGTGACAGGTATTTCGAGCACTCAACTCAAGCAAATGTTAATAGTTGTTTCAAATAATTGACTTTTTGATTTTCTAAAGAAGTTCTTAAGAATTCCTTAACTAAATCCTTTGCAAATCTTTATGTATTCACTTATAACCTCTAGAAAAATTCTTTGGAGCACATTAGAAAATTGTTAAATGGCTTCCCTTTGTACCCGTACCTAAACGTATAGGAATATTTTGTATTCCAGTTTCAATTCTGCTTTTTATCCATAAAAATTGTAATTAAATAATTTCGCTTATCAATTTTTTTCTACATTAACTGAACGCAATTAAAGAAGAATTAGGAATTCTGTATAAAAAATTATTAAATATTGAAGAGAAACTTTAATTACACATTCAATCAATATATCATGCATGAATTTATATTTGAATTAATTGAAAGTTCTATTCTTATCGGAGCAACTTTTACTTTCATATAAAAAACTTCATACAACATTGTTCGTGACAATTATAAAACTACCAATAATATCGTCAGTTTACTGCATAATATTGCCAGAAAAGCATTATCGTGTGGTCTCCCTCACATTATTATAATTGCTTGAAATAAATTTACTTTCTGTATTTTTTGTAATTAAGCTCAGTTTTAAGACAGAGTTGAAAAATTTCAAATTGTTTTATAACCAATTTCAAGCATTATTTAAGCTCGCAAATAGGACAAATGAAAAATGCTTCGTTATAAGATGAAATTTAGTGTTTTTGGTTTCGTAGCTTTCTGAAAAGGAGTTCAGTTAAAATTGCTTTTCCTTTTATTATTACAGTCACATATTTTGTTAAAAAAAAAGTCAATATAATAACTGCTAGCATGTTTTTAAAAGTATATTAAAAAAAGCATTCAAAAATATTTTTTTAAGTAAAACCTGGGAGCTTCTTAATTTGATTTCCTTTCAACACGATAAAAGTTCCATATGAGTCACAACAATAAAAATTTAGAATCCCGAAAAAACAAAAATTTACACTAACATACCTAAAGATGCGGATAATTTAAAAGTCCCTAAATTTTAAAAGCAATTTCCTATAGCTTATATATGTTTTCTACTTCAATACCCTCGCATTGGAATTTTTCGAGTTGAATTCTTTGTATTTATCTTAACACTGTATCTTACAAAAAATTCCACAACTCTTAAAAATTGTTCAAAATATTTAACTTCTAACCAAAAATCTAGGATATATATCTTCTTTAGTTGACATATTTGCCAAATTATCGACAAATTTGACCAAAAAAATTCCAAACAAAAAAAAACTATTCTTAAGATTCTGTATCCCCTTTTTTATTCCATCGATTTCTATTCTTATGAATTATTCATTAAGGCGGAGCCATTTGCGTTTTGTTGTTGATGTTTTTTTTATTGTTTCTTGTATTATAAATTTCTGCCGCCAGACATTTTTGTTAGTTGGGGTTCTTTTTATTAAAAGGTTTATATGGTTTAAATTTCTTTGGATATGAATATATATGTATGTAGTAGTGTATAGATTAGTATGGAGCTCTACAATGCGCAGACCCGCCCTATTAATTGTCATCAGCTTCAACGATTGGAGCTATGAACATTTTATTGAGCGTTATTTAGGGGAACCAAACTTTACAAAAAATTCAAATATCAACAATGTTTATATATGTGTAGCTTGTAAGTGTGTTTGAATTTGTGACATCTTATAACCTTAATTTGTTTCTTTAGGTTTTCAAAATTATTTTCAAACCGGCTAATTTTATTTAGCCAACATCCACACGCTTTTCACATTTTTTCTTTTTTTTGTTATTTGGTTTTGTGCTTCTTGGTTCCTTTTGCTGTTCAGCGACTGTCTGATGATGATAATTTGAAAACTTTAATCACAAGTTTTATATCTTTTCTAGTAAATTATTCTAGTGAAAAAAATCTTTTATTTTACTCTTCTACTGTTCAACCAATTAAATATTCAGTTTTTTCTTCAATTCAATAAACCCATCTAATTAACTAGAAAATATTATTTATTGAAAATAATCTAAGTGAACGCTACATGGAAAGGTAATTTTTCAAAATTTAGATATCGACAAAAATTTTAATACGCGAAAATTATTGGGATAATGGTCCTGGAAGCAGCTTTGAAGCCATGGGCGTGTAAACATTTCAGTTTGAATCCTTGGAGGTTTCAGCAAGACTCGGCACAATCGCATAAAGCGCGCCTGAACCAAGAATGATTACGAGAAAATGTTTCGGACTTTGTTTACCATACAGAATGGCTATCGAATTCACCAGATGTAAGCCCCATGGATTTTATCATTTGATCCATTTTAAAAGTGAGGTTTCACACAAAAAATTACCATAGTATTGATGCGTTCAAGTAAGCGATTTTTAGAGAATGGGACAAACTTCCAGAAAATCACGTTTGTGCCGCGTGTAATGTTTTCCGAGACCGTTTGAAGGTAATAATCAAGTAAAAAGTGGACATATGACTCAAATCTAAAATATTTTGTACCTAATTCCAAGTATTTTGAGTTTGATTTTGAATAAAAATCATTTAAATTGTCAAAATTAAAGTGTTTTGTAATCATGACTGAAAATCATTCCAATAATGGTAGTTGCGGTTCAAAGTATGTGCAAATTATAAAGTGGACTCAATAGTATATGGACATTTTGATTGGAATTGTAAAATTTATGCTTTATAACTAATTTTATTATAGCAGGTCAATTTGATTATGTTTTATAAATATAAAAAAATTATTTGGAAAGTTCAAATTTTAATTTTCTAAAAAATTTCTAATGTAATAATTGCTATGAATATAATACTGAGTGTAAACTTGTCTCAAAAAGCTGTTAAAAACGCTAATATTAAATACCGCGCAGAAAAGTGTTAAGTAGTAAGGTGAATTTTAAATTGAATTTGCAAAATTTGAATTAAAAACTCCGATATCGTGGGTATCCTTAAAAATTAACGGATCTACTTGCTAATACTAATAAAGTAAATATTTCAAAAAACATTAAAATATTTTCAGATTTAACACTTGAAAGGATTCTTTTGTTCATAATTTGTTTTTGATGAATTTATTAAATTCAATTTAATGGAATTTTTATAAATTTTTGTAAATATTTTTTCCTAATCATAATAAAAAAAAGTAATATCCACATTCACACACAATACGCATAAGCTACCCCGAACACAATCTGTTCCTAATGATTTTGCGAACGATTCTGTCTTCAATGTGTGCGTTTTTAATGTTAATGTAATAATCCAAATGTTAACTTTAAAGAAAACCCTTTCTATTCTATCCTAGAATTAGTTGACTTTTTTCAGGATACTGGGATATATAAAGATATAGTCAAGAAGATCAATCCTACTTATGACTAATAATAACTAAGTGGTAATTAAAGGAGAAAAGCTCAGAAAGTTGACAAAAAGGACTCAACCCTTCTCATCCCAAAAGGCTATCTATGCATCTATTTCAGGTTATTTCAAACAAAGGACACGTCCACTAAAAAATATGTTCTAAATACATCATAAAACTTTGGTATTTATTAGTCAAATTATAAATTGTATCTTCGATATCACTTATTTTCTTTAATCTCAATTTTACTCACTCAGATGTTAGCATTAAGATCTTGAGTACTCTGATCTTATTACACTGGTCTATATTTTATTGTTCAGACAAATCTACAAAAACAGTCCAACGGTATTAAATTATAAGATTTTTGAGATTAGAATTATAACAAGTTAAACCATTGCTGGATTGATTTTCTCACAACATTTGTGTGATTGTATCCCGTTTTATTGAATTTCAGGATCATTCAAATCCAATTTATTAAATTTTAACCTTATATAGGAAGCTAACATGTTCCGATAACGCTTGGGAATTTCTTCTATATTCATTTTTAAAAATAAATTTTTCAAATACTCCCCTGGCTTGTAATCCACACCAAGCAATTACTTTTCGGCATGAAGAGGTTCTTTGTAAATACAATAAAAATTTTTCCCAGTCCGAGATGCGATATTTTTATTTACAAAGTTTGCGAAAGGTAGCTGCGGTT
This sequence comes from Acrocera orbiculus, assembly GCA_947359355.1. Taxonomy (NCBI): domain Eukaryota; kingdom Metazoa; phylum Arthropoda; class Insecta; order Diptera; family Acroceridae; genus Acrocera; species Acrocera orbiculus. The sequence goes on from OX375757.1 coordinate 27,999,467, forward strand.
GTGCATTGGTAAGAATTACTTAACCCAATCTGTCATTTTAACTTACAATAAGTCAAAACAAAAGATCATGAGCATTTATATTTGACAGAGAACTGACCGAAAAGAATATAAATATAGAAAAAATGAAAAGATTATTATATCTGGATTGGACTTGAATTGCACAATTTTACTTCAGAGTTCAATTTCTTCAATTCCTATTTTGTACTGCATAATTGCTGCATTTTAAAGATTTTTCTAGAAGTATATTTCATTGCTTCAAATAATTATATTTTTAAAAGTCCTTACATAGTATCAATTTTGATACTGTTTTACATTGTCAACGCAATTTATTATTATTATAATAATAAGCTTTCAAGCCTATTTAAGAAAATTTGTTATACCATATAAGAATCTGTACTTGTCTTAACACATTCTTAATATAAAATTCAATCCTATCAAACCAGTTAAAAACCAAATACTTATCCTTCGCCTCACACAAATTATCATTGATTCGAAGCAAAAACTAATAATAATTATGAATTATGTATACATATATAATAAAGACTATTAGTTGCGAACATATATAATAAAGACTAAAGTTATTTATTTATATACAAAAAAATTTTGCAAATTTCCTGTTAAATTATGACAAAATATTTTAAAAACACATACAAATGGCTACTTAAGCTAAATTCATGTTATTCGGCTGGTAAGGGGCTTATGGTCGGTATTAAATGGTTGACATGGCTAATATGCATATCTTATCGCGTCCGCCATTGCTGAGACTGAATTGTATAGAGAAATATATTGCAAGGCGGCCCTTCTTTGTAAGATTTACGAGATGATAATAATGCGATGCTCGCAGGTACATGTATCCCCACGATTGGCGGACACACATGGAATTCAAAAAACGATATAAAACAAATATTTCATTTTATTCAAACAGGTTTACTTGGTTGCTATGTTTGCTGTGATCAAAATATTTAGATAGTCATTCAATTTCAGTTTTCTTTTCTGTTCAGCTTTTATTATGTCTTACCATTCTTAAACAGCAAATTTCTCAATCCAAAGGATTATTTACTATCTAAAATATTTTTTCGTTCAAGTAAAGTTTTCCAAATATTTTGTTATTAGTTGATAAATAAACAATCATTGTAGGAGGTCCTTTAATACATAGAACTTATTGCTATAGGCAAATTTAAAAAATTTAAGTTTAACATTTAAGAATTCAAGAAATTTTGATATTAGATTGCTTATGAGATAAGAACTAAAATAATAATTAAAAAATTCGAAGAATTTTGAAAAAAATCTAGATTGGATTTAAATGAGATCACAATGTTCCCATGATTTCCCACGGCTTGAGTATCGGTATAACTTTTTGATTAAGTTTGCAAAACTTCAAAACACTTTTTGTAAGTTTCGTATTATTTCGGCAGCTATTTGTGTAGATAAAAAAAAGCGTTTTTCGATTTTTAACATGGATACAAAAATTTTTAACCAACTTTTATAAAGCATTATCGTCACCAAAAATGATTCTGGATAACGTAGCTATGTTTTGTCAACTCAAGTTGTCATACAACGGAAAGCTTTTCGACACGATTAGAATTGTAAAACAAATTTTGAAAAAGGAATTGATGGCCATGTTTGTTGAAAATGCTTGTTAGAAATCAAAATATAATATTACTTCATAATTTTCTAATAATGTAAATTTAAAAGGGCTTTTTGTAAAATATATTTTAAAAAGCAAAAGTAGAAATAACGCAAACATTTGAATGGCAATTAAATCAGTTTGAAATTTTTGAGAGGCTTTATTGTAAATATAATATATGTATGTATCGAATGATACGCATTTAAGTGCAAGAGTCCTCCAGTTCACTTTGCAGACAAATATGCACGTGGAAAAGGGATTGTGGGGAGGGGGGAGGAGAGGAAGAGTTTAAAAAAAACAATTGCAACCAAAAAAGATTAATTATCCCTAAAAGCATTTTCTGTGCTTTGAATTATAACCAAAACACTTAAAATTGTTTACTTCAATTCTGCCATACTCGCAAAAAAGAAGAAATACAAAATCGTTAGTGAATTTAAATTACCTAAGCAAATGCATCCTTTAAAAATAAATGTAAATAATCAATAAAAAATTAATTTAATAAGGGATAACTCAATGAAACCCTTTTGAAGCACATCATAAATCATCATACATAAGTATATTAATGGCACGTGCTGAAAGATACATACCTCTACCCTCATCAAAGTAAATCAGACCCAGAAGCTACTTCATTTTAATGCAATTATGTCATTGATATTTAGTTTTTTGTTTTCTTTTTTGTGACTGATCCCTGTGAAATAAACACACCACAAAATACAATACAAATAAATAAAGAGAATTTCCGATGGTCCTTCTTCGAATTTCAATAAAATTTCCAAGAATTTTGGGTGGAGTTCGACGAAAAGTCATCTCTCTTTTTTTTTGTTTTCTTTTTTCAATCTTTATCTTCGATTGCATCTACATTTTAAAAATCAGAAGAAAAAAATATAAGAATATGAAGCAAAAAAAAATTGTGTGGATGCTGGAGTTAATTTATGACTTGAATCTTTTGAGACCCACATAAATGTTTTGACTGACTGATTTTTGCTATTTTTATTGATTTGCGGTTAAATGAAATTTTAATTACAAACGTCGGCATGATTTCAATAATTCCTTATGTATCCTGTTAATTTTAAGGTATTTCCGACAATCATAACCTCGTTCGTTACTTTGGCGACGACTTTAATAGCTTTATTGGATGTTCAAAAGTGTGTTTGGGTTAGTTAAGGCGGCATATTATGAAACGCGGTCAGTATCTAGACCATATATTTTTACTTCTTTGAATTTAGGTGACTATTTCCGACAAAGTGCTAGATGGCTCTTAGAGATATCTTAAATATTCAATGAGTGGTCATATCAGGTTTCTTAAATTTTTTGAACAAGCAATTGAAAGCGACAATATTAAACCAAACTTAAAGATGGATTTGTTTATCTCATTATGCTAATTTTTGTTTTCAATATTTGTTAGTTAGGAGTATAAAAAAAAACTAATAGTACTTTAAAATAATCTTAAATTTAATTGAGCTAAGAAAATTGTTCAAATTGGAAATATTTCTGTTTGGAGTAAAAATTCTAATAACGTAAAAGTTTCAATTTCAATTCAAAACATTGAAAAAGCTTGAAATGTTCAAAAAGGAACACTGTAACTATTTATAGTCGATGATTGAAAGATTTCAACAAAACTTGATATGCTAGCTCCTCAATAATTTAGTTCAAAACTCTACCTCTTAGAAATCCTTTAAAAGAAATAACTTCTTCATATGTTCCTTACAGCAAGAATCATACGGATCTCTAATTAAATAATTTATTTTACTTTTTTCATGAATTTTTTTAATAGGCAAGCAAAATTTAATGAAAAATTGTTTTGTGTGCTATTGAAAAAATAAAAATAATCCAAAACAAGATTTTCAAGTAGTTCGTCATCGCTCTTTATTAAATTGAGGGACAATTCAACTGCAAATCTATCTTTTAGGTACTATGAAATAAATTCAATTCAATTTTTTAAATTTATTGAAAAGTCTGACTCAATATCAGATTTTACAAGTTAGATGCACAATATGGCATCATTTGAATTCGTACCACCCAAAAACTGTTTTAATAGGATACCAGGTGATTTCTATTTTCGAATTTTCAAAGCTCACATTCAATAATTAAATTAATAACGATAAGAATTTATTAACAACAAAAACTCTGTACTTCTATCAGCTTATTACTATTAATTAGCTTTTCCCAATTTTCTTGCTAACACTCTACATATTTCCAGGATAATGGTATTCAACAAGTAATCAAGAGCTTGTTTGTTTGGAAAAGCATTCGTATTTTTATTAAAATTTTTTACCAATTTAATGGCAAATACTTATTCTTCTAAAAAAACTTTAACATAGTAAATTTTTATAATGGCAGGAAAATTAAAGCCAATCTTCTAGAATCTCAAGCAGTAGGAGCAGATCACAAAATTGAAAGGATTTTGGATTACAAACACGTTTGAACTCGTTTTAGATATTTGAAGAAGGGTTGGTGACCTTAGGCCTGTTAGACACTACTTTTCAATTTTATTAAAGTATTCTCATCAAAGAGGGTAATCACCTAAAAATAAGTCATTCGTAATATGCATAACTCAAGGCGTTGTATCCGTTGATAATTTTGAAATTATTTTCAAAATCCATTCTTTTTACCGCAGGAAGTTTTTACTTTATAATACATTCAATAGCAACATAAAAAGTAAGAAAAAATGAAAAATTTAATATTAAATAATGTATAATTTTTAATAGAATTTATATTAACTCAAACTAATGAAAAGAGAAGTTTAAAAATTCTAATAGACTACTAAAAACGGTTATGTATTTCTGTAAAAACTTTTTTTCAATAAAATCAATCAAAATGTTTAGATACTGCGCTATCCTTCTGTCTAAAATGCGTATTATCAATTCTAGCAATATATGTTTGTACAATTTTGTACAAATTTTGAATATTTTATGAATATTCTCTTAAGCATACCTATGGAACTTGTATTGAAATTTTAGACATTGCTATTTTGGAAGTAGGATTATAGATTTCAATCCTTTTATTTAGCCGTTCACTGCAATTATTCTTGTGGGCAAAAACATTTTTCTTTAAATGAATGACTTATTTAAAATCTCTAACTTTATGCATTCGAGAACCCTTAGATTTTAGTCATTAGGATTTGAAAATCGAGCATTCAAAAATAAATAATTCTGTCAATTCTAAAACTTCTACCTAACAAAGGAATTTCTACATAAAAATATTAAGACAAATGTTTTAACTGTATATTTTTCTATATTTAGGATAACTTCAAAAAAGTGCATTAAGATATTCCACAATAACACTTATTTATATATTTATGTATTTCATATATAACTTCTTTTCATTTTCCTTTTAACAATTTTATTTCAAATGTAAATATTTACCTCTTGTCACTATTTGTTGATACGTTGCAATAGCAAGAAGTATTGCAATCCTTAAGTTTTGCAAACATAAAAAACACATACACTTCTTTTTGATGCATTTAAAGGATACTTTCTTATAGGATAAATGTACAACCAATATTAATTTGATTTGCTGCTTCTCAGCAGTTCAAATTTTCCCTTGCCTTCCTTTTTGAAAGAAGACTGTTCAGGTGCTTATACTGGAAGCCAACATTCAAGAAGACTTAAATGTTAGCAAGTAATTGTGAATCTAAGAATCTATATATCTGTATATCTGTGTATCTATATATCATGTATAGTATATAATTCAGTTTTTAATTCATTGTTATGTTTGTAATTTTTAGTTTATTTTTGAAATGAACATAAATATATGCGCTAAAGATTTCTTTTTAAGATTAAAAGAAGTCTTAAGCACAAACTCATATAACCTGAAACAGTTGAAAACTCATACATATGGAGATAACTGCATAAAGGACACATATGATGGCTAATCAGACAGCCATTTTCAAACAAAATTCACTGATGTTTTCCTCAAGAAAACAGCAGTTATGTCTTAAAAGGAGCCCCTAGATTCTTAATTTGTTAAAATATTTTTTAGTATATAAAATTTAAAGCAATGAGATGCAAAGGTTATGGAAATACAAACAAATTTGAAGGATCTACTATAAAAAAGTTTATTATTCAAAAAATGTTTATAAAATTTAGCTATTTATTCAAGCATCAAATTATTGTTTATTATGAAAAATTGCATAAATTTTGTTCTAGTATGTGATATTATAACCAAAAACATAGTTTTAAAGCCTGAATATTTCGGGGTATGAGATTAAAGTACCAAGCAAAAAAGACAATAAGAGTATCAAGGAGCCATTTTGATAGTATATCTTACTTATTATATTTCTTTCCATGAAAAACTACCATTTCACATGAAAATAATGAATAAATAAATGATTCCGATCCTATATTTCCTCGTAGCATTCGTGTTATATAAGACTTGAATGAGAAAAACCATTTCTTTATTTGAAAGATGTTAGCTGGTTGCAATTAATTATCTCCCTCAATATCACCCACGACAAGCATGAATATAAAACAAGGTAAAAATTTTAATATTAAGTTTATATAATTCTTTTGTCTTTGTTAGTAAATTGCTTTTTAATTTTTTTTTAAATTATAATAACTTCTCATATTTATATAAAAATGAGCTGACTTTTAATTCTTTTAACAAGATATTGAACGAAAATGTAATTTGGTTTCATTTGCTTTTAAAATTGGTTTTTTCTTCCCCTTGTAAGCATCAATCAAATTGTATGCTTGTTAATTTTGCGTGTTTGAAATCTGTATTTATACTTTTAGCCTTTACAATATTTAAAGTTTAATTAAATAGTTACATGCTAAGTATTAGCATTGCTTTAGAAAAACTAAGCAGCTAAAACTTAATGGTGTTATATTTTTATCCACAAATTAGTAGAAAGTTGATGCAGAAATAGCGTTAGTCATGCTTAGAAAAACTTCAATGTAAATAATATTGGCAAGATAGAGAGGTCTTAATGAAATAAGTTTTAGTTTTGTTTTTTTAGTGCTTATTGCAGTTGGTAAATAAATTTTTGAAAGATGCATGCTTAAACTATATTTATTTTTATTATTTCAAAATTAATGCAATTTTTAATCACATATTTACTGTGTGAATATAAGACTGTGTTTTTAATACTTTCATTTCTACTTCCCGAAAAAAAAATTCATTGCTTATAAAATAATGAAAATCAGTCTTTCTACAAGACAAGAAGTCAATATACTCATTGGTAGCATAGTTAGGGTTTTTTGTAATTATTTAACTCCAATTAAAAAATTTCATTTTATTATATAAAACTTAAAATAAACCTCATTTTAAGAGATTGCCTTAAGATGACATTTAGTTCAACAAGATTCAAATGGTTTTAATCAAAATATTATTGTTTTGAAATTAAAATACATTTTGTATTCTTTATAAAAATTTAGCACGATTAATTGCAATTTTTTGCCAATAATTGGCTCTGTGCATTATTTGTTGGCTTTTTTAGGAATTAATATTTTGGGGTAAATCAATAATGTTTGTCTATAAGAACTACAACCAAAAACATAATGAGAAAACTGAAAATTTAACTGAGCCCGCAATTGAAATATAAATTTCAAGCAACCCAAAAATATATTCCGTGAAAAAAAACAGACTTTGGAATGAGTCCTTCCAAACTCCAGTTAAAATAATAATAATAACTTATTTCGATTGAATATGAAAAGAAAACTTGATTTTGCCTATATAAAGAGTATTTTTAGCATAAATTATTGAGTTTAGTAAATGACTATTAGAAAATCATGAAGATTTTTGAATTTTGAATTTACCATTCCCAATTAGCTTTAAATAATCTCTTCTGCTTCTACTTTATATATTTCTAATGAAAATAATTTTAATTAATTTATTAACCCAACCGTTGCTTGTAATTTAATGAGGTTCTAAAGAAAGATAATCCTTAGGAATATTAAAATAGGATTTCAATCAACTTCAAATCTCTCAAATACTTTCTCCATTGAAAAAAGCCATTGATTGTGGATAAAATTTTTTAGGGATTGTCTCTGAAGCTCTTTTTTTCTCAATTATGCTATCCAAATACTCTGGCACACAAACGGAGATTTTTAAAAAATATGATTTAATATTTTGTTACTATAGCCTTTGGCAATACACGAAATTCCCACTGTGCTTTTTACTCTTTCTAGAAGTATCCTTTAACCTGAAAGGACTTTAAATATTTGACTTTTGACTTTGATTAGCCAGAAAGATTGTAATTGTGCTGGCAAAATAAGTAATTAGAGAAAATTTTGAATTTGCAGATTAATACCGAAGAGAATTAAAAATTGCTATAAGACATCAGAAATAGGGGCTATAGAATTACAATTTTTAAATTTTTCTCCTTTAATTTGGAAAATATTTATGGTTGAGAAATATAATTAATCCCGGGATAGCTGTTGAAATGTCAGACCTAATTTTTTTGATTATGAATATAAGAATAAGAAATTTTATGTAGATTTTTTACGGACCAGACTGAGTTCTTTCTGCTTGACTGAAACTAAGCATACTCATTTCAAGACAAATTTACTCAAGGGAAAGCGGAAGGCAATTTCTCAGCTATTAAATTTTCCTTATATTGATGACATTTAACATGAGGATGATGGCATATTATATACTATGATATTTAATACTATTTCAAAATTAAATTACTTGTGTCTAAAAGATAGGATATAGATTTTTTAATATCAAGAATGAAATTTTTACCTCGCATTATAAACGATGTATCATTTTACTCTTATTTAAAATTATTCTCATATCATTCTCTCATTCGTTCTTGACATGTTGTTCGTTGAAACAATTTGAAAATATTATCACACTCAAGCTTAAATGTTTGCATGGATATTTGCAAGCTGCCTTTCAGTATTTTTCATACCTTTCACATATTTCAAGGTTAAATTGCATTAAGCGAGCTTACGAGAAAAGTTTTACAGGGTAAAGACTTTGGCTAATATTAAACCTTATTATTTATGTCAATCTTACGGATATTCCTGTTTCTATAAAAGCTTACAAAATATCTTTTGCTAAAATAAATCTTCTTCTTTAGAAACAAAACTATTGTTTATTTAATAAATTCCCAAATATTGTAAAATTTATTGATACATTATGCTCTTTGATTCCTTTCACTTAATAAAAACACAACTAAAAAAGTTTTTTAAAAATTTTGTCCAAGTGATGTCCTTAAAAAAAAATAACTGACAAAAAAGCTTCTATAAAAAAAGATAAAACTTCAATAAAAAATTGAGAACAATATTAAAAAATAATTGCAATATTTAACTTGAAGTAATATAAATTTCAAGATAGTAAAATTAAAATTTAAAACAACATTTTTATTGATTGTATCAATTAATATTCCTAAAAACAGACAGATTAAAATACTGTCATTTATTTTTTTCTTTACTACCATTAAATGGAGTATAATTTTATATATTTCTTTTGTTTATATTTCTTTAATAAAATGTATTTACTAATTTAGAAAAATGATAAGAGACAGAATGAAAAAATGATTTTTATTAATATAATCTAACACTCAGGAAATGCACTTAATGACACTAACAGTCACAAATTAACTCTTAAATTTTTTTTTATAAGCTAAACGATACAACCTGTTTTTTATTTTCACTCTTAATTAAGAATGTAAGCTACTAAATTTCTTTTAAAATAATAAAACTTAAGACAAGATGTTAAATTGGATGTCGTATTCCATTGATAAGAAATTTTTTGATTCATAAGAAACAAAAAATAAAAATATTAATATATTAAATATTTAGAAAAAAGTGGCAAATAGTAGAAGTTATATAATGAGTAATTAAACAAAAATGTCTCCATTCCTCTTTTCTTTTTAAATTTTTTTTTTCTGGGTTTTTGTTTTTTTTTTTTTGAATTTGTAAATAAATTTTGAAAACCATTGAACAATTTTTAAAATACTGAAAACAAAGACCGCAACAAAGTTAGTTCCCTTTCAGAAGCGGCCCACTCAAATAAATTCGGTTTGGTATTATGGTAATGAGGCATCACCACACCACCAATCCACAGTCACAAATGTTGAAAAACAATTAAGATAAAATTCTTTAATTAATTACTCTAACTCAATTCAAAGAGACCGATCTTATTTTGTTTTGTGTTATTTATTTAATGATTTCCCCTACAATCTATATATATATATATATATATATATATATATATATATATATATATATATATATATATATAAATATTTAATGAAATTTCTGTATTTGTGTATTACTTAAAGTTGTATATATGTATGTCATTTGAATATTCCCGCGTATCTAAGCTTACAAGTGCAACAAGGACCTTAGAATTCTTATACAAAAGAAATGTAGCACTGGCGGCGCCTTCTTGAAATTCCTCAATGATCTTTTGAGATTATAATTTTACCCAGACATTGATATTAAAAATGGACACTGACAATTTTTTTTCCTGATCCCAATGATCTCACCCAAAAGTGTTTTTAAGGTAATATTGATTTTTTTTTTGTTCTATTAGAATTTTTTTGTTTCAATTTTTGTTGCTTATTTTTCTTCATCAATTTCACATCTCTGGAGACACATCAATGGAACTTGCGATATAAAAATTAAAAAACAAACAAAAAAAAAAACAATAATAAAATGTATAAAACCCACGAAATAGAAAGAAAAAACTATGTTGAACAGAAAAGGGACGTGATGAAGATCGATATCTATCATTGTCCGATTTTACGACAAGGTGATACTTCGTGAGTGTCGCGTTCATATAGCTCAAAATCAATCAGTCTGGCAAAAGGCTTGCCGTCGGTATCACATAAATTTTATATAATGCCGAAAGTTAACTAATAATGATTGATTGGGATTGATTAAGATTCTTAAAAACGAGGTAATAACATGTTATAAAGGAAGTAAATTTATGGTTGACCGGTATTTCTTGCCGCCACTGAACGTTTGAAATTTACTACCAACGATTGTCACGACATTTAAATTTGACATTAGAAGTAAGATGCGGTTTTTTTTATAATTTAACCCAAATGACTTTGAAGATACCGATGTTTTATTTATTTTTTTCTTATCTAAATATTTAAATTTAAGATTCCTTATGTTATGACAATATTAGAAAGCTATGCCAACGCTAGTGGGTGTTGTATTATAATTTTGATGTTGGTCCATTAATACAAAAATAGGAAAATTTATATAATTTTTTGGTCAAATTGTTTTCGTAGCATTAGAGAAATAGTTTTTTATATTCTCAAAAATGTATTAAAAAGGTATCATTTGAGTCACAAAATACCACTACATAGCTACACTTTCATATCAGATTCAGAAGGAGTAGGATCTAAAAAATTCAATAAAAAATATTTATGAATAAAAAACTAAGCCTGGAATATATATCTTTATTTACTACGTAAAATACGAAAAAGATTTCAGCTGAGTTATCCTTTCAAATTAGGAATAGATATTTGAAATCTAAAGAAATTATCAAAAAGCAAAATACAGCTTATCTCACAGATATTGAGGATAATACCAAAGAAATATTGTTCAATTCAAAATATTTAAAAATTTTAAGAAACTTACATTCTATGTATTTTTACAATTGATATTTACAAGTCTTCGATGAGGAAAAGGGTAGCTTCACCCAAATTCTATAACAAAAATTTTTCTTCTAAAAGTTGGAGGCCACCCTAATACAATAATCCTAACAGGAGATGCCAGATGCAAGAATATGCGAGCGTAAAATTTCCCGAGTTTTGTTCACTAATATATTGAAAGCATATAATTTATTTTTTCCAAGGGTCAGAAATTTGCATGAATCAGGTACGCCTGAAGCTGAGTGCTCAGTAAAAAATATAATGAACTGGTTTTATATTTGGGTCATATAAGGCTGCATGTGCATATAGTTATGATGTCTGGTACTCATCAGCGTTTGGCTTGTTGGATAACTTACTACGATTAAAATTTAGAATTTTATTTAAAACCAAATTGATGATTTTGTTTTTATAACAGAAAGTAAATGGTAAATAATATTTCCAACTGTTAAATGTTATCAAATTTTATTTTATGTAATTAAAATAATGAAGAAACTAACAAGCTAACGATAGCTAGATATTAATTCAGGCCTTATAATAATTTAGTGGAGAACAGTGTTCCCATTGACATATTTCATGCCGAATATTGTGCAATCAAGTGCTATTTGATGATGGTTTAGTTCTTCTCTTAGCAAAATTTGTGCTTATCACCTCGCAAAGGGAAAAGTTTTTGAGCTTAGTATTAAGAAATTTTGAGGTTTAATTGTTTACTTTGCATAAAAATATTTATATGTTCAAATTTTTGGTTACATATTAAACTTTAAATATTTAAGCCATCTACAAATTCATAATTGAATATACTAAACATTAGGTTTTTAAATGATAATAGCGTTTCACACCTAAAAAACTATTTTAAAAAATTAACTAGTTAGTTAATAAAATCCTATCTTTCTTTAACAACTCCAAATTTGAATAATTCAAATTTGAATAATATTGTAGGGAATCATAGTTCACTAAAGTGGGGTAAAGTTTTAATACATTTATATATTAGGTGCAATATATAATCCTCCATTCCTGCTATCTCTACTTTCAGCTGTCATTCTGAACACGCGTTAAAGGTTAATAAGATGTGATATAAAAATTATTTAAAACAATTAAATTATCAATATTTTTTGACTAATAATAATGCATATATAGAGGTCATCAATTTATTTTGAAACAAAAAATTATTCTGTATAGGCTGTGATAAAAAAAAAAAGAATAACATATATCATTTTCTCTTTTGAAAATCAATAAGAAAATTTTTTCGTGATTTGCAGATTACAAATTTCATTCTACTTTTTTGATAAATAACACTCAAAAGTCTTTGGAGTTTTTAAAAGAAAGAACACAAAGTAACCCTGACAGATAATTATGAAATACAATTAAAAATATTAAAATAAAAGGAGCATCATATTCTTAACATTTTCCCGATGATTATAATATTTTGTTTGAATTAATTTTAATAAACATAAGAAATTTTATTATTCAAATTGCAAAAAAAAAAGTTTCTCCAAACTGCTGTGAAATATAGTTAAGGTGAGGAAAACTACAGTTACGGATCACCTTTTTTTTACCGACTGTCATTTCATATTCATTTATTCATGATTTTACGTCTTTGCCTATTGCCGCATATTCATCTATTGGAAATAAATTTTATAATATTTTAACAAAATCACATTGATAAGAAATAGTTTGTTTCAGTTTTTTCATCACAAAATAGTATTTTTAGATTCACTTTATGCTTTTGAGCTTTTCAGAGTTTTTTAAAAAAAATATTTGAATTACTTTCATTTTTGATTAAATTATTTTGTAAATATTAAAAAAACAGAAACTTAAAGATGGCATAAAAGTAATAACGTAAAGCTTTTGTATAATACTTTCTTTTTCATAGAAATATCAATATTTTTGACCGTTTCAGGGAACAAACTTTTTTATTTTGTAGCTGTTTAGTAGTTCAAAGTTCATTTTCATAGCTTAATATTATAAGCCTCATTGCTAGCGTCAATTTGGTATCAATTTATATATTTTTGGACGATTGGACAGATATTATAATAAACTACAGCAAAATTTTATAACAAATCACTCCATTCTGACTTCAAAATTACCTGAATAAATTTTAAAGAGTAAATTTATAAATGTCTGCAAGCTAAATAGTAACATAAGCCATCAATGCCATAAAAGGTTATAACCATTATATGCTACAAATTGCCAATAGCCAATTAATTTTTCAAACTTACAATGATTTCTTTAAACAAAAGACATATATAACTTTTTAAAGGAATATTCAGTATAAGGCCAGTATCCAATAATAATTACTTATAGTAAAAGTAAAATTAACTTTAGCTTTTGTTGAGCAATCGTTTAAGACTTGAATATAAAAACTAGCATAAATAAATTCATCATGTAATTCAGGGGTTCCCAAAGTGTGCGCTATTTCAAGGGCGTCGCGAGACGGTAAGTACAGGTCATCTGCATGCAACATGATGAGTGAATATTCTTTCACCTCGCTTCTCTCTCTTTGGTTTCCTTGCTCTTTTGTTTATTTATCGTTCGGCCAGTCTCGGCCAGGCTCAGAAAATCACGCTTATCCTTCTTATTGATTTTACAATGTACTATTATATTTCCTAATAAAAAATACTAAGAAAGAAAAATAAATCATAAGATGAATTTTTGGAGTTTTCTTTAATAATAAATAAAGTAATCTTAATGCATGTTAGAGCAAGCACAGTTTTTTTATTAAAGAAAAAAAATTAAAGTAAGGAAAGGGCGTCGCAAGTATAAAAAGATTGGGAGCCTTTGATCTAATTCATTGCATCCAGAGAAGGTTTCCCAGATTTAGAGCAAAAGAAAATTTTTAACATTTAAACGGAAAAACTCAACCTCAAAATCAAATATTGAAATCTTACGTAAAACAAAAAAAAAATAAGATAAATACGTTTTCAAACTAAATTCTATTTAAAAAAAGGAAAGGTTTATATTTGGATTAAAAATTATTGCTATGTACATAAACTAAACTAAAAATTCAAAAAACTTTTTTTAAGTTTTTAAAAACAAAATTCATAAATTAAAAAATATGAAAACAAATATTTACCATCATTTACGCAGAAACTTAAAGTAAAATAAGGATTTCAAGTGGGTAGCGGTCATATATACATATTCTAAAATATATTAAAATTAATTTCAATTTAAACAATCCTGTTAACTTATTTTCTAACAATATTACAAGCAAAACATAGAAATTACAATCAAGGTCAAAAGATGACACTAACAAATAGCATAGACTTTTGTCAAATACACAAACATTTCGTAAATTTGCATATTAAAAAAAAAGTGTTTATTTAATTGTTTTTGTTTTTATTCTTTTTTTGCTTTGATTCCTTAATATTTATTTAGAATATATTGATATATTCTTGGCATATAAGAACGACTTGATTAGTAAGACTTGATTCAAAATAAAATAGGGTAGACATTTAACATATTGCTTCTTATTTGATTAGAAAATGTTTTTAATAAAAATCTTGAAGCAAAATATACAAAGAAAGTCATATTTTAAAAGAATATTTCACATTCAATATCACCAAACTCGGTGGTTTTGGTGGTTTTCACCAAAATTTAATTTTATTTACCGAGTAATTATTTGGAATTATTTTAAAAGTTTTAATTATTTATTCTCTTTTTACTTATTTTGTACGAAACATAAAAAATATCCTAGTTTTTGAAAGTGAAACAATTCTAAGTTTATTGAGAATTTCTTAAAAAAAAAAATTGTAATAAAATGCAAATCCACACAAAACAAAATTCATGAAAAGCATAACATTGACGAACGTCCAAATTCCAAAAAAGCTGTTTACGAAAAAAAAACTAAACCAACATTTAAGAAAAATCAATAAACAAATCGAGCAACAAAAAATAACCATCGTACAAATGGTAAAATTTCAATGTTGTAAAATGTGCAAATAATAAATTACGTCAGGAGTGCAAAGAAAAAAAAAAAGATAGAAAACGAAAAATACAAAAAACAAAACTGTGCAGAAAAACCGACATTTTCGGAACAACTTTTCAAGATTTCGATTTGTGCATTTTGTGCGCACACTCAAGATCGTCTCAACAAATTAGCATCTCGAAGCCGTGAAAACAGGAAACTATGCCGGTCACATAAAAGCAAGTTACGCGATCCGATGGTCATGTAGTACGGCAAATATGCACAAGAGTCTCAAGTACGGAACGTTTTGCTTTTGAGGCAACAGTTTTAATACTATTGAAAAAAACGTTACAATCAAATTAGGTATGAAACAGTAACACTCTCTCCTTTTTATTTTATATAAATGCATACATATATGTTGATTTATATATATATATATACCTAATTATATATGCATATATACGATATACAGCTCCTGCCTGGTAAGATTAACGTTTTGTCTTAGGAAGGTAATCATAAAAACAAGAAACTCAATGTCTTTTCCTGCACACCAGAATTTACCTAATTGGAATTCTTTAACATTTAGCAAAACTGGTGATGATCGAACATATTAACTTCAATGATATACGCATTTCTAATTAATGTGAAAAGTGAAAATCCTTAAGATTAACTAAAGAAAACTGATTTAATCAAATTGTGGTAATTTTTGTGGTGTTAAAAACAATGTTGTTTTTTTTAAGTTGAATCAATTTTTTAAAAACTCAAAATGGAAAGAAGTAAATAATATTGTACAAGAATTCTGTATAATTTTTGTCTGTAACCTAAATAATTTAATTTGGTGAAATTATTGCATTGAATTTAAATATTTCAATCCTAATAAATTTTTTTCATTGTTGATGTTTTAAATATTTCAGTTTTATGAATGACAGCATTTCTATATTTGAGAAAGGCTACGGTAGCTTTAAACTACTTATGATTTGTAACACTTAGCCCAAGGAGAAAAAATTCCGAATATTTGGGTTAAAGAATGAGTTTAAAAACTTACCAAACTTTTGAAAATACCAAATTTAATATATACAAAAGAATAAAAATCTATTTCTTGTGTCTAAAGACCATTTGAAGCTTGTGTTGAAGGATAATGACTGATCGCGTAAAGTTCTAAAAGTGGTGTCTTACGTGCGTTTCAGAGCAAGGTATAAAAGGTTTTTTAAAGCTTTGCCAGAGAATATTTTTGGAAAAACAAAAACAAAGGAGAAAAGTGCATGAAAGTTTCTATGTATTTATTATACACAAATTTAAAAGAATTTTGTATGTAATTTTTTAAACTTTTTGACCCTTGTTTTTATTTACTAATACAAACCTTGCAAACGAATAATTTTCAAGGTCATTAATCATCCATTCAATCTAATAAACCTTAAGAACACGTACTTTAACTTGCTTTAAGGAAAATTAAATAACCTCTGGAGTGCCGGTATTAAAAAATATTAAACCACAATTTTAAGAATAATATTTGATAGCTTTCATACCTTAGGACCACATATTACATAATTGGTCCATTTAGTAATTTAGTAATTTTAAATGATTTTTTGAACTATTTATTGCTGTTCATTTGCATACTTTCTGAAATTTTTTTATAATTTTTTAGCTATTACTTGGAGTGTTTGGTATTATAAATATAAAAAAGCAAGACTACCTTATTTTCTTAATAGTAATTTGAGCCTTGAGTCAATAAAATTAATATTTGAGCTTAAAATCAATAATTTATTTTATAACAAATCATAGAATTTTTCATGAAAATGTTTATTGAACTTTTTACAGTATAAAAATTGGCCAAAAGTCGTTCAGAAGCCAATGTGGATAAGTCCAAAAATTCCAAACTGAGAAATTTAATTTTTCTTAATGCATTCATAATACATAGCACATACGGAGGCTATTAAAGAAAGGGTTTTTTGACCTACAAAAAATGAAAGGATGAGTAAATCCTTTTAAGACCAGGAAATATACTATTTATTCTATTAAAATTTGCAAAAATCAGAAAATATGAAAAAATGGACTTATCCACATTGGCTTCTGAGCGACATATACAAAATACATATTTTTTATTCTTTAATCTTTTCTATTTTTTATTCTTTAATCTTTCCTGGCTCAATTGTTTTATTTTTATTTGTTATTTCGCAGAGCTTTCAAATCAAATTTAAGGAGACGATTTACTTCGTTTATTTCAACTTATTTCTTGTTTTTCTTATTCAAAAGTTGAATCAGCTCTAAGCTAACACTCATAATTCATTTTCTAATTACATATGTGAAACTGTTGAACACTCAAAAATACCTGTCTTTAATGTAGAATTTTCATTCAAAAAATTACTTAAAATTTTATATACTATATCTAGTTTAGTTTAATTTTAATTCTGGTTTTAATGGTTTCATTAAATTCTTCATAGCCTGCAGCTCTTAAGTAAAAACTTGTTGCAAAACTGTCACTTGGATTACCTGAGCTTATCATTGCTTAAGTCTGTATTTCCGTACTAAAGTCAAAAATTAAGAAAAAAAAATTCAATTTCCCAACATAGTTTCCAATAACAACAACAACAAAAAATATCTTAAACTAGTTTAATTGTTTTTCTAAGTCAAAAAATACAAAAACTAAAATATATTTTCAAGTTCATATAAGTCGTTTTGCCTTGAATAAAAGTCGAAACGTTTGGAATAAGCAAAACTATACATTGAAAATAATTTCTTTCTTGTAATATGAAAAATAAATCTACATAAATACGAAAATAGTTACAAGAGAAATGGAAAAACCCGTTGGACTAATCTTAAGTCAAAATAACTAGCAAGCTGCTTTGAAAATTTCTTTGTTATTTCAAGGGCGCGGATTTCCGTATTTCATTCATAAATTTTACAATACTTTCAGGTAATACTGGTCAATTTTGAAATACCTTTCGGCTACCTGATAAAAATTTTTACAGGACGATGGCTATAGTCTACGTGTAATTGGATAACGACACCCATAAGGTGACTTTGGTTAAGAAGTCATAAATATTTTCGTTTCAAGACCGACGTCATGAGGTTTTTATCGAAAAAAAAAGAATAAAATACTAGAAAAACCCACTTTGCTAGTGCTATTTGTATGATTTTTCTAGTTGTATGCAGATTTACTCCGAC
The DNA here is from genome assembly GCA_947359355.1 of Acrocera orbiculus. Classification (NCBI taxonomy): domain Eukaryota; kingdom Metazoa; phylum Arthropoda; class Insecta; order Diptera; family Acroceridae; genus Acrocera; species Acrocera orbiculus. The sequence continues at coordinate 28,017,716 of OX375757.1, forward strand.
AAGATTAATAAACGTCAGACTGATGCTGATTTGTATATTCCTACACAAATTTGTTGCTTCTTTTTGATTTAAGCAATAAACAATTACACCTTTACTTTACTTTTTAAGAAAGGTCTTCAAACAGCATTGGTTAAATTTCAAAGTTTCGAAACCACAATGGAAATTGCATAAACTACTTTGGCAATAAATGGAAAGCAGCCTTTTTCTTGTCCCTTCAACTCATAATATGTAACTTTAAACAAATGCTAAACTTCTATTTGAAGTAACAAGAAAAACAATTAGTTTTAAATTTGAATTTCTTCTTGAGAGGCGAAATATTTACCATCAAATCCTTTTTATAAACCTTTTTCAAAAGTTATTCTAATCTTAATCGCCTTTCATCCTTCTCTTGTTATTTTCGGCAATCAATGCAGGTCATTTTATGCATTTCTAAAAAAGAATATTTTAAACAGCAGATAATATTGTTCCTTAGAATAAATGAATACCACAATTTAATTAATTTTATTTGCATTTTCAAAATTTTTATACGACTAATTTTAATAATTTTTCTAGCATATTTACAAAATATATTTATCTTATAATATTTTAAGATGTTTAAAATTTATGACTAGCGCGCTTGGTTGATCAAAGAACTCGCTAAATAGCAAAGATAAATTTAAAGCACACACTATCACGTGCTAGAAAAGGTGAAAATAAAATTAACACTTCAACCCGAAACTCTTTAGTATATCCCTCAAATATCAAAGAAAAAAACTTATAAAATACATAAATTTCGGTTCAAGTTTTTATAGCGTTTTAAATAAGCCTCAAAAAATTTATAAGAATTGACCAAAATTATATATATATTTTTATTTCTTTGGCTCCAGAGGGTTTATAACACTTAGATATGGTATCTATTGTTTTCTTTAATGTTGAATTGAATTTTAAAAACAAAAAAAAAGGTAAGTGCGTGCATTATTGCTCATAATTTCAAACTTTTTGTAAGCAAAATCAAAAACCTATATGTTTTTTATAAATGTTAATGCAGTAAAAAAATAAATATATTCTGTAGTTTTATTTGCCTATAAATAGGGTATAAAGAATAAAAAATCTGTAAGATATATAGAAAAACAAAAAAACAAATAGAACACAAACTTTAAGTTGAATGAAAACCAAAAACACGCCAGAGTTTAAAGTGGGTACTTCTGTCCATCTGGAGACAAGTATGCATATTAACTGAAGAAAACAAGAATAAAAACAGCCGGCAACTAACATTTGACTTCTCGAAAGCCTTGTCAAAAGAAAGAGATTCACTTTAGCAGAGGAAACATTTCGTTTATAACTCCAAAACGCTATGTATATGAATAATATGACATCATGCAAGGTGTGATGTCTTCTCTACTATTTCTTTTTGTTGTTTTATTTTTATAATTTATTTATATTAAATTAAAACCTATAGCTTGATCTGTAAATTGCTTCCTTTAGACAAATTTTTGGCACAAATGTAGTCGGCACGTGAGATAGCTTTTGATATGATCTTTGAGAATTTTTTTATATTTTTTATATATCTATCAAAAAGAAATAGAGAATCTAAGATAAGAAAAAAGATACATCTTTAAGAATTACTATGACACCTCCTCATTCCGATGTTAATTTGTTTTCGCACTGTATTTTTTTATCGGCATAGAAGAAAATAAACGTATGGGTCAGTTATGTCAATTTCTTTATATTTGCTGTAATTAAATATCTTAATTTCAAATTTAGATAATTTTTGTTATAGGCAACCTATGTAATCGCCCTTAAAAAGTTATATCATAGTAAATAAATTATCAGTAATCCCACTTTAATTAAGTTTAAATTTTTTCATTTTATATACAATTTTCATTCAACATAAATTTGTCCTCGACAATTTAATGAAGAAAATGAAATAAAAATCTAAACGTAAAAAAGCACAAAAGAAAGAAAAAATTAATTAACAAGACAAAACTTAACCTGATTTCCGGCTAAACTAAAAGAAGCAGAATTAAGCAGAATACAAAAATAAAAAAAATAACGATTGCATTTTGTTTGTATTGAAATTGGCGTCACATTGGCTGTGCAAATTTCATGGTTTCAATTGCACCTGAAAAAGCATAAGACCATCAAGCATATAAAAAACATACAACAACGAAAATTCCATTTCTGTTGGCATTTCAAAAACGGACGGGTATTCCGGATCACATTATCGTTCCCCTTACGGTTTGTGCGAATTATAGCAGGTTGTTTTATTCAGTTGTTAAAGCAAAAAATCAATCATAGAATGTAATGGATGTGTATTTTGTGTTGTGGTATTTGTCTTTTTATTTTGAAAAACACAAATTTGAAAATGTTACATACATTGAATTGATTTGCTTTACGCTTCTTTTATGTAAATTTTTAAATAAGAAATTGAGAAAATATTTCATGTTTATTTTTGGAAAAGCATTAAATGAAAGTTTTAAGGTGAATAATATTAAGAACGGGGTACTGTATATGGTGTATATGTGCATAAAAAATATATATTAATTGTTATAAGCCCTCACAAAGTCCTTGCAATGCTTCAAAATCAAAACAACATAAATTTTCTAGTTGCTGTTTTTACATAATTGAAAAAAAATGCTCTTCTTATATTATTCTTCTACTTGAATCTAAAAGAAATAGTCTTCGTATAAATTAGGCTTTAGCCGCGCGTTTATTAACAATCAAAGCTCTCTCTCCTTCTCTCATTTTACATTAGAGAAAAAATGTCTTTATTCCCTAATTGCTGTCTTGAAAAAATACTCAAAACTGACGAAAGTCTTAATTTATAAAATTTCAAATGCATTTTTGTGAGAGCACAAAAAATATTTCTTAAAACAAAACTAAGGAATTTCCGTATAAAGTCATTTTACAATAAGAAAAAGTAAAAAAACTCTGTAAGTATCCCAAAACTGCAAACCAATAAAAAAAATTAAATGTCACTTTAATCACCTTATCTAAATGTAGGAAAAAAAAAGAACAACAACAACAAGGAATGTCGAAAATCCAAATTGAATCCTTTCGTTTAAGAACGCATCTTTATCAGAATTTGAACAGCCAGTTTTTATCATTTTAACGTCTACGAATGTTTTTCTTACAACCATTTCTAAACGGCGTCTTCGTTATTACTACCGATCGTACTAACCCTCATAAACTGTACCCTAACATGGGTCATCGCGACAACAACTGTACGATAAGTACACATATAACAAGAAACTATGGTTACGAGGACAGGTAAAACGTATCAGACACCACCGGTCATAAATGCAACAATAAAAATCGAAGACACAAAAATTTTAACCAAAGAAAAGGTAAGAGAATCGATCTGTCCCATCCATAGGAAAAGTAAAAATGTCGCGTCAAGATAAAACCAAGTAGCATAGGCGCCATCGAAACAACTTACAACACAACCACAAGTGGTGGATATGACCAAAAAGCTGATTAAGGTACATAATATGCGGTTTCAGGAGCTACAATCATTAGAGGTTTAATGATTAAAAAAAAAATTGAATAATTTTTTGAAAGAAAAAAAAAAATTAAAAACTGTCCCTGAAAAAGACTTAATGCCATTCTGAATCAATAACTAATCCCATCAAAATTTGACTCATGGTAGTGTCATATAAAATATTATTCTTTAGCTTAAATCTTCAATTTATTTTTTGCCTTTGTCTCATTTTTTTGTGAATTTTTTCTTATAACTTTAGTTTTATTATTGTTGGCTAGGCTACCTTGAAATTGCTGATATGAACATGTCGAGCTGTCAATGATTTTTCACGACGTCTACATGAGATATATAGGTGAGGCTTTATTAACACGAACATTAAGGCGTGATTTTGTCAAATTAATTTGTCATATGTCATTTCCATGGCGTCTGACAAATTTTTAAGTTTTTCATCAAGCAACCTAAGTATATAAGGGAAAGATAAAATACAAAATCTAATAGAAAATCAGCATTTAGTTGCAGTAGATATAATTTTCTGAAAAAATTACTAAAGCTTAAACTTGGTAAAAATGAAGGATGTCACGAACGTCTTGCCTAAAATGAAGGACGATTGAAATGGTAATAATTTATACTACGCATGTCCTTAACATTATTTTTACTAAGTAAGATATTTATTATTTTAAAGCATTTCTCGAATTGCAACACACATTGAAACCATTAAAATCTTATATTTGGCAAGACACTAATGCTGAATATGTAATTATCAATTGTAAGGAGAAATTTGCTCTATATGGCCAAAAGTTGTCCAGGAAAATATAGTTTAAATTCAAATAAAAAAAAAATTGTATTGAAAGTTTCCCAAATTATGATTGAATTGAAGGCCATGTGTTTAACAGTCATCAATCTTCTAAGTATTTATTTCTAAGTAAATCCTTTTTACAGACTTTTATTTAACTTGCTTTTTATTCTGTATAAGTCTTATGAGCGTTACTTAATGTACTTGCCAATGAGCTATTTGCTTAAAATTTTTCTTACGTAAGCTGCTTCCATTCGAGTATAATTTGCTTGAAAAGGTTTTGTCAAAAAATTAACACTATCTAAGTTCTGGGGATTGAATATATGGAAATCTTGTGACTTAATTCCAACCTATTTTGGGATGAGCTGTTGAGATTTGAGTTAGAAATTCATAAACTGCTTTAATGACAATTAATTGTATTGAAAACATTTTTGGCAGAAAATAATCCGTTTCCAGTTCCATTCTCGAATGTAGACAAATCTTGTAACTGGATTTTCATCTACTTTTAGGTTAGTAAGCTAGTAAAATTTGTTTTAAGAAATCGTGAACTGCTTTGAACTGTTAATTTTGCCAAAAATTAATCCCTTCCAGATCCATTGGTTGACTCTTATTAAAAAAGTCGATTTAAGTCTTTAAAACATTGTGATTAATTCTCAATCTACTTCCACTTCTAATCTTATACTGACAAGGAAATAGTGAAATATTTTGCATTGTGTTATTTAGCTTTTCTTTGACATAAATATATTGAATAGAGGATAAATGTCACGGAAAAGAATAAAATAAACATAACATAAAATTAATGAACTAAAAATTAGAAACATTAATTTTTAAATGGAAACAAAAATAGTACTTTTCATAAAATCATTTAAAATTTTGTACCACGAAAATTAAAAGTATGGGTCGTCCTTCATAGTACATAATTGCTAATTTCTGCATTAAATTTTATGCTTATCAATTTATTTACATCATCCCTCCAAAAGCTCAGTAGAAATTAATAAATTGTATTAATTGCAATAGTTACCGTAATAGTAATAGTGGTACAAAAATGTAAATAATTGTATCTTTCTGTTCCCAATCAAAATTACTTCTCTAATTAAAATTTTGACTATTCCTTTGATCAATCCCAAGATTCATCAATTTGCTGAAAGAATCTAATCAGAAAACCCAAAACAAAAATATGTTGCTTACCACCATTTTTTTGAGGACCTTTGGGAGATCGTATATTGGAGCAGTGTCCTTGAACATTTTTACTCCATCTATGTGTCATTATAGCTAGTGAAAAATAGACACGAAAATTATTACTTGTCTTTGTTGAATAAAAGGCCTTCTTGTAAAAAACTTCATTTTTCGACTTCGGGACTGCATATAATCCCTATATAACTATAAGTGTAACTTATACTATGGACATGAAACATAAAAATTATATTGACGTACTCAAAATTTTGGTAGCAATGAATCTTTTACACTAATATCAAAAGCTGTGATTAAGCTTCCTGTAGTGATTCGAGAATTTATTATAAAACTGTAATTCTATTGTGTGAGTTCTTCTAAAATGTATTTCAGAATTAAAAAGCTTATTTTAAATATTCAAATCTGTTTTTTTGAGATTGACAAAAGTTTATTAAACTCTTCCATTTTGAAAATTTTATAATCCAATAACGTGCTATAAATATTTTATTTTACTCTTCACTTTCGGTAAATAATAAAGAATTTGAATGTGCTTAAAAAACGAATAAAATTCTAAAGCTAAATATTAGGTAAAGGGTCTCATAAATTTTATAAACAAGCTTAGGTAAATGAACTCTAATAAAAAATTCGTGCGGAATATGAAAAATAGGTTTATTCTAATTTTATTAATTGAAAAAGACGATAATATAATTATTTTATTATAAAAATACAATTTATTAAGTTTATTAAAAAATCACAGTGCTAATTATGAAATTGTTGAAATATATAACAAAACACTATTAAATTTTTCAATGAAACCTATAGGGAGACTTCTGACTACAAAATAAAATATGATTATTAAATTCTTGAGCTATAAGCGTTATAGAGAAGCTAACACTGCACCTTGAGCCAAGCAAGTAGAGATCGCACAGTTGAATCAATTACATAGAATCCATTCAAAACCGTAATATTAAGATAGGCTCTTATCTGGAAATTTTTACTTTTTAACTCTTGTTGTACTTTTCAGTTAATACAACATCTGAAGGTCAATATTTTATAAAATTGAAAGTCTAAATAATGTGATTCAACATGGCTACAGAAAAATGAGGGATCTTATTTTCTTAATATTATTTTATGTTATTTAAATGCTAGTTAATATAGTCATTTATGTTTAGTTGTACTGTAATACATAATGTAGCGAATGAATTTCATTGATATAATTCTAAGCATTCGCAAAAAATAATCCGAAAAGGGTTGATTAATTTAAATATTTCCTTAACTAATTCTAGGATAATATTTTGTTTGAAAAGATATAGCTGCCTGTTTATTCTTGTTGTCCATACTTTGATTAGGTTTATTTAAAAAATATTCAATGTTGAATTCTATTAATCAAGCTCGTCAATTTCATTTAAATATTTTAAGGGGGGTGGGCTTAAAATAATACTTAATACGTTTACCATAATAAGTTTTTAATAGAAATTAATATTGATTAAGTTTTGATATATATTGCTCTAATCAATAACTTGGTAAACATCAAATCAAAGAATTTTCTTTTATTAAAATTTTGATAGACTCGAAAGCTATAGATGAAATTGTTTTAAAACATTTTCAAGTTAAATGTTTGGATTTCTGCCAAATAACTCTTCAGATAATTGAATTTAGACAAACTATTAAACGTTTTTCCTATATCACATTTAACATCAATATTAAGTCGGAATATAATTGAAATAGTCAGCTTTTAAAGTTTTGTGGTAAAAATTTGTTTTAGAATAGAATGAACAGATGTTTAAAATTACATAAAATTGTGGGTGCTTCTTTTTGCTTTATTGTTTAATCAATTAATGTGGCCGATTCCAAGGATAAATAAATATTAGAATTTGATTAAGTTATCTTTTGCTTTTAAATTCACTTTTAAAAATTTTTCAGAATCAAAAAGAAGTTCCATGATTTTCAGTACAAAATTTAAGGAAAAATCTTAAAATTACATCTTTCACACCAAAGTAAGCTTAATTTATTTAAAAATATCCTTGAAAAGATGATGAAACCTTAGTAAAAAAAATTAGATTTCATTTAATTATTCATGGGAGCTTTAAGGATAACAACTGTTGCAATTTTTAACGTGATGAAATAAATCTTATGACAGAATATTTTTATCATAATTGATTGTGTACAACACGTACGATAAAAATTCTTAATGCAGAAATTTCTTCAAAGTGTTTAACCCATTCAGTGCCAAGCAAATTTACCTGTGTTGCCGCCAGTGCCAAGCAAATTTTACGTATGTTGCCGCCAGTGCCAACCGATCAAATTTTACACTACCTACTACGAGATATCTCGTAGTTGGCACTTTTGGAACCACCGCTTACTACGAGATATCTCGTAGTTGGCATTGAATGGGTTAAGAAAACAAACATTTTTGACTAGTAAAATAGTTCCCTTGAGAACAAATCATAACAAAAGTGGACCGAAAACTGGAAAAAAAAATTTAAGCCTCTCACTTTAAACAAAATTCTGAAAAACCCTCAAAAACACGGGTTTTGCACATTAATTTCATCTATTTACAAATATAGTTTATCCTTTGTTAAATATAATTTATTTTTTTGGAAATTGAAATCATCCACAGTAACAATGTTTTAATTTTTTCAAATTGATTTATAGAAGAGGGAATGGCACAGATATTTTTTTCCGATGAGAGAGGGGATATGATTTCTTTTGGTAACTACCTAAAGCTTTAAGGCTCAAAGAAAATGCACGCGGCTGCAGAACGGAGGCGGAATTCTACTTTTCTGTCACCGCTTCCGCTCCACAACTGCCTGCATTGGGTTTGAGCCTTTAGTCACACTGTGCCGTACGGCAATCGCCTGCTAAAATTTTTGGTGTCATTTACGAATTTTATGATGTTAAAAGGACACTTTGCAGCCTTCACAATTTTAGTTGTATTGATATTAAGGGATAGAAATTACTACCTAGCTTCTCAAAATATCAAAACTATTATTTCCTGTCCCTAAATATAAGTACAAAAATAAATTTTGAATGCCGTAAATGTCCTTTTAGCATTATACAGCTCATAAATGATGATATGATTTAAATAATACAATAAAGTTTTGTTCTAGCTATGACTAAAACAAATGAAACACCCGTTTTATGACTTTAGGGTTTAAGGCATCTTAGTTTTTTTTCTTTAATTACTACCAAAATATTGCTAACCAAGGGAGAAGAACTACGCCACTTAGAAGACATATAGAATTATTCCTATAATAGGAAAAAATAACAAATATTACTTTTTGAAATTACAACATTTTAAATTATAACTTTTAAATTTGATTTTTCAACAAAAAGGTTGTAAAGGATTTTACGTAAAATCAAAGTCATTTTTCTTGTAGTAGTTACTAAATTTATTTGATAATTAATTAATTTTAAAGTTTTTGCATTCATAAATAAATTATAAAATTATTCATTTTATTAAATAAATATAATAAAATTTGAAAAATTGGTATTGTAGTTAAATTCAATTTGTAAAAGGATGATCTTCATTATATTCAAGCAAAAGTTAAATTGCAATTTTCACTGATTTTATCTGAAAGACTTTTCTAGTAACAAACGTAGGACTTCAGTACATAATTACCTAAAAAAATATTATAATTTATAAATATATAAACGTTGAATATAAAAATAATATCCTCAAAATTAGAACAACGCTTTTCTCAGCAAAAAAGGAAACAAACCAAGTTATTGACACAAGGAGAGAGATCTTCGGCTTTTAGTCACAATTATGACAAATTCCTTTATAACTATTGATATATCAATTTGCTACAAAAATAAAAAGATTTGAAAAGAAAGATCTTCTAACTTTCCGTGTAAAATTACTGACTTTGAAATTTATACAAATACCGAGTTCAGTAATAATACCGTCTACAAAACGGTACTGGCCATTTACGTATGTTTTCGAGTTTAATACTTTGCTAATTAACATTAATGATTAAAAGAAGGTAAATTCTCTGACAAAGATGAAAATAGTGAAACAGGTAAGTAAGATTAATTGAATAAAATATTTTTATACAATAAATAATCGAAAAAATAAATGAAATACCCTATAAGCTCATCTAGAAAGACTTTTAAGAATAATTTTAAGAAATGTATAAATCATTGTTGAATATGAATAAAATCCGAGTGAAATAAAATGTTCTTTAAATCTTTGCGTTTATTTTTTTTTGTCTCATTCAATTGAATTTTATCACTTCGAATTTTTGCTTATGTCGAATTTATGTCTTGCCGAAGACATATTGAACATATATTTAATAGCTGACACGGAGATATTTTCGATATTCTGCTCGTTGACTGAAAAGGAAATATCACAACCACAACACTTAAAACGCGTCATTGATAAATTTAAAGGTAAAAACTGCAAAACAAAAGTCCTATTTGAAAAAGAATGAAGTGCTAATTTATCAAAATAATGCTACGTGTTACAAGTGTTCGAAAACTCTTGGTAAATTTCAGAGGCGAATTTATCTTTTTGCCACCTTACACAAATAAATTGTTTGAAAAAACTTAACGTTAAAAAGAAGAAAAGAAAATGATAAAATTTAAAATATTCAAAAGATTCTTTGTTCACTAATTTTTTTTTTAATTTTCCTCCCACATTTAGTTTGCAAATTTTTCAATCAAATCATTGAAATCGAAGAAATCCATGGCTTAATTTTTACTGTGCAGTAGCGCTAATGACTTCGCTTTGTCTTGACTCATAGACGTTCTTAAATAATTTTCTATACATGTTGAAAGCGATAGCTCTCCAGAGCAATTTTTAACACCAGTCCACAGACATATTCGAAAAACTATATCAATAGTATATTAATGAATCCATTAATGAATCCTTCAAATAATTCAAATGTGTTCAATAGAAGGGATCTTTTCTTTTTTTATTATTAAATTTTTCCAAGTTTCAAATTTTACCGTCCCTAAAAGTTGCATCTATATAGCCTAGTTAGCTTATATGCAAAATCCTTGAGTTGAAAACAAAATTTTAATATATCGAAAACTTTCTTCCTTTAATTCAAATCTCTTATGTCACACAATCGATTTTTTTAGGTGTGCGTTTTGAATTGTCAAGTTATACATTATTTTACTCTTTTAATTTTATTGGAAAAAAAATGTTTGGAATGATTTTTCGATTTTCTTGCCACTTTTTTAAATTTTTAATTTCTATCGAGACAAATAAAAATGGCACACGATGTATTTTATGCAAATAATGCTATAAAAATATTAAAAGATTCAATTGAAACTCAATGATGTTTTATTACCTTTAATTTTCAAGAAAAGTTAGGAAATTGAAAAAGGTTTGCTTCTTAAATTAATGTTAAAACTTTTAAGGATTTTCATAACAGCTGTTTTGTATCATTTGACATAATATTGTTTTAAAAAATATAAGACTCGATAATTATTTAGCGAAATATGCAGAATGTTTACAAAATATTATTAAACTTATAGTATTGAGATGATTTGGAAAAAGTGTAAATCCTCAAAATTATTTAAAAAAAGTCAAAGATTTTAAAGAAGAGCTATAAAAAAAGAACTAGATAAACAGTTTAAAATTTACAAATATGTCTTCTAAATAGCTAAAATTTCAAATATATAAAAACCACAATCTTATATAATTAGAATAATTTTTTTTTTTTGTTTTAATGAATTTAAGCTAAAAAATTTTTATTTTATTTTTCTCGATTTATTTTACATATGTTTATACGTCCCTTTTTTAATTAGGGCTTAAAATTAATTATAGTGTTAAGAAATATAACATTTGAAATTGTCATTAAGCTGAATTAATTAACAAAAAACGTCTCTGTTTACAACAAGTATGAGCCTTAATAGAAAAATATGTGAGCCCATAACTACTTATTTCAGTTTTTTTGTTCGAAAACATTGTTTTAGTTATTTAAATTTTTTCTCCAAATATTGGAAGCGACACAAAAAAAATCCAACAATTTATTTATTATTATTATTTATTTTTATTGTATGCTTTTCCTCAACTTGCTTTTTCGGTTTATTTGTCTATGGAGATAATAACTTAATTTTGACGCACTTAATGATTTGCAAAGGATCTAAATTTTTGCAAGTAAGTACCTGTTTTTATTTTCAAATATACATATCTAACTGTTTTTAAAAAGAAATTTTTCAAATGTTGCTTATAATTGAAAGTATAGTTTTATTTGTTACTTTTTAAGGCACGATAAATCATAAAAGCATATTTTTATTTTAAATATCCCAGGGTTAAAAGAATTTTTTATTTGCATAAATAGTTTTTAGTTTTTTTGGTTTTTTCAAATAAAAAGTCGAAAATTCATTCTATGTTCTTACAATTTAAAGAAAAAAATAAGTGCTTGGATTTCAATATTTTATTTACTCCTTTTCTAGATAAAAAAAATCGAAAAAGAACATATTATATGGTGGACCATCTCACGTTTGAAATTTGAATTTGACTCTACTTGCCAAACAGCCAACGTTACAATTGATCATACACGCACTATTCTCAAAAATATTTTAAGTAGCTGATGTCAATTATCCACCCCGTATCTCCAATTTAACTCTAATAGAGTTTTCTTTTGTGGGGATAATTGTTATATTAACAACTAAGAAACGATTAAAGACTAAGTTGAATAAAGTATCAAAAGTATACTTAAAAATTGAGATGATACAGTGAGGTTTTGTAAAGTCAGTCAGGATGTCATTTTAATGAAATAATGTTCCATGTTTAATGGCAATGTATATTCTTTTCAATAAAATAATTCCAATTAAATAGAATTTGTAGATCTTATGACTTTTTCCGGAGGATATTGATTTTGATAAAGTTTACTATGAAGCAGTTGCAGCAGTAGTATTAGTAAAGGGGACCAAGGTCTATCTATTGTTCTTCCTGATGATAGACATCTTATAATGGACATCTTATTCCTAGTTTTCTTGCCAGAGTCAGAACATCTTTCAAATATAATTCTGTTTCCTCGATGCAGAGCCACCATGGCCACCATGCAGGAAGTGGCCAAAGTGGTAACTTTTTAGACCATTTTCTTAACAAAGCTCATCAATAATCTCGACAATAATAACTTGTTTCATTTACAATCTAAAACTACTTTGGTTATTGGGCCCTCCTTCTTTCCTAATTGCCTTTTTTGTTTAATAAATAATTTAAACTATCCAGGGATATATAAGCAAAATTATGTAAAGCATTTCTTATTAAATTTTGGAGCTATGGAATTTGATATATAAGACTATGATTCAACTATTATTGAATTAAATATGATACAGTATTTTTTATTGAAATGTGAGCATTATGATTTTCTAAAAAATGAAATAACATATTTTCCATGGTAAATGCAATTAAGCTGCTTCGTTAATTAAAAACACATCTAACGTGTTGTAATCTAGTGCAGATAATAAATGCATAACAATTAAGCAATAAATTTCATACTTAACAGCCTCTAGGCTGCCATCAAACAAAAAAGGTACACATTTTATGTACTTAATTTTTAAGTCTAAATGGTGTTATTCTATTTTTTATTTTCAAACCTCAGAAGATAAATTGCTGATAAATGCTTACGATTAGAGTGTAACCAAGTGTGAATTAAAAGGCATATTCAAGCATTTGGTTTTTTCTATTTGCTTCTTAAAGAGTATATTTAACCCAATTAAGAAAATTTATTGTGAAAAGATGATTATTAATATGTAAAATTTTTGTAATGTTTTAAGCAATAAATATGCCTCAGATTGAAATTGTATTAATAATAGCTTTGAAAATTAATTATTATATTAATCTAGCTGCAGAAATTAATGGAACTGAATTCCAGAAATAAAAGAATGACATAGTTTTTTTTCAATGATTTGTTATATTTTTCTTTCTGAGCTTCAAAATAGTGGTAAAATCTAAAAAATTTGAAAAACAAAGCCAAAATTTTTTTACCAAAATTTGAACTAATTTAGCAAAAACAACAACGGTTTTTTGCCAGGGTTAGGGAAGGATTTATTTTATTATTTCCACATATTTTAAACAATTTTAATCACAAAATGAAGACCAGGAAATAGAATTTATTTGTTAATAAATCAATTTTGCGGGAAAAAATTTTAATTAATTAATTCAAAATCATATATAAAAAGCGATAGTAAATTGCAGTTGATTACCTAAAATAAAGCAGGAGACAAACTAAGTTTACCTATTTGAGTGATTTTTCTCACGATATATTTTAGAAATATAATTGTCACTCAAGAGTTTAAATAAAGTCAAAACCAAAATAATAAAAATAATAGTAAAACTATGAAAAAAAGGAAAAATACTGTCACTGACAAATAGATAAACTTAATCTGTAGCCCGATTGACGTAAAATCTACTCCAATTTGTATCGCTTTTTATATTTAATTTTAAAAGAATCAATTAAAATTCCTTTCCCGAGCAACATGTGGATAAGTTTTTAAAATTAAACTTAAGCTTTGAAATCCTTAAACTTTGACTATTGAAATTAAGATATTTTTTTTATAGCTTAGCGTGAGTCTTTCATTTCTCAATTGGCTAAATCTTTCATTTTTAAACGTTACATGAAATATGAATTATGTTAATTTAGGCCCAGCTAAATATTAATAAATAAGAGAATTCCTATCTGAAGCAACCAAACAATAGACTTTAGAGAGTTGATATAAATTTTAAAAGAAAAATAGTCAAGTGGGTTTATCCATGGTAAATTGTGGATCAAAATTTAAAATTATTGTTTTTATCTTAGAAATTCATAGATAAAAAAAGACAAACGGGACTGAGGCTTTGAATTGGCTTGAGAAAAATGTTATATATGTCCCTTTAGAAAAGTCATTTCCTTTAAATGCATATGTAGCATGTTCTATTAGATAAGTCTCCAGATGAACCCTGATTTGCAATAGTCTAAAATTCGATTTTGGCATTAGCAAAATTTTTTCAATTTAATAAATAAAGCATTAAAGGCTTGGGTTTAAATAAAAAGTAAAAATATTATTAAACAACAACAACAAAAATTGTTGAATGAGTGACGGTATGCATAACCGTGTAATAATCGAATTTAAAATTTTTTGTTTGTAAACTAATGAAAAATTATAAGAACTGTTTTAAAGACTCTTCAAAGGTTTTGGTGTTTCTCTTAAATTTGATTTTTTGACTAAGATTTTTCCATTTTTAACCAATATCTTAAATGATTTATCGAAGAATTTAGAAATGATTCCATAAGAACAGAGGCATACAAACCGAATAACGTCTCAAGGCTTCATACAGAGTACAAATACCGTAGTGAAATTTTTGTCTTTGGTAATTATCCCTTTGGGAAGACTTTAATTAATTTATTCTTAAGGTTTTTTCACCCTGATTACCTAAATACTTTGTCTACGACATTGATTTTGATGAAGTATACTGCTAGTTTAGTGGAATTGAATTAAATCTTATTTTACTAATTTGTGTGACAAGATCATGGAAACAGCATGCAAAAAGCATTCTATCCACATTTTTCATAGCCTGTTAACAGTTTGTAAACCAATTTATGCACTAAAGTAACTCAAATGTTAAATTTCGACGATATATTACTCTGGAAGGTTTTTTAAATATAAAAAAAAATATTTAAATCATTTTAAAAATACACTGCTAAATTAAATAAAACTCATATTTAGTAATTAAATCATTAACTTACTTGGATGAATTCCAGGACCATGACAATCCAAATCTAAATGATGGTTCATAACCAATGATGGCTGCACTAATCCACCTTGATGATTATGCAAAGGTAATTGGTGTGCCAAACGGCCACCTATCTCTGCCATTACCATATATGCTATCACAAATTGTGTAAAATAAAAATTCTTCCTTTATAATAAAAGGAGCACTGCTCAAATCAAATGATAATACATAAAATTATGTCAATATCTAATTTATTACCACTGTACATTCTTCCCATTACACTTTTTTCGCTTGCAAGGCACTTGAATAAATTTTTAAGGTATATTTTATTTATTTATTAAATAAAGGAACTAACTAAATAATTGTTTTGATTAAATATATTTATTTTATTTGTTATTGTGGATTGTAAAAATCAAAATAACTATTTGCACATAATATTCACAATAGCTTTTGAATTTTTAGAAAAAGATTTTTGCAATATAATTACGAAAAAATAAACAAAACATTTAAACCAAAAAAGAAAAAAACCGCCGCTACTCCAGTAATTTTTTTTAATCTTTGGTAACAAAACGTGAGCACCGCTACACACGCTACAAAATATGAAACCACACTAAAACTTAGTTGAACTTTGGAGAACACACGTGTATAAGCAAAATATCAACCCACCCACTCTATAAAGTAGAGTGGGATACATATTTATCACACATTAGCATTTTACTAATCAAATATGGCACACACATGCACCAATCATATATCAAACTGCGCATGCTTAAATATCTGCAGTCGATGATTGGTGTAAGATTCTTTTATTATTGTATTTTTTTGTTTACTCTTATCCCTTCCGTGATAGCTTTTCACTATAAAACTTAAATAAAGACATTTGATATTGGCATGAGATGTGGTGTTTTTTATCCTGCTAGGTATAACACCCCGCCCATTGATGGTATTGTGGCAAATGATTTACAACATTTACCTTGAAAGTTTTTTTGCTGGGGTATAATGCTCTTTTCGTTTGGAGTTGAATTATTTTTTCCGTTTTTCTTTTTTCATTAAAATTTTTAGTGTTGTATTTTAAAGATGATGATTATATGTATATGCAAAGGATATATATTCATATATAAAACAAAATGGCTGATTTTGTATTTTATATATTTGTACGCAAGCGTATGATAAACATAAGCTGCCATTTTGTTGAGGAAAACAAAAGTTTCAATATCGATTTGTTTTAAATTAAATTCACCACCGAAAATCAATTTAATTTTGCTGAGATTGTTTCTGTCACATTGATAACATCTTTTATTTAATTCATTTAAGACATGAGAAAATAATTATTGATTTATCAAAATCATTTTTGGCAGGGATTTTACTTTAGTTTCATTTTACTTAAAATTTTAATAAGTTTAACTTGTAAGCTTAAAAGTATTGGAAAAGAGTCTTTTAAAATAGTAAATCAATGAAATATAATTTCATCTCCAAATACATATTATCATTTTTTAATGACATTTTTTTTCTGTAAATAATGCCTTGAAGGAAAAACTGAATGGACATACCTTATGAATCCAAGCAGTATCGTAATAAAATATATCGGATTTGTAATAAATTTAGTATGGAGAAATTATTCAGAAAAAAATTTATTTCTAATCAATTCATCAATGATCTGATCTAATAATAATTACATTAAAAATTTCATATCTTTATTCTATACTAAGCACCTGTAACTAGTGTGCCCTGTCTGAAAAAGGATCTTAAGATGCAGGTAGCTATTTTTTCACATATTCTACTCAACTTTAAGCCTATATATTTGATGAAATTATTAATTAATTAGCGTGTTTTAGTAGATGCGTCTATGCCAATGTAAGATAGAAAAGTCTATTTGTCTTCTTTGGAATTTCTTCACTCAGCAATGGTTCTCTTACTTGCTTGAAATTTCTACCTAAAGCTACTACTTGAAAGCTAAGTTTTTTAAAATATTTAAAATATCTTTGATTCATTGAAAACTCCAATGAAGTTTTAAAAAACATGCAGATCTCTTTATACACATTCACACCAAAGATTAAAAACTTATAACTACAAAAATGAAAAAAAGAAACTTTAAAGTGTTTTTCCTTGACTGGGAAGTGAATATGGTCCTAATAGGGCGTTTAAATCGGCATCGAAATCGTAATATCGAAATCACAATTGCATTTTTATATGAAATTTGCAGGCAGAACTATCTTCACAATATGATTTCGATATAACCTTGCGGAGGTGATATGTACCTATCATATTTGTTCCAATTTCAGCACATTTATTTTATAAACGTAGCCCATAATCTTTTTGAAACCAGCTATTGTTGACATATTAAAGGTAGACATTTAACCATCCGCCATTAAGTGACAACAAAAATTCTGCTATCTGGAGTTTTTTTTAAAAGGAAATATATAATTCATGAGCGTTTCATTTCACCTTGTTTCACGAAATCACCAAGTTTGATGATTTCGATGCCGGTGTAAACGCCCTATAAAACTAGCATGACTCTAGATAAGCCTCTTCCCAAAACTTTGATTATCATAGAAAATTGAATAAATTTCTTTGATGAAATATCAAAGTTGTCATTCAATTATAAACCTTCTTTGACCAAAGTGAATTTAATCGGAAATTTTTAATAATTGGCAAAGGTTAACGCTTTTTTGTAGTCTTATTTTAAGTAGTAAGGATAGTATTTTCAGGTATAAATTAAATTTTAGCTTCGGGTACAAGACAATTTCCAAAATAAATTTTCATTTTGAAAAGTAAATATCTGACAAATAGTAATAAAATTCAATATTTTACAAATTAAAACTTATTAAATTGATATTTTGGCTGGCATTTTCTTTTTAATGCTTATGTATATATCGCTTGCAAAAAGCAATAATTTGTTCCTAGTACATATTTCCTCATTATTAAAGTAAATGCTTCCATCATATTTAATTTTTTAAGCCGATCATTGGTTAAAAAGATTTTTATTCAAAAATTTTGATAATATAAAAGTTTATTTAGCCTTTCAAAAAAAGATATTGGAAAAATATATAAAATTTCTAATATACGTATTACTTCGGGATGGAATTTATTAATGAAATATCAATGCATTTTAGCTCTGGGTGCAGAAAGCAATCAAACTATTTCAGTTGGTAATAAAAAAGTTATTATTTTCAATGCTTTTAGTTCAGCTAAAATTTTACTGTAATTGGAAATTTAGAAAAAATATGTAAACATTTTCTAAATATAATGAAAACTTTTTATATGAATGAATATATAACTATTCAGAACCAAATTGAATTATGGAATGTGGTTATATAGCAAAAAGTCCGCTTGAAAACTTTCATATCGCAAAGAGAATTAGATATCGAAATTCAGCAAGCTAAAAATTGGTCTTGGTTTTCAGCACACTATTTGATTTACACATTTTGTACTTTAACGACTTTTTTTTACGAATCTTTTCCACTTTAATTGTATTACTGCATTTTTATGACGATCCAAAAATTCGGAACTTATAATTACACTAAAAAAAGTAAATACGGATTGCAAGTAAATATGTTCCTAAAATGGTGGCAAGTATAAATATATTTAATATTTGAATATACAATTTACTTGAATTTACTAGAATTGAGTATTTTAATTATTGACTCAAGAACTATTTACTTGATTTCAGTACATGAAAAATCAAGTAAATGCCTTTACCTACTTGAAAACCAAACTTTTTCTTTTCAGTGTAAGGAATGAATAAAATATTGGTCCAAAAGTTTCGCTTCTGAACTTGAATTAGACAGTTTATTTATGCAATAATAAAATAAATAAGTCTTATCAGTTTTCCAACTGGCCTTTAATATGAAAATTAAAAAGTAGATTGATCAATATGATACAAAATGTCAACTTTCGGCCATTGCTAGTTCCTCTTTATTGTATTGACATTGCCAAACTAGGTGCATTAGGTTTGCTTTAAAACTTTAAATTTCTGCCAGACTTTTATTAAACGCAATTCAACCATCTAAATAAAATGAAATATTTAAAACCAAAACTATTTTGCAAAAATAAAACAAAACTGATAAGAGAATTATATAAAAATAGTTTAAATCGATCTCTAAGCATTTTTTCAATTGAAAAGAGTCAAAAACCAAAATAAACACATTGACGTACATACTTCAACATCTTTAAAATATTTCAACCAAAGGATATCCTGACAATATGACAGACAATAAAAATTAATCATCAAACTGATGACTCAAAATATATTTTTCCTTGTTTACTATATTACAAACTAAATCATATCCTTGAGTTTGTTCCCCTGCTGTGATCTGTGGAATGTCATATGAGGATTTATGTATACAACAGTACACGCTTTTCGTCTTAATATTGTGTCCACTTTGGCTACTTAAGATTAAGTTACCATGACGCAAATTTGTTAACTGGCGACAATGTCAATCTTTTTCAATAGTTATCCTGTCATCAGCTAATTTTATATTTGCTGAAAAATGGTCAGCAGATGACTAAAACAGTTTCTGGTTACAAAATTTTTAATGTTCTACAAAAAATACAAATAACGAAGGTTAACAAAAAAATTTGATATTTACATGTTAAAACTAAATAAGGATATATTTAGAGGATATGTTTTATTTGAAAAACATGAAGAAAAAAAAAACAAACTGGACAGTGTCATTAAAATATCTCAAAATAATTTGATGCCAATAATAGTAACGCTTACATCTGGCGAGTATTCTTGAAATTAACCAAAAAGTTGTTCAATCGATTGGAAAATATTTTTCCTACTCATAGCATATGACATAAAAATAAGGGATAAAAAGCTTTAAGAGCCAAAATCTATAGAATTATAAAAGTACTTCTGTTATGATTTGTGCCTAATCGGCCAGCCAAAAATTGTTCCATCAAGCGAAAATTGGCTACGAAAAAGAAATATTGTCCTTATTCGTCTATTTATAACATAAATCACACTCGGCTTAACGCCTTTTTATTTCTTTCTGGATGATTAACAACACCACCCTTTAGGACCGCGTAATTGATTAATATAAAAACTCATTCCATGTCACAATGGCTGTATGTAATTTTATTAACCTCGTTATTTCTTTAATGCTTTGTCTTATAGCTATTTGTTTTGATTGTTTCATAAATATTTGATTGAGTTTTTAGGGTATATTTAAAAAGAATTATAAAGCAATTTTTTTGTATTTTGTTGTTTTGATTGTTTAGAAGGTCGGGCTTTACAAAAATAGAGTTGTAAGTTAGATAAATAAAAATTTATAATGTTTGAGTAGTTGAAAAAGTTACAGTAAACAAAAAAATTAGATATTTTTATATGGTTTTAAAATTTCAAAGTACTGATTTCCTTTGTTTTATAATATTCAATTTGAATAAAAATCTTGAAAAGTTTCACTCGATTCATTGTGGGACTGAATTAAACAGTTATTCTGTAACTTCTTTGGATTTTATTTTATCATTTCAGTTGAGTCAAAAAGTTTTTCTTAATGTTAACTTGCGCCAAGAAAGTAAAAAGAAATCCCGTGAAACCATGTCTAGTGGATACAGTGTTTGTCTAATCGTAGTTGTTCAAATTTACTTCAATAAACTAAATGAAATGCAAAACAGCGTAGATTTGCAAGTTAACCGAACATTTACACTTGCACTATTTAAAATATTTTCTTCTGCAATTTGAGTAACTTATTAGAAAGAAAACTATTTGATTCCAACAATACTGTAAAATCAACCTAAGAAATAATTCAGTCTTATCTGTAATGAATTTCAGAGGAGCCAGCTCCTTAAAGGGCAAAGGTATAATATGGATGTACAATATATTTTGAAAAATAAAATAAATTGAAATTTATAGTAGTAGGTTCAAAATTATCAACCACATTTATCTCAACTACTTCTTGATGGTTGCTGCATGTCATGTTATAATTAAATCCTTAATTTTCTTAAATTAAATATTTTACAAAACGTTTTAAAAGCGGTAACACCTTAATGCTTTTGCTTAAATTTATAGAAATAGAGGGAATGCATTTACAAAATCATTTAGGAATTTATTAAAGTAAAATTATCCTCCACTTTATTACTATTAAATTAATTATATACAAAAATTATAACACATGTATGTAAGCAATTATAAACTTAAAAATTGAGCTTTAGCGATTACGTCAGTTTAAAATTTGCGGTTTTATTAAGGAAATCAAAACAACAAAAAAACTTTAATAAAAATACTTCTAATCAAAATCAAATTATGACTACATCAATTTTCCTGCACCCATTATTTTTTTGTATAACAAAACTTTTGACCATATCTCACTGCAATCAGTCAGCGTTGCTTATAACATCTGCTGAAGAAGTATAACATGTTTTCTTATCGTAGTCTAATTATCAGAGAAGGATCCCTGCACACCTACAACCCATTAAATTCATTTAACTATCCTGGTATCCATAAGTGCTAGGAAGTCAATGTCCGAGGTGTCTTTTCCCTTGACCAAAAGTATATAGCACATTATAGTCAAATACAAGAACAATTTTTTTCTGTTCATCATAGGACATCTGCTTTTCATTCGATTCACTTTCATAAATGATTCCCTGACTTTTATTTAATGTTTATATAGCATGCCAATTTATATATGAAAGGTGCTACAAAGGAGTACGATTTTTAGAACATTTAGAAAACCATATCCATTACCATATATGGAAAATCATTAACTTGGTAATAGTTTTTGTGTTGACTCATTTTGAAATTGAGCATTAATGTATAAGCTTAAATAACCAAAATAAATTTTAATTATTACTTGAAAGCATTGTGCAAACACTTGCAATTCTATGGATCTATGGATTATGGTATGTAATTCGATCTGATACTGATTGATTGATATAAACCGCTAATAAAAGAACATGTTGTGCAGCAGAAAATGAACAATCTCCTAGCGTAAGCATTATTTTGGTTTACCCGTATATGAATAAATTACTACATCTATAATAAAAGGGAGTGCGGGGGAATTAATATTTTTACAAGGCCATATGGTACATCATTTTATTCACCCTAACCGGTAGTGGATTTTTTTGGAAGGAAAAAGCATCAGCGGAATTTTTGCTATATGTCCTGAGTCATTTTCGTCATGGTTGTGAGGGGTGTAGTACTAATCAGGATTGATTGATTCTTTTATTTACACCCTCCACTCCCAGTGAATGACCCACGCACTCCGATTGCTATGCTATGATGCACTTATTTTTCTGTTGTCTGTACTCATTGACATCAGTGCTTGGGTTTTAGTGACATGTGTTGTTTATTCAATCGTTCAAAGGGTCGAGATGAGAAATATGAATAGAATATAAGATCCTGGGGAGAAAATTGTCCTCAAGCGAGGGGGTTGAATCACGTTATTAGTTGATTACAGGACACATTATCATGATTATCAAGTCCTTAGGCTCCTTTGGTCATGATCCTCAATTTGGTTTGTTTCAATAGGTTTTTATAGTAGTATCAGAATTTACAGGATATTTATTAAATCTAGGGTTAGTCTCTGTTAATAGTTTGATTAATAGCTAAGTGATTTTATGAGGATCTAAGATAAAAAGAAAAACAAAAAAATAAGGGATGATGAAAATCATATTAGGATCTAGCTTGTAATCATCTTTAATTGAATCCAGCTTAAAAGAAAGCTAGCTGCCTTTGATGGTTTTAAATGATTATCTTGGTTAGAGTCGAACAGAAGAACAGGTAAATATTAGGGAAATCTTTTTATATTTTTAGAAGTCTTATTTGTTAACAGGACTATCTCTACGTTAGTTAGATTTGAAAAAGTATTTTTGAAAATTCTTCTACAAAATTCAAACTTCCTATTACATTTATCTTTTTTAAGAATTAATTAAGGAATTATTATTTAAATTGCAGATATACATATGTATATGAGGTGGCAATTTATATATTATCCAAATATATGCCAGGATTTACAACTTACTTCCTGTGCTTTCAAAACGAATTATGGAATTGTAGTGAATAATAATCAGTTTATTGATGAAAGATTATAATATGATCACGGATAAAAGTGCTTATTACTAAAATAATGATAGTTTATTAGTTACCAGCACCAAAAATTAATCCTTCCAATTAAAAAATTCAGAGAAATGTACAAATATTAATATTCTTTAATTATTTTTAATTTTTTTTTAAGCAGCAGAAATTGATTCAAATCTAGTGTCAAATAATTTTCATTAAAATATTACATCAGTTGTCTAAAATTAAACTGCTGGATTTCTCCTTCTTTGCCTTTTTTTTCTTTTTTGATGAAAAAAATGAAACTTATACTGAATTACAAATAGTTTAAATAAAAGAATATTAATAATAAAATATTGTGCAGTATTCTTGATCACTTCTATCAAGATCAGACCTCAAAGTTGAAAAAAGTTGAAAAAATAAAGACACCTCATATAATTTTGTCAGTCACTGAGATATTGAATCAAAATATGAATTTATTACATTGAGTACAACAGTCCAATCCCAGAACGATTTTTCTAAATATGAAGTTAAAAATTTTATCAATTTTTAGAATAACAACACTTGAATACTTAGTTGAGTAAAAGTGGAAATTCTAAAATCAATTATTTGGAAATTATACTAAAATACTAAATATAATATAATACATATACTAATATACTAATATACTAATATACTAATATATATACTAAAATATAAAAGAGATATATAATCCAACACAAATATTAAGAAAAATTTCTTAAAATATTCACGATAAAAAAAAATTTTAATGCACATATATGTCAACTATTTCTTTTCCAATATTTCTGACTCCTGTTCTATGGAATTATTTCCAAACTTTTTCATAATTTCGCTTTATTTACAATTTGGGCATAAAATTTAAAAAACAATACTTACGAATTATAAACAAAACATGTTTGATTCTAATAAGCAATAATACCTATTATATACACAAGTCAAAGTATCAACGAACTTTTTAAACGAAAATGTATTAAAGAGTAATTATTTATAAATTTAAAGGTTTGAATTTATTTAAAGCAGTAAAACTTTTAGGGTTTAATGAAATTTATTTCTTTTTTAATATCCTTTACTATCAAAATTTATTTAGTCAAGGAACACCTAATAACTTAACATCCAGTTTGTAATGAACAAAAAAACTGAGAGGTTAAACACTTGAAATTTTTTACGGTTAATATTACTCCCTTTTTATCATCAGCCGTGTGCCTCGAGCACTTGAGTTTATTCGCCAATCATTTATGTACTTTTGAGTTTTATCATGCTAATATAACAGAGAAGGCAAAAAGTGGCAAAATAGATTCGAAGGTTAAAAGACAGAACGCAGTTAGAAAAGAAAAAGATGAAAACTGCAATTCTTAATATAATTTCTAAATTGAATTTGGCAACGCTTCCTACCCTTAAAAATAGGAATATAAATATTTCGATGAAATGACTATATTTTCAAAAAATGAAATCTTCACTCAACTATGTTTAATATTTTTTGATATTTTAAAAGAGTGTATCTGTCAAACACTTAACTAAATTTGTCGAATTTAGATCACTAAATCCAAAAAACGAAAAATATTGTGCGTGCCATAGAAAAGTTTATTTTTATATGGCCATTTTTCAATGCTACAAGTGGAATCATATTAAACGGAGGGTTACTGTGAGTTTAATTTACCTAATGGATATCGATCCTAGAGCAGTCATTGATGTTAACAATACAGAAAGAAGGTATAGTGTCTATCTTTACAAAAATACAGGTGAGGTGTGCTTCGAAAAAATAATTACATTGATGTTGCTTAACCCTTTCCATTGATCAAAGGATATTTAAATTGAAATATGTAAAAAAATATTCACATAAATACATACATCTATAAATATTAATTTTGTAAATAGTATAACTTGGATATGTTGCCAGTAGTGACAAACTAAATTGTTATTTAATTTGTCTGTAAGAATAATGAAAGATTTTAACTTTTCAAGTAATTAATAAAATATTTTGGTGAAAAATATTTTTGTTCATTGGGTGATTAAGTTAAGTAGAGAAAATTTTTGAAGTAGGAAGACTATAACTCAAACTGATTTCGATATTTTTGTATATTAAACTCTTTTTTAAATATTCGTCTGAAGTCTTTATAAATCAACCCGTTTTCTTTAGCACTATTTCCCTGCATTTCGTTTTATTCAGAATTTTTCGGGTTTACTAAAGCTTTAGAGCAAAAAAACAACAAGGAAAATTTCTTGGTTTGCAAGATTTAAATGTGAAATTCTTAGGAGGAGGGTGGTAATTTATGAAAATTTAATCAAAATGACATACAGACCACGTACATACATACATATTTTCGGTTTAATTTGATATTTCATAGTAAATAAATTAGGATAAAAGCTTTTTATCAGCCCCAGTAACTCAGTTTTCATTGTCATTAATATAGTTTATACGAAGTAAAAGATAATTTTAAGGTCAAAAGCTTTTTTCTTCTTAATCAAAAATAATTTGAGTTTTTTCCATTGCTTCCATTTCTAAATAAAATAAAAACTTTAATCTGTATTGTGGATTTTCAATGCGCATAAAAATTAAATAAAAAAATTACCAAAATGATCAGAAATAAGCCCAAAAAGATAATAAAACAAAAGTAGAAGAAAAGAAAAACCAAAAAAATAATGACTTGAGCTTAGATAAAGCTGGCGCCATCCTAATCAAAATCGTTGACATGTTTTAAAAATTCCTCGTCGGGTATTTTTTATTTTTTTTTGTTACAAAAAACAAATTGTACACGAAGGTGTTTTTCGATTACTTCTTGTGTGACCGAAGGTTTTTGGTGTCATCATTATTGCTCCAAAAAAAAATTCCTTTTGGGTTTTTTGAATATGATAGTAGTAAGTCTACCCTCTAATAATGGAATTATCATAATCCTCTGAAATTTTTTAGATAAAATTTTCTGTTTTATTTAGCCATTCTCTTTGTATTTGGTACTGAAATGAAATATTCATCACGACTTTATAGAAAAATGTCGTTTTATCAAATTTTGAATCATGAAATTGGATTTAAAATGACCCCGAAGCATTATTGATACCAAAAGGGTGCGCTTTAGTATTTAATTGGTTGACAAATAGATTATTCTTATAAAAGCTTGATTTCATATGCGAATCTTGGTAATAGGCCGTACTTAATATTATAAGAATGAAAAGGTTCTGATTTGTGTAAAACTTAAAAAACCATTACTACTCTTATGTATATAAGAAGGTGTTCAATCGGGGCAGTAATGTTTTCAAATATATTATTTGCTATTTTCTGATTCCAATTTTTAAAATTTGTAACTTTTGCTGTTGTTTGGTTCCCTACAATTTCACTGGACCTGTTTTGTTATTCTCTCACCAATTTTCTAATTTTCCAAGAGATTTTCTAAATAGGCAGAATTTTTTGGGAAAATCATCTGATGTGGTGATTTCCATGTGTAAAATCTAAAAATGGAATTTATCCACCATAAGCTATACTTATCTAGATAAGAATGAAATTTAAATGAAAGGAATAATACTTGCTTAAAATCTAATTCTAAACCAACAAATCCCAAACTTCGTATACATATCTAGATCATACAATTCACTTAGAAAAATCCTACTTTCTTTCTCTTTTGTTTAAGCTTTATTTACTTATTTCTTTGTGCTACAGTTTTTTTTAGGTTGGTGATTCCTTAGTGTTTTTATTTTTCAAGATCTTTAGAGCTTATCTGAAGTTTAAGAAAAGTATTTTAAATATTTGAAATATTTTTATAGGTTAGTTTTTTACATACATTTTTTCAAATTTATAAGATTCAGAGTTTAAAGGTTTAATTATTTTGATAACTTTTAAATTTCAATTTAATTAAAATTAAATTGGATATAAAATTTGTAACGCAGTAATAACTGAGTCCTTTTTCTGAAAAACAGCCATTAAATTTAGTGGTTACTTTTTAAATATAATTTTGTTGGATTGGACTACTTTTTTCCTGTTCAATTGTATTATGCCATTTTATGTCATAATAAGTTCAAGGCTTTTTTATCAAAGAATTTTAAAGGAGTTTTTTCTCACTATTTTTAAATAATTGTTTAAAAACATTTGATAAGTCTTGATTTAGAACAGTTCTTGGCTCTGATTATGTTTTCCTGAATAATTTGTATACAACAGTTCCCTTTGAAGAAACTAGGCTTCAGATTCTTTATTTTCTCCCATCAATTTTCAAATAAAAAAATTTAGCCATATCCGACTTAACAAAAATAAGCTCCTGAAGTTATTTTTTATTTGTATAAAGTTTCATATAGAAAAATCGAAACGGTGACAAATACTGAGCTAGTAATTTTTTGCAAGCTTGAACATGTTTTGGAACTATCCAAAAATGTTGATTCTCAGTAAACTATTAAAAAATAGAAATAATAAATACTTTATGGAATGATCGATTATTTTATATGTTTAATTTTGATTTGAATGTGGTAGAGTTTAAATGTTATTTCCAATATTAGATTCAAAATATCTAATGTGAAGTTTGGATTGGGTCTGTTATTATATAAAAAACATTTTAGCTTGAAAGTATATTTCTTGGAAAAACGAGTTTCTGGATTAACAAAAATAAAGGCTTGTATCTAAAAGAAATTTGTTTGCCCCGTGGCATCATTTGTGAATTATTTTTTTTTTTGAAATTTTTTTGTTATCTGATCTTGTTTTCATGGCTTCATGGGGAAATAAAAATGTCTGGAACAAATCGATTATTAGCTATGGAGCTTGTTTCTTTTTCTTTAGGAGTTTGGAATATCATTATATATTTTGTTGATTTTAAAAGCAATTTTATAAAAAAACTGATAAAATTATTGCGCATTTAAAAATCTTATGCTGATTTTATAGTTAATCATACTTGGTTTTAAAACAAACTAATCAATAATTTATTTAGATTTGACATAAAAAAAAATTATCAATCAGGACGAATGGAAAAAGTCAATGAGATTTAAAGTTCTCTGGAATTATTTAACAACATCAATTAAGTCTTTTTTGAACAGAGTAAGTAATGATCTTTGCTTTGTGGTAAAAAATTTAAAATTGTTATCTGTAATGGTGACATTAAAATTAGCTCTAAAGGAGTAGTTTAACTAGGCGCATAAATTTGATTTATCTAGTATGATAACAATTTAATTAAATTTTGGTTTTCATAGTAAAATTTGTTCTTGGGGAAATGAGCTATAAAAGGAAGCTTTTAGTAAAAATTGTGTAGGTGTTCTAGCTTAAACTTACTAATGTTCATTAAATGCTGTAGAGCTCTATACGAATGAAAAGTAAATAGTTTGGCAAAAAATTAAATAAAACTCGACATAAGAAAAAATAAATAATTTATGATGATATTTTTGCTAAAAACTATAGATAATATGGTTAAAAGTTTAAAGTACTTTTTGACTCAGTTTTTTATAATGTAGCTATTTATATTTATTTAAATAAATGCAAGCCTTTTGTAGAACGATTTACATCTGAAACAAAATTTTGCTCAAAAATACTAAAACTAAAATTCAGCACTACGGTCATATTTAGAACTGCTAGATATATAGAAATTTACTTTAATATATTAAAACGGACAAAAACAATCAAAAAGTCAAAAAGGAGTTCGTAAGTGTATTGTTAAAAACAAAAATGTAATTGTAATAAGACTAAATTTGTAGCAAATGGTCTAATAAACATTTTTATCAGATGAGATGATCCAAGAGAAGGAAAGCATTTAACATCGCCCCATGCTTAGGCCATATGCAAAACATTTAATAATATTTATTCAATTATTCAATTTTTATTAAAATAATTTTTAATTGATTTATTTTTAAACTTTGCCTTCATACTCAGTAATTCTCCACCTTAAGACTAAAGTCTTTATAAATAATTGATTTAACATTTTTTATCACTCAATGCAGCTACTGAATACTGCATAATTTTAGTTTTCCTAGAAGCAATAACTAGTAATCTTTTTCACGACCAGATACCAAAAAGTGGATAAGCTGTAGATCATATATCTTATTTGCTTTTATCATTTTTAGTATCATATTATACAGGTTTTGTTGGCAATGACAGAAAATACTTAATTTAAATGTGGACAATTCATCTACTTTAATTTAAATTTCCATAATAGAAAAGACACTTAACTTCAACTCCTTCAGATCATATGGAATAAGAAAACTAGTAATAACTTATATCCTTCCCTTTTAATCGTTAGATACTTACTGATTTTCCTTAACTTTAAATTTTCTCACCACTCTTCATTATAAATAAAACAATATACAAAATATTTGAATTGTTTTGTACCGCCGACAGAATAACTTTCTCATGTATGTCATTAAAAAGGATCTATTAAGCCGCACTTCCTTTGCTTCCCATGAAAAACTCACTTCTAATGTTTTTTTTACTCACTTTTTAGATAGTTAGCTTTCATTTGTATTTCTAAGCCTTAAACTGGAGACTCTAAATTTTCATAGATTAAAAATTTATGGCTATCTCAAGTATGTTTAAATTTTTTAAAAAAAAATTTTGGGCATAATGCCAGCCTTAAAACACTAGAAGAAAAAATTAGTGCGGTCTGGTCTTATAGAGGTGAACAAGCATACGTCAAGTCATGAACTTGTGGTTAAGTGATAAAAAATAGTACAAAAAAAAAAACAAAAATGAAAATGATGTGTCCGCGACATATGGATTAAATGGAATGAACGCGGCAAAACTTAAGTGGCTGTATGGAAGACTCACAAAACCCTTGGGCCATGTTTTACTTGCTAGGGGTGATTTATTAGCTTTGCTTCTCAAATTTCCGCTATTTACGTATTTTTTAGGAATTTCAAAGAGCCCAAAAATTTTATTATTTATTCACAATACTTTAATAAAATGCTTGGATTTATTGGCAATTCAATTAAGGTTTTATTAGCTTAAGTTAATTAAATTAAAACACAACTGAAAAAATATTTATAAAATTCATTTACATAAGAAAATCTCATGAAAATTCTTAACATTAAAAATTATCAAGGAAGTCAGAATAACTTTCAAAGTTTTTCAAAGCTGACACAAAAAATTTAATTAATTTTTTAAATAGCCGAATTTCCATTTACTTAACTACAAATGTGATAATGAAAAAAGAACTTTCCGAAAAAAATATTTACGCATGGTTGATCATAAAAATATTTACATTGTTAAAAAGTCATTCTCATCCTTATTTATGTATATCCTACCGGAAAATTGATAAAATGTAATCACACACCTCCGACAATTTGCTGTCATCAAAGTGTTGAGTTGGTGGTTTCCCACTTAATGTTTGGGCATGGAAAAAACTAAAAAAGTCACATAAAAAGATTCCTAACGCTACAAAAACAAAAAATTTAACAAAAATTATAAGTTTACACTCCCTTTTATTGTTATTGTAAGGATGTCACGTGTAAAGCGTATGCCAATATGTATTTGACACGTGCCACAACAATTGCTGCAATTTGGGTAAATTTCTAACTTCCTTAATCGTTGCAACCGAGCATTACCCGCGTGCGGCTTTAAAAGAAAGGGTCTTACTTATTGCCAGCTTTCCTGCTGTGAGGGAGATTCAACAATCTCAAAAACCCGGAAAGAAATGAAAACAAACAAATAAAAATGAATAGTAAATTTACGAAAAGAGTTCCGAATATAATGTTAGGGTGCGTGGATACTATCCTGTGGATATGGTCATTCATCAATAAACCTCCCAGAAGTTAAAAATAATTTACTCTTTCGATCCGCAAGCAATTGATTCTTGTGATGTTCCTATGCACGCGCCAGCTATGATTAAATTTTTAGAAACCGTAATTCATATGGCAATAGCGTCATTTCCCCATTAAAATATAAGAAAGATCAGGTGGAATTTTTTCACTACTTTTGACTTATAGAATTTATTAGAAGTTTGGTTGGAAAATTTTTTAAGAATTATATCTTTCAAACTCTGACACTAATTTTAAAAGGCAAGTAAAGACAAGTAATAATATGACTTTTTCAAAATAAGAATAAAGACAAAAAATGATTGCAGCTTTGATTTTTTTCCCTTTAGCAATATCCTAAGGTCTATTATTTTGAGTTAAGGCATGAAATATGTTCCATCTTACTGCAGGTAGAGAAAAAATATTATGTTGAGAGTAATTTGTATCATCCTTTTCAGCTGTAAAAAAAATAGTGCTAGACAAAATCTTATAAAATGCTCTTTTCCACTTACCTGTTTTGTGAAATTTTGTGTGGTTAAAAACATAAATATCCAAATGTAAAAAAAAATACACAGAAGACGGTATATCAACCCTAAAAACCATAGAAAATAAAGAAAAGAACAAATTTGTATAGATAGGAAATGTTACACGACCAAATTTTTAGGTGATTTTCAAATAAAGTAAATTTAACTTGTTTTAAGATTGATAGAAGTATTGAATGAGCCAAGCAACTTTTCCTTTTTTATTTTCTAAAAAGAAAGTTATTCCACAGAGATTTTTCTTAACAATTACCATTAAAATTTTTATTAATTTTATTGCTATTCTGCTTTTCCTTTACAAGTATCTCAACGCATAAAATGAGATCCATCCATTTTCAAAAGGCTTTCAAATAAATTTGAAATTCAATTCCAAGAAAAGTTAATCCTTACTTTCACAACCAAAAATCTTTTGTATTATTTTAATTAAATCAATTATTGGATTGATCTAAAATTGATATAAAAGATTTTATAAATTTTACGTTTGATATTGATTTCATTTTTGCTATTTCTCACAAATATCAGTAAACAAATTTTTTACCTACAAAAGAAGTATATATTTAAATAACTATTGTTGCAAATAATTAAATTTTTAATAATAAAATATATAAAAATTGTCACTTTTCATACTATTCAAAAACGTTTTCTTAATTCAGACTAAAGATTTGTATAATTCAATTCAAAATGAAATTGTTTAAATTTTTCGACTATATAAGAAAATTTTCAAACCAGACGATTCCACATCTAAAGCAATATATAATCAAAAAACGCGGAATCTAGATAAAATATTAACCGAATTCCAGTCAAAACATTTTTCACAGCTCCCAACAAAAAATTTCTCTACACATTTTCAACCTGCAAATTTTATGATAAACAAATGAAATTTATTTGTAAATCCTTCGTGGGCACTTTTCAATGCAACTCTTTTTAAAATTGATAATATTAATAGCACTCAACATTTTATGGAATGCTTATTTGATGACATTCTCTAAAATATTCGTATTCAAAATACTTCTATTTCCTTTTGTTTTTGTTTTTTTTTTTGTTGATGACACTTTTCGTTTTATAAATGTAATTTAGAATATCTCTCAAACAGATGCATTGAAAAATGGAAACAGAAATACGATTTAAACAATGCTTAAAACTACAAACTGTCTAATCCAATTTACTGTCCACAATATGGTAATAAATTTAAAAATTTTCTATTTTTGAAAATCAGCATTAAATGAATACAATTTTTGTTGTATTGACATGACAGAAAACAAAACAACAGTTTTTTGTTTTTAACCTTGACAGACATACTATCAGTCAGCTAATTTGCTAGAACGACTGCAACTTATGGTAGTCTTTTTTCTATGAAAATACATTAGAGGAGTCAATTTAATAAACGTAAATAAAAGGTTGAACATTTTCACTATATAGAAAAATGTGCTGCACCATTTGTTGCTTATATAGAATAACATATAAAACCATCAAGCCACCCATCAATAATTTCTGAGTGCACGCATTTTCCTTTGATGAAAGCCTTCCAAATAAAACAGACAGTCGGAAAAATATTTCATGAGTTCCATTAAAGAAATCCGGCACGGGCTAGGCGCCCTCTGGACATGGAAAAACTATGAAGTATATATATACAAGTTCTAATTTAAGAATTCAATTATCGGCCTAGAACTTTTTGTTGTTTTTCAGTAATAATGTACATCCTTTTCAAGTAGCCTGCCATATTACAATATTTACCGCTGTAAGAAAAAGTTGAGAGGCTTTTAACTTTGGATCAAGTAAATGGATCTTATTGAGGCCATAATTCAAAATTAATGTTTTCCCTTTTAGTATATATAGGCCTAGAGGAATTTAAAGATCAAGATCCTGAGTAAAAGATTTATTAGAGATTGAATGTTTTAATATTGATCGAAGTGGTTATTGTTAATTGATGGGTGTTGAATGATGCGACAAAGCGGCATTTGTTTACATAAAGAGCAACAAAAGAGATTTACTATTTGAATTATGCTATTGTTAATGCATACAGTAAATACTTAAAATTCCTACAACTGAGGCTATTTTTGGATGATAACTTAACTCAAATGCAATTTAATAACTTTTAAAAATAATTTAGGTAAGTGAAAGGTACTTATAAAATGATATTTTTGTAAACAAAAAATTTTAAATATAAAATATTCAATAATATTTTCTTTTCAATGCGATAAAAAGCCCAAATTCATTTCGGAATTCAGCTGTAGAGGATAGATTATTTTTATTTAATTGTAAATATAAAAGAAGTTCTTGGGTATAGTTTAATTCTTTTTTTGTTAAACTTTTTAGGTAGTTTTGTACTCCGCCTCCAATCGACTACATTCAATATTAACAAATAAACGTCAAAAAATGCATGCTGTTTTTGCATCCACCCATCATTTGCTTCTGTTTTGTTTTAGAGTCTCTTTCTAATAATTTTACCAATAAAGAAATTTTTTATACTTGCCCTGCCCATTTTGATGATGTATTAAGATTGAATCCCATTATAATTAGGTCATTAAAACTTCTTTCAAAAGTTCGGCGTCCGAAGCTAGAGTTATTTAATGAAATTATATTTAAATTTTGATTTTGATAGAAATAAATTTACTTTTCAAGCTTTCAAGAGTAATGTCATACTTTTATGGACTTTATCTGAGGTTTGCAGGAATCTTAGTAAAATTTTCAGAAGATTTAAAAGACTCTAAGCTTTGTGGCAGGATTTTAAGGCAGGAAATAAGGCCCTCTTAAAAATATAATAAACTTAATTAACATTGTAGCTGTTTTTTAATAAGTCACCGAGGTACATTCAAAATAAAGTTATAATTATTTTAGGCATTTTTCGTTGATTTTAGAAGTTAAAGAATGTATTAATTATAATTTCCTAGAAGTTCCAAATATAATCTAGATATAATTTTGTTTTTTTCTAAACGGTATCTAATTTGTAAGTATTTTCTAAACTTTTCAATTTTATATTGCTCGTTGTAGCAGTTTTTACCAGAACTTATCTTGTCAAATTACCATTACAATTGATGATTGCAATACGTCAGATCATCGAATATCGGTATTTTGTAATTTCATTAAACAGAGAAAATATCAGTTTTTTCGGTATTTGTTAAAAATTTCGCAATTCACCTTATCGCTAGTTGCAATATGTATTTTTTTCAAAAAATGTGAAATTATTTTTCCGATAATGAGGTCGGCTTTATATTTAAAACTGTATCACCTCTGCTTCCAATAATCTTGGCTGCGGAGGCACTGCCTTATTATCAGCTAATGCAATAATATATTTTATATTGCAATCAATTAAAGAATAGGACACGCCATTATCAGAAGAATTATACAGTGCATTGAATGTTGAATATTTTAAGATATTTACATAATTATAATGACTTTAACAAAGAAAGCAAAAGGGAGGAAAAAAAGCTAGCAGGAATAAATTTATCGTTAAGTTCGTTAAAAATTCCCATAAAAACAATTATGAAAAGCAAACACAATCCTATTCAAATGAATCCAATGAAAATGATATTGATGTCGAGAAAGAATTGTTTCTCGAATAAAAAGTTACAATTAGCTATAAATAAAAAACTGCAATAAGCAATAATACAAGAGTAATAGAAAAAATAGATTTATCAGTCGAGAAATCTAATTGTGTTGGAAGA
Organism: Acrocera orbiculus; assembly: GCA_947359355.1. Classification (NCBI taxonomy): domain Eukaryota; kingdom Metazoa; phylum Arthropoda; class Insecta; order Diptera; family Acroceridae; genus Acrocera; species Acrocera orbiculus. The sequence goes on from OX375757.1 coordinate 28,052,725, forward strand.
TGAAGGACGTCAAGGCAAATATTTAGAAGAAGTATATCAGGCTTTATTAACAATCGACTAGAGTAGATGCAGAAAGAGTATTTTCAACTACAGGTAATTTGTGTACAAAAAAACGTTCCAGGCTTAACGACAGTTTAATAGATGCATTATATTTTTACGATGACATTTCAAAAATATGCAGTAAATAAACTAGTTGTTTTTGTTTTTCCTATTAATAGATATTATGAAATAGACAAGATTTTTATGTGAAATATATTCTCTCATACGTATGGTTTGATAATTCTTGCAATTTGATGTTATATTTTTAGTTTAGATTATTATAAATTATTTTTTTTACTCTTCTTATGATAATTAACGATTATACATTTGTGTATAGTAAAATTCTTTTATTTTTTTTTATAGTTTATGCATTTTGTGTATAAAACTAATGACTATATCAAAACATTATTTATATTTTTGTACTTTTTTTAAAAAAATTTAAAAAAAAATACTGACTATTTGTACTGTATTTTTAGTCCTTTATTGTAATCACTAATTACAATATAGTCTAGATTTTAAAGAGATTTTGAAGGGATTAAACTTCCTTAGTTTTTATATGAAAGACCTTTCAGTATTAGAGACAATTAAATCATCCTTGTGTTTTGAATCCCTTTTTTATATAATAATAACAATTGCTCAGTATCAAATGGTTCTCCAAATCATTATAAACGTTTAGGTTCTAAAGAATGTGGGGCAACATTGTTTTTTTAAATATTTATGATTCAATAAATGGATTGCATTTTACTATTATAACTTGTCCTGATTAGAAATGTACAAGAAAATCATCGGAAAAAGCTGACTTTACTAAATTTTTCTTGCACTATGGAAAAGAGTTACGCTATTACAATGTAGCAATTTTTCATTGAAAAACATTTAAAGTTTACTAAAATAAACATTAACTTATGTTGGGATTTTTTTTAGAAAAACGCAAAAAACTTCAAAAAACGCAAATAATATAAAAATAGTAATTTTTAAAAAAAAAAAATTAACAAAATCGGAGCTGTTCTTTAGAAGTTCGAGGTTTTGCCTGTTTTTTGCCTTTATTGACTCCACTAAAAGGATATAGTACAAAAACATTAAGACCTGTCTGCTTTTTTAATTTAATTGTCATTTGTTATAATATTAGTGTTGATAAATTAAGTTCAACCATTGAAAACAGCTTTTAGGATAGTAAAGTATGAATAAACTTTTTTGATATTTTCCATTTAGAAACCTTTTTTTCTTTAAGAAATTCACTTCTTCTCTTTCAAAAGCTAATTAGCCTTATAGCTTTTATGCCTTTCAAAAGAGCAGTTTTTTTCATTTAAATATTAAAAATATAAACAGACTCAAAAATTACTCCGTATAACAGTTTATTTTTTTTCATTATGAAATTCTGCTGAAATAAAAAACTGGCAAACTAATCTCATATTCTTTCTATTCAAATAAATTTAGTGGTTAATAAGATACATCCGATTTTAAGTAAGTTACCAACTATTTATGCAAATAATAGTCCAAGAGTAATATTACTTCTAATAATTATTTTAAATTTCAAAAGCATAAAAGCTGTTTTACTCTTCTTTACGTTTTTAATTTCAACGAAAAAATAAAATTTAATTTCAACAAACATTATGAACAAAAAAAAAACGAATTATCCTGAAACAAAAAAATTGGTTTCTTAACATAAATTAATATTTACTAAAAGACACAAATAAACAAATTAATTTTTGGGTAAATGATAATAAAAGACAAACCTTTTTCAACCCCTGTTTGCTTATGTTTGCCTAAACGGTTGATATTTTCAATTAAAAGTGATTCTGAAATTACCCGCAAATTCTTGCTTACTTCAGCAGGTCATAAAAATCTATCTACATGATTTTATTTAGATTGAATCCCCTAGCATAAATAAACACAGAAACATGATTGGTTTCAGGAAGCCATCGGCTAACAAAATTTTGTTTGTCTGATTACCACATAATCAATATAATTTAGCCCTGTTTTAAGTTCTCCATATGTTCTTTATTTTGAGCTTTCATACCAGAAAATAATATAATTTTTTGTCTATTTGTATATAATCAAGATATAAATATATATTTTAGATCGATTGTAACTTCTAAGAAGGGTAGTGTGAGTTATTTTATAACCACGAAATATCAGAGTTGACTAAAAAAATCATTTTTCTTATTATAGTGAAAAAATAATTGAATATTTTACACGTGTGGTTCATTGTAAAATTTTTTATTTTCACGTATACTTTTGGTAATTCATTGAAAGATTTAGTTCAAATCAAACTAATTTTAATTTTTTGATATGCCAAAGAAGGATATTCAAACAAATCAGGCAATCGTTACACAATTTTAAATTAAAAAATAAATTGACTTTTGCTCAAAAGTAACTTTATATTTACACATTATTTCTTTATTTAGGCATTAACCTACTCATATAATAAACTATAACTCCTTCGAATAATCAAAACTAATACTTTAAACATGTTTAAGCATTTACTCACAAATGGCCATTTCCATATACTTTACATGGAACAAGAGAGCCATTTGACGATTTCGAAATTTATAGTGAATAGTCCCTATAAGAAACTGAGATTTTTGCTTAAATTCAATCGAAGTGGATTAACAAACATTCACATTTTCATGACAAAAAGCAAATGAAAGTTCAACTGTCAAATTTTTGCAAAAATAAATCTTATGTTAATATACGCATGCATGCCAGCATCATATATGTATGGCAGATTTTATACAAACCAATTTACTTAAATATTTTGTGATAAATCGGCAAGCCGCTAATTTAGGCTATAAATCAACTAAGTGAAGACTAGTATTTTTGAAAGCAATTTTCCGATATGTGGTTAGCATACAAGAAAAAATTTACACTATAGAGAAAATAGCGTATTAATTCAATTTTACATTGTGGTTAGTTAAGATTAGATTATTTTTAGGGTGAAATTTTTGCAGGCATCTTAAACTATACAATTGCCAGTCATTTGATATTAATTTTAGTATTTTTGCAAGTGAATAACAGCAAATCTGAAGCATTCTTTTCTTTATTATCATGTCTAGTGCTAGCCAAAATTACAAATTAAGCTGAAACAAATAAAAAACTTAAGTATATAAAAAACTGTTTAATTTAAAAAAAGAAAGTTTGTATCATGCAATATTTAAAAGAAAACAAGATGGTTCAGGTTATTCAGCTAAGAAAGAGTTGCTTTACTTAACCTGCTCGAATTTTTGAAGGTTGGCACTTAAAAACTAAAATGATCAAAACAAAAAAAATAGATTTTTACTAAAAAAAAACATTTATGACTGACAGCCAGCTTTTTGTAAATATTTCACTTCATTTCAGAGTGGGTCATATTAGAGTATATTAGCTAAGTTAGCTTTTATATAGAATGATTATCAAAAAATAAAATACTTTTTACAATTGATAGTCTAGTGGTTTAGTTATGGGGATGTCTAAAATATTGAAATATAAAGAAAAGACGAAACAAAGGTGTGCCGACTGTCAGTCTTAAAATTGACTCCTTTGCTTCAATTACAGTTAAAAAACTTTGCTATATTTTTACTAATCATCTAATAGCACCTTTCTTGCATGCTAAAAACTGACTTCTTTGTGAACATTTTTCAAGATAACTAAAAACGATAAAAGAATTAGGCTAATGCCTTCCATTACACCACTTAAATGACTCAGCCAAAAAAATTTGATATGAACCTTTTTAAAGAGCACCTTTATAGCTATATATCAATTTCTGAGATCAAAAATGTCTGAGAAAGACTTTATTTTTAAGGAAAACTAAAATTTAAGTATAATATTACTTTGTTATTATTTTTAAATATTAGTTTCAATTAGTTTTAACAAATTTCTTGTTGCATAAATTAAATGATTAGGATTTCTATTGCATGTTTTTAAGCTTACAAAAAATTTAGCTTGATCTTTTAAAAATCTTTTTAGCCTAGTCTTCTTCGAAAACTAATTGGTTTGTATTTAAAACTATCTTACTGAATTTCTATGTTATCAAACTGAACTTGTTACTTCAGATTTTGAAAATAGCTCTAATGATCTATGGGAATAATTATCTTTGATTCACAGCCGGTACTGTCAAAACTGGTAAATATAATAGCAGCTATAGATTGCTGATGTACAATTTAAAAAATAATTAGAACATATCAAGCATTTGTATTTGGGATTAGCAAAGTTCAATATTATTTACCAAAACTTACCTGTTCAATTGTAAGAAGAATTAAAATACCAAAATTAGAGCAAAATCGAAAATATATAAGAAACTAAATTAAATTAAAATCCTGTAAATTTGTTTTTACAAAAGTAAGCTAGAGCACATCTTATATTCTTATAATTTCATGATGTTGTATCTCTCTCTCTATTATTATAATTTTAACTCTTCAATTCAAATCCTTTAGGACAAATTCAAGCAAATAATACATACATAAGTACCTATAAGCTCAATTCTTGAAAACTACCAAAGTTTGTTAGTTTAAAAATCCTTTTTAATTATACAATCAGCTAAATCACAAAAAACGTAAAAAGACAAAAAATTACCAAATAGCTAAATTATACAGAAAACAAAGAATTTATTTAACAAAAATTTTTTTGTTGTTTTTAAAACAAGAGAGATAGGTAGGAGATAGGAATCGTATACAAAATAAAACTTTCTGAAATACTTGACCTCGTTATTTATGAAATATTAGAGAGAATGATTAATAGAAAACCAGATAAAACCAAGAATTATATGCAGGATTAAATATTATCCCACCCATTTAAATTTTCGCTATAGAGTTTAATTTTTTCATATCTTCACTGCCAAGAGCTATGCCACTATATCCTTCAAATAAACTTCATGAATTTCAAAACTAAAACAAGGAATTATTTTTAAAGTTTAATGTACATAGCTAAAAATTACTTCATTAAAATAGTTAAATTCGCATTTATTAAATTTTGTTTTCGCCGTTTATTTTGTGTGTTTGTTTAGAAAGCAATTGATAATTTTTTAATTTTAAAACCTAAAAACCTAATTTACTCATGAAATGATAAAATATTTGATTTTCACTAAAATAACTACAATTGAAATATAGTTATATATATAATTCATATTTTATCTCTAGAAGCATAGTATCTACTCCTTCATTTCATGGATGTGCAGTTTCTCTAACAATGAGATTATAATTTTTTTTTATATTTATATAAAATGTATCACAAGAGACTAAGCTTCCCATTAAACTAAAGTATGTTGTAATAGAAATGGAAAAAAAATATTCTCTGTCGCGACAAGGGCTTTTAGCGTCCTTTAAGATAAAATAGTATAACTATGGGAAAATTATATAAAGGCAACAGAGTGCATTCAGTCATAAAACGATTTTACCGTCTTGATGTGAAAACAAAAAGCGGTAGCGAATGTACTATTTCTTAGCGGCTGGTACACATTTATTATTATGAATTTAAGTAGGCCCACCATTTTGACAATATAAATTCCATTGGTAAAACACTCACTATCGTAAATTTAAGAGAATTTTGTATAAATGACAAGGGTAAACACAAAAACCACTTAATGTTTAAACTTTTCTAAGGTAATTTTTGGTTAACATTAGCAAAATAATGCTAAGTGCATTCCATGCAGGGCCGGAAATATTTTATATATATAGAGCTGTAGAATAGATGATATGAGACTGGCGCCCCAAAAATTTTCAACTGCAGTGAATTTCCATTATAGTGTCATAAAATTATAGCCATAAATTTATATATTGAATAGAATTATAGAATATAACTAAAGCTTTTATCCTGTAATTTTAATGGAAAATTTTAGGAAAAGAGTTAAGTTTTTTATACAGGCCTCTAAAATATATTTAACTAAACAGTTTTACATTCATTATTAGAGGCTAATATTAATAATAATTTAATTAAATTAATCAATTATATTCCTAATGCATAAATTTAAATTACATTAGACATTTATATAGTCCTTAGTATAAAATGTTAAAATAAAAAAATGTATCCATATGAGCTAAATATTTATCACCCTTATTTAGCATAAATTTTTAAATCGTATGCATAAAACTAGTAATAGCCAAAGGATATTATTATTATTATAGAGAAGAGTAAATCACCCCTTGAATATATATACAGCTTCACTCCATTAGAATCGTATTATCCGAATAAAAATATCCCTAGGCGCTAGCACTTCAGATCTCTCAACCCCTATTTAAATAATATTGAGAAATAAAGTCACGCTTCCAATTGCAACATAAACTGTGACATACGGTCAAATATAGTTCGCCTTTTTATCAATTTATTACTCGTAAAGCCTTTTGATATCATAATTACGACATCGTGATTTCTATGGACTTATTATGATTATAATGAACAATATTGGGTAGACGCGAGCAACCCATTTAAAGTTTTCTATATTTCAATTCTCTTTCTTTTTTGAAATTCTGGAAGGACATTTTTTTGTTTCCAGTTTTTATGATACCAATAATAATTTTTCTTGTTAACATCCCTAATATAAGAGGGTTTTGAAAATAAAAAGGTGAAATTGTCTTAGACCACAGATGCTGATGTACATTTTTATGGGGGTAACTTCTTAGGCTTATTTGGTAGTTAAGCCTATGAGTAAGAAACTTTTATTATTTAAAATTTATGTTAACAGCTTACGGTAAAGTACAAGTAAAGCTCCCTGACTCATTTATCTTGAAATTTTGTGCAAGTTTTAAATGATTCAGGATATAGTATTTTATAAGGTCAAAAAGCATTAGGAAAACTGAAAGGGAAATGAGATAAATTTTTTCAATGCAACAGTGTTATATATATTTATATTTACATGACAAGGATATGCACGAATTTCACTGATTTTATGTCTTAGAATTTTACATTTTACATTTTAGAATTGTTGCTAAACTGAATTTTAATAAGTTTTTAATAATAATGATTGTAAAAATTTCATTTTTCATTATTCACTAGGAAAAATATAAAAATTTGGTTATAGTTTTTTAATTGATTCAAAACTTTTTTTCATATCAAAGAATAAAGATATCATAGTTAACAAATAAGCAATAATTTTTCCTTTACAAAATAGGGTTGGAATTCAAATTAAATTATACATTAAAAATTCAAAACCCACAAATTGTTAAAATTGAAGTGACCAGTGCTTATCACGTGCAATTTTAATCCTTTCCAGTGATCAAAAAATAAGTTCGAAGTGTGAAAATTTAATCTTTTTCAGTTATATCAAACTAATTCATTTTGAATGCCGTGATGCACAGGCTTAAAAGGAATACTAATTCATTTGTTTAATGTATACAGGCTAGCTAGGAATTAGTTCGGTGTAAATTTCATAATCAGCTTAATAACAGCAAAACCTTAACATAAAAAAATGTTAATTTGTTTTGACATAAAATATTAACCTCTGATTTAATTTGATCGTATTTAGAGATGGAATCAAATAACAATCACAAATGATAAAGCTTATGATCCTGATCTTTAGGTATTATAGTAACAAAAATAAGTTAGTAAAGGATTTATTGCCCAATTTTATTTTTAACAATCATATTGCTTATTTGTAAATTCAAAGCCTTAAGGGAAGACATTGTTATTATTTCTATTAATCTTAATAAATTTCAAAATATAATTTCCAGGTGGCCTGTCTAAATATTTGTGACAAAATAAATATGAAGTTAGCTGCTATACATAATTCCAAAAAATTACCACCAGCACAATTATGGTTGAAGCCAGTTTTTGGGTATGGATTGCACAGAAAATTTGGTATTCCCAAATACTTAATTATTTAATAAATGTTTTCATATTCAATTAGATTTCAAACAGAAAAAATGATTACTTATATAGTATAAAACTATTAAAAACTATGCTTGGCTAAATTTCTTTAAAACAAACATCAATATCCTAGAAATAATTCAAATAATTTTATTACCCTGTTACAGTCTTAAAACAAATTCTTGTTTAAAGTTTGCAAAATGTCTTAGAAAGACAAGAAGAATTGTTAAACAAACAAGTTATAAAAAATTCCCAAGAGATTATGTAAAAATTAAAATTAAATTTTCATAAATATTTCTACGTAGATTCTCTATTTACCAGTTATGAGTAGTCTTTTAACAGTTATGCTATACTACTAGAATCCTGCAACAAAAAAAAAAAAAAACAGAAAAGAATATTCATGTGAAAGGACATTTGTGTCAACAAAATGAGTGAGTGTGTCTTCTTGTTGTTGTCAGCATCTCTGTTGCATCCACTTAATTCCTATGAAGGAAACTGTTCAACGGAAATTGTGGAAGCTCTTAAGTAGCGTGTGTATTTGGCACTTGTTATAATATTTGCCCTCTAGGATAATGTGGCTATAGCAGGGAGCATTGAATTTCCTCTTCAGATTTTATATATTCCTTAGTTTTGTGCGCAAATTCTTTTTCTTATTATATTTTATTATTCGTTTGTTATCACTTGAATATTTTGTTACCACATTCTGTTGATCTAAGACTCAAATTTCTATTCCATTTTAAATGTGTCCTTTACATCAGGACTTTTGTTTATTTTAGTACTTTCTTTAGCTTTGATAAGCTGATTCAATGAATCTGTTACAGAAGTTCAGAACATCATTGTCGTGTGCCATTGTTGATATCACTTAATCCAAAATTTTCTAATAATTTATAAATAAACTGACAAAATACAAGAAAGTAATAAGGCTGTATATTCGTTTCAAAACAAAAAAAAGCTATCCAGGGAGGTCTAAAAATACTATACAAAATTTTTGAGGACTTTAAAAGTTGGACACTTAAAAAATTTTGCACTATAGCCAATTATAATGTAATTAATTTTATTTATTATATTTTATAATTTTATTAAATTTCTTGAAAAATTTTTGTGAATGTTATAAAAATAAACCAAAGATAAAACATTTACTTTTCTTTTGACTGAAATGTCCCATATTAAGTCAAAGATAATTTATAGTGATTAAGAAATTGGAAACTTCCATATAATTAGGATAAATGTGAAATTATCTTATTTCATAAAAAGATGAAAAATTGCTAAATGAAAACGAATAAACAATAAAAAAGAAAAGCATAGTAAATTTCTAAAAATATATCTCGACAACAAAATTGCATTTTTGCAGTTGGAAAAAGCAGAACTTTCCTGGTAGAAATTTTATCATCACCGGCAGCCCTACTCGTTAGGAAGGTGGATAACGATCGGTTTCCGGAGTTGTTCAGAGAACTCTCAGAAATTACTGTAGTTTTATAGGTGCTGATGAAAATAGTCAAATATTAGAGAACTCAAGATTTAAAATCAAGGATAAATTGAAAAAATTCTCCTACAAATTTTAAAACATTTTACCCTATACGCATTTCTTGTGTAGGCAAAATTAAATTATGGAATTTTGTTCTTAGCTTTTCATTAAAACTTTAAAGTGATCTTATAAAAATGTTTTCTTAGTTTCCTAATATTTAAAAAAAGCGATAACAAAATGAACACGTCAAATAAAATTATTTGTCAATTTCATTTCGACAAATAATTGTTTCATGTTACCAAATTCAGTACATTTTTTGTAGAGGGATAATTTAATAAAATTTGCTTATCATTGGTAATACTAACAAGGGGTTGTTATTTTTCTCTGTTTAAGATAATAGAAGCTCTCAAACAAATATTTTATTGAATCCTACCCCATCCGTCTTTAATGTCAAAGTTTTTTGTTTTGTTCAGAATAAATAATAATTGGTTTTGCTTTAAACTACATAGTTAGATATTTTCTAGGTCTTAATTCCCCAGACGTAATGTCTCAGTTACGTTTGAGCTTGTGTTTATCTTTGGACGTCGAGTATCAATTATGTTACATACACCCCTTGGTTAGCAGATATGCTTTTGAGTACTTTACAAAAGGTTGGGATTGTGACACTTGAGCTTAGTACAAACATAGAATTTTATATTGATTCCCTTCCATATGTATGTATAGCTTTAACCATATTATACTATACCCCGTTAATGTAGTTTTAAATTAAAACAGCTGCTTACAGAAATTCGCCCTAAATTAAAGAAAAATTTTAAATAAAAATCAGCAAGAGTTTCCAATTTTTAGATAATATATATTTAATTTCATCATTTCATATATTCTCGACACGAGAAATTTTTAAATAAGGAAAAAAATTATTTGTTTTTATATTTAGTGAAAGTCAATCAAAAATTTAAATTTAGACAAATATGTTGAATTTAATGTTAGCACAGCTGGCTCATTTTGAAAAAGCTGTCAGTTTAGATAAAAACAGGAACAATCTGCCACCCATGTTGCAGCGATCTTAAAATTGTGTTCACAAGAACCACACATGTAGCTGTCAAAATGAAATTGTGCATATTTATTTCTAAGAAAACAACAAAATTTCGAAATCAGATATTACTTAAGAAGTATTGGTATATTCCCAAATATCAAACGTCTAATTAACAGGCAGCAATCATCTGATGGTTTTAACGTCAAAACAATATGTGGATTCAAAATTTGAGCCTTTCGTTTTTTTCTATTCAAATAAAAAAAAAACTTTTTCTACAGTTTTGATTTCATTTTATTTGGAAAAGAATTAAATTCTAAGCACACCGAAATTTATATTAAATTTTATTAACAGGGCTTAGAAAGTAAAAAATATTTTAATCTATATTAAAACGGTCCATATAAAGGTAATAAAATACATCCTTGGAGTCTGTGTAGAGCTCCTAAACAAATAATTTTAATGCCCAGTTTCACAGTAAAATTTTAAACTAAAATTTTTTAAACGCATTTTAATCTGAGCCCCAATTAAAATGTCTAAACGTTTCACGTTCTACTTTTGGAACTCGCTTTTGTACTTGATTTTTTAATCAATTTTGACATTGGAAAGTGTAAAATTTTATGCCTTAAGTTTTCAATTTTTTGGTGCATAACTGATAATGTCTGTATTTTGTTGTTGTTTATATTTCATTTTAATATTTCTTTCAGTTTGTATGTATGAAATATGAACAGATCTCATATATTGTCTTGACCAGGATTAATGTATTTGTTTTGGGTCTAATTTCGAACACTGTTAATATATTGCAACTAAATTCCAAATTCATGTTGAATATACATATTAAATGACAGATTACTGTTCATATGAAAAATAATACACAAAATCAATCTACGAAACAAAATTATAAAAATTATGAAAGGAAAAATTTGATCTATAACTGATCCTACTTTCACTTTTTAGAATCTCAAACTTAATGATTTTTATAAAGATTTCATAACACAAAACTTTATAACAAAAAAGTATTAAAAACTCCATTATGCCCGAATTACTGATCATATTCATATCATAATTTACTGATTGATAAATATTGAACAAAAAGCTTAGTAAATTTAGATGCCGGTCTTTCTTGTTTTAGATATTTTAAAATTACGATGCTAGGTTTAACCAGATTTTTATTTTCTTTTCACTAATTGTAAGTTAAAAGGACTACTTAACAAGGTAATCTTTTAATGCTTCATAATTTTATATTATAAATATTATGAAAATAGGAAATATAAAGAATGAAATATATTATGTGGCACTCGTGAATCTGGTTTTGATTATATGATTCAAAAATTATTTTATAATCTAACCTGACACATGTCATCTATTGGAATCATTTTTATAAATTATGTTGATATCAACAAATGAAGAACAAAAGTTATCGTTTAATTATTTTAAGAATGACACAAATTTACAGTTGGTACTGACTTAGTTTAGTTCAACAAACTATAAACTTAGTCTTAGGCTTAAAATTAACTAAAAAATAATGTTTCAGTTTTTAAAATTAAGTAAGTTTTATAAATCCAAAAAAAAAAAATTAACTTTCAAAACTTCATAGTAATATACTTTTTCCAAAACAGTAAAAAAACTCTAATTAAAGAACTTGTAATTAGTTTCTGAATGACTGTAAGTAAATCCAAATTAACAGGTGTTGTGGTAAAATCTAACCATATCCAAGAAGTTATGCGGGTTCACAAAAGAAGATTTCTTATGTTAGTAACTGTGACCATCTTAAAAGTTATTGTCTTTGGCTAACCTAAAACAAATTACTTACAAGGGAATATTCCGGAAATGTATTCTGTTTTAGTAAAGCGGGTTCTTGGTTTGTTATTTAAATTTCCAGTATTCATTTCTATGTATATATTATTGCGGATTTCCAGTTGATGATTACATTTTTGCCACTTTGCAAACACTCAACATTTGTTCATGCTTAAAACATGTTTGGTATTTTGTATAAAGTATTTTGATTGATTGTCAAGTGCACTGAGTGCTCTTTATGGTTATAGCATGTAAAGACTTTTATGAAAAGTACTAAAATGCATATAAAGACAAGTATAATGGATTCTATTGTAGGTCTGTACATTTTGTATATAATTTATATTCATTTGGAGAATCATATTAGCAAAAAAAAAAAAATTCATAATTGCATTTACATAAATTTGAAGCTCAAAGCGATATTGAATAAATAAATTGCGTATTTTATAATTCTTAAGGTATAAAAAACTAAATTTATAACATTTTGAAATTTCATAAAATTAAAAATATCCTTAATATTCCCTATGAATTTAAATAGATCTTAAACTAATTTAAATAGAACTGCAAATAAATCAAAAATTGGAAGTCTAGCAATTATTTATCTGTTAACAATTAGTTAACAAGAACTTTTTAGCTCCTGATTGCTCCAATGAGAAAATTTTCCTTGTCTTAAGACAAGTTTTGTCTTTAAAACATTCCATTGATATCTAAAGACTCTTAGCTGTGTAGGCTTTTATATTGCAGCTAAGAATCTGGTAAAGATTATCGCCAGACATTGGTAGGAAATTTACCGGTTTAATTGAATTCACCTTATCAAAAGTTGAATGCATTTAAACAATAACTCAGAAGATTTTATGATCATCGTCGTGTTCGTCATACACTGTGCTTATATTGACAAAATGTTTTTTGTTTTGCTTTTTATAGCATCGCTTCATTTACTCTAGTTAACTTTATCTTAAGTACTTTTGGATTTTACTGTCTGTATTTTTGAATTTAAAACTTACAACTAGAATTGAATGTGTAGAACATGATAAAAATGTTTTTTTTTTTGTTTTTTTGTTTAATTTAATTAAAGATTATAAATTCTGGAGATTCAGATTGAAATTAAAGAATTTTTTAAGGTAGTTTTTCAAGCACAATTTTGAAGGTTAAATAGCTTTTACTACATGTGTATGTGACAGCACGGTTTTTAGAATATCAGTAAACCTTAAGGGAGGGGTAAGGGTTTGAGCGTAAAAAACACTTTTTTCGCAAATTTATTCAAACCTTTTTGTATACCTTTTGTATTGTTTTGTCAATCCATGACCTTTACAACATTCTGTAGTTTTTTTACAAGAAAATATTTACACACAAGCCGGTGACATCTTTGGAAACGGATTATTTTCAGTGATCAATGTATTGAATATCCCTGTAAGCAAAAACCCATAAAATCTAGTCAAAGTATCATTGAATCCTCCCTTCAGCGTTGCCTGATTGTTTTTGTTTTTTTTTACATTTAAAAATTTTTGGTGCTCATTTAAAGTGAAAATTGCTACTTTCGACGAAAAATTATGCCATTTAATAAGTGGGAAATGCCCTTAATGTAAAAAAAAATTCTAAAACTCAACGTTGGGGAGAGGTATTTTATGTGTAGAAATTGTGTTCAAGTTAATCGGTAATGTAGTTTTTAAATAGCAGTGATCACCGACTTTGAAAAGTAGCTTTAAGAAAAATGCGTTTAAAAATTTTGAAAGCTTAAGAAAATGAAGGAATGAGTAAAGTAGAGGGGACTAACTAGCCAATGACTTTGAAAGTTTTGCTCTAATCAACTTCAAATGTTGGGATTATATTTTTGAAATTTTTAACTATGAGGAAAGAAAAAAGTCCATTTTTAAAAACGTTAAAACTCTTAACCTAGCGTATAGAAAATCATTAATCGGAGCCATCGACATATATTTTTGTTGATCAATTTTTTTGATAAAACTCAAAGATCATAATTTAGGAAAATTGGGACTGTATATCAAAAATAATTTTATTTTTAGCTTCTCTCATATACCAAGGCAATTTTTTAAAAGCAATTTATGTATATTTAATAGTTTTTTCTGGAAAAAATGGAAAAAAATACTACAGCACAGTTATATATTTCAATGACAGCTTCTAAACTTTAATTTAAGGATATTGCTGGATATTTCAACATCATTTGATCCCATTTGTAGTATCCCAGAGTTGAAAAACTTCTTGTACCAATTTTTGATCTATTAATTGCTTAAAGAAAACTATTTAGTAATAATTTTTTGAATCACTTTTTCAAGATTCATCTTTTTTTCATAAAAATCCATTTCCATCTTGGAGTCAGTTGAATAAAACACAACAAAAAATTAAAGTAAAGAAAAGTTATCAAGTAAGGTTTTCACTTTCATTAATAAAAGCTATACTTTTCCATTAGTCCGTATTATTTTTTTATATAACTATGGGAGTACTTTTTGAGGTATTAATGTGTATACACAGCTTGAGTGTATAATGGTAAAATAGTAAATGGTAGTTATCTAAATTATTTAAAATATAAAAAAACTCCTCTTGGTGTCAATGTCTTTTTTTACTTGACAATTTAGCCTAAAAAAAATTAAGGCTTATAATAAAAAATATTATATTAATTATTGCATACTCTGCATACCCATTCATTTACATTTTTTTAATATGTTGGGCTTTTTTTGAGGTTTTTTATTTTTATAGTCTACACTTAAACTTAGCAAAAGCAATTATTCACCTTATTAACTAAATGTTAAAAAAATAAACTTCACACAAAATAATTTTTGAACATAGTTTCTAACATATTTTACCAAAATATTTGCACCACATATTTTTTACCCCAGTTTTATAAGTTGTTGTATGCTCTCAATCCAATTTTCTTCAGTTGACTTAGTCACAATTGTCTCTTAAAATATTTTTACTTACACAAAAATGACCAACAGCTTACATTAAACAAAATTTTTTACAAACAAAACCTGATCAACTAAGCAAAACATAAATTATTGTATCTTTTAAGTATCAGAGCCCCCTTGCAAGGAGCTTTGTGTCAATTCTAATCCTCACCCAAATCACAATCACCAAATCCCTAACAGTTGTGATCAAATCTTTTAAAAACAGAGAACGTCTTGAAATGTCAAAAATGCATTAGACCGATGAAACCATTGAACTGTTGAAAGTATCTTTGAGAGCGTAAAATAGGATCATTGCGACTTAGATTCTTAATTTTCTATACAATAAACTAATATACAAAAAAAAAAAGAAGATAGTTCGGCGCTAAATCAAAAGGTATATACACATAGCATTTTTGGTTGTAGGATCAATCCCAGCGCCTTTGCAATCCCATCATCTGATTTATATCTTTAGAAAAGTGGCCATCAAGAGAAATGATTAGGAATTTTAACCACCTTAAATGATTTGGTAATACAACAATCGGATTTCTTTACTGAGTGAGCTACTTAAGAATAGAAATTATTTGGTACTGCCAAGTCTTGAAAAATAAAAGATTATGGAAAAACGTCATACTTTCGATCTAAATTAAAACTCGTTCTTTGTCAATGCATATGAACTTGAACTATAAATTTTTCCTTTGATTAAATTCGTCAGTAGCTTTAATATTTGCTCATAGAGATGTATTCAATTGAAAGGTATTTGTGCTCCAAGTTACACCAAATCTACGAAAATCACGAGTTTTCAAGCTAAATATTAAAATACTTGAATATGAGAGTAATTTATGTAACAAATAAATCAATTTAATCATGAAAATTGCAAAAAAAAATCGTTTGGTGCATTTACCGTCTTTAAATTTTTCTTTTTGAAGATATAAAAAAATTATAATTAGAACAATTATTAACAATTATAAAAAGATATTAGCAATAATCAGAACTATTAAAATTTACTAACAACTTTAAATAGTAAAACCAACAATTTAACAATCAATAAACTAAAATAAGCAAAATAGTTGCAATGACGAAATTGAAAACCGCGCATAAAAAATGGAAACGAAATCGAACTAAAAAACGGCATGAAAATCGGGATGTATGATTATATAGCCTGTTTAAGCATTAAGGATTCGGCAAGCGTGTGTTGATAACAAGGGTCAAGCCTTTTTTTTTCAAAACATTTGAAGTCACAATTTCAGAAGGTGCCAATTTTGTCAAATGAGATCTACCTTAAAACCAAAAAAAAAAACAATTTTTATTTATTTTTAGCTTTATAGTTCCAAAGAGCAACTATGGACCATAAAAAATTCAATTGGACATAAATATAGTTTTCAATTATTCTTATAAACAGAGTTATTTTATTTATACATAAACTGCTGACCAAATTTTTCCAAAAAATCATAGAAATGAAAATAAATTTCCCAATTTCAAAAGTTATCAAATATTTAATTAGTTTTAAAGCTCTTAGAAAATTGTTGCAAAGCACTCTTAAAACTTTGCTAACTCTATCAAGGCTTTTTGTTAAGATATTATTTTCGGTATTGACTCTAAAAAGTTCTACCACCATTAAATTGATTTTCTACATAATTCCTCCTTCATTCTAGTTGTTTGGAGTAAAGCCAAAGTGATGAAGGCAAAAATCATCATTTCAATTGTAATCATACTTCGGATTAGTTCTAAGGGTAACGCTAAGGATATTCAAAAAAATAAAAAAAAATTTAATTTCAAAAACAAACATTATTTAAACAAACATCTCTCCTGCTTTCAATAAACTTTAGAATACTATATAGGGTTCAGTGATGTTTAGTATTGACAAGAACAATCCTAGATGTTTGCTTTGCTCTTGTTGATTAGCTGAAACGTAAAATCGGATTTAATTCAAAAATAATAATGCCAAAAAGTTTTCGTTGTAAAAGTATAAACAAATAAAAAATTTCAATCAAAATATCTAATACGAGTACTACGAAAAATGAATTTAAGTAAGATTATATTACTGGATTTTGGTAATTTTCTATATAAATCTTGTAAAAGTTACTTTTCTTTGTTGCTATTGAGCCAAATATTGAATTCATTTTGTTCATTACTAGGTTAAATAATAACAAAAGAAGTTCAAAGGATACTATTATGATAGGAATGGATTTCCTGATCTAAGCATTTTCTTTTGCTTTTAGTAGTTTTTCATCAATCCCATTAAGTCGCGTGCCTACAACAAACAAAATCTCAAGTTTCTAAAAATGATATTAGTTACCCAGCAAAACAAGGTTAACTTTTATGACATATTTTTTTGAAAATTTATTTCTCTAGTAGAGAATATCTAAAAGACACAATATTAAATCCAAAGTATTAGATATACTTTTAACGAGCTTTATTTGTCTTTCTAGTTTTAATAGACATTAGTTATGTCGGCACATGTATGATTTTACTATTGTTTCAATCTTTACAGGAAAAAGGATTAAATGGTGTTAATAGCTTAATAAAAGTATTTATGTGAAAGTGATGTCAAAGCTGTAACTAATCTTCGAATTTGATACCTGTCGCAAAGTTTCTGATTTGGTCAAAACATGGCATATAGAATTATACCTAGTTAAAGCTTAGGTCTAAGCCAAAAGGAGTTAAAATGAGATAAATTGATCAAATAAAAAATTAAATTTACTTTGTGCTAAAAACAAAATTCAAAATTTAGTTGAAATTCAATATTAAAGGAAAGGAGACAGTTTTAGAGCTGGTGATGAAAGCAAAGTTAAAGTAATAATAACATTGTAACTAAAAATTACTCCTTTTGTTATTTAAACAAATTTTTCAATATTTATCGCTTTTATACGATTTGAAAAAAATTGTGGTATTTGCAAGGTTTTCTATTATTTTCACGTATTTAATTTAATTTTAACAAATTAAAAGCAATAGAAATTTTTATTTTTTCTATAATTTTTGTATTTGCAATGCTATTAGAAATGAAGTTTGTAATTTTTGGAAAGTTATTTTATTATTTATTCTATTCATATTGAAATATGTTGATTTTAATTGTTCTTTTTATTCTTTCTTCATTTTTCTCTATTATCTGGTATTATTTTACTTTTTGAAACAGAAACTTGTCTGTCTGATATTTTAATTTAATGTTCTTGTTAATCTTTAACTATTTATTACTTGGCAACAATTATTCATGGTCCTAGAAGTTTTAATGAAGACAATTTAAGAAGAATCATTTTAAGCACCTAATAAAAATTTTATTCATGGAGTACATAAATTTTCTTTAGCAACGAAAATAAATATAAACAATAATAAAATTCCTATTTATCATATAGTCAACCAACTAGAGATAGAAACCTCGCAGGACACTTTTGCAACATATGCGATAAACATTCAGTGATATTAAAGGTAAGCATTAACTTCAAATAAACAAAAGGATGAGTCTATAAAACGCTCATAAAAAGGGGCTAAAGGCCAATGAATGGTGTTAAGAACTCTCATCCCTCTTTAAATGCTTGATAGGGTGTAATGTACTGTAAGTAATAAATACTACGTTCAGATTTGCACAGTTTATATCAAAACCATTATGGCTTAACTTCAACATTGATTTCATATGTTCAACTCAAAATTTTCTGTTGTGATTATTGAATTTAGAATCTCAAATTTCGTATAGCATGCTTTTGGGCTAAATCGTGTAACCAGAGATTTTGTTTTCCTTAACATCTGGCATTTGTCTGTCAAAAGATTTAGATTTCAATCCCTTAGGGTAATTGTTATAATACTTGAAAAAGGTAAATGGTAAATTTTCAAAGAAAGTTTTACATCTCTATAATTTAACTTGGTAGCACAAACATACATATTTATGTAAATAAAGTCTCTGGGTATGTCAAAATAGGTTGAAAATTTTAAATCACTTAATATTTTACATATCCTTTAAACTTTAACTAATAAAATCTCTTTCTATGTTTAAGTGAATAATTTTAAATACTTTAAATTTTAACTTTGATCTCGTTCAAATTACTTTTAAAACTTTTTCAATCTTTATGAGCTTTTTTTAAGTGAAACACACCCTAAAATAGTAATGAACTAGTACAGGGATGGCGAACAGTTTTTGATGTCCGTGCCACAAAGTCATAAAAATTCTTTTTTAAATAGGTAACGTGCCACAATAAAATTTCATTCGATATGTTAGCGTTAAATAAACAAATAAAAGAAATTCTTCAATTTTTTATTAATCAATGTTTTACAAAAAGCAATATGCTAGAAACTAAATTCACGCTGAATTCATGTGATTTTTGTTGCTGTACACAGGATGATAAAGATTTAATATCTGGTTCATATTTAGTTAATTTCAAAAATCACATGCAGAGCTCGACTCATCCGTCATTTTATTCCTATATTTATTTTTTATAAAATTGAATTCTGAAAATGTTTCACATGCCCACGTTGATGAAAATATTGATAAAATTGCCTTTGCTAATACTTTTAAACAATTAAACGTGTCCGGAATTGAATCTATGTAGTTAGAATTTCTTGTTCTGCAATTTTATTTATTTTATACAAAAATCGATTACTTTCAATAATTTCTAAATCTTTTCTTAAATCAAGAAATTTTTGGATCCATATGGTACTTGACTGAAATTCAACTAATTCCATTTCTAATTCATTCAAACTTAACTTTTTAAATTTAATTTTTCAAATGGTATTGTATCAGGATATACAATAAATTTTAAAGTTTCTTCAAATTCTTTAAACTGCGTAAATCTTGCAGAAAATTCCTCAGTCAGGGATTGAATTACCATTGAAAATTCTTTCGTTAAATACTCTTTATTTGGTTTTTCGCGACATTCACTTTCAGAAAAAAAATTTTTTTTATTCAGAAAATATTTATATGAATTTGAAAGAATATCACGATTAAAAATCTGTAATTTGACTTCGAACGCTTTGATTAAGTCAAACATTATAATGA
This sequence comes from Acrocera orbiculus, assembly GCA_947359355.1. Classification (NCBI taxonomy): domain Eukaryota; kingdom Metazoa; phylum Arthropoda; class Insecta; order Diptera; family Acroceridae; genus Acrocera; species Acrocera orbiculus. The sequence continues at coordinate 28,072,707 of OX375757.1, forward strand.
CAGTTTTATTAACACCTTGTAGTTTTATATTTAATTCATTTAAGTGAGAGCATAAATCAGTGAAAAAATATAACTTTGCTAGCCATTCAACATCCAATAACTGATTGTATTGGTCAATAATGTTCTCATTATTTAGAAATAATCTTATTTCTTCCAAACAATTTCCAAATAACGCTTGTTAATGAATAATGCAATGAAAAGCAAGAGCTGTGTGTCCAATACGTTTTGTAAATAAATTTAGAATTCCATTTTCCCGTCCAGTTAAGTTGCGGGCACCGTCAGTTGTAACTGACACAATTTTAGAAGGACATATTTCTCTTTTTTCAAATGCATCTATAACTGCATTACAAATGTCTAATCCCCTTGTTGTTGTTGTTAATGTTGATAAACTTATTAACTCTTCTTTAATATTGTTTTGAACAAAATAACGTACAAAAATTGCTAAGCGAGCAGAGCCTGTTACGTCGGTAGACTCGTCAAGGCAAATGGATATAAAATCGCAAGACTTTATTTGAATTTTTTGTTGAAAATTTACATTTTCCGCCACAATCAAAATTCTCTCCTTCACTGTACTCCCAGCTATGGGCATGTCTTCAATTCTTCGGATAAGCAAACAAAACTACACAAACAAATGTCAAAGAGAGATCATATGCATAGAGTGAACATTGAGAATTGAATAAAAAATTTTTTGTTCTTTAGGACTATTATTATTTAGGAATATTTTTGTGACTATAAATTAAGTGTAGATTAATAATTTTTAATTCATTTCTATCAAAAAAGATAACATATAAAAAAAATAACTTTTTTTGTGCGTGCCATCAAAATTTTCAAACGTGCCATTGGTTCGCCACCCCTGAACTAGTAGAAAGACAAATTCTCAGGAAAGATATCATAGCTAACTAACAATTTCTGTGTTTTTATTTTTCTTTTGCAATAAACATTTTTTTATATCTCTTTGGGCAATAAATGAATAAATCAAGCATGGTATTGTTTTTCGTAAAGTTTTTCATTTATTTTCATATAATATATTTTCGTAAAAGTATTGTGAAATTTCCCAAACCAAGACAAATGAACGTAAAATATCAGTCCCTTACAGTCTCTTACAGTCTACACTAAATTAGTTGTTACACAATGATAGAGTCTATATTTAAAAAAAAGTAACAATAACAAAGTACATTACGATGATAAGACTAAAGAGGAGGCAAGAGCAAAACTAGACGTTGCTCGGTATAGCAAGGATCTTATGGATCACTGTAATGAATAGTCTCCAAAAAGGAATTTGTCGTCAACATTAAGTCATTGCAAACGCATTTGCTACAATAAAGGGCACAAAGTTAGGATTGATTAGACTTTAGATGAGCTCTAATTTCTTCAATTTTAGTTTAGAAACAAGAAGACAAAGAAAATATATTTACATTGCGCTTGACTTCTGAATATTTAGGATGTTATCTAAATGCCTTTTCAAGCAAAATACATCAGCAAATACAACGAAGATTTCAATACGTGCTTCACCTGCATATGAAAATATGTAAAATTTAATATACTCATATTAAAAAAATAATCCAATTTAAATTCCTTTTTCTTCTTAAACAATTAATTTAATAAAGAGAAAAATAAATACCAATGTTATAATATTTGACGTTGATTAGCCGAATTATTAATCTCAGTCCTCTAATCTCAGTAGGATATCAAAATCCGGCCACAAATTTCTCGTAAACTACGTATGGACCACATACTGGCAGAAAATGTGATTTGAATCCATGAGAGTAAAATATAATTAAATTCGGAAGCAGAAAATATTTATTTAATCCATTATTAACAAGAGATTGAGTTATTCATCTTAATACAATAAAAAGGCTATTCGCACCTCACTTTTTGGATATGTTAACACCCCCTAGGCAATGTCTAAGTAAGTAGTGATTAACACAGCAGGCATCTTATGATATCCCGTTGTGTTCGGCTTTTATAATATCTTCATTCGCTTAAGTTGATTTCTATATATACAGACAACATATCGAGATTCCTTGTTTTGGAATTGATCAGGGGTCTGTCATTAGGATATTGAATGCCCCATTAGCAGATTAGGTCCAGTATTTACAATTTTTGGGTATCAAACAACAAAAATATTTACTCAAGAAACACACTTGGGTGCCTTTTTACTAGATGACTAAGTAGATGACCGCAATTTTGTTTTTTCAACAGCTGCTGATTTAATTCATAAATTAAAGGGGCATTTATTAAATTATTAATGGAATTTTTTAATTAAGGTTACTTAAAGTTTGTATAATTTTTTGAATGTTTTTGTTTATTACTGAAAATTTATTGATATTGACCAAGAAATACTTGAAGATTTATAATTGTTTTTAATTTATTTTGAAGGATAAATTACATTCTTTATTAACTAGTTAGAAAAGTATTGACTGCTAGTAAATTTTCATCTAATTTTGATTACAATGCGCCTCGAAGCGATGTATCGTAATAAAAATTACGATTTTTAATTCTGATGACTGATGCCTAGGACTCACTACCGCTTGGCTGCACAAAATTTAGCACTAAATGCTAATGAGTCCATTAGTCTCCACTGGATTGGTATATAGCCTAAATTAACGACTAGTTAGCGCTAGCTTGTCGGTTTCGCAAAAAAGATCAAAGGAATATTTTAATTCGGGAAGAATTGAGTCATTGAATATTAAGATTTTCTACTTTTTTTCACAAATAGAACTGTCACTTCGGCATTTTGCTTTCTGTCAATGAAAACAGTAATAGGCTAGTGAGTCCACCCCGAATTGTATTTAGGAAAACTCTCCATTTTTACTGTGCTAAGTCATCCCAAACGCTAAACGCTAGTGAGTCCCAAGCATGACATGATACATTATTAAAAATGAAAAAATATTAGTCCTTGAGCTGACTATTCATCTTATAAGTATACCAATATTCAAATTATATATATGTACATAGTGAAAAAATTTCTTCATTTATCCTAAAACCAATTTTTCAGCTTGTTTATAGTTATTTATTCTCTACAAAAAATAAACTATAAAGCGTCAGCAGGATATAAAATATGTTGGTTTCTAATACATAAATGACTTTTAAAGAATGTTCTCTGCATTTAGAAAATATAAAAAGTTTAATAACAGCAGTGATAGTATGTTCAATTAATCCAAAACAGTATTTCATACATTAGCCCTCTCTTTTTTAATTTTAATTGAAACATATGAACAATTTGTAGATATAAAAATTAATTTATTTGACGTAAAACCTTACATATTTTCCTGATAAAATTACTCTTTATCAACTTTCCATTTATTTGGCTTTAAGTGCGGCATATGTTTTAACGATAGCTTTCAAAATGGCTTTAACATATGTAATTGCAAAGATAGCAAAAAAGGATAAGTTAGTGGTCTGATATGATACTTGACAACAATCACTTCACTTTTTTTTGTGATAAAACTAAAAACAAATCCATTTGTTCTCCCCAAAAAATCAATCATGAAAACATAAACTAAATAATATCATATCCTATATTATATGTATATTTTTTTTACTTGAAGTTATAAATCCTTTAACTTATAAATCCTTTAAACTTAGGAATTTATGGTGCTATTGTAAAAACTTTCTATCAATAAAGAGTTAAATAAAACTTTTATTACCCTCAGTTTATATAACAAATCTGGCGCCAAGGATATTTACCACTCAAAACATTCCGGAAGATGGTTGTAAAATGATATCTTTTTCATAGTCCAAGTATTTAAGGAAAGATCAAACGATAACATTAGGACAAGGAAGAACATTAAAAGTAAGGTCACTATCTAGGAATATGTACCTTTTTTTCTGTTATATTTTTAAAGGATGTCCGTACAGAAGAAATTTTGTTTATTTTTTAAATACCAAACTTATTGAAAATATCAAAAAACTTTATAATGAAGAGATTAATTTTTTTGATAGAAATGAAAAATGCTGGTAGGCTGATAAAACAAACGATTTCATCTCATTGTTAGAGAAAACAGCTCAAATCGGGAATTTAAAAATTGAGTAAAAAATTATAAAACTTTTTTTTCTGAGTTATTTTTTACCTTGAAGAAGTTGACGTATAAAAAGTACTTAGGCGTCAATTCGTCTAGCACTATTCACAATAACTTTTACATATTTATTAGAGTTTTGCAATATTTTATGATCAAGACCTACTAAAACTAAAAAAATTAAGAATTGCACTTCTTACATTTAATTAATTACATTTCACAACATTTTCATGCAAATTTAAGCTTTTAATCGATATTTGATGAAAATTGCTAAGCTTTTCTTTATGTATTTCTATAATTTTGAAGATTATAAACCATTCTTAAAAACCACCCTCTAATCAACTTTCAAAAAAATTAAATAAACAACGAACTTCCTATTTTTAATAATATTATGGTAGTTTATAGAAATCATCTACAATATAACGAAAATTAATCATTTGAATGTTTGGGTTGGGAACTCTAATACTTGTATTGTTTTGTGATAAGGATATTCTTTTCTCTTAAAATAAAAGAAAAAACACAACTCGATAAATATATGTAAAATTTTCAACATTTCTTTTGTGTTAATTATACTTTTATTGTAAGAATCTACAAAAGTCAAAGATATAAGAGAAAAAAAAGTAACAATCTGTAGACAGTGATTAATGCTGAAATTTATTTTTTAGAGTTCTTAATGTTTTGAAAGATGATAAAACAATAGGGACTTATTTTGCATCCTCCGGATACGTTATACACTTAAATGCATTCAAAAACATTAAAATAAAAAGAATTCCACTTCATATGATATTGTTTCAATTCCAGGTTTTATCCTGATGAAGGAAAGGTGCAATAAAAAAGAACACACTATCAGACGCATAATTATGTGCATTATGTGAGAGGGGCTTATTGTAGCTGAATAGAGTTATAGCAGCTCTCCAATGAAACACTAAAGTCAAAATTTAATAAAATCACAATAATGAAGTTGTTTTGAGTAGTAATTTTATTATAATTTTGTGAAGATTCTAGTTAGAAAACTGAATCGAGTCTTCACCCTCGAATGAACAATATAACCCTTATCGTCTGTTTTTACCACTTATTAAAATTGACAGCGATGCACAGGGGTATGAATTATTTTTTTTCTATTACTTTTTTATTGTTTTTTAATTCTGATTTTTTGTTTTGTTTGTCCAAATAAAAAATATTTAAGGGTTGTAATAATTACAATTAAAGATATTACAGCTGGCAATTTTTTTTAAAGCAAACCGACACCTTTTTTGTATTTTGAAAAATATAAAAGCCAAAGCTTAATTTTATATGCTATGAAAATCTTTAATGATGAAATTCCTCGCACTCTTGCACCGTCACACTTTTAATGAAAAACTTTAAAATAAAAATGTCAAATTCATCTGCAGATTCTCATTTAGCTAAAGTAGATAATAAGATCGAGTAATTACATACTTAAAATCAGTTTAAATCTCATTCGCCAAAGGATTTTCTACCGACTTGGCATGACTTTTTCAGCTCATACATTGAAATATATTCATTGAAAAATATGTCTTCTTGTTTAGTATTTGGGGTGGGCCACTTAAGTTAGAGTTGAAAAAGAAAACTAGAAAACTAAGGGTAAGTAATTGCTTCAGGGGTTCTAAGGGGAGTGAATTAATCCTACTGAAAATTGGACTAAGTATACTAGAAAACAGAAAACTTTATTTTTCTTTATTAAAATACATTTACTGACGTAGAAAATCCTCTTAAGCCTGCCAGGAAGAGGAAAATAAATTTCAAATAAAAAAAACACTATATAAAAGTTTTATAGTTTCGTTGCTTTATATCAATAAATTGAAAATTCTATTTGAAAATCAAAAGCAAAATTGCTAATTAACATTTAATTTACTAAGAGGATAAAGCACCATTCAAATAATAAGCAAATATTTCATTTTTCAGGTACCTTAACTTGACAAGAAAAAGATTAAAATTTTATTATTGCATTTTAGTTATAATTTTAAAAACATTTTTCCTCGTTTCTCTTGGGCTTCATGTTGAGCTATGATGAATACGGAATAGTCTGCTTTGTAAATAAGAGTGTTTTATCCATGAAAAATAAAAAATACTCCTTACTCTTTTTGCCTAATTTGCCATCACTCAACTAACTTGCCAAAACCCAACAAAAGAAATTCGAATTTTCTCAGGTATCAAAAAACTATTGACAAAGATGAATTACAACCGAATCACACCCACAACTATGTCATATTTTTCAGCTAATAAAAAATCCAAGCCTAATTGAAGAACTTCAATCTTAAGCACACTAAAAAAAATTTATTGAAACTTATCGTAGAACTAAACATCATAGGGGGCTTTTCACAAAAGAACATGACTCGTAAAGAATGCAATAAGCACTTTACGAAATCACAACCCTCTGAGTTTATTCTCTAAAAGCATAAATATGTATTTCAGTAAGTGAATTAACGCATCCACTCCCTTAGCCTATTATTATGTCAGAATAGCCCATTTTCTTAAGGGGAGCTCTAGCAGGCTTAAGAATAAACGACAAGTTTAAGTACATTACAGAAGATGGAAATCATCACTCTCTAATGCACCATGACTACTTCCCTCACTCAGAGCAGCCCTTACTATTCTATTCTTTTTTTACGACCCTTAATATAACTGTGCATACATATGAATCAAAAGAAATATGATAGCGTCCCTGAATTTGTAAAACATAAATATTAATTCTTTGTTTTATATAATTTTTTTTAAGTTAGTCTTCCATGGAATCCCATGGAATCTAAGAATCATAAAAAAAAGTGGAAAAACTAAATTTCAAAATTTCAAAATAATAAAACTCAAAAATTAAGCTCGATCACTTATCCTAAATATAAAGTAAGTTTTGATAATTTTTCTTTAGCTTATCTTTAGCTATCATTTTCTCTTCAAGGACAAATAATGTCAAAAGTATTGCAAAGCATTCCGAAATGTATAAAATTTTCGCGGTAGGGAAAAATTCTAAACCGTTTTTTTTTTGTTCTATTCATTCTAAAGCCGTAAATCAGATATTTTTTAGCTTTAATGGATTGTGAAACTATTATACATAAATAATTAAAATTAATTAAATTTTTAATTTCGCTGACTTTTTTGTATTTTGCAAGCCATTCCAAAGTTTCCCAACAATACACCAAAATTTCCTAAATAAATCTCTTACTTTCAATTAAATCATAATGATATTAACATTTTAAAATTGTCAAAAAAATCTCTAATCAGTAAACAAGGATGCCATAAGTATTTCAATTAGCAAAATTTTAGAATTCTCAGAAAAAACATTCTTGAGTTGAGTTCAAAATATTTTTTTAATTTGAAGACACATTTTAACACGTACAAGTCTTCAAATGAAAGCTGTAGCCACTAAATGGGCTTTGCACAAGCTAATTTAATTTCTAAAATATTTGCGCAATAAATTTTCAAACCCTTAACCTTTTTTTTCAGTTCTTGATAGGAAAAGTTAAAAAAAATTAATTTCATTTTCACTACTAGATATTTAAATAATAAAACCAATAACCAAAAATATGTATATCCTCCATTTAACAAAAAAACAAAAACAGCTATGAAAGGTGGTCGTGTTTGCTAAGTAGCAGCTTCAAAATTTTCATACCGGTATATATAATATACCCCAAAAACAGCAGCGCTTCCCTACCAAACATTTATAATGGAGACAAGAAGACCGAAACAAATAATATTACAAAAAAAACGAAGAAAAGTAAAAAAAATCCTCAAGTGTCATACTCAAGGTACTCAATTTTCTTTATGAGAACCAAAATAAACAACTGTCCGCCACTTGAAGTACTTAAGTCACTCCATAGACAGAAACAGTGATGCTGTATTACATCGGATTCTTTTGATGTTTAGGTTCGGTTTTTTGTTTAAATAACGAAAGAAAAGTGTTTTCCTAACATAAATAAAATTAAGTTGTGGACTTTATAGTCAAGAGAGTCGCCGACTAGTGAAATACAGATATATAAAAAAAAAAAACAAAAAAAAAAACGAATGTAAAAAAGGCGGGATTTAATTTAAGCCAAGTTAGTTATTTAGATAAAGCCCATGGCTAGCGCTTACAGTTCAACTGTGCCAATTTTTTATATCATTTTTCATTTTACAACATTTTCATGCATTCCTTCATAGCCAGGAAGGAGACTTTTGCTGTAATTCTAGAGCAATATTATTTGATATTTTCCCCGAGGCAAAGTAGATGTCTTTCTTTGATAATAGATTTATACTTTAATTCTTTTCTTTTAGGCTCCAAACTTAATTAACTAATTACTCTGAACGCGGTAGAGTGAGTAACAATAAGATAAAACAAAAAATTAACTATAAATATTATTTTTTTCAATTTTACAACTTGAATACTGGGATTTAACTTAAGCGTTCATCTTTGGGCTACTAAATGACACTAATATGACAGAACAAAAACGCACTATGAACAGAAAAAACTGTAAAAAAAATGAAAACTTTACTAAAGTTTCCAAACCCTTATAATTTTGCACTTTTAGACTTTGACATTCTTTGAAGTTACTGTAAAATTCTTTTTGATAAAAATTAGTAAATAAATTTATGTATGTTCGAATAAAAATTGAAGCTACATTGTCCTGAAAGAGATTCCTTTTTCAGGCTTATTTTTTTCCAGAAAAATGTTAAGTTGAGTTCCGTTCTCTGTAATCTCTGAATTTATGAATTTTCTAAAGAATTCTAATTGTCTTCCAAAACAGAAATTGCAATCAGAAATAATTATTCTTAATTTAATCCGCTCTAATATTATAAAAAATTCTGTTATATGCTTTTACAACAACAACTAATTCCTCCCAAAATATTTGATTTTTTAACAACATAGAAAACAAATGTTTTATTACAAAAATAACCAAGATTTGTAAAGTTTACAATCCAAATGTATTTAAATTTCGATTATCCCTGTTTAATTTGTTAGAATATTTGACATTAAAAAATTTTGTTCTTTTACTGTTATTCTCAAAATCTAAAACTTTTTTAGTTAACATACATAGATATGTATATCCATACTCCCCATTTTAGAAAATAAACATTACCACTTCCTTATGAGTTCCGTTACAAAAGAACTTTTCACTTTTAATTTCCAGCATTCACAGTAAATTTTACGTTTGAAGTCATTTTAACAAAAGAGTTTCTCGTGTCTTTCAATTTTCCCTAGAAATAATGTCACAAAAATTTTTAATTTCGCCATATGGACATTAATTTTTGTCCCTGTAGGCTGGAATATAAAAAAGAACTTTGAACAAAATCACTTAGCCCCGATTGGATTTGACGTAGGTGAATAAAAAAAATGTGAATCCTTTTCAAGTTGAATAGAAATAAGAAATTTTACTTCGTAATTATTGTCGTGGGGAAAAGGGATTTACAATTGTCTACATTTTTGGTTATTTCAATTCAAAGTTGTGTTAGCTTTATAAAAGTAATCACACGTAAACATTTTTCTTAAATAATCCCCTAATTTAGAATGAATAGAGCTAAGGTTAAGTGAAAATAGAGCATTTAGGGCTAAAATATGACAAAATTTATTAAAAGATATTGAAATGAAAATAATAAAATTTTATATGTATTTAAATTGCTTAATGAAATATAATTATTAGAAAATTATGAATAAAACGATCTGGTTTGTTTTTAAAGTTTATTCGAAGTAGCAGAAAAAAGAATAGTGTTTCCTTGATTATTGCAATTACTAAACAGAATATAAGTCATGGAAATTTAAATTTAAGTCACTTTACATTATACACTGTCTAAAATTTACAGATTTCTTTATTCTATTCGTACATGAAAGTACGAATACAGTTAATATATCTAAAAATATTTTATAAAAATTAAAAGAAATATCACTGTATAAAAATATTTATTATAATAACATAATTCATGAAAATTGAGATGTTAGCACAGCTCAGTGATAAAATTAATACAAAAATTAGTAACACAGATTTATCAGTCAGAAAACATTATAGAGAAAAAACGAAAAACGCAATATATTATGGAAATGTTTACTCTAATTATGTCTTTAAGACACTGTGGAATACTTAACATTAATTACAATAAGTTAGTACTAACAATGGCATTTATGCTATCACTATTTAATTAATCATATTTATTACCCATTATTGCTTAGCAAGTGAAGGCATTTTATTAAGTATTGTAACCAGACGATTTCTTTTACCCACATCGGAATTTTTATATTCTTCAAGAAACTAAAAAAGAAAATTTTTTTTAGAATTTTAATAACTCTATTATTTTTTGGTATTGATTTACCTCCAAATTAAAATCTTTTTGAATCAATTCTGTTGCTTTTGGATTATCATGTGTCAAAGTAACCAAAAATGGATAAATTACTATATTGAAATGCTGTGGCAATTTTGATAAAGTTTTAAAAATAAGCGAATACTGTTCCGATGCCAGCATGCACTAAAAATATATTTAGAAAGGAATTAATATTTTAAGTCAAGGTAGAAGTAAGATAAAATATTTTATTAAAAGTAAAAAGTTTCACAATATTTCTAAGCAAAAAGAAATAAAACAACTTTTCATGGGTAAAAACGTATCATAAATTTGAATTGTAATAAAAATCATAGAATTTTTAATTTTCCTAGATTTCCTTACAAATATCTTTGTGTAACATGCGTAGAACAAGATTATGATAAAAAGTACTCCAGTGAAATACATTTAAATGTCAATAGCTAGCAATGAATAAAATCAAAACTTTCCCAAAAAAATTACTGCCAAGTGAATTTGAATATTTGATGTACTCAAAGTGTGCCCTTTGATAAACCAGAAAAATATAGCACTAAAGAACTGTTATAGATGACATTTTACACCTATTTTGACATCTTATTCAACACAAATGCAAATAGCCTTAAGAAATTGACCGTTTGTAATTATTAGACCAAAGAACTTCCAAGCAAAAGTCAAAACTCTAAATATTTAGCAGAATAACCAATGGCTAGGAGGCTAAGTCTATTATTTAAAGATTACAGAAAAACTGAAAAAGCCAAAAATTTGTGAAAAAACCGTCAGTTATAAACTTACAATAAATTTTTGATTACGACATTATTTCTCAACAGTTGAAAACTTCAGAAATTTTTTCGAGAACTTCACTTGAAACTGCTGATTTTATATGACAGCTATTTACACAAAACTGATAATTTTTATATTATGGACTTTTTGGACTTTAATCTATTTCACTAATAAATACTAGAAAAAAATAAAATTAGGTCTTCCTTAGCCTTTTCAAGAACCCTACGCTTATCACTTTTCTTAGCATGTGTTGGTAGTTTTGTTGTAGTTATATTCCCTTAAGCTTGAGCTTAAGAATAATATTATTGGGCAAAATAAAGCTTGTCGAATTAATAAATTGCTAGAAGTTCATTTAATTTCTGTGCAATTTTATGAAAAGTTATTTTAAGTAAATTCAAGCACGAAAAACTAACATTACAACTTAACTACAACTTCCCTCGTTTTGACAAAACCAACTTTAAACACAAAAATTTACTTTTATTAGCATAAAATTTTAATGTAATTCAAAAATCCCTAAAGAAATATTGTTAGTTCTAAAAATTGTTTTTAAATTAAAACAAATACGAACCTAAAGCAATAAAAACCCTTAATACAAAGGAACATAATAAAAAATTTGTAAAACTAAAAATTTAGACTTAATATATGTTACATATCCAAAAAACGAATTAAAAAAAAAAACATGGAAGAGCATTAATTAAATTAATAATATTATTACTTACCTGATTTTTTTTATTGTTTACACAAAAAAACCCTAAAGAAGCAATTAAATCGATTATTGTTGCTTGTGTTTCATTCTTTTCATTATCTGTACATTTTGGACCACAATATTTAAGAATAATTGTTGCAACATCTAAATATTTTAGACATAAAGCCTCATCAGATAATATTTCCTTATAAACAAAATGAACGATTAATGTATTTAGTTTAAATTTAAGAAACGATCATCATATGAGATTATATTTTTAAATTATTTTATTTACCTGATATGTACCCAAATCTAAGTCTGCCATTGAAACAAACAAATTAAAAGTTGCCGATGCAATCGAAATCGTTCTAGGTGGGATGCATTCACCTAAGCAAAAAAAAAAAAAAAACAAAAAACACCAAAATTAATAGTCTTATTATATAAAAATTTATAGTTGTAAAAAATATATAAAAGAAAACTTGAGCACGGCAGATCAAAAGATTCTCAACTACTATAAAATAAGGAATTCTTTATAAAATTTCGCATTATCTCACGTACTGCTTTTTATGATATTTCATTTGTCTATTGTCCAAACATTTCTGGTTAACCTTTTATTCAATTATCACTTACCTATCGGCACAACACAAGAATAAAGCATCGAAACTGTTCCAAAGAGTTGGGTAGATTTCGCTGCCCATAGAAATTTTGTTGAATCGTTTGGACCTATTAAATAAAATCTATGAGAAATTTAAAAATAAAATAAGTTTAAATCTATAAAAACTTTTGATATTTGTGTAATATACATGAATATAAATTAAGTGAATATAGATCCTAATAATATTTACAAAATAGACAAATAAATTTTTGATCATGATTTCTGTTTTATTCGTCATTTTTTTGTGAAATCACTAATCTTCTCCTATTCAAAATGAATAATTATTCGTCGTATTCTTAGATTAAATTTTCAATTTATAATTTGGTCTTTTATTTTGATCTTTCGTAAACCATGAATTTCAGTCATGGATTTATTTTAATGAATTTTCCATTTTTGGTGCTGGTGGAAGAAACTTTTTGCTGTGAGCTACCTCAACTACAAAAGTTTTGGATATTTTATTGATTAGGCACATCCCAGTGGGAGTTTTGTCTATCATTAGACGAAACTGCAAGAAGACTTGAGAGCAAATTTACTACGGTGACCAGCACACAAGTAAATATTTATAAATTGTTTATGTTTTTTTCTTTATATGTAAAACCTTAATTGGTAAAAGTGCAAAAGTGACATTTAAGTTTTTAAGTGTAGCTAAATTGTATAAGTAGATTGAATATAACTCTTTCTTTAAAATTTAGTTGACTTAACTAGTTTCAAGATAAGTAGTTTATACTTTTAGAGTAGCGGGATAAATGTGTTCGTTAATTGCTTAGGAATCTATTTTATGGTCTTTCAACAAACAGTTGAAAAATTTTAGTAGCTGAAATTTAAATGCTAGGAGACTTTAATATACCAAAAGAAAAATGTTTTATTTATATTACCTACGCTTCAATTGTTCAGGAAAAAAAAAATATTTAGAATATAAAAGAGGAAAGCCGAAAACAAAATTATTTAATTATAAAATTCGTAGGTTCGTGAAATGTTAACATTTGCTTAAAAATTAGATTTCCTAATATCCTAATATCCTAATATCCTAATATACTGTTGACAAGGATTATTTTCCTTATCCAAAAGGTAAAAGCAAAATTCTATATTTATAGGCTCAATAGAAACATTACTTTTTAATAGTTTAATTGAAATACAACACTTTATTCCCAAATTTTTATTTAAAATATAATATATCAATTATTTTTTTTTCATTTAATTTCTCTATGAATCTCTTAAGCGGTAATACGCTTGTTTTTTTATTGATTTTTCGATTTTTTGTAGCTTTTAGAACTCAAAATACCGATTTTCGCTCAAAAAATCGACTTATTTGATATTGTAAAATAATTATTATTTTAAAAAAAAATTACTCTAAACATTGCCTGGTGAAATATGTGAAGAAGTAGTGTGCAAAATTTCGAAACCATCGGTCAGAAAACCACTTTAAAGTTTTAGTTACTCACTCTTTGCTCTGAAGCAACGGGCATTTAAATGCTCATAACTTTGGTAATTTTACTCCGATCGACTTAAAATTTTGACACAATATTTTTATACATTAATTTTAAAAAAATAAATAGGCTACACAGCAGTAATGTCTGACTGACTCGTGTCGTGACTGAAATTTTTGCAACATAAGGGCCAATCAGAAAATTTTAAATTGTATATAAGAAATGCTTACACAAAATTTTAATACAAAAATGTAATTGTTGTTTTTTTCTGGTTAATAATGGTTTTGTTTTCTTTTGCTTAATTGTTTTTAGTGTTAATTGTTTTCAATTGTCAATTCAAAGGAGCCTTCTATAGAGTAAGACTTAAGGAGCTTCGTGCTCTCCAGGTACCACTAGACATCTCATTTACTTTTTTATTTTTGTTGCAATAATTGACTTGTTTGGGTACTAAACTTTATATAACACTCAAAAAGAATCAAAAGAAAATTAGAAGCTGGAGTTAAATATAAAAAAAAAGAGGATTCAAAACAAAATTGCTCCTTTTTTTAAAGAAGCAAATACAATTTAAAAATAACTAATTTGATAAGAGAGTGTTAAAGATTGTAATGATATAAAAAATTTCTTTTATTGGTATTTTATGCTTACCTTTTGGGCACAGTTCAGAAAATTTTGTAAGAAGACCTAATGTAGCAAGTAATGATAAAACTGTACTTTGTTGGCTTTCAATTGATTCCCTTATTTTCATGCATCTCCTTGATAGTACATCTACAAGCCCAATAGAAACTGTGTAGCTATAATTAAAGGTAATTATAATTTATATTTATTTATAATGAATTTACAATATTATTTATCGAATTGAATATTTTGACATGTTACATTTATGATTCAATTAATTTAAAGTTTATCCCTTCAATTTATCATATGTTAGCATCCTTTACAGAATAGTAAAATAGAAAATGGTAAAACAATAATTATTATAATAAAAAGACACAATTTTGTGAAAGCAAAGAGAATAACAATTGAAATTTTCTATTTGCAAACCTCATCTTTTATGAAGATACCATTGAAAAAAAAAATCTAAAGCTCTTGGATTAACTTTCTTAAGTAAACGTGAACTTATTATTTAACAAATGTGTCAAAATTAACTCACGTGTACTATACGCTCTGCTACAAGTAAAAATCTCTTAAATAGACAGAAAACACTAAGGCTCAAAGAAAAACAGATAATACTTTAACAGTGCCTAACAGTTTATATGCGATAGTTTTCAGCTTACCAGCATTCCAAACAAGAGATTTACCAATCTGTCATCAAATTTATTTGCATGTAAGAAATTTAGTTATGTCTGCACAAAATACGCAAATATAGATACCATATAAGGAAGCCAAAATATATTCCTATTCATAATAACGAAGGCTTACCAAAAGGAAATGATCCGTTGCATTTCCAAATTCCAATTCCCTTTGCACCCCTTGCATTTCCAAATTTTTTTTTCACATTACACATAATAATGACCTGATCTCAAATCAAGTTCAATAAATCAAAATATTTTTTAGGTCAGAGTACAAAAAAGGGGCCAAAAATGATTGTTTCGTGAAATTGCTGAAATGACTAAATTTTTAGCCACTTAATACAGATTTTTGAAAAATAAACGAAAAAAAAATACATAAATTCCATATAATTTACCATATAATATCTGCAAGTCGTTTCATAAGCTCTGGATTAGGTTGCTTTGATGGATTAGCTGGTAAAATAGCTACTGTACATGCAAGCAATAGTTCCGTCGATAACTCTACAGGCTGCTGAGGAGTTTTTTCTTCTGGAACCTTCATGAATACAAAAAAATATTACTGTAATATTTCTTTTAAATGTTTTTAATTAACTATTTAATTTCCTAATGAATATAAAGTCTCAAGTGTACAAAAAAGATTTTATGAATTGTGTTGTAGTTGTGTTCTATTTCGTTATATATTCCCAATATTCAAAGGGTAAAAGTGTAGCTTTGCTATTGCTACCTTAGCGCGCTCTATCCGTTTGCCGACTACGCCACTTACCTACGTTTACTCGTTACAGAACTGCTACAAATTATTATTGCAATTTGAGAAAACTTGAAATACATTTTTCTCGAAGTGTGGTTTTTATATGATTTGTTATTATGGACTTGATATATAAAAATACTGATGCAAGATGCAAGTGTTGCTTGTAGCCTCAAGTAGCACAATTTCTTGAGAAGTCCTTATAAAATTGGAAGTGATTAGGATGGAAGTGATTAGGATGGAAGTTTTGAGCGCATCCTAAACTCTACAATTCTGTAATGAACATTAATGAATTGCTTGACACTTAGAGTTCTTCTTTTAAGATTCTTCTTTCGTTGATTGCATAAACAAGAAACAAAATAAATACTTACAATATCAGGGTTTTTGCATCGTCTCCTACTGCATGGGATTATAATTTGTAATTGTAATTTATGAATTTAAAACCAACAAATATTATAATATAATAATTATATTAGCTTCTTTAAAAAATACTCATAAATATAGTTCGTTTTACAAGGGCATGAAATGAATGAAAATTTCGAAAAAAATTCAGAGCACAGATGTTTATTTCAAGATAATTAAAAATGATAATAATAATAAAAAGTTCATTAAAATATTTAAATTTAATTATAAATATAAATTTCTATAAGTTCCTTTTTTATTTATTCGAAATTGTTCCTCCATGGTATCAATATCAGCTTTGCAAATTTTGTATTAAAATTTAAGGCAAAACTAGATTTGCAATAAATTATTGAAGCTACCTTCAAAATGAAGAATCAACACCACTTCGAAAAAAAACGTATTTACAAAAATTAAGTTTCCTGATAGTTGCTTACCTATTCATGCATTTCTAAATTGCAATTGCCGACGAAGGCGATTCCGTCATGATTGGCAAAAGAATATGCAATTCTATTCGTTCAGTTTTTTTGGTCAATAATAATAGTTTTTATAATATTGAAACAAAGTTCCTTATTGTGGGTTTCTATATGAGGGCTAGGCCAAAGTTTTGAATGGCATCTAAGAAATTTTAACCCGAAATTTCTAACACGATAAGATAATACAATATTCTAATATAAAAATTTAATACAAAAATGTAATAGTTTCTTATTATTTTGTTAATTGTTGTGTTTTTCAGTTGGTAGTTAATTTTTTTCCTTTTGCTTTGTTTTAGTTAATTGTTGGTTTTAATGTTAACATTTTTCAATAAAAATTAAACCTGTTTATCAATTTCATTAGGTTAAGTAATTTTTTGTTTGTGTTTTTCAAATGTAACAATATGAAAATTATTATAGAATTACCTGCAAAGTCTGAAGTAACGAATCAAAAAGAATGCAAACTGAATTTCCAAGGACAGCATGTCGTCCAACTTGTGGACATAATGAGCATGCATTCCTATAAAGTTGAACTGACATTGCAACTGCCCTATACAAAAAAAATCATCTTTTTTTTCAATAAATTTAATAATTTTTATTTACCTTTTTGATATATCACTATTTGGTTGCATTCCACTATTTATTACATCTGAAATTTTACCAAGCCCATCCAATAACCAAAAACATTGAAAATCAAAAATTTGAGCTTTTGCTATTAAACGCAATGTTTGACCTAATGGACGTTCCATACCCTGTGGTCCACCACCTTTTGTTATTATATTTAATAATTTTGGAATTTGTGATTCACGTTTCATGTGTACTGGAAGAGGTTGAAGTTGACTGAAATAGCTTTCAGATCTAAAAGTTTGAATTATAATTAATTAAAACACAAACAAATACTTTATATAAAATCTACTTCTCTGCCATTCGTTGTTTTAGTTTTTTAATTTTCTTCTTAAATGCTTTTGAGTGCTCTTTACTAATATCAGAGACAGCTGATGATAAATCATCTTCAATTTTGTCCTCATTATCAATACGTTGACCATTCTCATCTAAATTTACCTTAGGCATTGTTAATTCTAATGCACGTTGTCGTATAAGTTCTATACTTTCTTCGTGTCGACGAGCTGATTCTTTTTGTTTTTGAAGTATCTTACGTTGAAGTTCTTCAGTTGTCTGCTGTTGTTGGACTTGAAGTGCCAAAAGGCGTTCCTCACGATCTCTAGCTTTCTCTTTAGCTATAGCTAATCTTTGTTTTTCACGTTGTTCTTGCATTTTACCAATCCTTTGTTCACGTTTAAGTCTTGTTTCATTCATTTTCTCTAATCGACGTTTTCTAGCCTCTTCCAATTCTTGTCGTCTTTTTTCGACAGCTGCCTCTTTTGCGGCTTTCTCTTCAACTTTTTTTTGTCGTTCTTGTTCCAAATCCTGTAATCTACCTTCCTGTTCTTTACATGATTCAATAAAATCTAATCTTTTATTTTGTGCCTCTAAATTTTTAATAAATGCTATTTCTTTAAGTTTCTCCTCTTCATCATGGGCTTTTCTAATAATATCACGTAAATACTGATTTCGGTTCTGTGCTGCTCTTTCAAGCCTTACTTCCATTTTCAATCGTTTCTTTTCAATCAAAAGTTGTTTTGCTGCTTTAACATCTTCAACACGCGCCAATAATTGTTGAATTTTTAACGTTTTCTCTTTTTGTAACAATTCACGTTTTGTTTGTGCTCTTGCTTGTTTTTCCTGGTATTCTTTAATTGTTTCATGAAGTGATCTTCTCCGTGATGGACTTGATAGCTTTTGATGTAGTTCCTGTGCTCGACCCGGATGTCGGCTCACAAAAGCTTGAAGTGTAGCCAAAACTTGTTCACGTTCAACACAAGATATTTCCGCTAATAATGAATGATATCTTGTTTCCAAACTAATATCTTCTTCATTTTGATAAAGAAAATCGTTTTTATTATTTATTGTGATAGGTTTTTTAGCATTTTCATCAGCATCTGTTATTGTCTCACAATCATTTTCATCAGTCTCTGTATCAATATCAATTTCACTATTTTCAAGTTCTCTAATTTGACGTTCGAGATTTTCTTGTTCTTCCAAAAGCTTTTGTTGATCTTCATCACTTTCAGCATCTTCTCTTTCTTCACTTTCATCGCAACTAGGTAGCCCAGCCAAGTCTAATTCCTGGCCACATCCTGCTAGCCTAGCAATGCTTTCGTAAAGATCACCAATTGTTCTGGAAAAATCTCGATTTGTTTGAATTTTAATATCATTTTTATTACCTTCCGAATCATCTTCCAAATGATTTTCTGTTACTAACATTTCATCATTGTTTTTTAAATCCTTTTTACGTCTATCATTTAACTCAAATTTATCCTTGAACGAAGAATTTTTCGTATAACTTATATCTGATTTTTGTCGCTTTAAGACGTTTGATGTTTTTAATGCAGTTTTAATCAAATTACTTGGATTTGCCGGAGTTACTTTTAAATTAGAATTTTTCACAATTACTGGTTTCGATTTTGCTGTTGATTTTATAGATTTCGCATTATCTTTATTTTGAAATTTATTTGTTAAAGATGTTGATTGCTTTTGTGGACATTTTTTTTTGTTATTTTCTTCTTTATTGTTTTCATCTTTATCCGTTAATATAGTAAGTGTTGGCATGCTTGCTGAAGCGCTCGGCTGATCGAATCGACATGAATGAAAACTATATCTGCGTCTAGTTCTTACTGTACGCCAGCCATCATTATTACTCCCAGCAGAATTGGGCATTTTCTTTGGTTCTGGCTTTCTTTCAGCCTCTACAGATTTCAAAGTAGGATCTCCAGCACATTTATGATCAATTTTTTGAATATTTTTCGTATTCTTTTTAAACGATTGTGATTGAATGGGTATATCTCTTAGGATTGGTTTATTATCACTCTTTCCTAGGGTTGTTGCACTTCTGACAAAAACATGAGGCGAACGCATTTTATTTACCATAGTTCGATTTTTGGTAGCCGAAACTCTTTCAGAATTGAGTTTTTGGACACTTTTACATATTGTGCGGGCTGGTTTTTGATTGGATTTAACAAAATTTGGTGTTTTGATAATACTTGATTGCTTATTTACTACATTTGAATATTTCAAAGGACTATTTATAACTTTTTTATTGGATTCAGAAACTTTATTTGTATGAGATTCCATTGAGTTTTCAACTTTTATAAATGATTTAGAGTTAAGCGAAGTTTTTGTTATGCCTTTCTCTTCCTCGTTGTTTTTAGTTGTTATCTGCATTTGTCGTATTTTTTCTCGTATTTCAGCTAAGGTCAAATTATCATCTTCTAAATCTGTTTGAGTGTGTTGATTTAATTTAATTATTCTAAGAGCTGGTTGTTGTTCTACTGTAGTTACTACTTCAATTTCTTTAGAGCTTATATCTTTTTCTAGTGCTAAAATTTCATTCCAGCTTGCTTCCTTTGTAGCTTTCTCATCAACTCTTAATTTTGATTCTGTGTTTATTTCATGCAATTCATCAGATTTTTGTTCTTTTACACTTATATCATTTTGGCAGTTTTGCCCTACACCTTCTTGATTGTGTTGTGGAGGTGTTTTACATTCTTCAATGGTTGAACATGAACTACTTTTACCAGAAAATGTTGGACTTGTTTTTCCAGATGCTGTAAGACTTGAGGCACTTTTTGTTCTAACACGAGGATTTGGATTACTTTTTCTAACCTCCCAAGCAAGTGATTGAGGACGTTGAGGAAGTGGTGTCACTTCATAATCCCATGATACACGAAACCATTCAGCTAATGCCTTAAAATCTCGAATATAATTTTCTAAAACTAAAATCGTTTCTTGGCAGGATGATAAATTTTCATAGCACTCCACTGTTTGGTATATTTCATTAATAGATCTTTGTAAATTACCAAATAATAAAGCCCAATAACGTGCTTGCAGTTCAGATTTTTTATCACGTCCTGTGGATGCACTTCGCACTCTAGATCCGGTATTATTTTTTGTATTTTGACTTGTAACATTTGCTAACCCTTGCGAGCAAAGTGGCTTCGGTATTGTTAGAGGCTTTTTTGCAACATTTGAACCTACAATGCAGAACCAAATATTAAGCGTAGTAGTAAAAAATTAACCAAAGTTTAAAAATATATATATTTTTCGTTTTAAAAGAAAAAACCAGATTAACATTAAAATATTGTTGTTTTGGTATTTCACTACGGTGCCATTTATGCGGTGCCAAATACATCATTTCAAAAGTTTTAACTGCCCGCATCAATTTAAAATTAAAAACACCTGGAAAACTATTTTTTACATAGATGCCAAGTTTGTTTGTCCAAATAAAGTTAGATAAGAATAAATTAGCAATAAAAAGGACGGCGACATGACGGCTAGTTTTACTGTTTCTCAGTAACGAAAAGAATATCAGTAAAACTGCAGTAATTCAAGTTTATTAACAGAAAATAATAATGAAAAATTTAATATCAAATGTTATTTTCTTGTTTTCTTTTTCAAATAATATTTACTTTCTAATGTATAGTAAATTTTTTTTTAAATAAAATATTTTATTGTGGATTCATGGCTAATAATTTAGGCATAAAAATTCGTTTAAAATTTAATTAAGTGCAAACAAAATCTTATTACCTTCATCCATTGAAATTTGATAGGCGACCAAGTTTTTAGCATCTCTTCCTTCTTCCTCAAGGACCTTTTTCATTTCCAAAAAAATTGAATACTAAAAAGTTTAAATGAAAACAATATTATAAAACCAAAGGAAACTAAATAACAATAAATTTATATTTAGCATTCTATTCTGCCTTAAAATCTAAAAAAACAATCTACTGAACAAATTATCTTAATTGAATAAGGAGTGAGATAGTAGTAAAAAATCCATCAAAGTTTTCTCTCATTCTACGTAAAAACTGCATAATGCAAAATATTGTTACATAATTTCAAAATAAAGTTATTTTTTATATAAGCATGCAATTTATTTTTTTTTAAATGATTTCATGCAACTCTCAGTTTTGTTATGGAATTTTATTTTCAATTAATGTTAATATTTCTTAGTTGAATAAATTTCAAAGTATAAGTGGTAATTTTCGGTTGAGAAGTGTAACCGCGTGTAGTTAAGAACAAAGAAATTATAACTTGAATTTAAAATTTAAAAATTCTATTTCATTTCCTTTAATCTTCTTCTAAATAAATACCACAAAATGAAAGTTTTGAATTAAATTACAAAGCAATTATTTAAAAGAAAAGCGTTTTAAGCAAACTAAAAAGAAATTAAGATATCAAAATCTTTTACAGCATTTTCAGTATTTAATTTAATTGATATACTTACGTTTCAGTTTACGATATATTGATAATTTAAATTTACATTCCGATATAGCTTAATTTATTTAATTTACAAATTTATCACATTATGAACTTTCTGTCTGACATTAGAAGTTGTCAAAAATATTTTGAGCGTTCAGCGTTCAAAAAATAGTAGACAAAATTTAATGCTAAATCTAAAAACAATTATTAATTAAAAATCAGCAAACAAGAATGTCATTATGTAGATTTTTATTTAAAAAAACATATAAACTAATGATTTTATTATTTATCTTCTGTCAATCGAAGACAATATTCTAAATATTTGAAACTATTTCTTGAATTTAATTCAAAACAAAAGTAAAATTTCTAATCTTTCAAAAACTTTTGAGATAACAAAAGTCTTAAGCAATATGACATTTCGATTCGAGTTCGAATCGATTAATTCGCAAACATTCCGTCACATAAAAAAATCCGTCAGTAAAATGTTGAATTTTAACAATAAATTATTGTTTAGTAGAACTTAAATGCAATTTAATAATATTTACAAATTATATTTTAAATAATTTCGTGCAATAATCTCAGTTATGTTAGTGAAATAAGAAATTTAATTTGGTTTTGTCATACTTGCTAGGCTCAATGCTAAATATTGAGTGTGTGTGTGTCATAGTTTTATCGAGCAAATAATTCTTTACAGAAAAAAGCAGAAATATATATATAAATATCTATATATCTATATATACATATTTATATATCTTTATGTAAATATAAATATATCTTCAAATTTGACAAGGAATTTAACAAGGTAAAAAAACACGGGTCGTAATTTCCGTTTTCCTTGTTTTTTTTTGTTATTATTTTCATTTCTGAAGATCCGAAATGGCAAGCATTGGAAAAGGTGATGTTGATACGGATAATACTATGCTTGAATTGAGGGCAGAAATAGAACGTTTAACAAGGGAACTTGATCAGGCTATTAGCGAGAAAATCCAATCAGCGCAATATGGTTTAGGTTTGTTGGATGAAAAAAGTAATTTACAGCAAAAATGTGAAGAACTTGAGGGACTTTATGAGAATACAAAACATGAACTGGAAATTACGCAAGAGGTAAATGAACTTTTTCTTTTATTTTTTAATACAAAACTGTATTAACATTTTTTAAAGACAGTATATAGTGACACTCATGATTAACCTGAATTCATTTTCATATCATTAAATTTTAATAGCTTTGAATAAACAACAGGTATCAATTTTGGTGAATTAAAATTCAAATTTGAAATTCTAGATTAATACAAAAACTGTGAAATTGAATTGAATAAAATAGTTACTATTAAAATAATTTTATTTGCTGTTTATACAATATCTGAAAATTTAAAAACATTGGATAAATTGAATTTTAAGCTTGAAACCCCTAAAAAAATTTGATTATCTTAAATGGTTCTGTATAGGCTATTAACGAAAAGGGCTATGACTCCTTAGATACTACAAAAGGACTCATATTAATAGTAGACAGACTTCGAATTTTCACTTTCCATTATGCGCTCTTGTATCTTTTGAGTGATTTACAGGGGTCCGTTGAGTGTAATAATAATTCCTCGATACATTTGAATAAATTCTACAATTGAGCATAACTATAAGTTATGTTATATCTTAAAACTCCATAATACCCTTTCTTTACAGGTGCTAATACACTGTATAATACACAAAACGAAATTTTGTTTGAAGAATCTTTAAAGGCATACAGGGAAATTTGGGTATTTTTTGTGAATTTACAGGCTGTCCAACAAAATAAAAAATAGGTCCCACATTATTTTGCCTTTAAATATGTTATTTATTAATTATCCAAATTATTATTTGTTTTATTTTGCCTTTTTGTTATTAAATAATTATTTTAAACTTTTCCAGTGGTAAATACTGAATATAGTTAGAGATGAAAAAAAAAAAAAACATCCACATAATGGGGTATATTTGAAGGGCCTCAATAACTTGACTCACTTTGGTTTTTTAGGCTAGGGAGACGCCAGGTAAGGGGAAAATTCGAAATATTTAGCCTAAAACCAAAGTGAGTCAAGTTCTTAAGGCGCCGTCAAATATACCCTAATTACTTAAAAAAGATAATCTGACTTTTCTAATAGCAAAAATATCAAGGGTGATAGCTTAATGTTCCTCTCAAGGGAAGTAAATATGCTCAAACTCTGTTGGAAATGTGATCATCTTTAAAAGCCTTCAACCTTTTTAAAAATTTAAACTTCTTTTCAAAGCCTACATTTTACCATTGCCAAAGTATTTTTCTATGTCTCTTTATAATGATTCAAAAAATCATTTCATATCATGACTCAATTCTTTCCTGTAGTATTTTACACCTTGCATTAAAATTTTGTATTAGAACCATGTATATATATGCTGTCAAAATTGTGCATATAAATATAATCTTTGAAAATTTGTTTATGTGGAAATCTTAGAAATCTATTGTGAATTTACAGGTTGTACAACATATTAAAACTTAAGTCTCACATTTTAAGATATCACACGAGGCCTGTAACCGTAATATCTTGACAAACACTTGCGTTAATCACTTGAAATAAATTGTGTGAATTAAAAACGTATTGTCTTCCTCGACAAAACTCGATAGCGAGTTTTATTTTTCATACTGCATTTAAATTGGAGTTTTATGTGTGTTGACTTGTGCAATCTTTATTGTTGGATTAGAAATAAAGACATTCAAATGTGAACTAATGGTATGAAAAAAAATTTCTTTCTGGACGGTTTGATATGCGCTTTAATTTGACTTTTTTCAAAAACTCATGTGTTTATTTGGCTTCTATGAAATTAAAGAAACCTGTAAGTTGAGTTATTGTTTCAAAAATTGCTTATTATTCTGCTGTTGTTCATATATATTTGAATTCTTTTGTTTTTTTTAACATTGTGGGCATCATAATTGACTTGCATCTAAAAACTTATCCAAGTTAAATTAACCTTAAACAACATTAAGGCCAATGTTAGGCTATACGACAATTTTAAAACAGCTTTGAAGCAAATCAAATTACTAGTGACTTAAAAAACATAATTATTTCTTGTAATATTTTTTTTATACAGTATTTTCTGATGGATCAGAAAATTTCATAAGCCTCAAACATTAAAAAAAAGTCTTTCCTCAATGACCTGCTTGAAAATCAGACATACTTTGACCTCTTGAAATTTAAAATAACAAAAAAAATAAAATTCATAATTACAAAACTTTTGTAGAAATGAGATTTGAGATTTATCCTTTAAAAAGCAGTTTTCCTCATTGTGGGCTCAACGTGATGTGATGAGTACTATTTAATAAGCATAATTTTTTTCCGTTCTCGAATTCCATTTTTATTGTTTAGTAGAGTATTTTTGTTTTTCCTATAGTTTTTCATCGTTTCCATTTCACTTAGTATTATTATGAGCATTTTTATTCAAATAACTACAAAAAACATCAACAAACAAAACGGGGCAATCCACTTAACCCGAAAAAGCAAAAAGAGAAAAATCCACTTGATAACAAAATACAGAAAAAAAATGAAAATAAAATATCTCCACTTGTACCGTTAATTCAGTGAATTGAAAAGAGATGCACAAAATTTTAATTGGACTACCGTTAGCTAATAAATGACTGAAAATATTTTTAAAACAATTATTTTTATTGATTTATTTTTTTTTCAGGCATTAATGAAATTTCAAACATCACAAAAAGTAACTACAAAAACAGGAATTGAACAAGAAGATGCATTACTTAATGAATCTGCAGCAATTGAAACTTCTTTAAATTTACAAATTTTTGAATTAGAAAATGAAGGAAAACAATTAAGACATGAATTAGAAAGAGTAACCAATGAACGAGATAGAATGTTACAAGAGAACTCAGAAATGGGACGTGATAAGTCCGATACGGAAGCTGATAAATTAAGATTAAAAACAGAATTAAAAGAATTGAAATTTCGTGAAACAAGAATGTTAACCGAATATTCTGAATTGGAGGAGGAAAATATTTCATTACAAAAACAAGTATCAAGTTTAAGAAGTTCACAGGTAAAATTTTTATTTTTGTTTTCATTGTTAATTGTTATGACTAAAATATTTTAAAGGTTGAATTTGAAGGTGCTAAACATGAAATTCGACGTTTATCAGAAGAAATAGACTTACTTAATTCACAGGTGGGAGAACTTGCGAATTTAAAGAAAATTGCTGAAAAACAAATGGAGGAAGCACTAGAAGCACTTCAGGTAATAATTTTGAAAACAATAAAAATTAAATTCTATATTCTCCTTGGAAAAGGCTAAACAAGATTCTACTAATTGTTCTTTTTAGGCATTCTTGACTGGCAATATCTTATAATTTTCTTTATACATTTCCATTCTAAATTTTCATATTTTAGTTTCGTTATACATTTCAGAAAAGTACACATCAAAGTAAATATTTATTTATTAATTTATTTTTATATTGTATATATATATTTACTTATACCTATATATGTATATTTTATTAAAAATATCACATTAAGAATGATTTGAAAATTTAAATGTTACTAAAAGGGCCACAAATAAAAAGCAATGTTTTTTACCCTCTTTCTCATATAAAAGCTGTTTTCTGGTGAGTTCAATTGTGTTTAATAACAGCTACAAAACAGGTTTTATATGAGAAAGATTGCCTTTGTTTAAAGGCCACAATACTAAAAAAATGTTGCTAGCAACAAAAAATGTTCTGCAACCTTAGATTCAAAGTAGTGCTACATATTTAATGTTACTCGTGTTAATTTTTTTAGAGAGAAACACAAAATTAAAGGTTATAAAAATTCCAAATTTATGAACAGTGATTTTTTAGATAAAACATTTCTGACAGTGAGTAAAAACAAACTATCATTTTTACTAACTAACCTGTAAAACTGTCTTACCAGTAGGATGAATTCAAAAATTCCCGTAAATTCTAAAATAGCCTTAAGTACATATTTTAATTTGATATTCCGTAATGCAAGTAGTATTAATATAAAAACCTTTTTTTTTTTTACTTCTATACTTTTAGAGTGAACGGGAGGCAAAATATGCTTTAAAAAAAGAACTTGATGCTCATATTAGTCGAGAATCAATGTATAATATTAATAATCTGGCATATAGTATTCGGGGAATGGACGATAATAACTCAAACAGTGATGGTGAAGAAGATAATTTAGCACTTAAACGATTAGAGGTTGATTTATCATCAGAGCTGAAATCACCAGATGGTACAAAAGTTGATCTTTTCTCTGAAATACATTTAAATGAATTGAAAAAATTGGAAAAGCAACTGGAACTGTTAGAAAATGAAAAAATTCATTTAACGTCTAATTTACGTGATGCCCAAACTAATTTGGATAAAAGCCAAAATGAGTTACAAAATTTCATGTCACGATTAGTACTTTTAACTGCTCATGTTGATTCATTAATACAGCTTAAAAAACAAATTGAAATTCAGGACTCACATGCCATTGATAAAAAAGATAATATAATAAATGAAAAACTTAAAGCAGTTGTTGATCATTACAATAATTGGTTTGTTATTAGTTCAAAAGAAATTGATGGGCTTAAATTAGATTTAAATGAAATTCAAAATGGTTTAAATTACTCAGATGCAATGATAACTTTACGTAATGAAATTACTAACCTTAAGAATAAATATTTATTAATGGAACAAAAATCACTTGATCTAAAATCTGATGTACAAACATTAACAAATATTTCAAAAAATGCTGGTCTAAGTCTTGGTTCAGCCAGGAGCAATCTTGTAGCCTTAAGTGATGATCTAGCACAACTTTATCATTTGGTTTGTACAGTAAATGGTGAAACACCAGCAAGAGTTTTACTTGATCATAAAAATGATGATATGAGGTTTGTTTATTAGTTTTTTATTATATTAATAATTTTTGTACATATTTTCTTTTATTAGTTTTGAAAATGATTCTTTATCTGCAATCCAGTCACAATTTAAGTCAGACGTTTTAACAACTAGATCACATATTGTAGAGGAGTTACAATCTCTTGCTGATTCGATTCAAATTAAAAAATATGTGGACACAATTACTGATCAAATTAAATATATGAAAACTGCTGTAGAACATAATATAGAATTAAATAAAAATAAAACTCGTGGTAGTTTTAGTGATGGTAATTTTAAAATTAGAAAAAAGAAAAGCGATTTTTATTATTATTTAAATTATTTTATTTTTTTATTTTATATAAAGGTAATCGTGATGAAATTGAAGAACTTCAAGAACAAGTTATAAAACTAAAAAGTTTGTTATCAACTAAACGAGAACAAATTGCTACCCTTCGTACAGTTCTTAAATCCAATAAACAAACAGCAGAAGTTGCACTTAATAATCTAAAATCAAAATATGAAAATGAAAAACTTATTGTAAGTGATACAATGTCGAAATTAAGAAATGAATTAAAGATACTTAAAGAAGATGCTGCTACATTTTCAAGTAAATATTAATTTTCTATATTATTAATAGAATTTTATTTATTTATATTTTTATTTTTTGTTTGTTTCCAATTTCATTTTAGGCCTTCGAAGCATGTTCGCTGCCAGATGTGAAGATTATGTTACACAAGTTGATGATGTCAATAGACAATTAGAAGCAGCTGAAGAAGAAAAGAAAACTCTAAATCAATTGTTAAGACTTGCTGTTCAACAAAAATTGGCGTTAACACAGCGATTAGAAGAAATAGAAATGGATAGGTAAGTTAATATAGAATTTCTGTTTTTCTCAATTTTATCATAATATGATTGAAAAATTGTAAGTCATTAAAGCCGTTTTAACCTTAGGATATTTGATAGCTCGGAAATTAGTTGATTTAGTTTAGTTTAGTTAAATTAGTCTAGATTTAGAGGAATAAATTCGTGTTCCTGCCTCATTTTAATGGGGTTTTTAATTTTAGAAATTCAGCATTAAACTGCTTATAACTATGGAGGTTTTGTTTTAATGATTTTGTGAATATTTACTAATAGATAATATTTTATACAAAATAGATTAAAAAAAATTTTGATTATTTTAAAAATTTAATTTTAGGGAAATAAGACATGTACGTCGTTCAATGCCATCACAACGAGGTTCTAGTGGTAAATCATCATTTCCTCGACCCCGTAATATGTCCAGCAATCAAGGCACTAACTTTTCCTAACAAAAAGTGAGCGTGCAGCAAAAAATACTGGCTTTATTTTATACTTTTCTTAGGTTATAAAAAAACCAGGTTGGGTATAGGATTGAAAAATGGATTAATTTAAATTAATTATTCTAAGCTTATGGCTAAAAGGATAAATCTAGAAAAGGTAAAACTTTTATATTTTTCAGGTAAAGACAGTGAATGCTGTACGTATAAAAAACTAGTTGCAATATAGTATATAATAAATACCAAGAAAAAGAAAACAAAAAAAAATTATATATAATAATAATAATATCAACGTTAAGAACGTCCAAAACTTTGAATTTAGTAAAAAGTTAAGTTATTTTATTTAAATGGTTTTTATACAATTCTTTATTAATTTATTAGAAACTAAACTAATCACAATTTTATGAAATTTAACATTAATATAAGTAAATGCAAATTTTAAAATTTTCTAGTTCAGTCTTTAAAACTGTTTGAAAATTCAAACAAATATTAAAAAGAGAAAACAATTAAAAACTAACAGAAAAATATATACGAAAAATAAGAGTTGTCTAGTAGAAAAATTTATTAAATATAAATAATTTTGATGCGTCCAATTCTACGGAATACTTAAAATATTAATTCAAAAAAAAAAACAAAAAGAAAAACATTTGATGTCTTATTTGAAGTTAATTGTTGTATTTAATATTAAATTTTTGTATTTCTGTTAATACATATTTAAAAATTTTAGCTGTACATGATTTTTGGGAACAATATGACACCGTGTTAAATATAAATAATCAAAAAATCAAAAGTAAAAATAATCAAGTACAGTTAAAATAATAAATTGATACCGAGCCACAGTACTGAATTTAACCAAATCTTTAATTAGTGTTATAGGATACAAACAAACAAAAAAATATAGCAAAAAATGTTAAAAAATTTTTCCTTGTAAAATAAAATCACAAAAAGAAAAAACACTCAATGGAAAAAAGGAAAAGTATCTTATAAACACTTTTGAAACGATTTTATTGCAATTTTCACCGTCCCTTTTTGATGATTACGATAAAAGATTGGTGATTACAATTTTAGTGTTATAAAATAAAGTATATTTTTACTTGTTTAACAATTTAATTTAGTCATTTTGTTTTTAAATAGTCAACAGAGTATATTTAATACAATAAATTATATTTAACATAAAAGAAATATTGTACAAATTTCTATAAAATTTTCGATCATTAGTATCGCTTTGGTAGCAAAATTTTCAAAATTTTATATACAATCAGAAAAAAATGTAAATATATATCTATTATTGGAATATTTTCTTTGTAGGTCCAGTAAAGAATTTACAAATTTAATTTTTATTTGCTTTTTGACAAAAAAAATATTTTTACTTTTTTAGAATTTTGCAATTTTATTCTTTATGGATATCTTATATCTTATATCTTACTTATATCTTATCAAATTTATTGCTTAAAGTTTTTAGTTACACTAAATTTTCTAAAGTATTCAAAAGATTGGACTTTGCAGATTTAGGTCAATAATTTGTCAATGAGAGTTCTAGGAACACCTGGATGGAATGAAGTCCCTAAATTCCTTAGCAACCTGCTTTGAATTAACAACTAAAAACAATAATAAAAACTAGAGAGAACAGTTAACCAAGAGAAAAAAACTAATAAAAAAACACAACAATTAACAATAATAAGAGACAATTACATTTTTGTTTTGCTTAGGAATTTCATGGTAACATTCCTTAAATGCCATTTAGAATTCTCGGCCTAGCCCTAATGTTCAAAATTACGATAAGGAATTTCGTTCCTAAAAATCGAACATATTACTTATTCATTCAGGATTTAAAGTCGATATATGGATATTAAAATTTAAAAAATTTATTAACACTGTGATTAGTACTACTTACAATACGTAACAATAAAAAAATTTTAACTTCTGTAAAGTAAATGACTTCGACGATGGATTGTGAATGTGGATCGTTGTGAGGAAATTGACCGCAAAGCATTAAAATAATGAATACAGTCAAGTCTCTAATAACGCGATTAATTCATACCGCGTTATATGGAATCTCAGAAATAACTAATTTTTATATAAATCAGACCTATATAAAAACTGCATTCACAAAGTAACAAATTTTGACTGATACGGTAAATAAATAACAATGAGTATGTAGATTTTTAAATATGTATTTCATTTTAGGTTTATTGAATACATAATAATTACATAATTCATGTAATAAAATTTTGTAGAGAACTTAACTTGATAAATATTAAATTTATTATATATTAAATTCTTCAAGCTATTTGAATTGTTGGAATGTTCTTGTTACATATTATTGGCTATTATTGGTATGATTAATTCCTACCGCATTATAGGAGAACTTGTCGCTTTTTTACAACGCTTTATATGGAAATCGCGTTATAGGAGAGTTTTTTTTACAGTATTAGGGGAAATATGCTAACTGCAAAGGTCTCACAAAATTAGCTGAATCTTCTGACGTATTATGAAATTAAGTTTGAGAAGAATATAATAATTATTTAAAATAATACTTCTTGTATACTATTTATGCTAAATACGTATTTATTTTAACCAAAAATTTTTCAAAAAAAAAACAAATCTTGTTTTATTTACACCATTTTGTCCAAGTTTTGATACAAGGACTGAGAACATATAATTTTTATTATGGTAGATAAATATTCATAGGTTAATCTGATTCTGTAATTTTTATTTCATTCTGAAAATATTTGGTCACATTGGTATGTACCCTCCAACAATTCCAATTCCAGGAAGTCTAACTTCTCGATATATTTTTTTTTTTTAAATGGAACAAAAATGAAAAATTTTCTGCTAGCTCAATGAAATCATTAAAAAATTTTACATAAATCGAAATTATATAATACATGCTTATTATTTAGTCTTTATGTTACAATGTAAAGCACTAGATCCTATAGATATAGGACTTGCATATCCAATATGATTTGCGGATGATCCATTCCAAAAAACAATATTACTTCTCCTAAAAGAAAGTAGAATTCCTTTAAAAATTTGTGAGATGACAACCAAAGAAATCGCATGTAGTAAGGAAACTAGGATTAAGTTAAATGACGAGGATCGAAGGTTTGTTTAGATATTCATATTTCTTTTCAAAAAAAAGGCGTGGTAAAATTGGTTTAAGTAATTAAGTGGCTTAAGTGCTCTTTAAAATTTTTTAATCCTTGATAAAAATGCAGACATTTTAAACAATTTAAATAATGAACATTTTAAGCAAAAAACGGGACTATTTTTTGATTTATTTTGTTTGCATCTCTTCCGTAGGGCCACCATAAATCATGATAAGGACTACTATATTGACATCCCCGGCTTACAACCGCAAAAATAAATTACATTAAAGAAAAAATAACTCCTTTTCAGATCTTTTCTTTCTTGTTTCAGATTCAACTGCCATTTTTCAAGTTTGGTGAATTTATTATTTGAAATTTTTTTTGGAAATGGAATGGCTTCTCTTCTTGATTTAAAATATTAGAGATTAAGATCAAAAATCAGCGTCCTGCCGTTTCGCACATAAGTTAAAACTTAACAAATTAAATTAGGGGCATGTATAATAAATCGACTTGCCCCAACACACCATGCGAAATATTTGATTAATTTTTAACTTTTTACTCACTCTTTATTTCTTAGCATTTTTTAGGGATTATTTACAATTGTGAACTCAAAAATAAGTTATAATAATCAGAAGTAAAATTTTAGATTCCAACAAATAAATCAAATTAAGTAGAATCATTGGAATTCCTAAGCTTTAAATTTCCTAAAAATGCATAGTTTATTTTATTTGATCCTTGAACAATTAATTAAAAGTTTTCAAAATAAAATTATTAGTTATTTAAAGCAATGCAAAAATTCAGATTAGTTTTGAGCGCATAGAAATCATTTTTTGCACAACTTAAGGTATCCTTTATACAACTCCTAAAATTCTTTTTCATACTCCGAAGACTTAATAAGGCTTCAGTTTGATGGGATCTACCATCATTCACTATTTTCGTCACATTGTCAGCTATTTTCTCGATTGTTTCTACTGGACATTCATTATCGGTGCCTTCAAGGGTATTACATTCATCAAATTCGGTATTCATATTACTAACTTCAGCCAAAATTCTGTTTAAATACTTAGATGCATCTTTTTTTGTAGTTATTGATCCTCTTAAAACAGTTTTTTTACAATTACTGATCTGTTCATACAAATCATCAATTAAATTATTAAGTTTTGGTTTATATTCATTGAAACATTTATTTGTATTTGTAGTTATTAATATTTGATTAATATCTCCCGATTGCTCTGTAATATTTTGTTTTGCTTCGGAAAAACATCTTTTTGCAAACGCTATTAATTCATTACTAAAGTTGACGATGCTAGATAAAAGAGATTCGTAGACTTCTTCGAAGTCATTAAGGGCATCATAGACTTCGTTTTCTGCTCTTTCTAGTCGTGATATTTGACAGGAAATTTCTGTAATAAACAAAATGGCTAAACATATTTTAATTATAAAAACTAATTTCATTTCAGTTATGCAGTTAATATTATAAGTTATTAAACTTTAGAAATAGCTAACCGCTAAATTTATTATAATTTTACAAAAGAAACTAATTTCTTTCCATATTTAAACAGACGAATCTGTCTATTTGATATAAAAATCAAAGGTGTCTATAACTAAAATGCTATTAAAGTTAAGAATTGGTTAAAAAACCAATCACTTGAGCGTCAATTGATCAATAATGACTTAAATTTTTAAATAGTTTTGAAAGATAAATTATTTAGTTTAGAAAAAGGACTTTTCGATGAAAATTTCCCTGTGGATAACGACTTTTGATCCTATTTTCCTTAACATTGATATGACTTTTTTTCATACTATACTTTTAAGCACTTTATATATATTTTGATTCAAATGTAATATCGAATTTCTCAACTCAAGGTTATAGTTGCGATTGAAATTGTGGAACAAAAAAGATATTTAATTTGTAGTATTCATTTTTGGGTTTTAGAATCTATTTATAACGTATTCAGAAATTTACTAAATAATACTAAATTTATTTACGTAAGTTTTTAAGAAAATCTAAGAAGACAGTAAACTGTAAATGGCCTAGAACAATTGTTATATATACCAAAATCTTCAGCGAATCAAGCACAGTGTAAAGCAAAGTGAGATTTTATACATTTAACTAAGGTAATTTTTTTAATTCATATGTCTACCGTGTAAGAAATTGGATTCCATGTTGAAAAAAACTAAATTAGAAAATTCCACTGCTTATGCGACCCAATGAACGGTTTAAGAATGCCATAATTGGTGCTTGGTTTTATTTCTGATTACAGCTAAATCGCAGCAGCGGCCATTTTAAGAATAGCTGCGTAAAATAGCCTACTTTGAGGTATTGTGTTAGTAAAAAAACTTTGAATAACGTAGGGCTAAGTTTAAGTATTACGAACGATCAACTAATTTATTTTGCAAACCCAATAACAGAAAATCATATATGTATCCTTAATATAATATGCTGAAAAGCATCTTATTTATTATATTTTTCTATATTTTAAAAAAATTTTTTATCAAAATGATGACACTAATCAGTAAGGACAACTTTTCTCTCAATATACAATATTAACACTATTCAGCTAACTAAAAAACATTATTGAATATAACAAGAAAACTATAATTGATTTTATTTATTAAATTAAAAAATTATAGAAAAAGCATAAGATGAAATAAGTAAACATAAAGAGGACAAATAATAAAGTAATAAAAGTTGTCTTAACATTTCATTACATGGTAAAATTCATCAAACAAAAGTTTAGATACTTAGATAACTGAAAGTGTCATTAATTATATCGCTCCTGAACCTTGATTATCAGTAAAGTCCTCTGATATTTCTAAATTTACTCATGAAAGTTCTTACAATGGATTTGTTGGCAGTTTCTATTTTAAGAGGAAATTGATTACTATTAAATAAAAGTTGAAAAATATTTTCCATTTTTTATGTTTTTAATTCAAATATCTTAAGATTTTATTCCCTTTAATTGAAAAAAACTTCAACCGTCTTGCGTAAACTTGTTGTAGATACGAGCCGAGGTTTCAATATTTGAAGACTTGTCACCTTGGTAAATAGAGCTAAATTCTTTTTCATCCACTTCAAGTTAGAAACAAAGTTTTGGCTACCTTTAAATTAATTTTACATATATTTCAGGTTGTGTAATAAAAGGAGCCAAAATTTAATTCAATATTTGCAACGCTTAACATGCATGTAATATTTGAAAGTGTTTAAAAGGCATTTATTAAATCAAATTTTAATTTCGAATTGCATCCAAAAAGCAATTTTAATCATTTTTTCTATTTGTTGAGTTATTTGATAAGAATTCTTAAAATTTAATTTTTATTACCAACATTTGAAAGATTGCACACAATAAAATTCTTTTATATTTGAATTATTTGTAGAAGTTTCAATGTCTTTTCCTTAAAATCAACTTTCTGTGCTCATAATCATTTCAAGATGAAAAAAGATAAAATTTTGTAATTTCATGTGCAGACTTTTGTAAAATACACTACTTTAAAACTATCATCATCTTCAATCATATAACCCTCCGAGTTCGGTGAAATAATTTCCATATGAAAATTTTGGTCAGATTTAATTAAATTGTAAAAGGCAGACTTTACTGCATATCAACTTTTTTTCATTTACTTTTAAAAAATTTTAAGGAAAATAATTTCCTTAAAAAGTTTTCTATTTCTTTCATAATAAAAGGAAAAATTTCATTTTATATTTAATTTGTTTTCTGTTGTTTTGTGCTAAATATCATTAATGCATTCAAAAATTAAATATGGTAAGTTTAAAAATATGCCAGATACATA
Organism: Acrocera orbiculus; assembly: GCA_947359355.1. NCBI lineage: Eukaryota > Metazoa > Arthropoda > Insecta > Diptera > Acroceridae > Acrocera > Acrocera orbiculus. The sequence continues at coordinate 28,108,821 of OX375757.1, forward strand.
TTTTTATAGATATAGTAAAGTTTGCCTGAAATTACTTCATTCTTCTGCAAATTAAAGAAAAGAATGAAAATTTATTGAAAGAAAAAAATTTAACAACTTTGAAACTTTTTCTATTATCCTTAAAATTATAAATTAAGCCTTGTAGCAAATTTTTATTAAATTAGAATTTCTCAAAAACTAAAGCAAAAGCTTTATTTCTTGAAGTTATTAATGAGATTCCCTTATTATTGTTGGTTACAACAAAAGACATTTAAGCTGTATGATTAGAGCTAAGGTAATTTTTAATGAACATTTGGCTTTCTTTATATAATTAAAGTAATTTGAAGCTTTAAATTGCTTCACACTTTATATACAAAGGAAATTAAAAAATTGGAGTATGAATTGGTTGCCTTTTTATTTTTTAGACTGGTAATTTGCTGATTTAAAATAGGTCAAATTAAAAATACCTCGAATTATCTAATGATGAAGCTTGGGAGGAATATGAAAACCGAAAGTAAATAAAAAATTTTTAAACGGGTACAAGGTATGAAGCATTAGACACTAGCCTATTTTTCCGCTGAATAATAAAAAGATTACAAAATATTGTAACAAGCTTAGCATACTTAATTACACTATCGACGTGTAAAATATAAGCGTACTATCGTAATAAAGAAAATATTAGTAATATGTCATTTAAATCGGTTTTGTAAGATATTCTTCAATGCTCTTTCCATAATAAAAATTTTTATTTTAAGATTATTTCGACTTCATGGTGAAGGATATAAACATGTAAACATTTACATTAAAAATAAACAAAAAAAAAAATGGTAATTAGTGATTTTTAAATATTGCTAAGGATAGTGCAACATGTGCTTTTTACTTTTCTAATTACAAAATTAATAAATTGTTTTCTCATGTTCTTTGAAGAACTGAAATTTTAATAATATGAACGTTTAGTTGCATAGTTTTCGGCGTAAATGAATCTATAATTTTCAGTATTATAACTTTTAAATGTTTGTTAAATTATTTTTCTGTTTTAAGATTTGGGAAGCTTCATCTTAAAAATTTAGTTTGCTTATAATCAGGGTATTTGTTTAAAAAAAGTTTAATTAATTATGAAAAAATTATTTAGCGTATTTAAGAGTACTCTTACTACGTCCAAAAATATACAAAAAGGACTTCTAACAATCGCACTTATATAGAACTAGTGAACACTCCAATAATAATAATTTTTCAATTATGAAAACATAATTAAATTTTAAGCCAAATTAAAACCAAGAATTTGAAAAAACAAGAGAATTCTAATTACATAAACTTTCTGACTCCCTCTTTAGTCTATGAAAGGTCGTTAATTTTCAAAAACATGAAAATTAATATCTGAATATTAATTAATTTTTGAGTAATCAAATGCGATATTTTTACTAAATAACAAGAGATTTATAGAATATCCACAAATTCCCCATTCTATTGTAGTTGGTTAGAGGACATAAGTCCATAGGCTTTAAATGTGTCTGTACATACGCATCACTTAATTTTGTTTTCAAAGGTTTTCTTAATTAAAGGAAACACAAATTTGTTGAAAATTAAACTAGATTTGATATGATTTAGAAAACCAATAAAAATTATTGAAAGCTGCACAATCAGCACTAAAATTAAACCATTAAGCAAAAAACTTGATTTTCTCAATTCCCGCTTGACTAGATATTCTAAAGCTAAAAATCAATGAAAAAAGTGTTGGAAACTACAGGATAATGAATATAATTATTTGAAATATTGTAAATGGATTTTTTTTTATTTTCTTTGTACTTCTACATGTTTATTATTTTTGCATGCACCGTCATAGTCTTTAAAGAAATACTAATTTTATTAAATAAAAGCTTAAATAAGTTTTTGTTTTTCTATTTAAGAGACTTGGGTTCAATTTTAAACTGTTTTGCTATTAGCTATTGTGCTCACGTAAAGAAACAAAAACTGAAATAACACTAGAATATTGTGTTAGCATTTTTCTTTAGAAAAATTAACCCATTTCCACAGGTTTGCACGTATATGATAAAATTTGGCGAGCGAACTTTAAATCCTTTACTATGAGTCATAAAGATTTTAATTTAGTGAGGAAATTTTTAGAAATATTCAAAGTGTTAATAATTACGTGATTTTTGACTTAAAATCTATATAAATATGTTTATGTAATAAAATAATATTTAATAATATTATTTATCTTCTTATTTGTTTTAGATACATTCAAGTATAAATGCTCAACTGGCTAAGAAATGAGACTGAGTTTATATAATATTTTAGTTTATTGGATAAAAGTTCAGCGAATAAAAAAAGTTAATTACTAACTAGAGGTTGAGTTATAAAATTGATAAAGATGAAAGGGAAAAGTAAAGGTTAAAAGGAAATTTAAAGAAAAATATTTTACCCTAAAGCTAAATCAAAACTAAATTTAATAATGCAAAATTTATTAATTGTAATCAAAAAATATGTATATTTTTAGTAAAAAAAAATATGTAAACCTGTCCCCATATAAGTGACCAAAACTACTATTTTTCATCCTAAAGCTAATAGTATAATCAGTGCTCCTAAGTAGCATACAGTGATATAATTTGTGTATTTGACTTTTTGCACAATTAAGTATCAAATTACAAAAACAAAAACAAACTTGTATTGAAAACTTTACTCTTCAAGTTGAAATTTGAAACGTGTAAAGAATAAAATTTGGTAACTCTGCCGCAATCACTTCTTTACGACAATCGTTCAATCTAATGGATTGAACTACTCAATGTAAATTACGGGTTAAAATCCCACAAGAGGATCTTTTGAACTATTCTCTTTAACTTAGACAGTTGATGGTTTATTTTCATGGTTGTCAATGAAGCCCCTGTGGAAAACATTTCTCCTTTAGCTGTGATACCCTTCGTGCATACACATAATTTTAAAAAAATATACATATATATATATGTATATATATACACTTGCAATAAGATAATCCGTGAACTAACCTATTTAAAAAGATAAAGATATAAAATATTAATATGAAAGAAATTTTCTTGCTACAAAATTGGAGTGAGAAGCTCTTGTATTTGTTTGAAGTTATAAAAAATATATATATTTAACAGCAAAATAAACATGGATTCCATAAGGAAACTAAGGAATTTATTCTTTAGTGTTAAATCTTATATACAATTATATAATTTGCTAAGTTGGATTTATTTAGGATTTTTTACAAAATGCAAATTTTAATTTTTTAATGATCGAAATTAACATAACAAGTTAAGCAGTTTTTTCATAAACCTAACTTTATTTTACTTAAATTCAAAAATAACCCCTTGTTCTTCAACTGTTTTTTAATCATTTGTTAACTTAAATCTTTTGAAAACGAAAGAAATAAATTCAACATTATGTTTGAATTTGTCACAATATTTAAAATTTACACTTTTGTTTTTTGTATTCCTGTAGTGTAGGCGTGTTCAACTAGCTTTTTAAAATTTTAAATTACTTTCTTAATTTTGGTGGAAATGATGGATCACATTTAGTAGGAGTAGCAATCACTAGGTTCATTTAGATTGCCAGCAATATCTTTGCTTTTCATTGTTAAGTTTATTCAGATTTAGCGTCTTTAAAGTTATTTGTAAAAATATTTTCTTTCAAATCAGTGTTTTGTAGGTAACAAGAAATAGTATTCCGGAAACTTCAATTGATGCTACTTTTGGTACAGATAAGTCTTATGACAAAGAGACAGGCTCCAATTTTAAAAATGTATCGGTAGCAATATGTAATTTCACTTTGTTAAATTTCAGTCACTTTAAATTCCAAATAGTTCTGCCTATTGACAATTGTACCTAGGTTGTTTCTAAAATAAAAATTTTTTTCAAAATTTTTTCAAGTTATAAGACATTAAGTGCTCACAGGATGCATCAATTTTAATAAGACCCTTGTGGCGGAAGGTATTATATTTTGATCACTTAATAAGTTTATAAAATTTGATCATAGCAGACTAAATATGTCAAGTAGGCTAAGTAAATATACTTACTTGACATATTTAGAATTTAAATTTAGTTGTTAGTTTTTATAGTTGTTATTCAGTTTAAATATTATATAATTTTTATTTTGTGTATAAAGTTATAAAATGTAAGTAGTGTAAAAAATTAAAATTAAATTAATATAAAAAAATAATTTATAAACTATTACATCAAAAATGTGGATAACACCACACCCTTCATAATAGATTTTTGGCAAGTTATAATTAAGTTGTTAGAACTTACAAATTACCCCTTTGCATTTAAAATTTAAATTCTCATCAAAACACATAAATATATATAAGCGTCTATTCATTTCTTTGATTTTTGCATTATTTCAGTAAAAAACATTTTATTTTATTACTTTTTGATTTTCATTTAATATTTTATTTGACACGACTAATATTACTTTTTTATTCTCTAACATAGTTCAGCAAAAATAAAACTTCCATTAAATTTCCCAAACATAACTTTTGAGTTATAAATATTAAAAAAAAGGACCAGAAGATTATGGGTTGTGTAATGTTAATAAAAATTTTGATAGATATTTAAGCTTTATAGGCACTAATAACAAAATAGTTGGTAGAATGCTTTCTCTAATGGGCTTGAATAAGCATGAATCGATATCTTTTTAGCTATTTGAATAAACGAAAGCATAGAAAAAGATTATCAGCGCCCAATGAAATATCATTCTAGTGGAATAATCTTATGATACAAGGTATAGAAACTTCGATATCATTTAATGGGTTGGAAGACTTCTGTTTATTTATGCTGATGAACTCATTTTAACACCCCAGAAGATTGATGGAAATTGAATGAACAGAGACTAAATTTCAATGAAACTTCCCTTTTGAGTGTGTTTACTTATGAGTCTTAAGGCAAAATCAAAACTTGTTGAAGTAAATTAAAGAACATTCGAATAAAAATCTAATAAAAAAACTTTAATAAATGGGTAAATTTTAAAATTAAATATTTCTCTTAATAATTTTTTAAAAAATTTCTTAGAAATCATAGAACTCAATTCTACTAATTTTTGCTTAAAGCAATGTCTGAGTTAATTTATATTTAAATATAAATTTAAATGCAAAAAACTAAACTTTGATTATTTTCCTTAAAGCACAAATGAAAATTTTACTTTCCAAGTAAATTTATTTTGACCGCCATAAGATAAATTTGGAACTAATTACGTGATTAAAGTATTTCCCATTTGTGCTATTTGTAAAATTTAAAGTTTAGGTGAAATCAATATTTATGACCAAATTATATAATATGCTAGAGCTTTCTTAATCTATTTCAACATGACTGACTATAATATAAACCAGACATCCATCTGGAAAATTTCAGAAATTTTATGAGTTATTTAGTGTCACAAAATGGAATTATGGGTTATTATGATCAAAAACAATAAAAAGACCTATTAGGAAAATACAATAACTACAAGATAAAATAGATGCAAAATTTCAAATTGCCTTAGAGTCAATTTGGGTTTGAATTGCACAGGTACAGTAATACAGAGTGACATACAAACAAAAAATTTCAAATGAGAGTATACAACGAATTAACTTGGAGAAGGGATCATCTAAAATTCATAACTAGATTCATTTACATATTGATAGGAGAAGAAGCAAAATTTCTTATTTTTTTCCGAAATGTTTTCTTTTATTGTTGAAAAAATAGCAGTGGTTAACGTACGCAAACATTTTCCCTTATACTACATGCCTATAACAAATTTAAATTTCTAAGAAGAGAAAGACGATAAAGTAAAGTCTCTTAAACCCCTTCAGAATCTACTTAATCTATTGTGTTTATTTCAGTATAAAGGTACCTAACTATGGCAATGTTTCTACCAAAATTTTTAATACATAAGAAAAACAAGAGTGTGTGTACTTTATTCCGAAAATCTCGTATTTTTAAATTTTTAACTATCCTTTCCTCTATATGCACAGTTTTTAAAATCAAACCCACTTTCACACTTATCATACAACAGCAGGAATTTTGGACACTATCCTATTAAGGTTTATTATTAAGGAAAATTGGCCAAGAAATTTTTATTCAATTATCCATAACGACTTATTATTTTTAGGAAAATGACCACAAATAGCTTTTTCTTGTTGTTTCACCAATGGAAAATTGCACATCATTGAATTTTTCATATAAAATACCTGCGTGTTTATGATTGAAAAAGGGACAAATAAAAAATTCATCAATAAAATATGCAGAAAGTAGTCATCATAAATACTTTTTCATGTAAAAATTAACCAGGATGGTTACTTTTACGATCATTCTACAATAAAATTCATTAATTTTTTCCAGAAAAATTTCATCTTTATGACTGAAAGGTAGTTCTGGTTTTTATATAATCGATCCTTAATTTCCCTGTATGGATTACATTTTTTTCTGTTTTAATATTAAATCCTGAAAAAAATGATTTAAATTGTTTCTTTATCATATAATAATAATTAATTGTAAGAAATAAATTTATTCACCTTAAATTCCAAATGAAAGCTAAAGGATTCCTTCTCAATATAATTAACTTTTACTGTTTTGCAATCAAAAATTATAATGTCTAAGTAAGTATTAATGTAAATCACGGATCAAGAAATTATAACAAATACAATTAATTCATTTCAGTTTCTATGTCGATGCACAAATGACCACGTTGTAAAAACATTTTTATATTCAAATTACCTCGGCACTCATACACATTTGAGAAAGTTAATCTCAGTTTTTAGGAATTGTATTCAATTTCAAATCAATTTTCCAACAAAAAGTTTCGATTCAACTAAAAATAAATGTTAAAACATAAAAAGAATAAAAGAAAACTATTTAAATTATAATACTTTGTATCCAAGTGATAATTTTGCCAAAAAATAATTCCTATGTTATTTTATTAAATTAAATTTCTGGAAGTGCTTTTACGAATTCAAATATATAGAAATGTTCAATTTTTATATTTTTAAATCAAATTAAGGGAGCTCTACACCATTGATACAAAATAAATGCTCCAATTGAATTGAATTCAACACTATATTAGCTAGCCTTTTATACGGTTGAATTTGCTTAATGATGGCTGGAATCACCCTATGAATTTGTTGGTATTCACTTATACATTTTATAGTTTACTCGCCTGGCATAATTTGATGCTGTAGAACCTCCTTTATATTCAGTTCAAGCAAGTATATTTCATGGTAAATAATGATAAAATATTCAAAACTTTAAACATTTTTGGCAATCTTATAATTTTTGAAGAATTTGCCGTTTATTTTTCATTCTGAAATTTGAAAATTAATATTTTAAAAGCATCTGTTCTGTTTTCTTAGCGGGAGAAACCAATCGATCCATAAAAGATTTGTGAGATCTCAAAAAATATTTAAAGCATCTTTTTAGCTTCTTTTAATTTTTACTCAGAAATGTCCATTTCCATATAATAATTTACACTATTTGACCACTTGGAAAAATAGTGAAAAACCCCCTTAAGAACTGCAAGCGGCCTTTAAAAACAAGCCTACAACTCACTTATGACAAGAAATACGAAAGATAAGTGGTGATAATGTAGATTTTGGACTAAAGTTGCTGTCCTTAATTAATTGAAAGCATATTGCTCCTTTTTTTCCTTTATGAATTTTTATGAAAAAATCACACCTATACTTATATTTAATTTATTGAAAGACAAGAGAATTTTAATTTATTTATCCATTAAAAATGAAATATGTACATTTCAATCACTAAAATAGTGTTTAAGTGGAAGGAGGACTTATTATAAGCTGCTTTCATTCTTCCTTTGAAAAGTATTGTGCACCCCGTCACAATACCTTGAAAAAAATTCTTTTTTACTTTTATATAACCTAAGAAGGAATTTTTTTCACAGGATTCAATGTCGAGTTTTTGAAATTTAAAAAACAATTTTTTAAACATGCAGGATATTGAGTATACAGAAATTATTAATCTCTACTACAGCATGCAACCCCATAATTTAATAAGGAAACTACACCAAATTTTGCAATTTCAAAAATGGTAGTACCATTAATTTATGACTGTTTTAGATCAAATTGAAAGAGAAGTAATATAGAATTGCTTAGAGAACTGATTAAAAAGATTTTGTGACATTATTTAGCAGTCTCATAGTTCCATAAATCATTTTCAAAAATCGTTCAACACTTTTTTTTTCACCTAAAAGTGGAATTCGAGCCAAGCAATTCTTTTTTTCCGTAATCTTATTGTCTTTAATTTAAGCAACTCTAGCATGCCAAATAATATATATATATATATATGATATATATAAATATCTATATTCTTATTTACTGTACTGTAAAAATATTCTCTAGACTTCTGCCTTCTATCTAAACTATAATATCCTTTTTATATCACTTTGAGATCAATTTAATATAAACTTATTTAACCAAAGTTTTTTTACCTAAAATTTCTTACAATAATTTTTGAACTTAAATTTAAATCTCTTTAACATAGCTTAAGATCGACTATTATCCTGAAGGGGATTTTATCGGATGTCGATGATTTACTGCTAATAGTCTTTCTACAAATTGTATTATCGGTCATTAGGTTCAACCCCATCAATCTCATAGCATACTGTATTCGGATTTTAATATAGCTTTTAAGAATTTTTTTCCAGATTCAGTCCCACTTCAAAAGCACAATTCAGTGAATTCAAGTTTTAACACTTGAACCATTTTAAAGTAGGACTGGCTTTTTGTGCTTGACTGTAATAATTCTTAAATCAATATTTTTTCGTACTTTTGTGTGCAAAAACTTTACTTGGCAAAGTTTATTAAATATAATTGATATTATTTAGCAATCTGGGATTATACTACAACAAAAAAACACACTTAAATGATTTCAATATATAAATGTATTGTGATATAATATATTTTTTTCTTCATTTATGGTGACATTTTTCTACAATTTTTTTCAATAATCATAATTAAAACAAACAATTGTTGTAATGTCAACGGCCTTTTTGCTTTAATTTATGCACACTGTGATGAATTTTATTTCATATTAGATGCTGAAATTTTCTGAATTCATAGAATCATAAAACCAGGAAAACACTCCTTTCTTTTATTTTCTATAAGCTATCAAGTAGGAGGGTAAAATAAAATACAGAAAAAAACAACAGAGCACATAAAATGCCCTCAGCTTGAACTTTGAACAGAGCATTAAAATTCTTATTATATCCTAAAGCTCCTTGTAAGCTTAATATATTCCTTTATCCTCGTATAAAAATTTGTAAAGCTTGAAAGCTTATTTTACAAACTTCAACCTTTTCTACATCAAAAAGCTGGAGAATTGGAGTAATAATAAGGGAGAAATTTAATTTAACCATTAAAGGAATCAGTCCTATACAGAAGTATCTGACCAAGCGGTGAAGCTAGTCGAATTTAAGTTAAGTTCGCGATAAATAAGTTTGAATAATAAAAGTATTATTTTAAATAAAATATGTAGTGTTGACTACAAATAAATATCTTTTAATTATAATCAAAATTTTACTATTAAAATAAGTGTAGTGAATTTAAATTAAAGTTTTAAATAGTACCAAAAGTTACGTAAAACTTGTGACGCTTTCATATTATACAATTTGAGCGGGTATTCTCACAGACATATAAAAGTTTATATTTTGAAAAAGACAAGGTTAGAAAATATTAGGAATATTGTGTTAAAAAGAAACAACAAACATTGAATTACGGAAACAGATTACGGTAAGATGGGGAATTGTCGCAGCATATAAGACGCCTTAATGGGAGGCAATAAGGACTATATTGCCTCAGCCAATTTCTATTGTTCTTTAGAAGTAGGGGTATGGTGTCTTTAAATGGGATATTGTCTTTGCCTCAAGTTATATAAACTTGAAGAAGTTTTCAAGGATGATTTTATCAGAGGCTTATTTAAATTCCAAATGAAGAAGATTGATAATTATATTTTTCTTTGAGTTTTTCAACTTTGTTTAGTTGTTTTTTTTTATTCTAAAGATTTTCTTACTCTATTACAATTTTAGCAATGATTTATAGAAAAAAATTAAAAATAATTGCAATGAATTGATTTTTATGAGCATCAATATTGTTAAATGGGAAAAAATGGGAAGCCCAACGCTAGCAACGTTAAAAAAGTTTTATATATTTTCCTAAAAATAACAAGAGCTTTTATTACATTAGGATAGGTTATTACTGCTTTCTTGGTTTATCATTAGTCGTATTATTATATTTTCATAAAAGATCTTTGAAGTCTTTTCTTGTTATTCACATTAGATTAGACTTTGAGTAGCAACTGAATATGGTAACCAATCAAATTGGGGGGCAATAAAATTAGCTTCAAATTTTACAATATTTTTTCTCTTGTTTAGTAGAAATTACACTTAATTAGTTTCGCTTTCATGTTATAATCATTTGATGTTTTAAGAACGCTTGGCATTTTTAAGTAAACCGTCTGAGCTTAAAATCCCTTTAAAGCTAGATATAAATTTTAGAGTTAATCAACTTAAGTCATTTTAACAATTTCTTTGCTATAAAGGGTTTCATTTTCTCTTTAACAAAAAAAAAAAAAAAAAAAAAAAACGCTTGATAAGTAAATACGAATTTCTTACACTCCTTATAAAAAATGTAGTAAAGTTTTTCTTTACATAATTTCCAGGCGTAAAAATTGTTTTAAATTTTTAACATAAAAGACTAATATTTCTAAAGCTACACTTTGCTCTTTCAACACAAGTTAAAAGTTTGCATTTTTAGATCAAATGATCGAATTGAAAGTCTATTAGTATGTTATATTTAAGTAAAAAATATTTTTACAGATAAAACAATGATCACTACTAAACAATTTGAATTCTTGCGTTCACAATGATTTGAATAAGAAAACATGGGCTTTTGGCTTGAATTTATGTAAACAGCTAAATAAAGACATTCCTTCAGATCCATAGAATCGAATAAAATAATTTTTATTAAAGCGTTTAACAATGATTATCAAAAAAGTAATATATTAATACAAAACCTATGTTCTTCTAATTCCCGTATGATTTAAAAAGAAACATGAAATTTTTAAGACAAATCAAAGCAAGTCTACACTACAGAAAACTGCAAGTGACATGAATCCTAGGTGGATCCTAACCTTGTACATTTTTTCTAATAATCGCTTGCTATTCAAAAATAGTATCTTATGATAAGGTCATATTATTATTGTTAGAATATTGAATAATTTGATCATTTAGATTAAACCTTACGTTATTACTACTTTGACGTTAAGTACTCTAAATGGCTAAAGGATAAAAAGGAAGAATACCTTAACCGCACCATGTTTTTATAACTCGATATACATCAAAATCTACGAGACTCGTTTTTTTTTTTTGCTATTACTAGTCGAAAAATAAATAGTCCTCTATAACTTTAATTGAAGTTTATATTTTGCAATTAACACTAAACCTACCAATAATTCATGTATACCTATTTCTACCAAAGCGGGTCAAGTGACCCGTCTTTAAAATCTTATATTTATTACTATGTATAGCGATAAATATATCATTTCACACAATATATTTTAAAAAGCCAAAAAATAATACCTAATTAATTCATTGAAACTTTTTTCAACCAAAAATAATACTTTGAGTCATTTGACCGATCGTGGTAGATTTAGTGACAACATTATTACAAGTTTTATTAAAAATTAAAAGCCTTTAATAAATATTATATTGTAAGGATTGCATCCTCTAAATTTTATTAAGAAAATAATTGCTGCATTTTGTCTTTGATGGATATTTAACTTTTTCTCATGTCTCAATTTTTTAGCTCTACAAAGCTGCACCACATTTAATATTACTTATTTTGCAACATTTACTTACAACTTAAGTTTAATGTCTTTTTTGACAAACTCTTTATCATTTATCGAGCTCTACAATACAGTAAAGACCTTTTTTAAGATCCAAATCCTATACAAACAGTTGTAGAATATATTAAAAGTTATGACAAAATGAATACTTAAATAATTTTTAACTATATCAATTATGCTACTTTAGCACATTAAATTTAAACTAAATAATCATAAAATCTGCTAGAAAAATTACGACCTGAATTTATAAAAGATAAACTTTCTTGTATATCATTGCATCCTAAACTTTTAAACCAGCTGGCTCTGAAAAGCCTAGAAATGGTAATAAATTAAAAAAACTGCTCCCAAACTATCATAAAACAAGTTTTATATACATTTCATCATCCAATTTTGAAATCTACGAACAACTCATTCCTTTCAAGTGTAAACTATTAAGGTTGTAAATTGGGCAATTTCAAACGATATACTTATACATAAGCTGAAAGTTTGGCAATAATTTACATAAAAATTATGATAAATTGACATATACAATTATTCTCTTTAATTTTATCCTTGAAAGTATTTTTTTTATGTTTCTCAGACATTGGCAAGATACTCCTTGAAAAATTTATGAGTATGTACATCAGGACTTGTACTTTTTAAAGTATACTTCTTGAGCTTAACAGGTTGGAATTTTACCATACCGAATTCTGTTTAAAAATTTAGTGAAGGGTTTGTGTTATATGGGAAATATAGCAAAAAACCAGACGCTTTTTGAAATGTTATACTATGCGCACAATTTTAATTCTATTAATTTTCAACTGTATATTTTTTGGTGATTGAATCAAAAAATCAAAAGAAATAAATAAAATTCAATTTTTAGATACATTATTTTAACTTTTAACAGTCCCTTGTGAGTTTTCTAAGTTGGAACCCACTTAGAACTTATTACGTCGCGTGGAAATAAAATTATTCAATTTTAAAGAAGTTATATTAAATGTAGTTTAATAGCAAAGATTTAATTATATGTACTACTTTTATGAAAATTTTTGCTTTTTTACCATTATACGATCGTTCATCACTTTTTATTTTAAAAAATTCTATCGTGTAAAAATATATTAATATTATTTCTTTTCTTTCTGTTTTCATAATTTTTACAATTTTCAATAATACATCCCACATCTAACAATTTAAATTTAATGAAATATTGCACCTCTAGGTGTATAGTCATAAATTTTAAAATTTTATTTAACCTAAGCTGACCAGGTTTGTGAGAAGTAAAATAAAATCTTATAATAAAAAATCAATAGTAAAAAAATGGAGAAGATATCAAAGTATTCATTTGGTTATATATAAAGCCAAAGATAACCAATAATCTTAAAATTAATTTTGCACGGAGAATTAAAAACTCAGCCTTTCTACAGAATTGGTTTTTCCGAAGTACGCAGATGGATCTAATATGCACTATGGTAGAGAAAGTTAAACAAACATTATCCAAGGTTTAATGGCTGTATAACTTTATAATAATCTACAAATTTTAAGATATTTACTCTTGCTTCAATAATGTGTGTCTTTCTCTATCTCAAAGAAGAGTTTGGTCGCCAGTTTTTAAGTACATTTTCCATATAAACATGGAAAGAAATAAATTTCTTAGCTAAAGTGTACACTTTGTAGAACTTTTTGCCTATATTGCACACAGAAAATGAAATTAGAATAAAACATATAAAAAAGCTACTTGAAAGAGTTCAGACAGCTGTGACGCCAATGTTATTGAATTATTTACATGTTCTAGTGGTCCTTAGCCTTTTTTGACTAAATTTTTAGAATATAAAAAATTTTTAGTTCAAACCTTTTTTGTTTTTAACCCAAAGTTTTTAACTTATATGATTACAAATTGGTCACAAAAAATTTTTTTCAGTCATATTTTTATTAAGAAAATACCAAGAGGAACTTTAAAGGGGTATGTTGCATTTACATGATGTTAATTCAAGACAGAGTTGTTATTAAATTATTACTTTGTTTTAATTACCAAGATTTACCTTATCATGATTTGATTCACTTTAATCAAAACAAAGCAATCATTTGATATAATTCAGAGTTATTATAAAGTAAATTAAACATTATAAGTTATTATGTAAGCCCTTTGTCATCTGAAAATTGTTATCTTAGATTATTTTATCATTTATTTTATCTGAAAAAAATATAAAGGACAGTGATTAAATTAAATATACAATTAAATATAAATCAAGCAATTAAAGAGTATTTTTACTACTCAATTATATCTAACTATTATACTCGTGTTAGTACTAATGGAATAAAAGTTAACCAGAAAAAAACATGCAGAAACAAATAATCAAGCCCTTAATGTGCTCCGAAAGAAAACGATAAGCAAAACAAAATATAATTTTGCAATTTTGTTTGTTATTAAAAAACTTCAAAAACCTTAGACTAAAATCCACAGACATTTCCAAGCCGCTTTCTTTCCATGTAATTTGTGAATCAAATTGCAGCCCTATTTTCTGCTTTAATAGTCTCAATTATACAGTGGTCTAAAATTCATTAAATTTTGTTTTCTTCAGGACTCTCAAACAAAATGAAAACATAAATTAATAATTTTTATTCTTATATAAAAGAGCCAAACATGGTAAATTTTTGCAAAATAATAAAATTCTTGAACAACTTTGGGTATACATTGCGTAAACTTTTCGTTAAATCCTCGTAATCAAAAAGAACAAAAGCTTGCGTGAAAGATTGTTAAACAGTCTTGTGGAAGACATGCAGAAGCAAAACTTCATATAATTCTAGCCCTCAATACTACACCAAAATATAATAACAAGGGAAAAGATGTAAAGTATCAGCTAGTTAGAGAATAAATCGTTCCAAAAGTAAAAAGTATTGTATTCACTTAACACATAGCTAAAAAGAGGAGTAGAACTTCTCTGATGAATTTTTTCTATTCCCGATATATTTTAAGTTTTATTTTTAAACATATTTTAAAAATCAGGTCAAGTGCTTTTCTTATAGTATAATAAACATTTAATAAAACACCTTTAATACCTTAGGCTTACATAATTGTATAACTTTTTAATAAAATGTTAGCTTACTTATTTATTTACTTTGCACAATAGATCGAGACTGGTCACGATGCATTTTTTCCTCTTTCTTCTACTATTTATTTGCTTTATAACGTCCTGTTATTAGGACTTTAATGATTTGCTAAGCAATAATGTCTTTAAAAATCTTGAAAGATCATATTTCAATATAGTTTTGGCTTTTTTAATTACAAGCTTGCTTTTTGGTATGTTTGTTTATCAATATTAATTGTTATACGCCACAACTGTCGAATTTATTGTACTTCTTGATTATATTTTTCCAGATGTCCTTCCAATAACTCCCAAACAAAGTTATTTACAACAAAAATTTATATTAATATCCTGTTTTGATTAATGGTTTCATTATTATATAAAAAAGCTATTTATGTATTTTAATGTAATAAAAGCACTTATTGTGTTTGTAATTAATATTATTCCATTACACTGGGCTTATTCTTATATTTCTGCTTAGTAAATTTTTATATAAAAACAATAATTTGATATTAGTTTATTAATTCTTTGACCAGTCAAGAAAGGTCAATAATAAAATAAAGTTTTGTCAGAAGAACTTTCTGAAATTTCTCTCAAAATATATTATGGTAATTAAAGGACTCTTGGATTTGTATTCAAGTCGAATACTAAAAAGACAAAGATTTTTAAATTTTTTCAAATATATCACATTTTCAATGATAAGAAATATTATTTGAAAAATAAAAGAAATTTTAAAAGTGAAAAATCTGAATGAAAAGATAACTTGAAAGATAAACATGGCAAAAATTTTATAGCAAAATATATTTTAAAAGAGGAAACATCTTTAATCTGACAATCTTAAATTACTTAAGGAAAAAAAGGTCAAAATCTGATTAAAATAAAGATATTGATAATATTTTGTTGCTTGGACTTGATGTAAGGCAACTTTTATTCATTTTTGATATTGTTTTTGTTTTCCTTTAAAAAATGTTCCCAAATTAAAAGATTATTTGCTTTGTATTTTTACAAAGATTTTTTTTTAGATACTTGAAAAGTTTTATAGAATACTTAGGATTTTGATTGGTACTGAAAATATCTTAAATTTGGAAGTCACATTACTGTTATTTTGGTAGTAAATATCTAAAAAAGAACATGAATATATCTGTACTTGTTATATGCAGCGTTCATGCTCACAATACACTCTCTAGCGTCAGTATCAATTTTTCAATTAAGAAAATTTCTTTGTAAAAGTAATTTTTCTGTTGTTGGGATAAATGTTCACCTTAGGATACCTGCAAAAGGAAAGGATTAGTAAATTTATATTAAACTTAGAGCACGATGCGCTTTCGGTTGGCCACAAGCAGGGTAATATATATATATTTTACCCTTTAAGCTAAAAGGTCGTTAACATTCATATTATGTAGGATATCCGAAGATTAACTAATTTGCTGTGCTAAGATTCAAAACCAAAAGCTTCCCTCATTTTATCTAGTTCATTCTTCCACTTCATTATTAATTTATGTTAGCTAGCATCCTGTCGTTGCCGGGTCGTGCTATTTACATTAGCTGCTAGAATATGGCATAGCTAATTCTGCTAATTAAGCTCCTTTTTTACCTCTTAGCATGCGATCTTTAACAGCAATATTTTCAAAGCAAAAAATCCAACTTCTACTTTGCAAACAAGGGCTGAACTAGTAAATAAAATTTAAAAAAAAAATTTCTTTACGAGACATTTTAGTGAAGAAAAATTGCGACTATATCTTCCATCCAGAGCCTGAAAACGAAGGACATAATCTACAATACTTGCTCAAAATCAACAGGAAGTGCTTGCAAATATCAGTCCTTTGATATATTTTTTCGTTATTTAATAGAACCTTAAGAAAAAGAGTATAGTAATAATTTATTTTTCATTTATTTATCAACAAAAACAATAAGTATCGGAAAATGGAACACGATGAAGCCGAGTAATATTTATAAAAGAAACAAAAAATATTGAAAGTTTCTAATGTAAAGCAAGTACTCGAAGTAAAGAGAGTAAAAAGTGATACCCGCTCGATTTTATCTGGGGTTTTTAATATTACCCATAAATGAAGCAATTGTATGCATAATCATGATTCCATGTATATAAATAAAGATTTCTAACAAATAATACCGTCCTGCCAAATATTTCGCATACTCCATAAGAAAAGCCTAACACAGAGATATACCTAACAAAAATATAATTTTGATACAGAAATAGCCCATAAATTAAACCACAAATTATGAGAATTCAATGTTCCAATAACTTTATTCGTATTTTATTCGACCTTTGTGAAATTTATCCACACTTGTGACTCAAATGCATGAAGTCGATAAATCAATCTATCGGAAGTCGTCTAAAGTCACTTTCATAAGTTATTACTCTATATATCTGGTTAGTAATAAAAAAACGAAAACTAATAACAAACAATAAATAAGTTTAGGAAATCTGAAATTCTTTTTTAGTGCAGGAAATTTCTTATTAGATAATCTATTCCATAGCCATGCAAACTATTTGGAGCCCATTTTGTACAAATTTGTACTGAAATTAAGAACATTTTTTGCCAATTTATCTTTATACAAAATATCCTAACAAAAAAACTGCAAAGAATTTTTGAGCTTTTACTTCAATTCAAAGTAGTTGTTGTTCCATTGAAGCTCATATATCATTTCCAATTTTATTGCTGACATTTTTGTTTCGTTAAAAAGAAAAATATAATAGAAATTCTTGTGTTTTACAAATCTCTTCATTTATTGTACAAGATTGATTTGAATTCTTTGCAACTGATCAAATTATTTTCAGTTATATCAGGATATTCAAAATGACTGTAAATGTATTTATAATTTATTTATGGGATTTATTTGTAAGCTCCTAGATAAAATTGGATCTGAAAAATGATTTAACAATGCCTTTTGAAAGAATTTTAGCTATTATACCAGGGTGTTCAAGAATGCTATTTTTTAGCCTTACTTAAACCATTTAGTTACAAAACTCCATGGCCATCTAGAAAAATAGAAAAATTTTATGTTTAGTAGAAAATATATTTTGCCATAGTTCATAAAATTTTTATGGTAATATAAATATACGATTAATTAAATATATGATTAATGTAATGCGAAAGTAAGTTTGTTCACCATAATCTTTCATAGCGTTATTTATGAAAACAATGCAAAAGTAATTTATGTGGTACATTTACCACATTAGTTTTAATTACAATTTTTTAAAACATTAGAAAACACAAAATATTTTTTAATATTTCCAAGAAGAAAACGAAATTGCTTTTTTAGATCTCTGAACACCATCTTATATGAAGGAGTGAGTTACAGGAACTGTGTTTATGTGAGCTCAAAAAGCTGTTAATTTAATTGCAAAAAATTTCCCAGTTATGTAGATAGGTAGGTATAGGGAATATACCAAAAGTCAATTCTTTAAATAGCATGTGTTTAATTTTAGATAAGTTTTGGGAAGAATTGAAAAAGTACTCCCTTTGAAGTAACAGTAATAAAGCCTTTAGTTTAAACTTAATTTTTACAAACTTTCACTTACTTTACTTTTAAATGAACAAAATGTTGGTGCAATAAATTACTAATATGAAAATTAATTAGTTTTCCTGGCTCTTATATGACCTAATCTTCAAAGAAAATACTAAAATTTTAAAGCGGATATGAAATGAAAATTTCAATAATAAAACTAATCCTCTTCTTAAGGTTTTTTTAAAATAATATGACAATAATAAAAGCGAGTTAAAACCAAATTATTTAAAGTAAAGTATAAATATGAGTAAAAAGAACGAGATAAAAATTACTTTCCCTCATGAGAAACTAGGTTCCCAGAAAAACTTATTTCAGATGTCATCACCAAAATAATTCTTTTTAAAATAAATTTCAATTTAATTACAGTTAATTTCTATTTAAATTAAAATGTAAAATATATAAAATTTCCTTAAAAACGGAATAAACGGGATGCGTTCATCAATAAAGGAAGAAAAACACATGCCGCGGAAATCGCGAGATGAGCAGATTTTGCTACTAGTGAAGTCCCGTTAGGTTTTAACTTCGGAGTCCAGTGAATATGCATGGAATTCAAAATAATCTTTTTTATCAGATTGTTTATATTCTATATGAAAAAGTTTACCATTCAAAATTTGCCGCTTTCGTTTTTTAAATATTTAAGGGGTGTATGGTTTAGCACATTTGAATTCAGTGGACTCCTCAATTTTCTAGTTTTACAGTCTAGCGGGACTCCACTATACGTTTGAGTTGCCCGTGGAAATCACGGGATGAGCAGACAGAGGGTTAAAGCACTTGTAATTTCTTAAATTTTTATTTCTGACAACAATACACCCTCCTCGGTCTTAATTCAGATTCTCGACTTTATTTTATTTACATAAAAATTGCAATACTTACGACTAATTACTGGCAGTATAACCTAATTCTAGTATAGACTTGGTTCCTATATCTAGAATTATTCCTAATACTAAAGCTGGTTTTTGTTAAATGTGTTCTTAAATGACTAAAATTTACTTAAACCTAAAGTTATAAATAATAAAAGAAGGTTTGAGGTGCCCTCATCAAATTTAAACCTTTTTGTTGACAAAAATAAACCAGCAAAAATGAACGCTAGATAATTCTGATAGATCATCAAATTTAGATTACCCTCTAAACTATGGATGTCCAAACTTTTAGCTTCCCTGGGCCACGTTGAAAGTGGACGAACTGTTTTGGGCCACATAAAAATATACTAAGCATAAAAATTAATTGATGAGCCAAAAAAAGTATAAGATACAGTTAACATATATATTTTATTATCGATTAATTTACAGCTATTAGCTCACTGGGCCAAATGAAATCTTGTTTTGGGATGCGGGTTGGACACCACCCCTGCTCTAAAGGTTAATGTTTCCAACTGAATTAATTCATATTATCTTCTCTTTTTTTCTTTTTTTGTAAGAAAAAAGTCAAATTTTTGGCACAATATCTCACAAATAGAATTACGTTTTAAATATCAAAATATTTAAACATATTAGTTTTATGGCATGCACAATAATATAGATTTAATTTAAAGGCTCAAATGGTTTATACATTTTTTTCCTTGGCTATTATAACTGTTCTTTGCCACAAGTTAAATATTGCATACAGTATTTTATCTGGAAAAGTTTTTATTTGTACTGCCATACACCACCTAACCTAAAGTACTTTCCAGTAGACTTGATATTAGAAGAAGAATAATTTATTTAACCCAGAACTTTTACATAAAACTAAAACATTTTCTTTATAGCACTAGCCAACCTTTGACCTCACAGACAAGTATTACTGCTAGATGTTATGTTTATGTGCAAGTCTATTCAATGAATATCATATTAAAATGTACTTTGGTAGTTCATGTAAAAACCAACGAAGTTATAGTTTCTTATTTGTAAATTTTTCTATTTTTCTAGCTGTTTATTTTCCTACATTGTTAAGTATTCATGATTTCATGTCATGATATCTTCTTTTATTTCAAACTATACTTTTTTGTTCTCATCTTTTATAACTGATATTTTTTATTTTCTTAACAATTATTTTAACAATATTCTAAAAGAGTTTTTGTTACACTTAACACTTATTTACATTTTTTAATTATAATTTTAGTAATGATAATGGATGAATCAAACTTAATTTTAATCGAAGTTTGTTTACTTTTTATCCCTACCTTAGAAGGTTTCGAATCATTAAAAGTATACAATTATTTTTTGAAGTATTTCATAAATAATTCTATTCAAATAAAATATATGTAAAAGTATGTCTTCACGTTAATAAATAATTAAATGGAATAAAAATTTGTTGTAAATGGATACAAATATAGACATTGAATTACAAATGCTTGAAGAAAGAAGAATTATCACACAGGCTAAGAAAAGCTACTTATCAAAAGACCCTTTCAGTATAATCAATTACTACTTTTTTCTAATACCTAACGAAAGAGTAAAGCAAAAAAATTTCATCGTATTTAAGTGAAAATTGTGTTAGTAATTTTTCTTCGATAGATAAACTTTTTATCCAATATCGATTTACTTTGCAGATTGAAGCCCAAAGCAATCAACTTAACTTTGTTCATTTATTTCGAATCTTGTGAAGTAGTCACCATTATTACCTGAAAAAAATGTACAGAAATCTTTTAAAAAGATTTTATTTTTGACCTTTTCTACAATTTCTATAGGATACATTTATTTCGAAATTTTATTAATGTGAATTTTATCTGTAGAATTGAAAGGTTTAACATTTCTAAACAAAAATTTTATTGATAATTGAAAAAATGTATAATTATAGGGTTATAGTTACAATTCCAGTTACACAAAACTACTGCTGCTCTTTACATTGTTTTATAGAACTTATTACTAAAAATAAGACTTAAATATAATTCTTTAATCATGATATTTTTTAATTTTGAACTATTACAGCAAACCAAGGAAAAAAAGCAGTAGAAAAGCTATATAGTATTTATAAAAAACTCAGTCTTTTAAAAGAAAGTTTTCTTTCTTACTCTAATAGAGTTATTTAATTTTATACGCAAATGACTTTTAAAAGATTTTGAAAATAATCAATCATTCCTTCATTTTATAATTTTTGATGACTTTATGACATTTTTAGTTATAAAAAATTTTAAATTTTTTGGCCCAGAATAACAAAATTATGCTTTGTTATCCTGTTCACTAGCTAAACTTTTGTTAAAGCTTATTACCTACTTTTTTCTTTTGGGTAAAATCCCTTCAAGCTTAAGTATGGTAGCGATTTTCTTATAAAAACAAAGTTATTTAACCAGAATAATGACGTTTTAAGCTTTCTTTAATAATATATCACACTCTAAAGCATTACGAAAATAATTTCTTATATATAGTTCCAACAAAATATTAAAGTTTTTACGCTTCTCGAAGTAAAATCTGATCAAAGGTGATAGATTTCGAGAAAATTATATAAACTGACGGGAGATTTCTTTTACACTTTATTATTCTGCTTGTCAAAGAATGGTAGTCTTACTCTAATCACTGTTTTCAAACTTTTCAGAAATTCAAGTTATTTTTCTTACAAGAATTTGTCCTCCGTATGATCAAAAATGATTATTAATATACATGATCTTTAATATACACAGTTACTACACAAAGTTTTTTTGTTTTAAAAATTTTCAAGATTTGCTTAAAAAACTACAGGTCAAGTCTTGTAATGCGAGCATTTAAATGAAATTTTAAAATTCCAGTATTACTACCATTACACAAAGCTTCCTAATATTTGGATAACATTTTTTGTTTTTTGGATGATATGAAAGGTTCCTCCTTTCATTACAAAAAGAATGCTCACAATTTTACTGGCTAGTAACTTCTAATATATTCAGATTTCCAATAGATTATTATCCTAATTAAAAATTGGCTACCATTATTTTTATTTTAAATTTATAAAAATTGATTTTAAATTTATTTTTTTTAAATTTATAGGTGCTACCATATATTTCACCTGAAAAAGTTTATCTATTAAAATACTTCCAATGTTAAGCAAGAATTAAAAGTGGAATTCAACTGTTGACCAACATGGCAAAAATATTTTATATAACTTTGTGTACACTTTTTGTGGCAATTATATGTGAGTCAAATATAGAAACAAATCTGAGATCTGAATTGGAAAGTAATTCAAATACTGAAAGTCTAGCAATAAGATCTTTCACGGCTAAGGTCACAAAACCAACACAAAATCCTGAAAAACTGTCTAAAAATATTACTCAAAATGTTGGAAAAGAAATAATTGCAAATGATAACAAGGCAAAACCTGCATTTTCTGAAATTTCAAAGAATGTCACATTTTTCAAAACAACAAAATCATCATCTCAAGATTTTGGGGAAAAACCTGGTTCAGATAATGGAGTTTATAGAATCAAATTAGCTGAAATTATTACTAATAATTTTGTTGGTGCTATTGGTGGCCGAAGTCCAGCAACTAAAGATAGTGAAGAATTATTGCACACAAATTCGAATAAAATCAATATAATTGATTTATATCCATCGGAAGTTAAAGATTTTCAGATAATTACAAGAGATTTAAAAGCTGAAAAACGTAAGAATAATGATGATAATAATATGTTACAAAACGAAATAAATACTAATGATAATATTGATGAAAGAATTCCCAAAACCAAAATTGATATTGAACTAATTGACAATGGTAATAAGTCGAGTTTTGATGAAAAAGAAACTGATATTACAGGTGAAGTTCAGCGAAAAGATGGAGTAATAACCGAAATCGAGAAAAAATTTCAATTGGAAGATTTAAAAAGTTCAACTCAATCATCCTCAAAAGTTAAATACAATGGTGATTTTATAGATCGAAGGGTTAAGAAAAGTTTTAAAGTACGTTTAAATGGTTCAACATTACGTCCAATAGGACGTGTGGATTTTGCAAATACAAAATTTAATACTGATACAAAAGATAACAACGAAAATAGATCTGAATTTTCAACAACCAAATTCTATAATGGTAAAGAAAACTACAATGAATACAATAATAAAAAAGATACAACAACAGGACAATTATCTGCAAATCTCATCACCATTAAGCCATTGGAGACAGCTACTATTGCAAATATACGAAATTTAACAACAATAGAAAATATAAGCACTTTAGAATTTGATTCGGTTAAAAATTTGAGTATGGAACAAACATCGAATTCTCCTTTAGCTACAACTAAAGATTTACAAACAGAAATTTCATTACCTAACTTTTTGGACCACACAATTCTTAACTTAAATGGAGATGGAATATTAAGGAAAGCCACATTAAATCATGAAACCACTTCAATGCAAAATAGCCAAAGCATACAGCATAAAGTTATGACAACAATTCCACCACAGTTTGTTGAACAAAGCTTTGTCCAGACAAAGCCAACACCCACTAGTACAAGTACAGTAAAAAGTTTACCAAGGCCACGTGTACTCACAAGACTCGAGGAGAAAATCAACTCTTTAGAATGTGATTTGCCAAATCTACAAACAGATGTTAGAATATGGCGGGGTAATGAAACTCATGAGCTTTTACTTCCCCTAACGGTAAGTGGTGGTAGTTTTTTATTTCAATATTTTTGTAAAGTAAAATTCAACATTTAATCTTTTGGGTTTTATTACTTTATTATATTTGTTTATAGTATATAAAATAATCCATTGGAATAGCTTATATAATTATAACAATGTTACTGGCTCACCTAAGCCCACACATATAAATGGTTGATAAACTAGGATGAAGTTTATTTAATCCAATTATTTTTACTCCTGATGATTTTGGTTACATAAAATATGTATCTAAAAGGATAATGTTATAATATACGTTTGGATTTCGCTACAAAATTTGTTGTGATGATCTCTAAGTAATGTAGATTATAACAAAAAAAATTTTTAATATTAATTATAAAAACTTAAATGAGAATTCAGGGTTTGTGGGATTCAAATATCTTGAGGTTTCTAATGTATAAAATAAGCCTAAATTCAATATTCCATAACTATTTAATAAATGCGGTAAAAATTCTAAAAAAATTGTAATAGAAAATTCTTTTAATTTAAAATTTAATTTGGGTAAAACAAGAACCTTTTCTAAAATGACAAATGAATTAGGTTTAAGTCCCCATAAAAAAAATTTAGTTGTTGGTTATGGAAAGTAGCTTTGATATTGTACCATTTTTAATTCTTATTATGAGATGTTATTTATTATTTCCTTTTTTTAATGAACATTTGTAACTATTTCTGTAATCTCTTGTAGAGTTGATATTGTGAATAATTCCCAAATTTTTTTAAAAATTTTATATATTTTTTCAATAAATCAAATACCTTTTTATAAATATTTTCATTTTAATTCATAAAATTTTTAAATAAAAAATTTTCTTGTAACATTTGTTGAATACTTGGCCAAAACCAGCATAAAAAATGCAAAAAGAATTATTATCAAAGAAAGTTTTTCCTGACCCACGCAAACAACTCAAAAATCGTCGGAACATATTCAACACTTTGACAAAAAGTATCTCAAAGTGTTAACAAATTAAGTAACAAAAAATCATACTGATTCTGAAACGTAAAGCTTAACTTACAAATTATAAAAACTTTTTAATCACAAAGTAAAACTAGCGACCAATAAGAAGTTTTTGCTTTTATAAGTAATATGGTATTTATTTTTAGAGAAAAGAATGCCGATTTTTCATAAGTAATCATGTTTTAAGTTTCAAAGTCTACCATTTTGTCAATTCTCAAATATACGAAAAGGTTTGATCAAGTTTTGAAAAATTATAAATGGAAATATTGTGTAAAAATATATATTTTGGTTTCAAAAATTTTTAAAAATCCTTTTTAAACAGAATATTTTGGTTTAAAATTTATTCGATATTTATTTTAAGAATATTATAACACCCCAATCAAATAAAACTATTAAAATCCAACTCAAGTAATAAAAAGTAGTTGAAAACACCTAAAATATAAATCGGAAAAAATAATATTTTTTTCTTGGCAAAACCCTTATAAAATTTATATTTGCTCAATTTTTCCATACAACTATGTATGTATATTAAACATAGATACAACAATAATCTCGTGCATACTCCAATTAGAGATATAAAATTTCTATCCATTAATATTTTATGCGGCTTAGAGGCAACTTTTTTATAAGTAGTACCAGTCATCATGTGCCGAGTGTTTTAAGAAGTTTTGAAAAACATAAAAACTTGAAGAGTTATTTACATAATTCATCTCATGACTCAAGCATATTAGAAAATTTCTACAAAATAATTTCAAGATTTTATCAATAAATCATCTCAATAGGTAAAAATTTTGTTCTATAAGTAAAGTAAAGTTTTATAGACTTCAATAGTCTTTCAATGTCTAACTTCCACAACAGAAATATATTTCAAGTTTTTGTAGAATATAAGGCTATGGAAGGTTTTTCAAGTTTAGTTCATAACCCTGGCCTGTTTGAAGAGAATCCTTTTGGAAATTTTTTAAGTCTAATCTATCCTCTTTATAAATAATGCATTAATAACTTTTTATTTACTTTAACATATTTTTCAAAATAAAAATATAATTTCTTATTTTAATTAATTAAATGGAAAGCTATTCATTTTTTTATTTAGTTTAAGGAAAACTTGGCGAATGTCGAATGCTTCAAAAAATTTCCGAAAACTTTATGCATTGTGTGAGGAAATTTTGACAGTAGTTAGAAAGTTACTGTAACCTAAATATGGCACCATGTTTTTTTAACTTTTATATGCATAAACAGTTACTTACAAAAGGAGTAAAAGTAACATTAAATCATCGTCCTCGGATAATGTTAAAGAATTCTTTCGGCTCATAGCATATGAGTATTAAGAAAAAATGCGGTTTTGGCACATGTTTATAGTTTTTAATCTGCAACACTTTGCGTAAATACATCACATTTGGTCAGTGTCTTCCAAAACTGTGAAAACAAAATCTGCTAATAAAATACTGAATCTTATGAAAGTAGAGAATTTTTCGAAATAACAAAAGCACTTTCTCATATGCAAAAATAGTAAAAATATGTTTCCAGAACTGTTTGAAACTATCAAAAGAATCTCGAATGGTTGTTGCAAGTAACATAATAAACTTTGTAATGACTTCTAGTTATGAGAATAGATCAATAGCCCAGTAATTTCTATTAAATGTATCTACCCAAACAATATCTAAATATATTATTCTAAAACTCTAATAATAACGATCTCCAAACCATGCCAAATTGAGCATCTTAAAAAGGCGAGGATATTTGATTGAATTTCTTTTGAACGTTGTCACTTTTGATTAAAAAATTCTCATTTTATTTTTCATTATTTAATTATTACAGAGTTTAATTAAAATCTGGAAAGCAAAATTTGTATACATAAAAATTTTTGCCTGCAACCCCTGGTAGAACTTTATAAATTTATTTTTTATTAGCAGGCAAATTTTATCGATATGCTATCAGCCTATTTTAAGTCATTTAATTTCAAAATAACAAAAATTGGATTTCTATGTCAAGCATGATTTTTAGAAATCAATCGCTAAGCAAAACTCAAAATTTCCTTATTATTTTGTTATTATTATATTTTGTCTGTTGAGAAGTTATGAAGTTTATCTTAACATTTTTTTCATTTATTTAAATAACAAGGATTTTACAAGGGCTCAATACATTGGAAACCTATAAACAAATTTTTTGCATTGGTATCTATTCAACTTTTCCAAATACATCACTTAAAAGTTTAGGCTTCTCCCTTTGGTCTAGTAATTGGTTTTGTATTTTTCAGCCTTTAGTTTTTTTATATTTTCTATTTGTGATAGATTGTAAAGTTTAAACTTTAAAGTGCTTTTATGGAACTTTGTTATCTCTTTTCTAATAAATAGTAGAAAACAAAATTTAAAATGAGTTTTCCTATTGAAATTAAAGCAAGGAAACTTTCGTTTGAAAGTTTTATCAAATATTTGTTCCTATTTCGTTAACATTAAAGAAAAAAATATTTGAGATAAGTTGAGGATTGAGTCTTTTTTTGAGTTCTTTTTTTTATGAATTGTTTATTGTCAGAGCTGTTGGGGTGAGTATGTTAAATTGAAATTTTTTCTTGTTATGTATTTTTAAAATAAATAAAAAACAACTTCTTTTCTTTGAAAATACTTCATTTTAGTGTATAAACAGCTGTACTAAAAAAATTCGTTTTGAAATCCTTTTTTACTCATCTTGAAAACTTACAACTTTGATGAGAATAAAATCTTATTCGTAAAAGCAATTTGATTGCTTTGTCAATTTTGTGATGTTATATGAGTTGAATATTTGACATATCAAACTATAAACTTTCTTCAAAATTGGAAAAATTTTTTGACTTTCAGGGAAGAGTAATTATAAAATCAAAACTACTGTCGTTTAGAACTTTTGTTAAATAATGATTAATTATAAAATCAATGCATGAAATTAACATCTTATATCACGTGAAATTAAGTTTATATTTATAAATACTAATTTTTATTTTAAAATAAGTTAAAACTTCGAATACGTTCTAGAACTCAAAAAATTTATACTATGTATAAAACTTTTAAATATCAAATTTATTTATCCCTCTTATATTTTTAGTTAAAAATATAAATATTAACACAAAATATTGCTCTCAATTTTCTTAATCACCACAAATTAAATGAAACATTATTACAATGGGCTTAATAATATAATAAGACAGCAATGACTCTACTTTATCTCACCCTTAGCTAACTTTTATTAATTTCAAAGAATTAGGAAACTTTTATACATACTCCCATCTTAAATTCAAATAATAATTAGGTAATACAAATATAATCACAGCAAACACAGCCTGAAAATTTTTACTGTTTTTAGAGCCCTAATGAGATTCTCACATAAAATTACTAATATTCATATAAAAAAATCATCTAACGAATATACGAAAATTAAATATACTTACTCGAATAATTACATTTTCAAAACATGTTAATTATGTCTGTTAAAATTATGTATTTGAACTAAAATACTGAAAATTTTCGCAAGGTAATGTAGAAAATCGCGTGCAAGAATTTCTTACAATTAGATTATTATTTGAAGACTCGCAGGTGTTGCTCTAATTAGTACATCTTTAGAAATTTTTGTTGTTCTTAATTGATGTTATCCTAAGTATTTTTATGCTCATACATATTAAGATATCTTCCGTATTCAGCTTAAATGATAGAAATAGCTTTAACGTTTTATTGTAGGATTTAGCAAAAATTATAACTTTGATTTTGTTTTTTCTAAGGCCATGAATATTTTATTTGAAATTATTATGAAAAATTTTAATTTTATTCCATATTTTTTTTATTTTACAGACACCTGAAAGCTGTAAGGATAATGCTAAGTGTTCCCCAATGGCAATTTCATGGGAAGGCCAAGCTGAAATTCAATCGGGTGACGTATTAATTGTTGAAATAAATGATTCTTTACTCACTTCGTTGGACTTTAAACAAACTCCTAATAATAGGTAAACATTTAGGAACAATACATAATTTTGATATCATTTTTATTGTCAAGTCTTGACACATTTTATTAAATGTTGTCTTTTAAGAGATATATATCTTTAAATTTATTTTGAGTACTTCAACCTTTCAAAGAATTGTAATGAAATTCTATCCAGAAATCTATTAAAAGTTTTATTTCATTGTTTTTATTACTTTTGTTGAAATTTATAATGAAATCACAGTCTGTTCAAAGAAATTTAACTATTAAACTTGAAGAGATAAAGTTGGTATTTGATTTAAGCTTTAAATACATTTAACTTGGGATCATTAAAATAAAGGACTTTAATGATTTTTATAAGTTGAAAAAGGGCAAATTCAATTGATAGCCTTTAACTTTAATGACTACCAAGTTAAAGTGAAGTTGAAAAATTAGCTTAGAGCTTAGGTTAAAGGCTTTTTGCGTAACATTTCCCTTAAAAAAAAATGGAAACAGATTAATATTAACTATCCCATTTATTTTTATAAATATTTTATGTTAGGATTTCAAATTAATTAGTTCTTTTCATTTATATAGTACCAGAGGATTTAATATAATCTCCGTATTGAAAAATTCACTTTTTAGCTTTTTTATTAAAGAAGAAGATACCTTTATGATTATATCAAGCAGCAAAATATCAAAATCCTGGATATCTTAGAAAAATATATTTTTCAAATATATTCTCACCTTTTTCAGAGCTATTTTTCATGTTCCAAATGTCATTTTTATGAAGTTTTGCTGCCAGATTTTGTTATGCGCCTGCTTTCTGCAAGACTCATGAGAAATAAATAAGAATATTGCTAAGAAAACATTCCTTTCTGAAGAATTACTTATAGCTTGTTTGAATGCAAAAAAATTGCTGAAGAAATTGTGGGTCAAACACGATATTTTTTCCAAAGAAACTCTCTGAGAATTCAATTTTCATTTAACAAATAGTCAATAAACAAAATCAAAAAACATAAAGGCTTTAATAGATCACATAACCATACCTGTAAAAGAATCCCTTTCACACTTCGTTAACACTTCAGATTTTCAAATTTTTTACTACGTCCTTAAAGGTTGGCACCCATTTAGTGCGTATATCTCAGCGGGTAACTTTTTTGACGACAAAATGACGTACAAATGAATTTCACGCTGAAGTATCCACATATGAGGGGGAACTTTAGCGTGAGTCTATGACGTCAAAAAAGTTACCCGCTAAGATATACGCACTAAGTGGGTGCCCACCTTAAGATGAAAACATAGGAAAACATACGTAGTCATTAGTTCAATCAAATTAATCAGAATTATTATGCCCGTAATAGACCTAAACTTTCTATTTTTTTGTAACTTGATAACAATTTTATAAGGAAATCTAAGGCAGCAACAGAAATTTAACTGACTGATAACTACTATATAACTTGCAATAATCTCTGGCTATCACTTTTTAGTCAGCACAAATTTTATTTGTTGGGAAGTGAGTAGAAGATAATTATATAATAGTAAGAAAAAGCAAGCAAACATGCAGGCGAGAGGATAATGGCATCTTCGTTTTGATTCTTTTTTTATTCTTAAAATATGATGGAAGCTAACAAGAATAGCTCAAACGTTCTAATATTTTTTGTATGGACACATAAAGCTTTGAAAAACCTAATATTTCACGTTAATATAAAAATACATTTAAAAATATGCAAAATGGCCACACCTAATAAAGATACGCCTTAATAAAACTATTTAATTGTTATATAAACGGATACTAATTAGAAATGACGGTTTAATTAAATAATTAATCTAGCCTAAGGTAACAAATTCAACCTAAATGAACCCACAGTAGCATTTAGCTTCTCTTATGTATCGTTTTAGATTTAGTCCTTTTACCCTTTTTCACCTTTTTGATTAATTTAATGATCTTCGTGATTTAGGATTGTTTGTTATTTTGGCTTTAATGGTTTTACAATTATAGATTATTGAGGAAAACTTAGTAGTTTTGAAAAATTTTACCCCTTTTCCAGTTTGTTGATGATACTAATCTTATCAACTTAAGTGTTTTTTGTAATTTTCTTAGCTCTTTTACCAATATGGTGAATATGGGAGGAAATTTTTGGCACATGAATCCTTAAATTGAGCAAAGTGTTGGAGAATTATATAACTATGATATTTTGTTAAAACTTTGTAACACGACACTATCCTGGAGTAACAGTGTGTGGTTTCGAAACTATTAGAATTGTCTACATAAAACCTACCCAATAAAAAAAAACAGCCTAACTATTCTACCATACATAAGCTTCTAGTTATTTGTATTTTCTAGTAAGATTGGATTTGCAAAACTTAATAACTAGTCGGAGAGATAAATCATTTCCTTTTTCCTTTCCAAACTGATTTAAACTTTGTCTTGTCTGTTTTAGTTCATGAAGCCCACATTTTCAATATTAAAAATAAAGTGTAAAACACATGTTAATTAATATCTAAGAACAAAATTAATTTAAAGTAGAAAATGGGGACATTCTAAGAAAAAACTTATTTGATATTTTTTATTATACTAATTTTGAAGCTCGTCATATATGAAAAAAGTGTATACCTATACCGATTCTTATTAAACTCTTGTAGAACAAAAGAACAATATTTTAAATAATATTCCTAACAAGAAAATAAATTAAAATTTGTTTTTTATAGCACACACAAAAGCCTGACTACAGTGTACCAAGTTACAAGGCCTGGGCATGAGCATTGTGATGTCACAGAAGGAATACTTCTTGATATCACTCCACTCGTCGTTGATGGTAGAAAAATTGTTACATTATATGATAAAGATTTAACTGAAGGTGTAAATCTCTTAATTGGTAAGCCTAACCCAAAAATTACCTAAAAGATATAATATTTTACGCTCAAATATTCTTTTATTCTAGTTGTCTCTGAGTTATGGGGAGAACAATGTATTCGCCTTAAAGTGACTGTAAAATCAGATAATTGTGGAGAAAATGCTGATTGCTCTGAAAAGGGTATTTGCTTTTCTAACACATCAATGGAGGGCTATGAATGCCAATGCTGTAACGGATTTACAGGATCACATTGTGAAGAAATTGATGCATGTTATCCAAGCCCATGTACAAACAATGGGATATGTGTAGATTTATCTCAAGGGCATGAAGGTAGCTCTTACCAATGTTTATGTCCTTATGGTAAGTTATAATGAAGCATTAGCTTAGATTTAATCGGCAGCACCAAATTCGTTTATCTTCTTGCTTTTGAAAGCATAGTTAATTAAACACTCTTTAAGGTTAAAGTTAATTAATATAGAATAGTTACACCAAGCTTTGACGTGAATACCTCAAATTAAAGAAAATAGCTTTACCGTATTTTGTATGTAAAGTAAAATTACAATCAAGGATTAGATTTATTCAAGAAAAATCCATTTATTTATATTTCTTTGTGACTATTATCAAAATAATGACATTAGCTTACTTTCCATTTAAAAACGGGAAAATTTTATGTAACTTTTGTTTAGTTGAAATTTAGATATAAACAAAAAGCTTCAAGAAAAACATTCAGGAGAATAAAACTCTAAATTCTATGTAGAGATATCTTACCATGTATTTCTATCCACGAAGTATTGAAGAAAGTGTTTTTGGTTAAATTTTGTAGTAGTTTTAAGTTACTTTTGGGCTACAGTTTTTCTATTTTCTGGGTTGTATTAATTTTTTATACTTTTTTTGTCCCTAAGTTTGGAAAAATACAAAATACGCTACCATATTATTCGATAATAATTCTACACTTTCTATAAAAGTTGCTTAAGAAAAGCTATAATAATAATACTTAAATAAAATACTTAATAAATTACAATAAACAATAAAATCAAAAATCGTGTTAAAGTAGATGCAATTTTAATTGAGCCTAGTTTTGCTATCTTTTTAAAAATTTTTATTCAAATCTTTTCTTACAAAATTTAAACATAATAATGACAACAAAATTAATCCTTTACAACTTAATCAAATAGTTTTATTAGGAGACTCGCTCTCTGCACTCATTTTTTGTCTTTTCATACAAAGAAAAGATTATGGATTACCCAATAATTATGGATTATGGATTTTCTTACAAAATTTAAACATAATAATGACAACAAAATTAATCCTTTACAACTTAATCAAATATTTTTATTAGGAGACTCGCTCTCTGCACTCATTTTTTGTCTTTCCATACAAAGAAAAGATTATGGATGTAATAAATTTATACTCGAATTGCAGAAAATCAGTCGCAATTTGGATATTTTGTGCAGAAAAGTCGTCAGAAAAAAAAAGTTTTTAACTATTTAATCATGTTAAACGACATTTTTTAACATAGTTATGATAGACTAATATATCTAAAGATAATAGTTTTCCGAGTCATGCAAAATAAAACACTATTTAATTTAAGAAAATGTAATGAGGAAAGCTATATACACAAGTTATATAGTATAATGGACTTCCTGTATTATCAGAGCCTTAACAAATAATTTAAAAATAAGTAAGATAATAAAAGAAAAAGCAAAATGTTTGAAATTCTCCCAAGTTAGAAGTTTTTTTCTGAAATCTCCTCCTTCTAATAATTAAATTATTTTATATTCCAATAAATGCATATATTTAATAAAAATTTTTAGTTAAAAACTTCCCTTGTACTCTTTTTCTTTTGATTAATAGTAAAGCAAGAAGATCAGTGAAATAACAATAAACAATATCAAAGACACCTTTCCTGAAAATTCTAAAAGAGACAAGTATATAAACAAAGTGAATTTTCATTTATTATGCATTAATTTAATTATAATTTCATTGTGGATACAGACCTACCAATAAAAATAATTTTGTGGTCGAAACAAGTTTAAAATTAAGAGTAAATATTCTGGCCACCCATTATACCTTCCTTTTTTGTGTCACAATGAGATTTTAATAATTAATAAGGGAAACCAATCACGCTTTATAAATTTTTGAAAATCCATGTTATTCAAATAGAGCTAAAATTTTAATTGCATTTTTTTTCTGGTTGTTTGTAGACAAAAGCGCGATATTTAACCAAAAAATCTACTATTTTATCATTTTGAACTCTCTAACTAAATGGTATAAAAAAATAAATAATCAACATTGGAGTGTAAAACTTCAAATGATTTGGTATAGGAGCTTTCGAATGCCGATGAATACAGACTACCAAAGTTTCACATAAAATTTTTTTTCTTTTTTTAAAAAAAAAAACATAAAACGATTTTATTCTTATAAAAACTAGAAAAATAAATTGAAAACAAAGGACGAAACAAAGCGTAACGAGAAAAAAATAGCTAAAAGGCATAAGCTACTTCAGGCTTACATTTTTATTATTCAATTGGCGGGTAATAATAATTTTCTTTCCTTTCAGGATATACGGGTAAAAATTGTCAGTATGAGTCGGATCCATGTATTGCTGCAGAATGTCTTAATGGGGGTACATGTATAGGAAATTCTACGCATTTCAGGTACTTTAGGGCATTCCATTTTACTTTCTTTTTATATATTTTTTATGTTGCTTTATTCACTATAAAATTTCCTTCTTTATTCATAAAGATAAATTTAATACTGTTAACAGCAAATTCTTTATTTTCATTTATGAATGTTAATCACTTCTTGTTATATAGTTAATATTTTTTTAGATGTGAATGTGCTTCAGGATATACAGGACCACTTTGCCAACATAATTTGAATGAGTGTGAATCATCTCCCTGTGTACATGGAATATGTGTCGACCAAGAGGATGGATTTAGATGTTTCTGTCAGCCTGGTATGTAGAATATTACGTTTTTATTTGGAAATCATTTAAATTTTTAAAGAAAAAAAATTCAAATTTACATTTTCTTTCTGTGACTAAGTTTAATTTAGGAAAACTTTTCTCCTTAGATCTTGTCTCAATTTTTAATGAAAACTACCAAAATTATTAATTTTGATATAATTTACTCTGCTTTTGCTTAGTTTATAATACTTTTAGCTCATCAATACATGTTGTAAGAGCTTTGATTTTTAAGGAAGAAATCTTTTGACACAAAATATTACTGAGTAGAAATTATTACTCATTAATGAAGTCAACTATAAATTCATGCATGAATAGTGCTAAAAATTTCACTAGTGAAAAGGTCTTCAATAAAGCATGCAAAACGTAGCCATTCTGGTGACATTGTCACAGCAACTTCTATTGACATTTTTTATAAAAAATAATTGATATTTTCCCCTAAAAACGGGAGTTATAATAGAAAAGTAATTCGTCTTCATCAATAAAGTAGACGTCTACTTAGAATTTATTGAAATAAATATAATTTTTAAGATAATTACCTCACTAGCTTACAGCTATGACAATAGTTTATATTTTATCACAAAAATAATTGTACTATCTTTTTTTCTTTTCCGAAAAAAAAATTTTTAGCACAATTGTTTGTAAATTATTTAGCAGAGGTAAACATTTATTTTTATATGTACTTAATTTGAATCCTTAAACCAAATATATCACAAAATTTCTTCTTTCAAACATAAAAAAAGATTATAAATAAAGTCTAACCAACACATATATGGCTAAAGCAATTAGTATTTCATGTATAGCCAGATGGTACCATGAATTATTTTTGGATTGAAGACTTGCAGTGTTACTGCTCAGCTAAAGGCAAACTAATTCAAATTTTCTTATAATTTTGATACTCGAATATGTTAATGTAG
The DNA here is from genome assembly GCA_947359355.1 of Acrocera orbiculus. Classification (NCBI taxonomy): domain Eukaryota; kingdom Metazoa; phylum Arthropoda; class Insecta; order Diptera; family Acroceridae; genus Acrocera; species Acrocera orbiculus. The sequence goes on from OX375757.1 coordinate 28,144,404, forward strand.
ATTTGACCATTATAAATCCATTACAACTTAGAGATTTTTACAATTTATGACCAGAATATTAGAAAGAGAAAGAGCTCTAAATATTGAAAGATGTTCCTGTTAGCATAGCACATTTGCTCTAAGTTTACTTAAAAAGCAATCATGACTTTTATATTAAATTTTTATAAAAATACTTATTATTGATCTCAGCCATGAAGTAGGTATCTACAAGGTTTGACAACAGAAAGAAAATGGGCACCTAATTTCTGCGTTACTAACTTTTATAATACAATGATATATTTGCAATTTTGTTTATCTAAGATTAGTGGTTACTCGACGTACTTCATCACAGAGAAATAAATACCGAAACTTGCAGTAAATAATTACTTCCTTTTCCTTTTTATTATGATGAAATTTTTATTTAATTCCTCTTCACATAACTCTTAGATGACTCGTAGATGACTCGTAGTTTATTGAGGTTTGCTTCAAGTTTGCTGGGAGTTTCAGCAGCATTTTGAGCTAAAACTTGGATTCAAAACTAAATACACAAGTTGACAGCTGTTTTAAAGCTTTTATCGCAATTTCCTCTATAACTATTGTTGATCTTTGCACTAAAAATGCAACTGCTAGAAAACGGCTGATAAGAACTTCAACAAACTTCTCAGAAATTAATTTTATTATTTATTAAAAGTACAGAAATCATGATCCTTTAAGTATACTAACAAATAAACTGAAAATTGCCAAACGTATCTCAATCAAACCTAAATATCTTAGGCTATAAAACTTGTTAAAACTAATTACAACTATCTAAAACGTAGTTTCTGTCAAAACTAAAAAACAAGACAGCTACATAACGATTAATTCGTCAAAACATGAAATTTAGGACAAATTTTAATTCCATTTACTCTTTACGACTGATAGTACACATTTGAAAACCTCGTTAAAATAAATCTCTAGAGCATCATAAAAATCCACAACACTAGCATAAAAATCACACAAAATGAATAAACCACAAAAAAGACTTTCAATACTTAATATGGAAGCTTAAATACAACAACATTTTTCCCTGGTTACCAATGATCTTATTAAATTTTTATTTTCAAAATCCAATCAAAAATGCCAATAAGAGAATTAACAAGAGCAGAGAGAAATTATTATAGTACAACGTGAAATTTTCATCACAGTTCCTTATTTAATTTTCTAATCCTTTGGGGTCATTGTAAATAACGATTTATTCGTTATAAAAAAAAAGTTATAAGGTTTGTTTTGATTTGTTCAATATTTGCCACCATATATAAGGAAATATGAAACTAATAAAATACTTAAGGCGTAATTTAGCAATGTGTATAAAAAGTTACTTAATTTTACATCATATAAAAATTTATTTTATACTCATTAGTATTAGTTTAAAATTTATTACCATCTGAAGCTTAAACATAAGTAAACGATGCCAAATTTTACAAAGTTTAAATAAAACAAAAACTACTCCAACTCTCTATCCTACATAATTAAGTAGAGACTGGATAAAATTTGTTTTTTAACTCTTTTGCTTAAAATGTAGTAAAGGATAAATGATAAGAAGAAACTCAACCCACGATTCTATTAATTTTTTGTTTTTTATATAAAATCATAAACTTAAGCATAAGCTTAAGTTGCATTTAACTAACTTTTTCCACATTTGATACGTTCTGCAAAATTTGTGTTCTCTATTGCAAAATTAAACAAGAAACTATATTATCTTAAAACTGAAAAGTTCCGATATGAAATTTTATTGAGGAACTAGAGAAGAAAACTTCCACTAAATTAGCACCTGTCACTTCTTTTTATTATAATGAAGGTTATTTTAAATTTTACATGACTATTAAGGGTGTTGTCTGTGATCTGAATTTTAAAAAGCTTTAGAAAAACTATCTCAGGTTCGAAAATACTCAAACTCCAAAAAACGCCTTATGGTATGAGTTGTATTTTGCTATGAATAATAAATACGCTTCAGTACTTAAATAAAAAATTAAGCAACCGAGAAACGTTTAAAAACTTGACTGAACAAAGGTACATTTTACTTTAAATTTTACTAACCTCAAAACATATCGAAGTACATGTATTAAATTTTACCTTTCCAACAAAACAATTAATTCAATCACTCAAAAATATTGAGTGGTTCAGAAGAAAATTAAAGAGCAAATACATACGATATAATTGTTTTTTGAATACACAACAAAATTTCTAAAGAGAGAAATTTTAAATTTTTATTGGACATTTTTTTTGTTGTGGAAGTTAAATTCTGCTATTATTTCTCTGATTTCTCTAAATTTTATGCAAAAGAAGTTGTTCTAATTCTGTTAAAAATTCTTATTTACTTTGAAGTAGTTTCTTTTTTTTTAATTTGTTACGAAACCTAAGATATAAAATATATAATCATACAAATGGCCATTAATTTATTTGTTTATAGAGGAACAAAAGTATTCTATTAAAATTTCAGCTCGAAAGGTGTAACATCCCAGAGTAACTAATGCTAGCTTCCTCCGTGAGAGTAAACCATTGTTATTTTTTTGCTTGACACTATAATATTAATCTCAACATTAGTTTGATAAAATTCATCATTTTAACAAAAGCAAAAAGACAACAAGTCTTTGGTGCTATTGTTGAAAGATTAATTTCCTTTAAATTTCAAAACTAAGCAAAATGCAAAAATCAATAGTTACACTGATTTTCCTGATTTTTGATTACACATGAAACTTATTGTTAGTACTCAAGTTATAATTTTATTTTGTGCTAAAATTTTTTGTCCATTTTTAACCATTGTTCATAGACAATAACTTTCATACTTTTTTTATCTTAATTTAATTGATACTTTTTTATTTAAAGGAAAAATATCTTTACGATTTAAAATTTTATTAATTACCAAAGTTGAATGACTTTTATTCTTATTTTATCACTTGGTTTCTTTGAACCATCATTCAGATAAGATTTTATTAGTGTTAAAGGATTTATAATCTGTCGTCAGGTTGTGTACAATATTACAACTAGATTACCACTTTAAAAACTTTTGCCATACAGGAAGCTCGGCTAAAACCAGAACAGATAAAAAATTTTATGCGGTCAAGTACATATAAAAGTTTTTATATGCTTCTGAACTTACGGTTCTTTATGATTTTCTAGTGAACATAATGACATCCTTGCCAATGCTTGAAACTTTTGTGACTTAAGAACGGTTTAATTATTTTGTCAGTATTTAAAGTTTTAATTGAAACTGTTTTATTTTTTAGTAGGTTCTGTTTATAAAGGAAGAACTTTATCCTTAAGCTCGTTGATTTTTGTCTTTAGTTTGAATATGAGTTTTATATTTCAAATAATCTTTTTTGTTCATACAAAATTTACATCTTTGATGAGTCATTATTTACGAAAATAGTCCCAAATTACAAGCATTGCTTACATATGTATTTACAACAGGACTACTGTTTTATTTTCTGCAAAATATCTACCAATGAGTAAAGCTAAGACATAAGCCTACTTTTCTCTAAAAGCTTAAATACGTTCATTATTAGTTGATGATATAAATCATCCTTTAAGGTACTTATAGCAAATATTTATAACAGCTCTCTTTTGGCCATTTTAGGTGACTAAGATCTCACTAGTTTATTTTATTCTGACTCCTGTATAAATTTCTTGAAAAAACACCAAGGATGAACAGGTTTTTCAATAAGGACGTAGAAATAATCGCCTTACAATAAAAGACGTTTGAAGTTTGAATAGTGGGCAGTTAATACTTCTTCACATTTACAAACAGTAAAGCTCCCTTGGTATTTGAAGTGCAGTTGTATTATTTTTTCTTAGTTATTTTGACATTTTTTGTAAAACTTACTAATTCTAGTTAGAAAATTACTAAAACTTTCCATATCTTCGAGATCTCAGTTGCCTGTAAAATCAAAAAAGGTGACTGAATGTTATTTTCCAGGCTTCTGCGACTAAGATTTTGAACAATTAACAGTTACTAGCAATTAAACATACTTTGTTAAGGCACTAACTAAGCAAAGTCTGATAAATATTTCTTTATTATTGAATTTTTTCAAAATAAATAGGAACTTGACTAACAATAAATTATTTTCTAAAAAAAGACAATACTCAAATGAAGAGAGGAACAAGACTTTAGATTTTGATTAAAGCAAATGCAAATGATGTATGTAGCTGTATAGGTTGAGAATGGACATGATATTTTTGCGCGGGCAATTGAGATAGTAAACAATTACCTGTTCTCAATTTGTCGAAAACTGAGATTTCGAAAGCAGGATTTGAACTCAAGGGTTGATTATTCATTCGCAAATTATATATAGCCCAATTGGTTTCAACGTGGAAGAAAAACCCTGCAAATAAAACAGTATTAAAACATTTTTGAAAAATTTTATTCTAAATTGTATATCTGAACAATGTTTTGCTCCCGAATTTCTTATTTAAACATTCCTATTTAATTTTTGACATAAATGTTACTTCTCAAATATAACATATTAATTTTTTATTTGATATTCAATTATTTCTATTGAATTTACTTCAGTTATTTTCACAAAATTTTGCTACAAATTTAGGTAATTATGATATTTCTTAATTTTAAATATTTTGCTATATTATATTTTCATTTTGTGTTAAAGTTTACAGTTTTCTTCATGAATTGATTTTCATATCTAAATATTTCTGTAATTCAACCATAAATCAAATTTATGCACTTATTGATTTAGGATATCCTATTTCCTGAGTTCAACACTGAATAAAAGGCATCCCAGGATGGGGATGGTGAACAAATACTTACAGTTTGAATTAATTCACTACGAAATACAGTTGAATTCAAAGCATAAAGGGCTCACTTTACCTTTTAAAAGTATTTTACCTCTAGATACTTTCAGATTTAATCTGAATTTCATTTATAATTCATTTATCTAAAAGCACATGATGAATTTTTCGTTCAAAAACTAGCATATCATATTAGTTTATATAAAAAACACTAAAAAAATTTTAAAATAACTTCTCAATGTATCCCAAAAAATTACAACTTTTTTCATTCATTTTTCAAAACCAATACTATATGGAATAGCTTACTGTGAAAAAAATAAACCTAATAATAATGGAAAAATACACATGCGTTCTATAACTTCGTTAGTGATCAAAGGGTTACAAAACTGTTCATAGGGCAGCAAATAAATTCCGTCAACTTATTTTCATATAAAATGTGCTTTATATAGTTTCCAGCATAAAAGAAAAACATTTGGCAAAGATCCTCCAATAAAAGAATTTTTGATATTTCTATACTCGTTTTTCTTTATTTGAAATAAAAGGCTTGTGACCTGATAAATTGAGGTCTCTTATTGTTACTTTTATTATCATTTTGATGTAAATTGCATTTATATTGTGTGGTCTAATATGATCCCTTATATAACTAATTAGGATAGAAAATCAATTCTTTTATACAAAATGTGTACAATGATGTCTATACTGTCTACTTTCTTCTTTGGTTAACGATATAGAAAGAACCTTAACTTAGATATTTTGGTGATATTTTCCTAAGGCATTAATGAGCCCATATGACTATTATTATGATACCACTTTTTTTTAGATTTATTTTTATTGCTTAATGCAAGCATAGACTGTTTTTATAGAAAATAACGTAGCCAAAATGAAGTAATACCATGTATTTTTGATTAGAAATGTTTTCTGTAGATAAAAGTTTTGCAGTAAATAAAGCTTATTATATTATGATAATATTATGATAAGTTTAACGGAAAATTCAAGACAGAAACAGAGCAAAATGGTTAAAAAAATTTCGATTATATTTATGCTTTCAGAAAATTTGTTCATAGTAACATATTGTAAAAATTTCAAAGACATTTCGGAAGTTACCATTGAAATTTTGGTGTAGTCTGTTTTGTTTTTTTTTTTTTTTAATTATCTCTTAACATTTTACACATATTAAAAGAAATGATTTTAATGGTACTATACTTTTTGCCAAATTTTATGATAATGAATGCAGTATTAATCTTAGGCCTAGGCTCCAATAGTGCTTGGCAGAACAAAATTTGGCAAAAAATGAAAGTAGGTCACTGATTTCCACTAAAATTGGAATTAACGTCTACTTAGCGCCAGCTGTTTGATTTTTTTAGAGGAAGACAAAGAATAAAATCTAATGTGATTGAGGGTGACATATTTCAATATAATTACGTTAAATAAAATTTTAATACCATTTAAGTATTGTTAAATTTCTGTAACAAAAACATAAAAATTAGTGAGTTAACTATCAGATTATTTTATGTTGATATAATAAAGAGGTAAATTTAAACTTTTTACTAATTATTGTAAGTTATTAATGGCCTTAAATATACTTTATAGTTGCATTATTTCATTTGAAATGGTGTAATGAACATTTAATTGCACTTCGATAGAATAAATTCAGATTGTAATACTATCACAAATACAAGAACTCACTTAAGGGTTTTAGATTTTCAATTTTGTACTTCTGTATTTATATTTTATAAAAATTATATGGAATTCACTTGGGAGGTTTAATATTAAAAATTATAAGAAAATACAAGGGAAACAACGATATACTACAACAAAATATCCAACTACCATAAAAACTTTTTGGGATTTTTTTCAATAAAGGAAATCCCTCTAATTTTAGTTTTAGAAGTTTTCTAATTCTTATATTAATTGTAAAAAAGGAATAAAAAACTTTATTTATTAACTTGAGCTCTGTTATTTTTTCATGGTGCACCTCAACTCTTATAAAAAGACTAACTAATAAAAAATCTAAACCAATTATATTAATTTTCTAATACGAGCATTTTTTCATTGACAATATTTTGTATACTTCTTATAATAAGATGTTGAGTGTGAACTTTTTTCCAACATTTTAGCATTTCAGGTAGTCTCTAAGGTAAACCCATATTTTTATTTCCATCAACTAAAAAAACTGCACTGCTTTATAAGTATTTTTTATTAAAAAAAGAAAAAAAAAACAAATATATATATAGATACAAGCATATATAGGAAAAAGGAATTTCACCATTAGTCTAATAGCTTTTACCTTTCTAACTTTTGTATAACAAATTCTACACATTTAATTGCAATATTTAATGCATTCCATTGAGTAATACAATAAAAATAGACCTCATAATCCCAGATAGCTATCCTCGAACTAAATTCTAAATAAAATTTCTAGTATTAATTAGATAACCCCAACAATTAGACGGTACAGAATAACTCTGAACATTTCATTAAATCAAAACATAAAAGAAAGAAGGCAATGAAATGCTTTTCATTCCATTTAACAACAAAAAGTAGAGTTATTTTAAAAATTGAAGCTATCATTAAAAAAATAAAATTCCAAGGACTTCTATCTGAGTTTTAACATATATATCAACATATTTTTAAAACACATAACTGTGTACTTGTTTACTCCTTTTATAGCTGAGTGCTACTAAAATTTTGTAAGCAACAACAAAAAAATAAAACAGGAGTAATGAAAATTATTTCAAAAGAGTTACAAATTTTACTGATATTTTTCAAAGAACTACAGGGAGTAAGTTTTGCAGTGATGAAAAACAAACCTTTTAGACAAATTGAGAGTATTTTCTATTAATTGTTCCTTAGTTATTTATTTTAAATGTTTACTTTTCATTTCGATTTTTCATTGAATGAAAACTTTTATCATTTCAGATGATCAATTTTAATTGCACTTTTTAAATAATTTTTTAAAATTAAAAACAAATATTCCAGAAACTTGAATCACCAAAATTTTAGTAAATGTTATTAAAAACTTCTGCAGCAAAAGTGTTTTAAAACTTTTTGAACATTTATTAGGGAGCTTCAAAAATTAAGAACTTCGGTATTTTTTTACTTTAATATAAATGTATTAAAATAGAGAGTATCTTGTTGTTGCAAAAAAAAGTTGAAATTGATAAAATAATATATTCCAAGGGTTAATTTTTATACAAAAATTTTTATATAAGTCCAAATTAAAAAATTAAGAAACTAAAGACATTTACACATTTGTGTTTTTTCCTTACGCTAAATGGATTCTTTTTAAAATTTAAGCTTTATATGTAGAGCTGCCATCTTAGTTGATAGGCTATGTATTCCAAAAACTACTGCAAAGATTGATATGAAATATATTCAACGTATATTAAGCAATAAATGCCATATTTTCCCAAAATTTTTTAGTTTTTGAATTAGAAATTTGTTTAAAAAAAAAATATAAGGCAACAATTTTTTGCTCAAAAAACATTAACATTTTACAGTCTAGCCTTTTGGGAGTTATGGTAAATAAAGAAAAATTCTAGATCCAAAATACATAATTTACAAATCAAACCATTTTATTTTATTAATGTTACTCTAGCCACTTAAAAGTTCTGATTTATCACAACAAAGTTCTGTTTACAAAGTGGTCACAAAAGTTACAAAAACTTTAACTTTGTTTTGAAATGTGAATCATAACTATTGTAAAAAAGTTAGAAACTATCGTTCAAAAAATAATCAAAAATATTTCTGATAGTAAAATTTTTCCCTAAAATCTTGACAATGCCTTGCAATTTCTTTAATTTTTTTAAGGCGATGTTTGGGTTAAATCTTTGAAAAAAAGGCATGTTTTCAAGAATCTTTTTTGACAATGCAGATAGTTCTAGTTTATTCAATTAATTTTTTACATGATAACAAAACATTTGAACAATGTTTTTCTAAATTTTCATTTTAAAATAAAAATAAGCGAGTGGCAATAAATATCGGGAGGCACCTTGAGTAATTTTAAAACGATCGGTCATGTAGGTATTGAGTTATCGTAAACGTTTTAAAATTTTGTCGACTCACTCCTTACTCTAGAGCAGGGATGGGCAAACTACGGCCCGCAGGCCAACTCCGGCTCGCTGGAAGGTTTAATGTGGCCCGCGGATTGATTTTTAATTTGCCAGCCCGACGGAAATTAAAAGCAGTATGATATATATATATCCATCTCCTTTTCTACTTTGTTTAAATATCTTTTTTTCCGTTTTCTCAAAAGCCTGATGATATTTTTACTTTCTTTATTTTTGTGCTACAAAACATAAATCCACGAAAATAGTAAGCACAGACAGCTTCCAAGCTTGAAAAAATTGCATTTCGAGTTCGAGCGCAGATTTCAAGATTTCAGTGAATTAATTGATTTCCCCTCTAACAATCATCTCAAGCCGCTGTTTCTAAATATGCCAAAGTTTGAGTTTTACAAGTCATTATCGAAAGTAAGTTTCCCAAATTTAATATCTCACGCCCAGAAAATCAGTGCTATGTTTGCTTCATCTTATATATATGCGAACAAGTGTTTTCAACTATTAACCTTAGAAAGAATAATTTCAGAAGTACTGACAGATGAGCATTTAGCCTCGTTCTTTAAAATCAGTACATCTCACTTCGAACCTCAATATAAAGAAGTTTTAAAAATGAAATCGCAATTTCATTCATCTCATTAACATATTTAAATTGTAAAACTTGTATATTGTTTTTAAAATTTTAGAAGAATTTATCTTGGCCCGCCAACCCTTTAATTTTCGATTTTTGGCCCGCGACCGAAAAAGTTTGCCCATCCCTGTTCTAGAGTGTAGAGTAAAGAACGCTTAAATGCTCATAACTTCAGTAATTATAGTCCGATCAAATTGATATTTTGACATAATATTTTTAAGATGTTGTTATGTAATTTCCCAAAAGGTACGTAGTACTCTTTGCAAGGTACAGAAATCAAATAGAAAAAACCGGGTCCGGGACTAAAAGCACAGATGTTTGTAGAAATCGCTGCAATCTCTTCCTTGTAGTACTGGTCCAAAAGCGAAGATGTTAAACGTTTGCCTTGTAGGGCAGGTATTTACTGGCTAATAAGCCGAGATATAAAATAAAACACAATCTAACTTTAATTATTAATTGCCGATTGGGGCAATTTGTGTATTTAAAGTTTTAAGTTTTCAAAAAAGAAGACTCACCTGCTGAGTAGGGCCGTGGTTTGTCTTTCACAAAAATGTTACAAGTCCTCCTAACTATTAAAACTAGTCTACTTTAATACATAATTTTTACTTCCACTTCCCTATATAATTTTTCTTTTTCCATGATATTTTCTGCGAAATCTGCAAATTAATAAAATAAATTTTGATTTGCAAATTCTGCATTTTAAAAGTTCATCATGGTTCAAAATCAAAGTTCTATAATATTAGAGTTAATTGTTTTTTTTTTCTTTTTTTTTTTTTATTTGAAAAATTAAGAAAATATGAAGATTGAAGATCTTCATACCTAATAATGTTGCTCTATAATTTAAAAAACTAAACAAAACTTAAATACCGAACTATCCCCTAAGAGACAACAGAAAACAACAGAAAACTCAAAGAATGGCTGTGAGTTGGCCTGTGTAGACCCACTCTAATATTGGTATATCTTGATTTTCTTTAAATTTTTTTTGTGAGCGAAAATAAGGCCAAAGTTTTTGCCTGACCAGCAATATTGAAGTTATTAAAAGAATACAAACTTGAGACACTGGTTAGAAATGGTTTGAAAAGAAGGTTTTTAAATTATGGTATGCAGCTTGAGCACCATGCTTAGCGCTATGCTACGAGTACGCTGATATTTTTCAAATATTGCTTAACTTAAAGTATATTTTTATTTTCAGCTTTCTAGCGTTTAGTTAATTTATATAAACATACTCTTGACTTTAGGAATTTATAAAATAAAATTATCAAATTACTTTGAAGTGTAAAAGTTCAGTGTGTCAAACCAATTAATTCCTTTAAACCTTTAACTAGTCATATTAATCAAACAGATTTGAATTTTTTTTCAAAATTATCATGTAATCAAGTGTACATAAAAAAGTTCAAAATTGTATGAATTAATTTAGTGCTCATAAAACAGAGAAATTAAAATTTTCTAAAAACCATTAAGTGGTTCGAAGTTGAGAAAAAATGACACAGACAAAGCAGCTAAATTCAAAGCATATAAAAAGAAACTTATTTTTAAGCTTTTACACATTTCCAAATGTTTTCAATGTATCAAAACAATAATTTATAGCAAAGAATATAAACAGAAATAAAGTTGAATAAATTACGTTAAGTGTGTTCAAAAGTTTAAACTAACTTCATATATAACATTGAATGTATCTATAGTTAACTTTAGTGTAAAACTATAGCAAACTTTTGTGCAAATATTGTCAAAAGTATTATTGAAGCAAATATTTTACTTTATTTAAGGATTTTCCGGAGAATTATGCAACTATGAATACAATGAATGTGAATCAAATCCATGCTTGAATAGTGGTCAGTGCATCGATCAAATTGGGGGATTTGAATGTAGATGTACAAAAGGATATACAGGAAAACATTGTCATATTAAAGTATTAAATAATATATATTTTACAAAAATTTAGTCTTTTACACAAATTAAATATTATTTAGGTAAACTTTTGTGCTAATAGCCCTTGTCCTGATAGCCATAGATGTATTGATCGTGGTGATGATTTTATTTGTGAATGTCCTGATGGCAGAAACGAAGCAAATTGTAATGAAATATTAAGAGTGGTATGTGTTTGAATTTGTTTTTAATGAGTACAAAAAAAATTAAAATGCATTTAAAAAAGATAAATAATTTATCTTATTTTTAAATCTAATTTTTTATGAAATTTTTATTACAAAGATAATAAAAATTCATTGAAAATTAGGTAGGCAATATGTCTTTATAGTATACAGAAATATTAAAATCATTAAAAAAGTATTTCTAATTTTTGTAAGCACTACTACAGGATTTTTAGATAATGTCTATAATATCCACGTTTAGCACTCTACATTTTTATAATATCTATTGGTACAATACAGTGTAATAAAGTCGAATAAATAAAACACTTACATACAACTTTGCTCACGTCCATTTCTTACTTTCAATTTTACTGGAGATTTATATTACGTGCCAGGAATGATGAGACCCAGATGATCCTTGCTTGTGAGTAAAATCTCAAGCTAAAATTTCATTCCTTACTTTTTATAGTACAAAGAAATTGTAGGCTTTGAGTGCTTAAATAGAATTATCTTTCTGAAAAAATAAATTAATTTAATCTTGTCGTTGTTGTTATGAAGATTTTCGTAGGTCCCTTGAGATATTAATCTTTGAAGGAATTGTTGATTTTTCATATTACTACATAGAAAATCTGAAGCTAGAATATAAAATTTGGCAGTTTTTAGTAAATAGGATAATCAAAAGTCAGATATTAATAAAGGACATCCTGAAAACTACTTTTGGTTAGGACTTGGGAAGGGAACGCAAGAATATTCTGAAATAGAAATACATATTTATCAAAACAAATAGATTAAATATTAACAAGAAAATGAACTAAGCTGATATGTGGCAAATAGTAACATGAAGTAAGATGAACAGAAACAGCGAATATTTAGTATTAGTGCTTTACTAGTTTCATAAATGATTTTTTATTAATGCCACAAAATAATTGATAAGAAAAACTCTAATAAAAGAATTCTTTCATTGTGTCATCTGTTTCTCGCACATGTTAGCACGTTCCAAGGAGAAAATAAAATTAATGTACCATTGAGATAAGTATTTAATAAAAAATGTTTGTACCACCAAGGAATTCAAAAGAGTTGAGAACAAATAGGAAAAAAAAACCAAAATTAGCATATTGTAATTCCCAAGGAAATTAAGTTATGACTTTTTTTTCAAATTGAAACATTTCTTTTCAGCGCTGCGATACAAACCACTGCTCAAATGGAGGAACTTGTTGGTTTAGTGAAGATTCATTTTATTGTGCTTGTCGACCAGGATATACAGGAAAACTTTGTGAAGGTAAATTATTGCAAGTATAAATTTTTGTCCTTGCAAATGCAAATCTATGACTACGGGCTATATTGCAAAGATTTTGACATTACAGTGAATTTCTCTTTTTTGGTTTTGGTTGCTAAACCAAATATAATTTTACAACTGTAAAAAATCAATACTTTTATTATTTCACTAATTTCAAGAAATTTTGGTTCAAAATAAATTAAATTATTTTCTAATTCGTTAAATTCTCATAATTGGAGGTTAACTTTAGATTTCATATTAAGTATAATGAGAAAAAAGTTTCCACAACGAAGCATCTAAATTCCTCAAAGGGAAATTATATGAATGGTTCATTAATTTTGATGAAAACCATTTAATCAATTGTCAACTAGTTTTATTATAATTTATTTATAAAATTTTAGGATATGATTTCGCCACATCTCATTCAGCAATAGGAATCATTCAAATATTCAAAGATATTAGTATTTTAAGGCTATGTACACTTAAAATGTTTTATAATTTTATTTTTTGATTTAATGGTAGTCAGGTCATTATGAGAATTTTATTTCCATCCTAAAAAAAATACATGTAAATATAGCAAATATAAACTCACTTCTTATGGAAAAAGGATTGGTTAAAGTATTCCCATAGTAGGAGATGTTTGTCTTAACAACAAAATTAGGTATAGACTGCAAAGCTCCATTTGTATATTCTTTATATCTTTTACAAGGACTATCAATAGTTCTTAGTGATTTTTCACAAATAGAAAAACAAACTGATTAAATTTTTCAACTATAATATTTAATGATAGCTTAAAGTTTATTTTGCATTTGGTAAAGAAAATCAGACTATTATTTTTTGAATAAAATATTACAAATAAAATTTTATAAGGAAAATATTTTCTCTTTCATTTTGATCACTTTTTCTTTATGCTTGAAATATTAAATCTTATTAAATTCAAAATTCTTTAGCTTCTATAAAGTATATTAAGTAAATTTTTTATATTTTATCACTTTTTAGGATAGACATTGTGTCTTCTTTTATATAAAGATTATTTTTTTTCCAAACCAGATGCTAATATATTTCTTTAGAAATCTACATCCATGCCCACATTTTGCCTTTAAAGTAAAAACTGAAAGTACTTGTCAGTCAAAAGCGTTTCAATACCAATGAAATACACAGATATTTTGTGAAATTATTGGTCTCTAACACAAATACAATGATATGTCTCAAGCTATATTACTGCCTTAATTAGTAATTTTAGTCAATTTTTGACTTGATTTTGGCTATTATTAAAACGCCACAAAATTATATGCAATCAACCCATTAATTATTTTATAAAACTCTTTAATTACAGATTTTCTACTCAGTGGATTTTATAATAAAGCCTCAATAGAGTACAGAAATCATAGCATTCAATTTTAAAATATAAAACATTAAAATCTTTTGTTATTATTATAAATATCTCCAAAATTTTCTTAAAATCAATATAAACGTAAAATGTACATAAAAAAGATGTCAATGTGATTTTGTTTTGATGCATTCTCCAAAAACCAGACATAATAAATTAAAAGGAAGATTTATTTACTTCAAATAAAATACGTTGAAGTAAAATAAATTCTGGCATAAGTACTGACTCGTATTAGAATTGTGTATTATATATGGAGAAAATATCCTTATCTTATCAAGGCTTTCCTAAATCAAATAAGTATTTTTTCTAAATACATCTGATTATGCAAATTACTGTGATTCAAAGATATCAGTACTCACTAACCTTAATAAGGTGTGCATTCAGTGGAGCTCAAAACTCTTCCATTAGTTTTCGTGATTTACGATTGTGAAAGAATAACTATAAATTGTAGTTAGAAATTTCATTAGGCTGGTTTAAAAAAATACGTACAAGTACGTTCATCTCGAACAAATTTAAATCTACATTTTTAGACAGCAATATCGATATCCACACATCTTAAATACTTGCTTGTTTTACAAGCATTTAATTAGCTTTTCCTTTCGCTTCACTTTGATATTCCATGAAAATATGAAAAAAAAGATTCTAAGACATCTCTTAACATCAATACTAGATCAATTTTATCTTTAAATCACGTTTTATGTCAGTTTCTGCTAAAAGTATAGATTTTTTATAATTTATTATAATAAAAACCTTATATTTTGGGTAAATCTTTCACAATATTTTGAAAACTTAACTTTACTTATTGTTAGATTAAAATACTTAAAATTTTCCTTTCATCAAAGTGTTATTTGATTGACTTATTTTACAAAAAATTTTTCCTATTTTTGTTTTTCAAGATGAATTTGTAGTGGAAACAGTTGTCAGCTCAAACGAATTTATGACTGATGATACGAGCACTGGTAACTTTAATAATGAACAGCATGGAATTTCTGTATCCAAAAGTCCTGTCGAATTACATAATGCTTACATTGCTATGGGAACATTAACAGCTGCGATATTTATTGTAGCAATTGTGGTAAGTAACTTATCATTTTTAATTAAAAACATCAATAAAGTAATTACTTCATTTAATTACCAAAGTTTTTAGACGTATGGTAGCCCTAAAGAATATTTTGTTGCTAAAACACTTTAATTTTATATCTAAGATCCTAGTAGCTATGAGAAATCTTTTAAAGCAATTTAACTTAAGAAAAGATTCAAAAATCAATATTCAAAGAGTATATTTCAGGAATAAATAATTTATTTGCCTTAGGTATACATGTAACAGCAACTCCTTAGAGAATTGTCCCAACATGAATTTCAATTAAAACAAGGTTAACTTAAGTAGCTGACTGAGTTAATTTTACTATACCAATAAGGAACCTCAAGTAGAATTTTCTTCAGAATAAATTTAATTTACAGACTTTGATAATTTATTTATCTTTTGATATGACACCGAAAATATTTTTGAATTAATAATAATTTTACATTTCCATAGCCCTTTGAAGAAAAATGTCTATTTAAATTTCTTAACTAAATCCATGCATTATATTTAGGGATATTAAATATAATATTTAATATAATGAATTTTTTTCCTGGCAATATTATACTTTTTATCTACATATCAAATTTTTATGTTTATCGTATAGAAAAATAAGTACAAAATATGCTAAAATAAGAATCAAATCGAGCAGATGATTTGTTATCGAGTCACAGCTGCAGCAGTTTTGACAAACGTAGTTTTGAGGAAAACGCATTTAAAGACAAGTAACGTCCCTTTCTGACAGAAGAGCAGCAGCTTTATAGAAGTACGTAAAGGTGCAACCGTGTTCATTGTGTTTACACCTTAACTCGTAAAATATTTGAGATTTTCACATGAAATTTTGATATGTTATTTAGAAAGGTACAAATTATCGAAGAATGCAAAAAGAGTCAAAACTTTGAAAATGTCACACTAGTGGTGCCCGTTAAAGCTATCTCTGTACTCTAGGCTAGCGATGTGCAAACTGTGGGTCGCGACCCCCTAAGAGGTCGCAAGAAAAATTTTGAGGGTCGCCAAAAGCTCACAAATTTATTTGTTATTTAAAGAATATAAGACTTTTCTCCAACGAGAGGTCACGATAAAATTTTACACGAAAAAGGGGGGGGGGGGGGGGGGGGTCGGCAGTGAAAATAGTTTGCACACCACTGCTCTAGGCAAATAATTGTTCTTTTTATTACCAAAATACAATAAATGTATTTTATGCAAATTTGTTCATGAAATATTGTAATTACTGTAGAAAAATAAAATCTTTTCCTTTAGTTCGTAGTAGTCTTTTACCAGCTAAATTCAAAACAATTGATTTTTCTTACTTTAAACTTAACATGGTTATAATACTAAAAGTTTCAAGAAATGAAGAGACTTATAAATTATTATAATAATTAAGCTGCTACCAATAAGAGAAAACACCAAAAAAAACTGTATATCCATTTCCAGAATAATGAGAATTTTTAAAACTTTTACGCTAAAAACTGATATGTATATTTCTAACTATGAATTTTAAATTTTAGGTAACAATCTGCCATTGCAAAGTTCATCAAACCTATAAGCGATTTTCTAATTCAGGAATTACAAAAATACCAATATTCAGATTTGGAAGAAAATTAAAATCACAAAAATCCACTAGACATTGGCTAAGTGGCAAAGGTGATGCTAATAATTTGATGTCAACAAAATCAAATCAAGTTCATCTTCCGGCTACTGGACTTCAATGTCATAATCACCATATTGGTATTCCACCATATCATCGCCAGCATCAACATATTCCATCGCCAAATGGCCTAAATGATCATACATTTCAACGACACTTAGCAATGAATTTGGAAAATGATATGTATTACACTGTTGACTTTAGTGAATCCCATCATTCGCCATTAATCAAATAAAACAATTTTTAATAGGGGTTGCTTAAATTTAGATAATTATATCAATGAAAAAATTATTGCAAAATTGTTTTTGTAGTAACAACAATTTTGAAGTAAATGAAATTCGATGCTTATGTTTAAAAGAAAAATATCTTGACATATTTAACAAAATCCATAAAAAAATATTTCTTTGATGAAAATGATCCTATTTTGAATTTTAAAAGTTTTTAATTAAAGATTTTCACTTTCATGATGGAATCATCACATCTTGTAATGTATTGACTAAATGTTTTCCTCATTATACTTTTAAAAAGGAGGATTGACCTAGTTTTAATTGAAATTTTTATTTCTTTTACTTAATGTTTCAGCGTTTGGTTATAAATAAAAGTATTTACTTCAATTAAATCGAATCGAGAATATATATTTTAATGAGACAATTATAGAAATTTAGCATGCTTTAGCCGTCCAATTTAGTAAAAATTTTAAAATATGTTTTATTTTGTGTATCGCAAAAATCTGCATATTTAGTATGAAAATTAAGGGTTAAAATTTATGTAAAACAATTAGTGAAATTGATAACCTAGTCAATCCTTTTAGAAACACATTTAAAATTCTATTAAACATTGTGGTCTTTGTTTGTGCCAAATTATTTCCCCAAAAATTTTAGTTTTGAAATTCAATATTGGATATTTATCCAATTGGATTTCTTCTTGAAATATAATTCTTTTAAATTTTTAATCTTTAGATTTTAAGAAATTCATAATAGATAATAATGCGCTTTGTAGTTTGATAAAATCTTTTTAAAAAAAATTCAATTATTACAGTTGTGCCAAATAGTTGTCGTTTTACTCTTTTTTTAAATTGGCAATGTAAGAAAATGTGTTTACAAAACTTTCAATCATACAATTGAAATTAAAAATAAATTATGCTATAAGAAATTGAAATTTGAAATAGCATAAATAGAAAAAATTTATTCAATTCTTGAAAACGATTATTGAATTTATAATAACTCCATACTATTATTTTTTTCAACAAAAATTCTCTTGTTTAGTTCTGCCTTAAGATATTTAAGCCTTTTGTCCCATGAAATCAACTTTTGTTGATAAAATTTCCTACCTAGTTTTTCAAACCTTTTTTATATTATTAAAAATACAAAATTCGGAATATATAAGTTATATAGTATTAATTCTCTTAATAAGATATTGTTTAATTCAATGCTTACATATAATATAAATATTAAATAAATACAGAAAAAATCAATTATTCAACTTTTTAATGTTAAATAATGTAATAATAATAATAACTTGCGCTCTAATAGTAAGCAAAGAATTTTTAAGTACTGTAAGCATGCATTAAAAATAAAGTTTGGAATTTTGATACCAAAATGCTATATAAATTGTTTTTGAAGAAAAAAACATTAGTTTTAAATGAAATGTTCATAAAAAATTCATTTAGTTAATATTGTTTTTGTTTTTATATATTTATTAAGTTGTTTGCTCGCTTTATATTTTTAATTAAACTTAAATACAAAATCTGGTTACAATTTTGTATATATAGGAAATAAATTTAAAAAAATTTTTTCCTAATTTTTAAAGTTATTTGTTAACTAGCGGTAATCATAAATTAAAATTAAACTAATTTTAAGAAAATATTGTGTTAATGTATGGAAAATATTCTTTAACATAACAATAAATCAAATTTTAAGAAAACGAACATTTATTTTAAATATTAAAATTTTAATTTAACTTTTTTGGTTTAAATTTTTTAATATTCAAATTGAGATATACGCTAAGTACACTTTTATCCGCAATAAACTTTAAATTCCATTTAAATCAATTAATTTGTTTTCAGCTTGCAAATAAAAGTTGTGTCGATATTTCTTTTTATACTTAAAAAGCTAAAAGTGTTATTAAAATAGTGGAAAATTGATAAATGCTCAATTTTCGTAATTATAATTATACACAATTCGCAAATTTTGGAAAATTGGATTCATTTACAAGATTTCGAAGAACAAATTGAAGCGAAGTTTGGTAATAATAACTTTTTGTTTTTATTCTAAATTTTATTACTAGAAACTTTTTCAAAAGACAGCAATTTTAAAATTTCTTTTTTAAAAAATAACAAAATCGAAGTTGTGAGTTTCTGGAAGAAATTAATATCAACTTACAAGAGAGGAATTGCAACTTTGTTAAAGAACTTGAATAATCCAGTGAAGTTTTTCCACGCTCTCAAGGGCACTTTGAAACAATGATAAAATATACCTAAATTCTATATCAATAGCTTTTTAAGTGCTTTGATCAATTTTTTAACTCCATATTAATGTTTTTTTTTTCAAGCAAAGAAAAATCTTATATGATCAAAAATATCAGAAGATTTTAAAACTATTCATGGAACTATCGAACATTAGAAACATACACATTTACATAATAGTACTAGTTCCTGATAGTTACAATTAATTGTAACACTAAATATTTGAAAGGGCTTCATGAAAAACAAAAATCTTTGTAGTTTTTAATAAACTAGTATTTGCACTTAAAAATAGTTCTTTTTTTACCCTTAATCAAAAGTATATTACATATTGCACATATTGCATAAATATCCACATGTATAATACAAAAGTATATGACATTCATAATTTACATTGAAAGAAAAACTTTACTTACCTAATGGTTGACAGAATTAACAAGAAACTGCTGAAAGTTACATGATATCATACAATTAGATATTTATACCTAAAACTTTCAGGTAAAAGTTCAATGTCAATGCATTGACAATTATATAACTGTATACGATCCCTATAAGGACAATAGGGAGAAGGTTTTGATGTTTAATTATAAAAAAACTAAGAATCTAGTATTTTTTCGCCTGAAACTATTCACTTATTGCTTGAAATTAGAATATCTTGATTACAAACTATCAAATACAAAAGATATAATGAAATAGTAGTTTGATTTTTCAAAATAAAATTTCCTGACTATAACAAGATGTTATTTCGCTTTATTTCTTCTATTAAGTTTTTTCATCATTTACAATAAATTAATTATTAATTCACGTATCTACATAAAATCTTTAATTTCATTTCAATTTTTAGTTGTATTAGTATTAAAACTATGTTTGCATTGTTGTCCTATTCACTTTTTTTAAATGAAGTTCGGAAAATACGAACATGTAACTATGGTTAAGAGACCAAAAAATTTGGTTTCGAAACATACAAATGGCAGTTAATCTCAGATTACATTATTATTTACCAAACTTAATAATATGTATCTCATTGATTTCTAAATTTTTGAATTAAAACATTTTATTATTTTTTTCAATCAAAAAAATTTTTTCCAAATGGAGTTTACTATTCATTTTGCGTTTTGTTTTAAAAACTTCATTAATTTCTTTTACTTCTTTTTATATTAAATCATTACTAAATTCAAATAACAAATCGTATTTCTTTTTAATAATAGTGACCACAGGTTTTTTTATTACAATTACTTTAGATTTAATTTGATATTTACAACAGTTTCTATTAGAAAATCACTTCATTGAAAACTATGTATGCACCTTAACAATTAAAATCAATTGAGAAAACTTGAAAAATACATTCTAAAAAAATTTTGATCTTTTTTTTATAAAAACTTTCTTATAAATTAAAACGAACTATAATACTTTAATTTAAGTCAATTAGTTAATAATTTTAATAGTACTAATTTATTTGATATAAAGAAAACTTAATATTATCACGCACTTGAATTGTCAATGGAACGGGAAGTTGAAGGACGTCCTGCGACCTCATCTAGGATAAAAGTTGGGCTCTGACGTGATGTAGACGCTATTGGCTGATAATGATAGCCTTCACGGTGGCGATCATTAGATTTTTTTCTCTGTGTATGCCCTAAAGTTGGTCTTTTATTATAAAGTTGATCGGGTCGTTTGGCTTTAGTAGAAAAAATGATATTTTCAATTTATGAATTATTATTTATTTGTTTTTCAAATACCAAAAATAATGCAGGTTACGTATGAAAAATATATATATATATGAAATAAAAACATTTTAGAAAATGAAATTCAAATGCAAAAAATGCGAAAGAAATTCCAATAACTTACCAGGTATATAAGGCTTTTGAATACACGACGGTGACATTCGATTTATTTGATTGTGATGATTTGAATTATTATATTGCATCTGTGCAGTATTATTATGATTTTGTACATCATTACTACTAACTGGACTAAAAGGACTCATTTCTTTGTCTTGAATATATATTTCACTAATTTCATCTGGAATTCGCCGATATCGAAAAGGATTTACTGCTAAACCTGAGAGAACTAGAGCTTGAGCAGCACACAAATATCCCAAAATCTAGAAATATAATTTGAATTTTTAGTTTTAACTGTTAGCTGCTTAACTTTTAAAATAATAAAATTGCATAAAAATGTTTTGACAGAATTGAAAAAAAATTAATAAAAAAAACTTTACTGCAAGAAATATCATCCAAAAAAGTCACACAAAATTTTCTTTCTTATTAAAAAAATATTAAAGGACAAATTAAATTTAATGGAGTCAAGTGGCTAGATTCTTTTAAGAGGCTTATAACTAATTAACTAGAAATTCAAAAAAAAATGTTAACATACATATGTGTCTCTCTTATTTGAAATTTCTCGTTTCATAAAAAATCTTGCGTAGGTTTTCTGCTGCCCACTTTTAAAACATCTCCATTTATCTCATTCAACTCTATTAATTTCAAATAAATTGCAGAAAAAGCAATTAAGCTTTATTTTACATGACGCAGTGCTATATCTTGAAATCATGGAATATTTTCTGGTTTGGACTTGAATCTTCTTTAAAACACGAAAAGTAACACTAGCCTCTAGTATTAAGTATCTAGTATTATTAGAAAAATATCACTTACCCCTGATGTAAAAAGGGTATCTTTTGTATGCTTTGGTACCCAAGTAAATGCCTCCGCAAAAAGGACCATGTGCAACATCAAGGATGAGCCAACAATAAATATCAAACCAATACTCAGGTACATCCATGTATTCTAAAAAAAATGGTTTATAGTTTTCAAATTCAAAAATTTAACAATAAAAATATTTATTTTACTATTTTAGTCCAATTGAATGGAAACATTAATGCTATATGTGAAATATCCAGAAATAGCATTAAACAAGTTATCAGAAGAGAAAAGAGGGCACAAAAAACCATTAACCTTAAACGTCCAATAAGTGGCAATAGAAAAAGTCCAACTTGGACAGTACCAGCAGAGCACTCACAAGCTAGACAAGCAGCTGAAGACAGCTTTAATTGAATAAATCAAATATAAAAATACATTAGTTATATTTTAAAAATAATTTTTATGTTCATTTTACCACCAAAAGTATTCTTACAATCCCTGTTGGCGTTTTCAAATGTGTTGAATCACAGTGTAATGCAACGCCCCATTGCAATGGTGTCTGTCCGGACCTATATTTATACTGAGCATGTGAATCCCATGAGGTACATGTATCAATTGGTGATTCAATTGACAATAAATCACCGGCACCACTGCCAGCTATTTCAAAATCTTGGACGTCATCTAACTGACAGCAGGCCGGCTCAAGATCACGTATTTCGTCCAGTAGGAGCTCTATCTCATCTGTTCCATAAAGGTCAGAAACAGATGGTATATAGCGTTGGGGTTGTTGCATCTCCCGCTCCAAAGGCTGTCCCACATCACCGGGTATTATTGAGGTGTACTATTAAATCTTAAATATCAAAATGGAAGCCTGAAAATATAATAATAAATTTTTAAATAGTTAAATAATGAGAAAAATATTAATGTTACAAAAATCTAGGCTCTGAAGTAATTCTGGAAACAAAAAAACACATTTATTCTGTAATAAAAATCACTCTTTTATTTCAACCAAACTTCTCTCCCGAAAACATCCCTTAATACCTACATAAAGCCAGTAATAACTGCGGATAAACTTGGAACTTTATCTACTCTGTGGCCATAACTTTGCGTTTATTTATTTTTTATTTAATTGTAAAATATTTAAGAAATTATTTTTTCGTTCAACGTGACTTCCATTGTAATTATTTCGTTTTTCCCCAACAGAAGACCTATTTATATTTTTGACAGCCATATTCTCACTTAAATAGCTTGTTTTTTAAAAATGTTGTTTGATTCTTTGGAATAGTTCTTTTTTGTGCCCTATAAAAGATGGAAATTCGAAAGCAACATTTTTGGCATATTTTACTATCGAAAATGTAAAAATGCAGTTCAAGCAAGGCGAAAGTTATGTGATGTGTATGGAAAAAATGTGTTAACCGAGCGACGGTACCAAAATTGGTTTGCAAAATTTCGCCCAGGCAATTTCGATACTAAAGATGCACCACGTTCTGGAAGGCCATTTGAACCAAAACAAAATAAAGGCATTGATAGATTCAAACCACCAAATTTCAACACACAGGATCACGCGAAACGTCTTGGTTTAATTTCAAAACTTGTCATATGGAACTAAATAGGCTTCTTCGCATTAACGACTGTGAAAATAATGATTGATTTTTGAAGCAAATTTAACTGACTACGAGAAATGAACTGCTTACAAAAATGTTAAGCACAAGAGATCACGGAGTAAAAAACATGAACCAGCTCAAACCACTTCGAAGGCCGATATTCACCAAAAAAAGATTATGCTATCTGTTTGGTAGGATTTCAAGGGGATCGTTTTGTTTTGAACTTGTATCAGACAATACCACAATTAATTCTGAAGTATATTATGATCAACTGAACAAGCTGAATGTTTCACTCAAATAGAAAAAGCCAGAATCATCAATAGAAAAAGTATAGTGTTCCAACACAATAATACGAGACCTCATATAAGTTTTATCACTCGCCAAAAGCTTTTACAGCTTGAATGCGATGTACTACTGCACTCACTATATTCTCCAGATTTGGTACCTTCGGACTATTACTTGTTGCCTTCTCTGCAAAATTTTTGGACGGAAAGACCTTCACTTCAAATCAGGTTATCAAATACCACATATTTTATGAACAATCAATCTCCTGCCAGAAAGATGGCAAAAGGTATTGGACCAAAATAGAAAATATATAATTTTCAAAAATGTTTATACACACTAAAATTTTATTTTCACCAAAAAAAAAAAAAAAAACGGAATAACTTTACGAATGACTCAATAAAATAATTCAACTATTTTGAAGCCATATAAATAGACATTCGATCAATAAATAGTATTTAGATACAATGCGGTGTTTATTAAATTATTCCATTCTGAGTATTCACTCTGGCACTCTCGTTTGTACTTTTTGTAAGTTTTAGTAGCAGTAGCAAAAGATTTTTACATGTGATATCTAAAAAACTATTAATTTCAACCAATTACTTTAAAAAATTTTTACTTTCAATGAAAAAACCAGACTAGGTCTAGCTTAGTAAACAAAGTTCTAATATGTTCATTCCTTTTTTCTTATTTTTTACAGATTTCAAAACAAGAATAAAATAAAAAAGATAATATTAAAAAAAATATTAGCACTAACAACACTTAAAACTCTAAGCATGTCTTCAAAACAAAAGCTTTTATACCCAAAAATAAAAATAGTACCCAAGGTAGTGGTGCAAAATGTTCAAGACTTGTGCAGACTTTAATATTTGACTAAAAAATATTAATTAATCTTTTTGACATCCCTTTCATAGTAATAATATCAAACAAACAAAGAAACAGAAATTATTAATTGTTCCCGCATTAATTCACTAAATCTCTAGATTATTTTTCATGTCATTTTGATTCATTCAATTGTATTTCTTTCTTTGAAACAAACTTTACTGAACTTTACTGGTTTTAATTAGAAAAGTGAGCTATCTGCATTAGTTATAATCCTTAAAAGTCATTTGTAATTTCCAATTCCACATACGATTACATAGTTTAATGTTTTGTGTCTTTGCGTATCTAATTCTAGTTCTATTGAAAAAGCATTTGGAAAGCAAAAACTGTTTTCAAACTTTAAGGAGAAAAAGCCTATTGAAAGTTAAACAAGCCGGAAATAAATTACTTTTTTATATGTTTTATTTAACTTTTTTTGTTTAAGATATAAATACTAGCAAAATGAATTACTAATCAAAATCTTTACCATACTTTTTAAATACTTTTGAAGATTTTTTTGAAAAACAAAATCATATTTTATGACGAATGAATGGATTACAGTATCTTCAAATTTTTAGACAAAAAATATGAGTATACTTACATTTTAACAGGGATACTGTGTA
This sequence comes from Acrocera orbiculus, assembly GCA_947359355.1. NCBI lineage: Eukaryota > Metazoa > Arthropoda > Insecta > Diptera > Acroceridae > Acrocera > Acrocera orbiculus. The sequence continues at coordinate 28,169,806 of OX375757.1, forward strand.
CTATAAAAAAAGAGTATGTTTTTTTTTTTTTTGGAGGAAGAGTAAAAATGTTCCTTTTTTGAGCTTTCATCGTTTTGATTAATGATGTAATAAATAACCACCTCTAACTCCTAATGACAGCGACAATGATAATGTATTTTACTCGTAAAGCGTATATTTGAGTTAAAATATGCCTTCTTTATAAAACTTAGTTTTTTTTTATAAAGGGTAATATTTGATAAGCTAATACTAGAGGCGCGAATATGAGAGGGGGGGAGGGGGGATTTTTCAGGAGTATCAATGAGTAGTACAATTTTAGCTATATATTGGGCTTGCACAGTGAGACCTTGCTGTTGTCACGACCTTTCTATTTTGATTTTAGACTGATGCTTTTAAAGACACTGTAGCCCAAGGGCTTGACACTATGAGAAACCTTGATATAAGTGAATGCAAAGTGAAGTGATGCAAAAACATGAAGTCGTTCAAAATCATTGTCAATTGTGTGGTCCCCTGTGCCAGCACTTTAGAGCTGATAAGTATAGAACGGATATTTCAGTTTTCTACGAGCCTGTCTAAATAAGTTAGCTTTTGAGGAGAATATGACTATTTGTACGAGTAACTCTGAGACCCTTCTTCTTCTTATAAGAAATATTGTCAAATTATTTAAAAAAGAATTTTAAAATGTTTAGTTTTAAAATAGAGTCATTGCAAAAGTTCATTAATTAAACGATCTCAAAGCTTATTGCTTAAGTACACTTCATCACTGAATCAGAGATATCTTAGGATGCCGCACTTTCAAACCTTACTTTCTTTTTTAGCCTAGGAAGGTAACAGGTAAGAGTAAAATTTGGGTATTAGAAATAAATGAGTCTGAAAACAAAGCAGGCTCTCTGTTGTTTTACCAATATACAGAATATTTGGAATTTTCTTCTTACATGTTACTTCCCTAGCCTAAAAACGAAAGTGGGTTCTGAAAGTAAGGCATCGTGAGGCACATTTCAATTTTGAAAGTGGTCTAAGTCATATATTTCTTGTTTCGAGATATTTAATGATTTGCATTTGAATACTGAATGAATTTCATGTAAATTCATGAAATTTTGAAATTTCAACCACCTTGTAGTGGTTCTTTTTTGACGATATCGTAAAAATTACTTTAAATAAATTTAGTTTAGAATCATGTGGTGTGAAATAACTGAAAAAATCATTTTTTTTTAAATTTTGACTTAGACCACTTTCATAATTATGGGCACAAATATCCCTATCAACGAGTGTATGTTTTGCTTATTTTTTGTTTTTTTTTATGTTTCTTTCTATTGGTGTTGAAAATCTTTCTCGATCAGGTTTACTTTGAAATATAAAAATTAACTTTTTTTGTCTCAACTATAAAAATAAAATCATTAATACAATAATTATACTAAAGTGATCTAAAAAGCAATCTACGAAATACTACGAAATTATCATAAATAATTTTACTTCTTTCGATCAATACACATTCAGCAAAAATTTTGAACACTTGTAAGTCATTAATAATGCAAAAGAAATTGTAGAAATAAATATTATATAAAATTTATAGCCGTGATCTTATTAGACAAATAAATGTCAAATATTCCTTGCTAGATAAATTATTTAAAAATTATTAGTAATTTTGCAGATATTAAATTTAATTTTCTCAATCCACGCAACAACTTAGATATAGATATGATTATAAAATATCAATAATCAATATAAATTTAATATTGACATCAAGAAATAATAAATTTCATAAAATTTCTATTATTTGTTTAGGATCTGAAATCCGAAAGTATATGAAATTTAGAGCTATTAAATTTTTGAAATTCGTTAAAAAGTTCTTTTAAACTGATTAAATTTAATTACCGCACCAAAGATTAGTAAAAAGACTTCACATATGATATTAATAAAAATATAAAATAACCGAGGGTCCAATGGGTAAAAAAATAGCAGAATATTCAATTTAATAATATTTTAGAGCAACTAAAATTAGAAAACGAGTATTTCTCTAGGAACTATATTGAATTAGGCAGAAATATCAATCAAAAATAAATACCTATTATTTTTGACCTATTTCCAGGGCCCGTTACCAATTGGTGCCAAGAGTTTTTTAGTAATAAACATACTCTTTTTTTTTTAAACTTTGTGTATAGTTTTTCAAAACTGTTATTTTGAAAAAATAATATTTACAAAATTAATTTATTTACTATCAAAATAAACATACAGAGCAAATATTAAAATAAAATTCTTTAACAGCTTTCTAACAGCTTTCTAACAGCTTTGATGTAATTACATTCTATGAAAATGAATAAATAATATCATTAAGATGATTATATTTCTATCATTAAAAATATTTTTAACCTCCAAATTTGAAAGCAAATTGAATTTACCAGTACACTGAACTCAAACACCGTAACCTACATTCGTGTGACCTATTTTTCGATTCTCTTCAACTTTTACACTCGGTAAAATTTGATATGGGGTATATAAAAATTATATTTTGCTGCTGCTTGCATTATTCAAATTTCTTTTTCTTTTGTTTTTTTTGTTTTTTTTTTTGATATTTTATAACCGAAATTTAATTATAATTTACATAATTATAATATTTAACTTACACAAAGAATATTGTTATTGTCTGCTAATAGATTTCTGTATCATTGCTACATTAACAATCATCATAACTTCTCCAAAAAACTTAAATTATTTGTATCTCATGACATTATCTTTTCTTCTATCTTTAACGAAAAGAAAGTTCCCATATATTAACAGCACTATAAGACACTGCTACTAATTAATAGCTTAACTTGTGATTTATAAAAAATGTCAATATTGAAGTTTTAATATTATTGTTACACAATTTCAAAATTTAAAGAATTTTTTTAAAAAATTTCATTAAATCACTGTACATAACGTGTTTTTCAAATGATGGTACATTCTCTGACATTGGACAAAAAATAAATGACAATTTATTAAAATCTACTACAGCTGAAAAAATCAATAATTTACAATATCATGCAAACACGAGGCCTTGTGCAATACCATCCATTCACAATAATCTCTATTATAAACTTGGATTATTTGATTATAGCGCAAACTACAAATCGAAAAAATGCATTTGTCAGCTTGAACACAGTATAGTCACTTGAACACGAACCACTTACGATTTCGAAAGATGAAAGTGCTCTTATTCAAAAACTATATGTTGAAAAAATTAATTTTACCGCACATCGTTAATATCACATCACACATGTATATGTTTAAATATTTATAATAATTTTTTGACATTATTTTTGTCTTATAATATTTCCAAAAGAGGAAAACGAATGACCTACAATTTATTTGCTGAGACAATAGAAGTACACTATAGGCTCAAGAGTTTTTAAAAGTATATTAGACAACTGACATATATTCTACATATGTATATCATGAAAATATCAACTTATTTCATTCTCTTTCGTCCTTTTATTAAACAGCCACCCCCGGCCAGCATTTAAAGGAAAAACAATTCATTCACATCCTTATAGGGTTTATTTTTCTCCCTCAGACAATTAGGACATTGTTTTCAACTTTGTAGAGATTTTTCTTATTCTCACCACAGCTCAATAAGCTTTCACTTGTTAAAATTTGTTTATTACTTTTATATAAAATTCATTTAAAGTAAAACAGGAATAGGTTTATTTAATTTTTTATAAATTTTAAAAATGAAAAGCATCACAAACCATTTTAGCGAGAAAATATTTACTTGGATGGGAAGATGTAGACAGGACGCCATATTAGATGAAATAAATTGTGAGAATTACAAGGAAATGTTTGAAAGGGGTAATTTTTTAAATTGTAATTATACCACGAAAGACTAGGCTTTATGTATCCGAATGTCATATATACTAAATATTTTTGTGTATGCGCATTAGTAAGTTTTTCTTTTACAATAAAATGGATAATAAAAGCTTTTATAGAGCAATTTAGCCTTTGAAATTAAAAAAAGAATTCACATTAGATGCACTCTTAATATACAATTTAAAAACTTCCGTTTATACATATTTTCATTTTTTTCGTTTAAAACATTTTAATTCATTTGAATAATTTAATTTAATATTTTTATGCATCCCATTAAAATTAATTGCGCTTATTTTAAAATTCTATTTTTGATCATAGAGTAAAAAGGAAAATAACAGGATTTTTGTTCCCATAATATATTTTTAAAGAAATTAAAATTTCTAAATTGCTTAAAGGAAAGTTATGAATAAACGGTCAAGTTTCGCGAATAAGCTTTTTAGTCCACAATAGATGTTGGGATCCTGTCAATTGCTTAATTTGAAAAGTTGGCACAGACTTAAGCTTTTTTTTATTTTTGGACACTGTTGGACACCCATTTTAAAATTTCTTTTTATTATTTTACCAATATATCTAAAGTTATTTTTATTTTAAACATTTAAGTTTTAGGCTGTATTTTTAGTTTCTTAATTAAATTCAAAGCTTCCATGTTTCTTTTTGTTTCCATGTTTCGTTAAGGACGGTGTAGTTTTTTCTATATTGCTACATCTAGCGCATGGATGTCAAACTGGCGGCCCGCGGGTCGCATGCGGCCCACAATCTGTGTTTCTATGGCCCGCCAATATGCTTAGCCTAATGTTCCTGCCCAAGAAAAATCAATTTTGGGACTTGAAAACAGAAATATGTCAGTTTTTAATAACTAAAAATCAAGATACAAATTTTTTTTTAGTCCAACGTGGTTGGAAGATTTATTTTTCTTGGTTGATATCACAAAACACTTTTTAGATTAAAAATAATCAAAATATTAAGTTTTATTTTTGAAATAAACTCAATTTCTATTCATTTTAGGTTTTCTTCTGCAGCGCGCCTTGACGTAAATCTTTTAGTTTCGGCTCATATTAGCCTTTCAGTTTGACGCCCATGACTAGCGGTAGTAAAAATCATACATTGTTTTATCTGGTGGCGTCTTGCACAAAATTTTGTTAAGCAAAAAATTAAAAGTTGATTTTAATAAAAAATTTATTTTTAACCACATAAAGTTTTTTTTGATTTCCAAAACTATAGCTAAGTGTTACATGCTGTCCTCAATGTGTTCAGTAATTGGTGTCAGCAGTTAATTTTGAAATTTTGTTTTTATTGTAAAAAGAGTGTTAATCCCAGCTGCTATATTTGAAGGTACCTCATGAGGGAGCCTAATTTTGGTTTTTAGGCTAGCGAGATACCAGGTAAGGGGAAAATTCCGAATTTTCGAAGTTAATTTTGATACAAAAAATATGGTTAACTCACGGGTGGTTTTACTAATACACAGTAGATTTTTTTAGCTCGTGGAAGCAATCATTTACTAATCATCTCTGCGTATAAAACATCCAGTAAGGGCCTCCTCACATTTGTAACAGAGTGACACAGTGTGGACAATGCCGCATGATATGGATAAAGAGGTTATACGAATTTTTAATCTGTCACTTTAAAGAATATGTCGGTTTCAGAATTAATAAATAATTATTTATCGAAAATAAATTGCTGTAGTATATGCTGCGTTAGATATTTAAAATCCTGCGGACAAAGCTATGAAGACACTAAGCGAAAAATTCTAGTAACTAAAAAATATATGCAAAATTAATACTAACAATTTTTTTTACAAAGGAAATTTGGGAAGAAACTATGCTTGGTTTTCGAAATGAGAAAAGGGAAAAGAATGATGCATTATGTGTTGCCTGCCTTGGATTATTTTTTTCTCCTCTAATAGACGAAATTGTTGAAAGAATCGATTATATATCAGGTCAAAAAAATTATGAGAGCCCCGAATTTTCTGTAACATTAAACTTCCCTCTTATTTTACAAATAAGGCAAATGTCCATATGGTTTGCGCTAATTAAAGAATTTGGTAGTAAAATAAGTATGGAACAACAGCCAGATTTTTCAATTAAAGAAGCTCTAAGAATAATACTTTTACCAATAATAAAACCACGTTTGAAAAAGAATCCAGGATCAAATGGTATCAGTTTCAATTTAGAATTCGATCATCTAGAAAATGCAACTAGTATAAATCAAATACATAATAACCAAACGCACGGAAAAAGAAAAATTGAAATTACCAAAAATAGTTTTGAAAAATATTACAATCCGAAAATTCTTGACATAAATATAGTAGAAAAATATTTACAAATTCCACCTGACATTGTAAAAACCCAGATTTATTTGAAAGATACTGCAATATATGGACCCACAATATATGTTGCTGGTCGCTATAGAAAACTTTCCAGGAAACTTTCCCACTCACCTTGGATCCTTGAAGGTAAAAGAGTTTTAGAAGATAGTATTCAAGAATTAATTATTGAGAAGGTAGCACCACAATTCGGGTAAGCGCTAAAAATATTATTGGTTCAAGAAATATTTCAAACCCTTTCTAGAGTGCCAGAAAGTTCAATTGTATTTTCATCAAGTGGAAGAGAAGATATTGATGTTCGATGCCTGGGAAAAGGGAGACCTTTCGCTTTAGAAATTCCAGATTCAAAAAGAATATCATTATCAACATCATTAGCAAAAAAAATTGAAGAGGAAATAGAAAAATCCGAGAAGGTTTCTGTAATCCATTTACAAATTGTACTGAAAAATGATCTGATACATCTAAGAACTGGTGAAGAACATAAAACCAAATGTTATCGTGCACTGTGTATTTTAGATGAAATTCCAACTTATCAAACCTTACTTAAACTTAATGAAATCGGATGTTTAAAAATTAAACAAAAAACTCCAATACGCGTCTTACATCGACGCTCGTTAAAAACAAGAGAACGAACGATTTTTAGTATAAAAGGGAAAGTATGTAAAACTCATGCCAAAGTTATTGTATTGGATATAGAAACACAAGCTGGAACATATGTTAAGGAATTAATTCATGGAGAATTTGGTCGTACATCCCCAAGCATAGCTAGTATAATAGGACAAAATGTCGACATTATGGCTTTAGATGTTATGAAAATTAATTTAGATTGGCCAACAGAAGAAAATAATAGAATTGATGCTGATTAACTTTATAACCTTTTAAATCAAGTAAAATTTGCTATAAGCTAAGTCATAATACCTATTAAAACTATCTAATTTTTAATAATTATTTTGATTTCACCGTGAAACATTGTGAACACCAAAATGATTAATTTCATTTTCTAACTTCACAATTTATCAAGTCCAATAAAGTAACTTAATCAGGGCATCCTTAGATTCTGTAGTAAAGTAGAATCCTCCTTTAACAACATAAATATAATTTTGTATTTGGATTTGTAAATTTTGTTAAAAAACATACTGCAAAGGAAATTAACTGAACCACAATTTAACAAATTTTTCTCAAGCATGCTAACTCCAAGCATAGTTTACTAATTATCTCAATAAAAAAAACAATTGTTCCATTAAAAATTATTTTTGCCAGACCTTTTCCCATTTATATAAGGTAGACCGACACTTGTCGCCAACTTCCAAAGTACCTCGCTGATAGATGTAACTTTTATACTTCTTCCGTAAAAGCTTAATAGTTTAAGTTTAAATTATATATAATTTCTACAGAAAAAAATAATAGATAACTGAAGATCCTATCCTATTTTTGATTAAAAAATTGGATAAGGAACTGCAATTTATAAAAAAAAGACTGATTTTTATTTCAATTATTATTCAAACTTTATTTATGTTTGAAAACTGTTTTGGTTATGTTATAAGCCCCAACCATCGCTTACAACTGTGATAGCCAACCTCTAATAATTATGCCATCTCCTGAATTTAGTTTTAAATCATATAATTTTTTATTTATTTAAAGAAAGAGCAATTTTCCAAATTTAAAAAGAAATTAATACAAGTTTGGAAGCTGGAGAGAAACAGTTTTCAAAATATTTAAGCAGAAAAAAATTTAGTGCATTCTACTTTCTATTTCTAACTGATCAGATTTTTTGAAATTGTTAAAAGTTCAATTAGTTGTTATGATATTGTTTTCCAAGAAGTGGAATACAAAAATCACTCTTTTTTCCATCATTAATTTGTTGCGTAAGTTTCTCTTTGTACCTAAAGAACTTTTCAGCATTTTTAGAAATAAAAATTGATAAACTTTAAAGTAAGGTGTCGCTTATACAAAACCGACTGTCGATTTTAATAAAGTCAGCCTCAATGCCAAGCAAAAAACCACTTTGTTATACTACAACATTTTTCATTTAATCACCTTGGAAATTTTAAATAATTTCAACATATGATTCCATTAAAAGGTGAAAACATTGAACCCTCCCATTTATTTACGGTTTGCAAATAGATAACGATTTTATTTAATATGCATCTGGACGAGGGGGTGGAGCAAAATGATCATTTCTTTCTCCCTTAGAATATTGTTTATGTCGCTCCATTCTCATTGCCTGTGTTGAAAAAATAATATTAAATTTATATCAATAAAACAAAGGTTTGTTATTTTTTACAAAGAAACGATTAAACTGCTTCTCTTTCCCAGCACACTCTCTAAAATCTGCAATAATATCAGCACATTTTGTTTTTCCACGTATTGTACCATATGCCTCTAAACACTCCATGACTTCTAGTTCCATAGCTGCACATTCACTACCATTTTGATGATTTGCCAAACATCCAGTCAAATCCGTAAAAGGACTTTTGAGAAACGGTGCGAGAGACATCTGGAAAAAAAAAAACAATTTGAATAAATAAAAAAAACTATAAGAATGTTGTATAGATTATATATCTATAACTACTGCGAAATCTTAATAAAAAAATCATCCAAAATTTGGAGATCTTAATTCTATGAACATTAACTCAAAATAAAATTTTGTCCATTGTGATATTTTCCTTGCCTGATTTTAAATATTCTTTAGAATCATTTCATTTAACTGAATCAGAACCACTTGCCCCATTCCTATTTTATTTCAATTGCAGTCTAAGTTTTTTTTATTTAGAGTAAAAATTTAATGTAACCTGTATGAAAAATAAACCAACCTAGCTTTAGCACATAACAAGTAGTTCTAGTAATTAAAAAACTAAAATGGGATATCGATTATGGAATATGGACAATTCTATCTCAATTGACGGAAAACTATGAAAAACTTTTATAATTATTAAAAATTTATAAAAATAAATTATAAGATATTTTTCTTTTACCTATATAAACAACTACAGGTGACAAGAATATTTATTAATATAAAAGATTGGATTAAACCTTTTGCTTGTCTTATTTTATTACTTGACTTTTTTTCAACACTAGGCTACTAAGTTTGAGTTACATACCTAGTGACGTAACAAACATCAGAATAAATTAAGCGTTTTCCAAAATTTTATTAATTATATTAGTAAATTTATGAAAAAAATAATAATATATAAATACCTTTATTAAATACACTTATTTTCCTTTAAGCTTTAAAAAAACTAGGAATATTCCAGCCTACGCTGCCTATGCTTCCTTTGCTCATCTAAGTAGGTCAGTTCATAAATACAAATATATAGCCATCAGTTCAATAGATATATATTATCTTAAAAATTTAGTCTGTTGTAACTCTACAACAGTCAGACATTTTATTTATTTAATTAATAATTTTTAATAAATGGACAAGAAATAATTGCATAAAACAAATTGTTCTAGCTCTCAGCCAAATATTGCATTTGTTTGTGCTTCCTTCAGTGGAGAACCAAATTTTGATGTGTTCATTCATCCTTGTTGATATCATCTTAAAATCATCCCTTTAAAAGAAGAAATTAAAATGTGTGAAAAATTAGTAGTTTTGGCATCATATATTTTCTAAGCATTTCCATTAAATACAAATTCGTTTGAAATTGAAACTGAATATATTTTATTTCATCATTTGTACTCGTGAGGAGAATGTAAAATTAGCAAAAAATTTTTAATAGAGCATGCAAAAATAGCCAGCATAGCTAAATTTTCACACTAAGAGCAACCAGTACTGTGAATGTTTCGGGTATCCTAAAAATAACTTCATTGATATTTTACCCAAGAAAGTAACTATTATACCAGTAACTATTCTATTGATTCTTATTTATTGTACTGAATCATTATGGATTAATAACTTCAATTTTTCAAGCTCAAGATTAATTTCTAAAGCGGGGTATTCACTATAAATGTGAATCAATCAGGGTACTCACATTGAGGCCGGTATCATTCAATTTCAGGGTAAGCGGAGGTGAAATGTAAGACGGAGTCTTGCAAATTTCAAAAAAAATGTTACCCCTTCCTGAGGCAGAAATATTTCTGCCTCATGCTTGGCATCTTAGTAATACTTACTTACTTTATATTTCTTTCTGTAATATTTTACCAACGAATATTCACATATTTAAGTGGAGTGAGAATTGTAAGGGAACATTTTCGATTTGATACTGGCCTCAATGTGAATACCCCAATGATTCGAATCTCTCATCCCATATAAATAAATACATGGAAACCACGAATTGAGAGAAGATATCGAACATGTTGGATATTTTCTCTCTTATTCGTGCTTTCCATATACTTTAAATGGGAACTAAGAGCCGAATCCTTTTAATTCACTTTTATAGTGAATACACCGCTTAAAGTGCATATCATGATTGTCTTTTACTCACCGTCAGAAATGTTCTATTTAAAAATTCAATGTTGATGAAATTGGAAATTGAAATCAAAAAGTGCATTTGCGTGTGCGTACCCTTAGCTCAAACTTTTTATGACTATCGCCTTAAAAACAAAATTATAAACTTCAGCAGTCATTTCTGTAAAGAAGAAGACTTGTATTACAAGTCAAATTTTAAAGTTTAATTTTCATCAAATTTATTTTTTATAATTAAGAATGGAAACGATCTTAGGAATCAAAGGTGAGGATTTTGTTATGGTTGCTGCTGATGCTACACGTGGACATTCGATCATTGTAATGAAAGATGGTAATTTTAGTTCTCTAAAAAGCGGCATGTCATTTAAATATTTAATTTAGATGAAAGCAAAATATTTAAAATTGCTGACAACTTAGTAATAGCAGCCATTGGAGAATCTGGTGATACAGTTCAATTTGTTGAATATATTTCGAAGAACATAGCGCTATATAAAATGCGAAATGGATATGATTTAAGTCCACAATCAGCTGCACATTTTACAAGAAAGAATTTGGCCGAATATCTACGCTCTAGAACACCGTATAACGTTAACTTATTTGTAGCTGGGTATTTATACAATAAGGAAACATTTTTAACACTAAAAAATTTAACATTATAGTTATGATACAAATGATGGCACAGAATTGCATTACATCGATTACTTAGCTAATGCTAAGTCGCTGAATTATGCAGGACAAGGCTATGGTGGTATGTTCTCTGCTAGTATTATGGACAGATATTATCGTCCAGATATAACAGAGGAAGAGGCTTATGACATTTTAAAAAAATGTATTGTGGAAATTCAGAAGCGACTCCTTGTTAATCTTCCTAATTTCAAAGTTACTGTGGTGGGAAAAGATGGTGTCAAATATCTTGAAGACATTACTTCATCTAAATTAATCGATTATAATGCTTAATAAAATTAAATCTTTTATTGATAATTTTTAATATTAAAATGTCTTTAACTCAAAACACTTTCCTATTTTGTAAGAAGTCAAAAAAACTGAATTAGGAGTCTGAAGCATAAAGCTGTAGCCTACAATCTAACTTGCACTTACTCTGAAATTACTAGGAAAATTAGGAGTCTGAAGGATAAAGCTGTAGCCTTAGTACAATCTAACTTGCACTTACTCTGAAATTTGCAAGCTTGGTTACAATTTTATAATTGTTTTACTCGTTATTTCCATTCGAGTATTAATAATGTATTTTTAAATCTTCTACTTTTTTTATCAAAGAATATACTTAAGTATTCTGAAAAAATTTTGCCATATTCTTTAGGCTGGTCGGAAATACAGAAATTTATTCACAATTCTTGATTTCTTACTAAATTTTATAATTAAAGAAAATTTATCTATCATGTTAAGGAAATCCAGAATAATTCAATTTTTAACAATTTTCATAAGTTATACATTTATTTTTATGAATTTAAGAGTTTTCAAATATGAATTCAATTTCAAATTTTAATCAGGGATAAATATTCAATACTGGCTTCAGTTTCGCCTTGAGAAATCCTCAAATAAACTTAAAAGTATAAATGGCTGTTGGGAAACATCCATAATATTTTATTGTTGATATAAGACAAATTTGATTTTAACAATAAAGCAATTATAATTACAAAAAAATATTTGATTAATTCAAAAGTCTTATAAAATTAGAAGAAATATCTTAAAGAAATAAGAAAAACAAGTAATATAAAAAGAAATTTTTTAAAGTATATTCCTACTTGAGATTGTTTTTTCTTTTTTCTGAATTCAGAATTCGTAATTCTTTGCATTAAGTTTTCTGAATTTTTTCTCTCAAATAAAATTAAAATTAGTTTATTAAATATAATTATTGAATTAATATTTGAACTAACTGTATTAACATCAATTGTCATGCACTCCCAACACAACAAAATTTATTTGAACTTGATTGGATAAATAGAAAAGGTTTTAATTAACGATGGAAAGTTCCAAAAAGATATTGGACATTATGAGCTAACGGTAAGAATAATATTTGAACTAACTGCATTAACATCAATTGTCATCCACTCCCAACACAACAAAATTTATTTGAACTTGATTGGATAAATAGAAAAGGGTTTAATTAACGATGGAAAGTTCCAAAAAGATATTGGACATTATGAGCTAACGGTAAGAATAATATTTGAACTGACTGCATTAACATCAATTGTCATCCACTCCCAACACAACAAAATTTATTTGAACTTGATTGGAAGAATGGAAAAGATTTTATTAACAATTTAAGATTTTTACATACTTTTTGCAAGCTAATAGTAGGAATATAAAAAGAAATTCCAAAATGACGTAGCTCTAGTCCTTCATAGAGCTCTCGTTTGGTAGACCCAATAATTATTATTGACATATCCGTAAATGTCATACAAGCGTTGACATTGTTACGTTTGTTACTTTTAAGACTCATTAAATAAATATAAATATATTTTTTTTATAAAGAAAATAAAACAAACGTTGAATGAGTTGTAGAAATCTCAAAATCTTTTAATTTAATTTGGAATAATAATAAATACCATGGCATCATCGGTACATTGTCAATTATGGATGGGAAGTGTAAGTTAAAATAAAATTTATAATTTCATTTCGCAATAGAACTTGTATTTCAGTTAGAGACATATATGACAGAAAACTTCATTATAGCAGCGTTTCGAAAAATGGGAGAAGAACCTCAAACAGTACGCCTTATGCGTAATAAGTATACCGGTGAACCAGCGGGATATTGCTTTGTTAACTTTACAACTGATGATCAAGCAATAGATGCTATGCACAAACTTAATGGAAAGCCTATTCCTGGCACAAATCCAATCGTACGATTTCGTCTTAACAGCGCAAGTAACTCTTATAAACTACCAGGGAATGAAAGAGAATTTAGCGTTTGGGTAGGCGATCTTAGTTCAGACGTTGATGATTATTCACTTTACAAAATCTTTTCATCAAAATATACATCAATAAAAACAGCTAAAGTTATCCTTGATAGTTCAGGTTTTTCTAAAGGTTATGGATTTGTACGTTTTGGAATCGAAGATGAACAAAAAGCTGCACTATATGAAATGAATGGATACATGGGATTAGGTAGTAAACCATTAAAAATTTGCAATGCAGTACCAAAACCAAAAACGGCAACAACTACAGAAACAACAAGTACAATAACAACAAGTACATTTATGAATAGCTATGGAACAACAACAAATACAACAGATTATTCACAATATTATGACCCTTCAACATATTGGCAAGGATATAATCCTTGGCAAAGTTATTATGATTCAAATACATCTACGGATCCAACAACATTTTATGCACAATCCGCTGCTACGACACAACAAAATAATATCCAAACAGTTGCACAACAAGCAGAAGCTTGGTCTGCACAGCATAATTTGGAGCAACAACAACAACAACGGCAACAAGATGAAGATTTAATTCTGGTAGAGCATAAAACTAAAATCGATGTAGAAAACTTGAATAGAGAATTAGTTGAACGTGACAGAAATTTATGGGATGCATTAGAAAGTTCTAAATGGCTTCCGATAGAACAACTTGAAGTGTTTTAATGATATTTGTAATTTTTAAATAAAAAATCGTATGGTATATTTGTGTTATGTATTATCACCTTTCATGTAAATTTCCTTATTCCATTACTAGCCTTGTATATGGATTAGAATTTTGTGCCTGGCCATCTAGGGGGTTTTTCAGTTTTCTTATCCAGCCGCTTAAGTTCAAAAATATTTCTTCATTTCAAATGTGATCCAAAGGGGGTATTCACATTGAGGCTTGTAACATTTCGGAAATGTTCCCCTACAATTCTCAGTCCACTAAAATATGTGAATATGTGTTGGAAAATATTACAGATAACATGTGTATATAAATGTGATTAGTAAGATACCAAGCATGAGGCAGAAATATTTCTGCCTCAGGAAGGGGTAAAAGCTTTTTCGAAATTTGCGAAACTCCGTCTTACCTTTCACCTCCGCTTACCAAGAAATTAAATGTTACCGGACTCAATGTGAATACCCTGAAAAATATTAATTTTTGTTATATATGTAGTAAGGCTAGGGGTTATATTACTGCCATCACGTTAGGCCTTTAAACCAGTCAACGGATAAAAAGAAAACAAACCCCTTATATTACAACCAAATTCATCAAGAATGAGAAAAATGTTCTAAGCCGATGCACAAATATGTCTAGTTTTGAAATTATCCACATTGAATAGAGAAAAACAAAAAATGCAATCTTCTGACGTCATATTTTGTCGAGGTTATAGTTATCACGTTATTCCTGTGACTCACTAGCGCTAAGCGGCACAAAATTTAGTGCAAGTCGCCTCCACACGCTAAGCGCTAGTGAATCCCAGGCATTAAATAACAATTCACCTTGTTGTTAGGTTAATTATGTCGCTTCATGTATTTACCAAAACAGCAAATTAATATGTGTACAATATTGAGAGAAGGGAACTCTCCATTAGGAGATCTTTGCTTAAAGTAGACTTGATTATTTTTTAATTTATATAAATCGCTAAAATGTTCTCCTATTACTATTCTAAAAATATAATTTTCTAATAATAATTGTTTTCTTCCTTGTACATTTACTCTGCATTTCAAAAATTAAATAAAAAACTTAGTGAGTCAAAGTTGATCGTAATTTTATGTCAGGCGCTACCAAAAATGAAATTTTCAAAATTTGATTAAAAAAAAGACATCCATCTTGTAGGATTATTAACATTTAATATTAAGAAATTTTTAAATAATTTGTAAAAATTTTTTCCAAATTTCAATGGAAAAGCACTAGAATAACAATAAACTTTATTGATAGAATGTAGAGTAGGGAAAGAAATGAAATATTTTACATGTACAAAATAGCCAGCCATCTAAGTCTTATTTTGATTTTTTTGCTTCTTTCTTTTTTTCCTTTTCATCCTTTTCTTTTTTCTTGTCTTCAGGATGATCTTCATATCTAAAAACAATTTTTAAATAAGTATAAATAAGAATAAGTATTTATATATAAAAAAATAAGATCTATAGCTAAACATATTTCAATACTTACGCGAAAAGTTTTTTAATATCTCCTTTTAATAAAGCCAATAGAAGCGGTGTTGCAATACATGCTGGAACTAAATATAAAAGGGCTGGTTGTGCATGATTAAACTTATGCATTACAAATATTGTAGCTACTAATCCTAAAAAGTAGGCAATAAATGTTGCATAAAAATATGTTTTACTTTTTCTTTTTAAGCTATGATCAAATCGAAGTAAAAGGGCAATAAATATTCCAGGAATAACTATATCACCCAGTCCAAGCATAGCAAAATTTGATGCATTAAATCCATTTGTTAAAAAATCTTGCGGAAATACTAATTTAATTGGAGCTTCAAAACTTTTTGCAACTGTTACCATTACATTTGTTCCAAATACCCAAAATATATCATAAAGAAAGAGTCCTCCAAGTAATATACATCCAGTTACAATTTTATTTAAATGTAATAATTCAACACCATTTACAGCAAATGCCAAACCGAAAAGATTATTTGCTATCCAATGCTTTTTAAGTAAATACCAAACTCCAATTAAGATTGAAATTAATATACACATCACATCATGTGTTGAAAATTTATAATTTATGATATTTTCTTTTTTACTACCTTCTCCAGAAGTAAATAATATATGAAATGGTATTTTTGGAATCGCTGTCGGTATAAGCGATCCTATCACAGGACTTAAAAGGTGAGATAGTGCCATTATTCCCAAAAGGAAAAAATATCCAGTCAAAAGTAAATTGATATATTCCTTTGAAAAAACTTTGAACACTATAAATAGCCCAAAAAGAGCGCAGGAAGCAATAAATGGAAATATCATAGCATCTTTGGATGTCATTGTATCTGCTTTTTCTCCTGATTGCTAGAAAAAAGAAATGAAAAATATATTTTTTAAAATAAATTGTTTAAAGTGATTTTTATAATAACACTTCCCCACATAGATCTCGCTTTTAAGCTTTAAAAATTATTTAAAATTTTTTCAACACAAAAATACATTAAAGATTTATATTAATTTGCTGAAGTGATTATTGTTTAATTTTTTAAAATATATTCTTTATAAGATAAATGTGTTTTGAGGAAAGCGCTCGAGACTATTTTATTTTTGAGTTAAGTTATTACAGACAATTACTGTGCAAATCATTTACCCATAGAAGACTAATCGTTGTTTAAATTAAATTTTTTATTAATAAAACTTATTTTTCTTTTAATCACTGTTAAATGCTTAAACAAACTTAAATTTAGAATCATTTCAAGATGATATTTTTATTCATCTAAAACAGCATATCAAGTAAATACCTTTCAAAAAAATAAACCGCTTGGAGTTAGGAATTTAGTACTTATAAATAAGATTAAAAAAATAAGACAAACGCTTATGATTACCTTTTTTAACTTATGGTGTTTCACCGAACGAATAGAGCCAAAAAATATAGGAAGCATGGCCATTATAATCAGACTGGTATATGCAATGGCCATCCCTTCTGGTGTAGAAGGTTTCCTTGTAGCATTCGTAAATACATTGGTAACATTTTCTGCTGTTTGTACTGTAACTACTTCTTCAGCCATTGACTTTTTGTGGTTTAAATAATTATTCCCTTTAAAAACCACTCTTAAGTACTATTAAACTTGCTAACTGTGCAAAAGTGACACGTACGACTTTTAATGATAGCTGTCAAATTCCAAATACTTCTTTTTCTTTTTCTTGTATTTAAATAAATTTATCTTTTTATCTCTCTCTATTCGCTATACAAAATGTATTAAAAATAATATACGCCACGCGCGTATTAAATCAAAAAAATTTATTTTAAATTTAATAAAACGCAGCGGGACTATATGAACCACTACTAAGCTGAAAGCCTTCTATAATGGCCACCTCATACCTTTCCAACATTAACGTAAACGTAAACAAATTTTCTTATCGCCTGCGCACCTAGTCCTCATTTTTCAGATTTTGGCTGATTCTATTTTTAAAATCAGTTGGTTTCAAAAAGTTTCATTTTTCATTTCATACAAATAGAATCAAAATTAGAATCAGAATGTCGGAAAATTGAACCATTAGAAGTTTTTTGACCAATTTGAAGAAATGATACAAGTCGACAAGTTTAATTGCTTCAAATCCCTAAAACTTTAATAGAAAAAGAGGGAAATTGAAAAAAAAGTACAAAAAATTAAAATTTTAATTATCAGATCATAGGGGAGTGACACACGAGTTTGTCGTCATGACATGCACAGCCTTTCGAAATAACGGGCGAGACGTCTGTATAGCTTATCGAAAAGCTGTGCATGTCATGACGACCGACTCGTGTATCACTCCCCTATGATCTGATAATTAAAATTACTGGACAGCGCGGTTATATTGCGATTTTATAGCAGTTCTGAAGCGCTGCCAATAACGTTAATCTATACACCAAGTTACTTATATACATTTATTAATCTGAGCTGAAGGCTGGTTTGTTGTATAATCAACCTAAAAAAGAATAGAACTTGTGAGAAACACAGCAGATATAGTGAAAAGATTTCAAAGGACTCTTTCGAATTTTCGAAATATAAAGTGCAGTTTAAAGTGCGCCCAGTGTGCACGCTATAGTAAATTCAATTTCAGCTTAAACACCTGAAGCTTAACTTTTTAAACGTATATTTTCTGTCACGAAGTGAGTAATTTCTATAATCAAGCTACTCCCAAAGTTAATTATACTAAATAAAAGTTATTGCATGTAAGATAAATGTAACAAATGATTTATTGTTTAAAACCGTATAAAAATGGCAAAATATAAAAGTCAAACTAACAGTGGAGTCGATATTGTTGAAATTAAATCAAAATTCGATGCCGAATTTCGACGTTGGGCATTAAAAAAAAAGGAAACAGCCACTTTTGAAGAATTTTATACAACTGTTGAAAGGCTACATAACTTAGTTAATATGCCATTTTTAATTTTATATGTTGATCCACATGATAATGATTTACTACCGATTAATAATGACTATAATTTTGGAAGAGCGTTAACCACAGCTAAACCTTTACTCAGGATTATTTTACAAAGAAAAGGAGACTGTTTAGAGGAATTTTCAAATTATGGTACCATGAAGCCAAGAAATATTATTAGCAGTATTTTAGGTCAAACACCTGTTAAGCCAAAAGCTCCAACAATATCCATTCCACATGATTTTAGACAAGTTTCAGCTATTATAGATGTAGATATTGTGCCTGAAACGTGTAGAAGAGTACGTCTTTTAAAACATGGAAGTGATAAACCGCTTGGTTTTTATATTAGAGATGGAACATCAGTACGTGTAACTGCCAATGGATTAGAAAAGCAGCCTGGAATATTTATATCTCGTTTAGTTCCCGGTGGATTAGCTGAAAGTACAGGACTTTTAACAGTAAACGATGAAGTTCTTGAGGTAAATGGTATTGAAGTAGCTGGCAAAACATTGGATCAAGTAACAGATATGATGGTGGCAAACAGCTCCAATTTAATTATTACTGTAAAACCAGCTAATCAAAGAACTTTAGCATCACCAAGAAGGGGTTCATTTTCACGTAATAGTCAACTATCTAGCGGATCTCAGCATTCGTCTAATACAAATATGTCTGATGATAATGAACAAGATGATCAAGATGATATTGTTGATTTAACTGAAGCTAATTTTGACGAAACAAATGCAGTTAATGCTTAATTTTTAATAACATTCCGCTTCTCAAGCTGTTATACTAATTCGAAGACAATAAAATACTATATTTTAAAATTTATGCTATTCAAGAGAGTTGTTATTTTATTTAGAATAGGAAAAAAGGTAACCATTCAAAAATAATAATAAACTTTACTTTTACTTGATTATTCATTTATTTAATAAAGGAACACTATTGTTATTTCAAGTCAAATGTTTGAAAATATCTTATATTTATTATACATATTACCAAAGCCTACTATTAACGGGAAGAGGTATAGTTCCTTATGCCGGAACAAACATAACTTAAGGCACATTTACTTAATGTGCATTTGAAAATTTTGTATGTAAAGATACATAAATTACTAATACACATTAGCTAAATGTGTCAGCCTAAATTGCTATTGCTATTGACGCTTATTCATACTCCACAAATTACATGAATTGAAAGATCTCCATTCATCTATATATAACATGCTTAAAAAAATAAGTCTGTAACACTTAAGTGGTTAACTATGTAGATTTATGTAATAGAAGAAATTTTCCAAATTTGTAATTTTTTTATATTTACTAAGTTTGAATTAATATAGTTAACCCATCCGAGACCAATTGCACATCGTGTGTGAAATGCAATTGAATTGCATTTATCAGTCAGTATGGAAGAAGCAGCTGTTAGAACAAGATTTCTTTTAAACAAAAATTATCCTTGAAGTATGAAAAAAATAAATTTTATTTTGATTTCAATTTAACCCCTAAAAAGAGTGACTCAAAGCCAGGACCATCAGGATAGCAGAAAATGAGTAGTGATAGTGAAACTGATGACGGATTCTTGTGATAGTCTCCAAAAATATGTGCTGTCTCGAATGGGTTAATATACCTTTTCGATATAAAAGACGAATATCATTAATCACACAATACATTGTTAAAGTACTATTTGAGTAATACGATCCAATTTCCAATTTGGAAACCAAAGTGTGTTAATGTTTCCCCTAACTCCTGTTTTTAAGAAAGCTTACTGAATTTTTGCGATATATTAAGGTATAATATGTAATTTTTTGTTTATTTTCGCTTACTTCTTTTTACTTAATGTATTAACTAATTACAAAAGTAAAAAATGCTGCAACCTGGGTTATTGTACTTTAAAAAAAAAAACTAAAAAAGATGTAAAGAATAACAGCCAACCAAAAAATTTTTTGGTAAAATTCGGCTGTAAATTTCATTGAATTATCAAGAAAGATATTTGTAATCAATTAGCTTATGTGACCAAAAAAAAAATTTTAGTAATGTTATATACCTTATATTGAGCATAATTTATTAATATTATAATCACTGAACATTTCGAAACTAAGGACTATATTTTAAGCTATTTTAAAGTAAAAAGGTTAAAAATTTTTAAAGCTTGGGAAAGATGATAATTATATTAAAACATTAGTTTGATTTCTTTGTATCATCAGATGAAATTGCCTTTTTAGAACTTAGTTTAACACATTCACTATAAATACTATTTAATCCAAACGCAGCTCGTACATTATCTTCCGAAAAATAGAACTTTTGAATTTTTGATTTAGAGTCGATAAGAGGTCTTCTTTGAATTTCTTTGCCTTCTTTGAAAACAATTATAGTTGGCAGTTGATTACATAAAGAACTATTTGAAACTCTATGTTTTCTACCTGCTTCTGGAAAACGTCCAATATCAATTTTACCAAAACGTAAATTTTCCAAATTGTATTCAGCGGATAAAGATGCAAATATAGGTGCAAAATGAACACATGCAGGATTCCATACAGCAAAGAAACATACAATCCAAACTGTTTGCTTATTGTTATTAATTTCTTCCTCTAAGGCGGTATGAGTTCGAAAATACGTAATATGTTCTGGACCCGAATATGTTGGTTCAGGAAATATTAAGCCGATTATAATACAAATTAAACAAAATACTATTCCAAAACGATAATCTGTATAAAACCATAAAATTAAATTAGCTATTTTTGAATATATAAAAGATGATGTTAAATAATTGATCATTGTGACACTGCCTGTTTTTCGTGACCGTATCATTACTACAATTAATAGAAAAAATAATATCTCTGTTTCACGACCATTTAATTCGCAAATATCATCTGATGTTTTGAAGATGTAATGACATAAAGATGTACGTTTTGCTAATATGTATGAAATACCCAGTAAAATGTTAAGAAAATAGTATGGCTTAGTAAGGAGCTTAACATCTTTTTTAAGACTCATTTTAGCTGGAAATAAAAATATTTAAAAAAAATTCAAAGATATATTATAGCCATACCAATTTTAAGTATAATTTCTTGTTTTGACAGTTGTCTTTCTACAGCACTCAAACTTTTTCTTGTGTCAAATTAATAAAAACCAGAGACTATATACATATTTAAAAAGTTTCTTAATTATATATCGATACAACCTTAAAATAAATTGTTTTTAAATAAGTCTACAACTAATATCTAAATCTAAATGAACAATGAGAGATTTTTTGCTTGATGTAGTTTTCATTCTTTAATTTTGTACTTTATTATCCCTTCTATGTTTTATTATTCTATAATTTTTATGAGACTGCTCTGTTGAATTTATTCAATCAACAATATACTCTATCAACCTAAAATATAGCGGTTTATTTCAAAGTGTTATTAAGATATTTATCAAATTTCCTGCTTTTCAGCTTATGGATAAGAGCATGTGATCGGGCTTAGGTCTTAATTTATAACTCGATCTTAAAAAACTTTTTATTCAATTACAAATTACACCATTACACAAATACTTTATATCAGAGAGGTGAAGCGCAAGCGAAAATTTCAACAATTTCGTTGAATCTTTAAAGCGGCGTATTCACTATTTTTGATTTTGTCTTCACAAAGCGCTACATCATCGATATACTTTATGGTAGAGCCGCTTTAGAAGTTTAAGTTTACAATTTCTTATATTACCAATATATTTGAAAAACATTTGCTTGTGTTACTCAGAAGGCCTGCAAATGTTTTCTTAAGCTTCACTTTTATTTGATACTTGTATTTCGGGCTAAGAACCATTGAGGACGAATTATACCTATCCACTTGGTATAACATATTTCTGAAATCTCATTTCTAAGCTATATTTAATTGTAAGTATGACTAAAGAATAAAAGTTTTATATGGATTTCAGGTAATTAATTTTATTAAGTTAATAGACATGAGTCGGACATTTACCTTAAGGATGTAATGATATTATAATCACAAATTAAAAGTATTGAAATCAGTTAAAATGATACAAAAAATTCCAAAATTTTCTTCTTTAGCAATTGAATAACAGAAATTTTGTATTAATATTCAAAAGGATTGCATTTAGCGTTTTAAAAAAAAAAATCACATTAAAAAAATGTGCTATTATTTTCTGGTAACAAATTGTCAGTGAATCTTGATTATTATAGAAATCTATTTTTAATTCTTTATAACATACATAATATCACAAATAATTTAAGGAGAAAATTTTATATGTACCAATAATATTAATACATAATTTAATCTTTTTTTTCATAAAATCATACTGAATTATTGCAGCCGAAATATATTTTTAGTCTACTTCAAGCTCACCATTTTCTTCACATGAAAGCAAGTGAATAATACCCCTGAAAGTCAAAAATTAGTAAAAAAATTTAAAAAATGACTATAAAATTCTTACCTTAGCATATTCCCTTCATTGCTGCATAAATTGATTGGATGAGGATATAGGGATATTTTTTCTAATAAATTTTCTAGTCCTTGTCTTAATTCCAAAATTAGTTTGGATGTTTGCTTGTT
This sequence comes from Acrocera orbiculus, assembly GCA_947359355.1. Classification (NCBI taxonomy): domain Eukaryota; kingdom Metazoa; phylum Arthropoda; class Insecta; order Diptera; family Acroceridae; genus Acrocera; species Acrocera orbiculus. The sequence continues at coordinate 28,192,911 of OX375757.1, forward strand.
GCAAGGAAATCTTTAATTAACGATAAAAAAAAAACAACAACTTTATAATATACAGGTGAATTATTTACCTATACACATCAGCAACCGAAATATAGTGCTGACCATGTGCAGTACTTCCCGTAGTTATACCATCACCAAATATTAGTAAAGAAAGCGGAGAAACCATTGTTGTATCATATAAATATATGGCACTACTTTTTTGTTTCATGAAATATACAAAAAACCTGAAAATATTGAAGAAATGATAAGATGCAATAATTTTCCGTCCACATGACGACAGCTAAAAAACACTTTTTTTGTCAGTTTATTAGTTGATATTGTCTTGAATTCAATTAGTTCAACGTTTTTCCAACTGTTTTTTTTTTTGTTTTATTTAAAGGATTTGCTTTTTCGTTCATAAAAGGTTTCAGTTTAACAATAAACTCATCATTATATCCTAATTTTTTTCAGATATTATCTTTTTAGGAATGAGTTAATCAGGGTCAGATCTAAAGAAAATATAAAATGGAAATGAAATTTGAAAGACAACTACCAAGAAAAGGAGCCCATCTTTCACAGTCAACAATCAAGTGTTTTCTTAGTTTTGCTTGGATTTAATGAGAATTTTTATGATCACCAAACTACTGACTAAATGTTTAATCTTTTTAAAAGGCGCAAAACTCATGTGTTCCAATTATATCAAAGCATTCATGGTTCTACTTTCTTACACCCAGTTGAAAACATATTCAATATGTTCCATCGAGCTATCATTTGTATTGTATTTGTTTTTTGGATTTGTAATTTCAAATTTTTGAATTCTTGTCTCTAGTAGTTGCTTCATTTGAACATCTAAAACACTCAACATCACTTATTTTTAAATTTAGGTAACTACAGAAAAAAAAGTGTTTTATTTAAAGAAAGAAGTAAGGGAAGTTGTTGGGTTATGGGCACCACTTTGTTTTTTGTCCATAAATTTTGACCAAGAGCATATTATTACTATATATAGATATTAATGGAAAGCTACAGATCTTAGCTAACTAAAAACAAAAAAAAAACCCAATAGCAATAAGTAGAAAAGAGTAATATTTAGTTTCGTGAAGTTGTCACTTTTGACAAATTTTTTTTTGTGTTCTGTTGTAGGTACACCTGGAAAATCTGTTCTTAATAGGAAAATATTGCGAAAAACCACCCTAAATATTGAAAAAATTAAAATTTATTGATTTTAGCTTTTATTTACATTATTCTCCATCAGAATCACAGTACTGGCATGTAAAATAGCTGGCACGCATGCAAGCGCACCTTAAATGAACTGGCCGATCGCAACCATTAAAATTGATAGAGTTGGCAGCGATTAATTTGCGTGGTAGCTTCTTTGGGTAAATTTAGCAGATTTTACCATCGTTGTTGGCTTCGATGTCTTTAAAATTTTCTTTTACTTTTTACAAGTAGCGTTGAAGAGTGGTTCGAGAAATCGTATACGTGGCGGCAGTCGATTTTGTGGGGAGCTCATCCACAATACAACATTTAATTACATTAAGTAGCACATTAAAGTCTATTTCCGAATCTTTATTTGACGGCATGGCTAAAAAAAATTCAAAAAAAGCATAAAAACACCATCAAAGTTGACATTCCACCGTTTACAAAAATGAAAAAGAAAACTAAAAATACGTTTAACTGTTTCTGTTTGAAAATCTATGTAGCAGTGAAACTACAATTGAAAATTACTTTTTAAATAATTTTCAATTAAAAAAAATGGGTGCCCATAACCGAATTTAGCAGTCTTCTTCAAAAATGGTGATAAATTTCCTATTTTCAACATATTGTTTAAAATTAATAATAAATAATAAAGTACACTAAATTTATTCAATAAGAATATATATTACTTTAAAAAATACTTTAAAAAACTTTTATGAAGTTTTTATGAAGTATTACACGAATAACATCTGCCAGAAAAACCTTATCTGCTTTCTATCAAAAGATAAGCAGGGGGTCCACAACCGAACAAATTCCCCTACTATAACATTTTTCAATTCATTTCTCTTTTAAACGATATTTTTTCCCATCAAAAGGAAAAATTTAGTTAACTTGTTTTCTTCAATTGCAGATATCTAAAATTTCTTACTTTAACAATTATCAGTAGATTCTATGCAAAACCTAATGCTACAAGTTCAAATTTATAAATAAATATAACCAGCTTTTATTAAAAGCCTATTAAAAATAGTCTTTTCTATAAATTTAAGTAAATATCAGATAAATTATAGATTTATAATTATTAATAGAAAATATATTACTTACTTAGACTCGAAATGCCTGTCTGCGCAGTTTACTGAGGATTTGTGAATATGAACCTTGCCATCTTCGGGGGTGCAAAAACTCAAAATAGGCTCAACCCGATTTTTTATAGTTTTGACTTTTCTGAAAAATCAAAAAAACTTTTAATATAACTCAACTTTTTAATATTTAATACTACAAAGAAAATTAATTTTGTAAAGCCACAAAGTTAAAGTAACATTAAAAATAATATTTTTAAATTTTCATTTTGTCATAGTTTTAAAAGGCAAACCTTAAGTATGCCATATTTGGATAGAGTCCAGCACATACAATCGCTCGTAAAAGATTTTTATTTAAGGAGTTTATATTGCTGTTATCAGCCAAGGAATCAGAGCTTGTCAAAAACCTAACAAATAAACAAAGAAATCAGTTAAACATTTTAAATAAAATTTTTAATTAGTTAATACTTAGCATCTTGTAGTAGCTCACAAAACTGTATTTTTATCCGTTCTAATTGATTCAAAGTAGAAAGACTAAGAAAATTTTCATAACAAAAGTTTTGTTCATGTCCCCATGTTTTTGCTTCACGAACTTTACAAATTACTTCAGCCATCATAAGATGATCGCTTTTACTATCGAAAGAAAATTTTTTTTTAACCTTATCAACAAGTTTTTCTTGTCCTGCAATTCATTTTTATTATAATTAACGTTTTTTAATTTTACTATATTATATAACTTACCTAAAGGTTTATAAAATGCATCTCTAAACGAAAGACTTGCTGCAACTGATGTTATTGGATCAATGCATTTAAATAAAGCTGCCAATAGAATCATTTTTCCAGCCTGTGGATCAACAGGCATATGTGCTAGATGCAGTCCTAAAGGAGTAATATACTCTTCTACATCCAAAGCATTTATTCTGAAATAGTTTGGTTTTGTGTCATTAAAATCATACCTATTGCAAAACTTTTATTTTACTTAAGAAAATGCGAAGTTAAATAAATCAAAATTCGTTTTTAGTGATTTATAAATTAAAGAGAAAGTGGAAATGTACTTTTTGATAATTTTTATTTAAAAAAGGAAGTTTTAAAAATTAGTTTTATGTAATATCAAGTTTAAACAATACGAAAAGAAAATTTATTTTATCTTCCCATTTATCAAAATGGCAGAAGAAAATTCAAAAATTCGTCACTTTTTAAATATTTAAAATATTACAATAGCACACGACGATATTTATTTTTTTTAGTTAGAAACTATTTACCTTTTTAATAAAGTGATACTATTCTTCAAAACACTATCATTAGGTACGTCCAAAAGTGATGAAAAGAAGTTTTGAACAGAGTGAATATGTAGCATTTTAATACATAATATGACAGAATCGAGTTTAGATCTTAATATCTCTGGCAATTGATATGAATCTAATAGTTTTTCACGGCCTCTAAAAGAAAACCTTTAATATTAATGATTTATATTAATAAAATAAATAAATAACCTTGTATACAAGTTATAACAAACACCCGGTCCTACTCTACCAGCTCGTCCTTTTCGTTGAGCTGAATTAGCCAATGGTGCCCATTTTTCTTCCAACATTTGTAGATTTTTTTCAGAATCGTATTCAGTTTGTTTTATTCGTCCTTTATTTAAAATAAAAGTTTACTTAGCTTATATATATGTATACTTAAATATAATATTTTAAAAATACCTGCGTTTATAACATAAACAACATCCTCAATTGTTATTGATGTCTCTGCAATATTAGTTGCTAAAATAATTTTACGAATACCAGGCTGTGGTATAATAAATATAGATTTTTGATTAACAGTTGGCATCATAGAATGTAATGGATGAATTTGATATTTTGATGATTTAAATTCTTTAGTTTTATTTAATTCATTATAAAGTTTAGAAATAGCATCATAGCCAGGAAGAAATACAAGAATGGCTCCATCAGGTTTATTTAATGACACATAAAGTATTAATTCTACTATAAATTCAATATCTAAATTTTCTGAGTCAAAGTTTTGTATGCTTTCGATAACAAAAGGTGAATATTTATCTTGCACTGATTTAGCATAGGGTTCAATAAAAGCTTTAAATTCTTCTTCTTTTTGTGCAATCTGAAAATTTTAGAGATTAAATACTTTATTGGATTGTATTTTTTTTTATTATACCTGTTTGGTATACCATTGATTTTTTTTACTTTTTTTTTTGTTCAAAAAGATTTTACATTTTATTTCTTCTAAAATATCTTCTAAGTAAAAGACTTCAACTGGATATAATCTGCCACTAATAGTTATACTTGGGCAATTATAGAAATATGTTGAAAATGCGTTCATATTAAAAGTTGCACTCATTAGTATCACTTTGATATTTTTTCTATAGTTAACCACCTTAAAAAATTACATTTTATTGAAATCATTTATTTTTTTAATCATGATAATAATAATAATAGTTAAATTTTCAAAGGTTTTAAAATATCGCTCAATGTCCTGAAGCTGTCACGTTGTTCTTTTGCATATCGTTAATGGTATCGTTTCTTCACCAGCTTTTCCTTTAAGCTTACTAATAACTGCATAAATAAATATTTTAAACACACTAATATGTATTCTTCACGAAAAATATTTTAGAAATAAAACTATATTAAATCAGTATATTATTATTAAATCTAAATAAATTAACACTAACATGTTTCAAAAGTCCTAATATGATATCAGTTTCAACAGTCCTTTCATGAATTTCATCCAATATAATATGACTTATCCCAAATAAAAGAGGATCTAATTGCATTCGTCTTAAAAGAACTCCTGTTGTACAATATATTATTGAACCATAAAAACGGGGTGGAACACTATTTTAATTAAAAGCAAATCGATAAAAATTATTTTTAACTTAATAGGCAATACCATTGTAGCCTTATATGATATCCAACAGAATTTCCTATAGGTTCATTACGTTCCCATGCTACACGTTCTGCTGCTGTTATAGCAGAAATTCTTCTTGGTTGTGTACAAATAATATTGCAATTATAATCTCTTACGGCAATTGCTTGTTCTAAAATAAACTGTGGAACCTAAAAACATAATTTTATATTAATTTCAATAAAACGTAATTAAAATAAACCTGAGTTGTTTTACCGCATCCAGTGTCTCCACTTATTAGTATAGCTTGATTTTGTGAAATCATTTTCAAAATTTCTTCTCTTTTTTCAAATACTGGCAAATTTTGACGAGCTTTTTCTCTTTCCATATATACTGAGTCCATTGCATGTAAATCACACATCTTAAAGAAGTTTTCATCTACAGAAAATGAAATGTTTTGTTTCCTTATTTTTTCCGCATTCAATAGCATAAAATCTTCAAAATTCATTTGTAATGTTAATAAATATTTATTTTTAAATGATGAAAAATCAATGTTAGAATCTTCATATTTTTTTTCTAAAATTGTATTTATCTCGGTTATTATTTTGTCTGGCAAGGTTATTGAAGACCCCTTTAAAAGTAGAAAAATTAAAAATTACAATTAATCAATATTTTAAAACTTACCATGATAATTTCTTTTGTGGGCTCTGTTTCTTTATCTTTGGCTTTCTAGAAAATTAAGAGGTTTATAGGTTAAATAATTCATGTTAATGCATTACCATAAATTTTTCCATTTTTAAACGATTAATTCGACCTATTGTTTTACCAACCGATGAAGGATTAAAATAATTTGTATTGAGTGTTTTATTTAAGGATGTACTATTTAAGGATGTCTGAAAAGTATTGAATGTATTATATTTAATATACATTTTACATAAAAGGCTGTAGACCTCAGGCCATGATCCTTAGGAAAGTGACTAAATGTTTTATCAACTTTATAGGATTTATTGCTATTTATCGATCAATTTTATACAAATGATAAAAGGCGCTAGTGTCCCAAATATAAAAAGAGATTGAAACCTACTTGAAAGGAGTTCCATAAGGACCTTGGCCTGAGCGTAGGCCAATGTAAAAATGTTTCAATGCAGTAATAGTGTTAGTAAAATTTTATCAAAATTTCTCTTATGTGTCCTTATTAAATTCGGGTATTGAATTGATGAAAAATTAATACAAGATATTTTTAAAAATGACCAATTAACGATAGCTTATATGTTTTAGTAACTTTTTATCAATAAAAAAACAACATTTTTAACAATATATACTTACTGAGCTTCCAGCTTTCTCTTTTTTCTTTTGTATACTTAAATTTCTATAAAATATTCCGATTTCACGGCCTTTCAAATGTGCTGGATGGCGAATTTTGTCTTCCATGATAGTAAGTAAGGTAACAAAATCTAAAATTTAATTAAAAGAATAACATTTAATTTTCCTTGGTAGCCAGTTAAGCTCTTTAAGTTTAGCAGAATAAGACTAAAATATTATAGTGAAACAAAAATATTAATAACAACTTAATTAATTTACCTGATTCCGTAATTTTATGTTAGATCCAATTTAAAAAAGTATTGTTAAAATTCTAAAACAACAAAATGAAATTTGACATTTGACAGCTTTCTAAGTTTCATTGTAGCCGATGCAAGTAAATAATAATATATAATAATTTTGCTTAATTTTATCGTTAAATAAAATTAATATGATAAATATTTTTCTGTGATAAATTCCTTTTACTTTTTGCAAAAATTTCAACAAATATAATAATTATTATAGCTTATTAATATAGAATTCCCTACCTTTCAAATTGTTTTAAATTAAAATACTCTATTTGATGAGCATATATTATTCATTGTAAGCCCACACTACAATGGAGTTATGACATTTTTGTTACCGTTCTTTTATTTCTAAACGAAATTTCGCTGTATACATTTTTTGTTAAAAGAAATATAATTTAAATTATAGTTAATTCTATATGAAATCTATTTAGGTAAGTTGCTATATCACCTTTCTACAAATGATTGCTTCAAAGTTAGTGTTGTTTAATACGATATCAACAAGTGTCGGAGTCATCAGTTAGTTGTTTTGTTTTACAATAAATGACGTAAGACTTAATGTGCTAATAATAATAATAAAGCTATTTAAATTTATTTATTTATTTGAAGGATTCGTTATCGATATGTCAAAAATAGAAAAAGCAAAATCTGGCGGATTGCTTGAAAGTTTATTTGGGCGTCCTAAAGCAAAGAGCAAAAACTATGGAATGGGTACAGGACGACCAGTGTCTACAGAAGGAGATGTGGACTTACAAGAACTTGAACTTGAAATCAAGCAGTTGTCAGAGAATGAAGTTGATCAAAAATTTATTGAAATCTTAGAGGACATGAATATACCCAAAGACAAGAGGCAACCTTTAATTTTAAAACCAGTCTCAGAAAAAAGGGATATGATTTATATGCATCTCAAAGGTAAAATCATCTTTATGGTTACTTTATTAATAATATTTTCATGTTTATTTTTATTCAATTTTATTTTGAAAATTTATTTGAAACAGTAACTTAAATATTTTATTAATCTGAACGAATTATTTTTATTTCATATTTATATTTTTCTCCTTTTAATAAATATAAGATTTATGAAAAATCTTATGATTGAAATATATAATAACAGTCTTAAAGACAAGGTCTGAATAGCAAAAATTAAAATACTTTAGTTTTTTTCTTATGTTCATTTTTTCTTCGCCATCCAAACGAAAGACTGATTTCATTTATTATCAAATGATATGTTTACTGTCCCTTTTAAGCTAGAAATGATATTTTGTTAATTTTTAGGCAAAGCATCTCTTGAACATCGTTCTAATTCTCGTTTTGAGAAGCCAATCGATTATATAGAGTATTTACAAAGTGGTGATCACAGTGAACAGAAAATATATCAATGCGTTGAAAGTTTACGTGTTGCTTTAACCAGCAATCCGATTAGTTGGATAAAAGAATTTGGCGAAGAAGGAATCAATGAAATAGTGAATTTACTAAGAAAAAGCAAAAAAGAACGTAGCTATGAAAAAATCGAATACGAGTGTATAAGATGTATGAAGGCTGTTATGAATAATACATGGGGATTAAATTCAATATTAAAGCCAGATCAGCATGCTGCTGTACTATTATTAGCACAAAGTTTAGATCCTAGAAAGCCCCAAACAATGTCTGAAGCAGTTAAATTATTGGCTAGCTTTTGTATAGTTCCTGAAAGAAATGGTTATGAAAAGGTTTTAAGAGCCATTACTACATCCGCATCATCTGAGTATAAAGGAAATCAACGTTTTAAATCAATTGTAGATGGTCTCTTTATTGAAGAAAAGTTTGATTTAAAAAGAGATTTATGTTGCTCTTGTTTGATATTTATTAATACAATTACAAATACGCCAAACGATCTTAATTTTAAACTACACTTGAGGTGTGAAATAATGCGAATGGGACTATACGAACGATTAGATGAACTAAGAGATATCGTAAGAAAAAGTAGCAATGAAAATCTTAAAAAACATTTTAAAATATTTAACGAAACTAGAGAAGATGATTTTGAAGAATTTGTTCAAAGATTTGATAATGTTCGATTAGATTTGGATGATATTAATGATTGTTATGAAGTTTTAAGGAATCTAGTTGTTGAAACATCTTGTGAACCATATTTTTTGTCAATTCTACAACATTTACTGTATATACGAGACGATCATATATACCGTCCTGCTTATTATCAGCTAATTGAAGAATGTATTTCACAAATAGTTTTTCATAAAAATGGCTGTGATCCAAATTTTGAATGTAGAAATTTTAATATAGATACCTCAGTGCTTCTAGATGATTTAGCAGAAAAATCAAAAGTTAAAGAAACTAAGCGAATAGAAGAATATGAAAAGAAAATTGAAGGTCTTGAAATAGCAAAACAGGAAGCAGAAGCAAGAGCTGCACATTTAGAGGAAAAACTTAAGCAAATCGAAGATACGGGTGTTGTCCCATCAGTCTCATCAAAGTTACCAAAAATAACTATACCTGCACCGCCTTCATTGCCAGGATCAGGATTCAGTAATATCCCGCCTGCGCCTCCTTTACCAGGATCAGGATTCAGTAATATCCCGCCTGCGCCTCCTTTACCAGGATCAGGTTCCCTTCCCCCGCCCCCGCCCCCCTTACCAGGACCAAGACCTCCTGGTATGGTACCTGGTATGATTTTTCCCCCACCATTACCAGGATTAGGTGGATTTCCTCCTCCACCATTAATGCCAGGCAATGTAGTGCTTCCGCATGGTCTCAAACCAAAAAAAAAATGGGAAGTTAAAATGCCAATGAAGCGAGCCAATTGGAAAGCAATCATACCTCAAAAAATGTCAGAAAAAGCTTTCTGGGTCAAATGTCATGAGGAAAGATTAGCGTCAGATGATTTTCTTTCTGAGCTATCAATGAAGTTTTCTTCTAAACCAGTCAAAAAAGATAGTAAAGATTCTGTTGATAAATCAAGTACACTCAAAAAACACGTTGTTGATTTACGTGTCTTAGATTCGAAAGCAGCTCAAAATATTTCAATTTTATTAGGTGGTTCGTTAAAGCATCTTTCATATGAACAAATAAAACTTTGCCTTTTACGATGTGATACTAATGTTTTGTCGTGTAATATTATACAGCAACTTATACAGTATCTTCCTCCACCAGATCAACTAAAAAAACTTCAAGAAATGAAAGAAAAGGGGGAAGAATTGCCTGGAGTAGAACAATTTGCTGCTACAATTGGTGAAATAAAACGTCTAGGACCACGTTTGCATAGTTTGAATTTTCAATTGTCAATGCCTGATATGATCCAAGATATTAAACCAGATATTGTGGCTGGAACAGCAGCATGTGATGAAGTTAAAAGTAGCAGAAAATTTGCTAAAATTATAGAACTTATTTTACTTTTGGGTAATTACATGAATTCAGGATCTAAAAATGCACAAGCATTTGGTTTTGAGTTTAGTTTTTTAACAAAATTAACAAATACAAAAGACTATGAAAATAAAAGAACTTTATTACATTATTTAGTTGATATTGTCGAAAGAAAATTTCCTGAAGCTTTATCATTTTATGATGATTTATCACATGTAGATCGAGCATCAAGGGTTAGCTTGGAAAATATTCAAAAAACCATGCGTCAAATGAAAAATTCTGTTAAAAATTTAGAATCAGATCTTAATAACAATAAAATTCCACAATGTAGTGATGACAAATTCCCTGAAGTTATGGGAAAATTTGCTATTGATTGTCGCCAACAAGTTGAAGTTTTAGGAAAAATGCAAGTACAAATGGAAAAATTATATAAAGAACTAAGTGAATATTTTGTATTCGATCAAAATAAATATACAATGGAAGAATTTTTTTCGGATATAAAAACATTTAAAGATTCCTTTATACAAGCATATCAAGAAAATGTACGACAACGAGAAGATGAGGAAAAAGCAAAACGATTACGTGAGGCTAGAGAGCAATCTCAACGTGACTTATTAGAAAGACAACAAAGAAAACTTGCTTTAGTTGATATAGATGCTGCACATACTCAAGAAGGTGTAATGGATAGTCTTTTAGAAGCATTACAAACTGGTTCAGCATTTGGACTTAGAGATCAAAGACAAAAAAGACGACCAAGGCCAGCAGGAGCTGAAAGAAGAGCACAATTAAATCGTAGCCGATCAAGGACAAGATTAAATCAAGGAAATTTAACAACAAGAGAAATGATCACAAACGAAGTATTATTAAGTTCAGCATAATTTTTTAAGACTATAAAAAAATAATTAATAAACTAACGTGTTGTATATATTGTTACAAATATTTTTTCTTTTTTTTTAAAAACAACAAACAATAATAAAAATAAAAGCATTGTATATATTTTTATTTGACTATTTATACTTTAATAGGCTTGGTGCCAGGATCAATGTGCCTTATTTCGACACGTTAAAATAGTTTTAATTAGACTATTAATTTGTTATATAAAAAAAATAAGAGTTTTTTAAAAAATGGTTTTGATGATTTGTCTTAGTAAAATTTTAAAATATTTATCCTATTTTAAATTTATTTTGGTGACTTCCTTTTTCCAAAACCTTACCTGAATAATCCTCACCATACTGTAAAATTAGTTGTTAAAATTGTCAGAAAATTTAAACTTTATTTCGTTTAATTTACAGACAAATTATTTATTGTTAAAATTTCACTAAAAATAACTAACTTTGCGTTTGTTATTAAAGAGTAATTTATCTCAAGCCTGATATCATAACTTTGCTCTTATATTTGTATGCCTTGTATTAAAGGAAAATAAATTTTTCAATTTTGAAATAAAATAAAGGAACGGCAAAAAATTTTTTAATGAAGCTTGTATGCAGTGCTTTAAAAATTTTATATAATGCAAAAGCAAAGTTAGTTAACAACTCACAAAAATAAGTAATTATTCAGGAAGGGGCAATTTCGTCAGAGTGTCGTTATAATTTTGCTAATGATTTCCGACTTCCTTAACAATATAATTGATAACAAATAATCAATGACAAAATAATTCTGTCTGAAAATGAGATAAATTAACTAAAAATTGGAAGTTTTCAAAGTGGAAATATCATGCTACCGATAAATAGATATCGCACGCGAGTTAAATTATTTTCCCATTTTCTTGTACTTATTGCCAAAAATCGTGGCAAATTTTTATATGACTTAAAGTTATGTGTTATTGTGCTTATTAAGTTCGCTTTTTGTATAAGTTGGAATGCGTAAAGTCGCACTGATCCCATTTCTCATGCGTTCAGTCTTATTTTCCCCACTATGATTAATTAACGTTAATATTAATTACTATATTACCTTAATTATATTATATATAATAAAATGTAATATATTAAAATATATTTAAAAGATAAAATGTGATTGATAATGATATTGATTTTAGTTTTAGGATTAACCTCAGTTTTGGGTTTGTATTTAGTAAGTCTAATCAGCCCTATTTTTAAATTCAATTTTTATTTTTATGTAATTTGAACCATTTAGCCAAGCAGTTAATGGTTAAATTTTGAATTTTGAAATTTCCCTCCGTTTTCTAAACTTTGTGACGCTTTTGTGTTAATTTTGGTTTGCCCAACTGAGCTGTTTTTCAACCTATAAAATTTGTAGAAATCAAGAACAAATAGAAGTGGATCTACTAAAAATTTAGGCTATTCTTTAACACTTCTTTAACTTAATATTTCTAAAATAGTTGTATCAAAACAGTTTATTTTACCTTTTGCTTAATATTGAGCTTTAGAGGGTATTTTGATGTTGTTTTTTCCTAACTACTGTGTTGAATATTAGCAAATGCAGTACTAAATAAATTTTTTGAATACAAGTGACATTTCGATTCATGAATTGATCAGATTTGCGACGAGAAAGAAACATTAACACGTTAATGATTGACGTGTATCACCGGTGGCTCACATCGGCTATTGTTTTGTTAAATGAAAAAACTTAATGTGGTTAAAAATAATTTTTTTTAATAAAATTGACTTTTAATTTTTTGCTAAGCAACATTTTATACAATTTTTATTGCCGCCGGATGAAGCGAAATAGCAAAAACTCCGCCGTCCTCAACTTGTAGCTTCCAAATGCTTTTAGTTTTTATATATTATTCGGTTTGTGTGGAATACACTCTTCCAAAATTTTGACTTGACTGCTTTCAACTCAACGAGTTAATATTGACTAAGCTTTCACCTAAATGTATAAAAAAGTATAAAATATAAAAAGCCGGACTTCGTTGCATTAGCACCCGAGCGACTAAAATATCATTAATGAACTAAAACACAAAAAATTAATTTTTAAATAGTTTCATTGAAAAAAAAAGTATATTTTGCAAGGTTCATTTATAATTTTATTCTATAAAAAATAAAAACCCTATTTTAAATATTTTTTCAAAAATTATTTTTGACTTATTTGGTAATATTTATCTAAAAGATCATGTCAAAGAAGCTTGTGGGGGGGAGCCATGTAAGCCGATATAAAAAAAGATAAAAGCATACAATAATTACTAAATTTGTATTGATATTACTTTTGGCAATTTAACTTTTTGATAACGTAATTCCTTTTCCACTTGTTGGCAAGTACATACAAGGCAAAAATATTTTTATGTAAGCCTCGGGCAGCTAGCTCAGAAGACCTAAATTCATAGACTTAAAGGAAAAATATGTTTTACAATGCATCATTTTGTACCTCTATAAGAGAAAAGATGGTGACACCACAAGTATCTGCCCTAGTTTGAAAAAATCGTACATCCGAAGCTGAGGTAATTTTTTTATAAGTTTTAAAAATATGGAATTTTCCTTTTATAGTTTAAGCTAAATTTCACATGATCAAATTTCTTACATTGACAATATTTAAAGTCAAAAAACACATAATGATTAATATTTATGCAAAAAAATGTTTGCCAAAGATAGAGAACAATGGTAAGTATCAGACGAGGTCGTCAGCTTCCAGTTTTATGATAAGAGCGGTAAAAGATAAGACAAAGGAGTTTCGAAACTTTCGAAAAATTGCGTTCCTTTACGTAAGGCGTCCAAAATTCCCATACAATATTTTACCACATACGGCCACAAAACTAGGAAACAGTTAGTTTTTCTACAAAAATATTTATACCACACTTAATTGTCTACAAAGCAGCTTGGAAAATATAAATCTTAATGGTTTATCGTAAAATGGTTTGAAAACGGCTGGCAAAGCCAAAATAAAAAAAAAACGCAAGGTAAATAAAAGCCTACTGTTATAAATTTTGAAATTTATGTATCGTTTTACTGACTCAAAAAAACGTATAAAAATTAATTCCAATTGGACAAATTATATTTTTATTAAATTTACTTTAGTAACCATATTAATATATTTAATTTAAATCTAATCCATCATAAGAATCCTTTTAAATAATTTTATAACATTAAATATTTTAAATTTGGAACATGCCACAGTAAACCTACCATTAAAGTATTTATATTAACAGCAACCAATAAAGTCATTCTTCATAGTTTAGAGACGGTAATTTGCTTAGTTAATAAAATATTAAAAACAATACTAATAAATTTTAATGTCAGTCGTATTAATAAATTATTCTGGTAGCATTTAATGATTTAAATTGTATAATAATTGAAAACTTCAGTCTATAATATTTTATGAGATCTATCATCTTATGGCAAAGATTATGCTCTAACTTTTGATTTTAGTGTTAGTTATTTTATTTTTTTCTGAAAGTTTCTTTATAATAGTGCTTGCAAAATTTCAAAATATTCACTTTACCAGGGAATCACAGTTAAAAAATTAAAAATGTTTTGTATGTTTAGTGACTTCGAATTTATTGACTTTTAAATTATTTTATGGGTGGCGTCCCGCAATGCAGTCAGAGAAAGCATTTATTGCTTATCATGAGGTAGAAAAATGAGAGTTATCTAGAAAGTTATATAGCCAAGCGACAATTAAAGGTGATAACCGCTAATAAAGCACAATTAAAACAAACGCTTTAAACGTGAACTAGCTAACACGATTTCCCTATTAGGCTGTCAGTATATAAAAGAAATGAAATATCATTTTCAACATGTTATTTGCATATGAATTGAAAACTGTTTTATCATTTTCATACAGCTAAGTTGCACTTTTTTTTTCATCGGGTGTGACTAAGCAAAACTCGAAGGCTAGGCTATATCTTTATTTTCTTTTTATTACTAATTTAATTTTTTATTTAAAAACTCTGAGTAATAGTTATATTTTAATTCTATGAAAATTTATTTTTATAACTGGTGAAAACCAAATTTAAAATAAACTTCTGTAATATGTATATGACTTTTTTGACTTAACAGGTAAAGTAAGTGAGAAGTTGACTGAATCCTAATATGTTCTCAATTTACAAAGAGTTCTATAAAAAATAGTTGTATTTCTATAGTAAACATTATTGCTTAAAACTCTAATCAACAATTTTCCCAAATAATGGCCAAATATACACTTATCCACATTTTTATTTTAGGTATTATCAAGTCAACAATTAATACGTTAAGAACCTAACATCAAAATTTTCTGTTTTTGCCAAATATAATAAATCAAACCTATGGGACTTGCCTTTTAATTTATGTAGTTATTGGATTTTATTCATGTAAAAAATGATTTTTTCTAAGCAACGGTAAATAACAACAATACTTATAAAATAAAAACAATTATATAGCTTGAGGAATTGGTTTAATTTTACTTAAAAAATTACAAATTTACACGATTTACCTAGCTGTTCTAGCTTTCTCATAAAAAATGTTTCATTTCTCTTTTTTATAAAATTTTAAATCATTTAAAAATATTTTTAAAATTTACATTTCTTACAATAAATCCACGAATTTTTATTTTCTTATTAGTAAACTTTTTCTATTTGATTTCTGTGATTATGAAGTTTCTGTTGGATATTTGCATATAATACAAATCTTTAACTTGGTTTTTTTTAAACAAAAACTGTTGTTTTACTCACTGGGTGAATTCATTATATTAGAATATCAGAAAACTCTTATAAAAGCAGAATTTTCTTCTGCTCCTATTTTTATTTAACCCAAGCAAATTTAAAGCATCTTGTCAAGATTTCAAACAATAAAATTCCTGAAATTTTTAGTCCAAATTACGAAATATATCTCAATTGCACATTTGATTACTTTAAAATATCTTGGAAATTGCACTTCAGTCGAATATTATTATAAATATCAGCCATTATAAAACGTCGATAAAATATACAAAATAGCTAATACTATTAATAAACGCTACACCCTTAAATCACGTTTTATATCAAATGTCTAGCTTTATCCAACATTAAAAATGAAAGATAGTTTTAATTAAGAAATAAATAACAGGTATAATATAAATGTCATTTAGTCTAATTGTTCCAAGTTGATGTATCCATTTTCTTGTGCTAACACAAATAGACAGAGTTTCTTCTCTGGTTTACTTTTTACATCTGGATTAGAGAAGTATTAATAAATAAGCAAAGCGATAAATCCAAATAATGTTACCAATGTTTCTAAATTCACGTACGGAGGGCTTAAGAGTGCAAATATTGCAATTTGAAAAGGATATTATTTTTGAAGATAATTTTTGAATGAAATCTTCGATATTTCTCGAGAATGATATCGTTTTCGAACGAAATGTTTGATCGTCTTCGCCAGTTTTTCAATCCTGTATAGTGCGTATTTTATATTCTATAAGCAATACCTTCAAAGGTTTTTAAATTAAATGTTTTTGTGTAAGATATACGTTTTTATAGGAATCTAAATCTGAGAGGTAAATAAGAATAGGAATTACGTATTTGCTCAAAAATTATTTCGTTTTTCTATTTGAAATTATAAACTAACAATATAATAAAAATAGTTAAATATGGGAATAAATGAAGTTTTTTAGAAAAACTAAAAGCTTAAAAAATGTTTTTATCCTAATGCCTAGGTATATCCAGCGCTTAGCGTGTTGGTTGACTCAGCGCGATAAAAATGAAGAGTTTTACATGGAAACAGTAGAGAGCGAACGTATTTAATATTATTAAATTTATTTTAAAAATTATTAAATGTTATCAAAATTATACTTTATGTTATTATACTCAAAACTGTCACTATCACTCACTTCAGATTTTATATACGAAAGCTCCTTTCTAAAAAGCCGACAAGCTAGCGATAACTAGAAGACAATTAATTAGCGTTCGTTGTCAAAGTGCTTTTAAGCAGTAGTGTTTTATAGCAAAAGTTATAATTTTAACGTGCTTAGTCATGCAACTCGACATACGCTAGTTGCAGGATATTAAGCTTATTTTATAATAGCCATTGCAGGAATAAATGAAATACCCAATCTTCTGGTTTTATATGGCATTTTGTACGTTTCCTTTTCACAATCGGCCATACATTTCAGTCGAAAATTTTTATCTGGAAAAAGCGAAAATATTTATTTAAATTTTTATAATAATACAATCTGTTTAGAAAAAAATTGAAATAAAAATCAATTTTTTTCTCCTAATTGTTTTACTCAACTTCTGAAAGTAACCCAAAACTCAATCTAATATTTACCAAATCTTTAAGAATTTCATCCAAATAAAAACGAAAAAAATTCGTATGAATCTCAAAAGGTGTGCAAGAACCTTTAACCCTCAAATTCTTTAGTTCATATCAAAAATAAAAATTGAAATATGACATTCATCAGTTGAAAATAACTTTTTATGTTGGGGAATTTTAATTAAATTTCCAAGGCTTGGATTTTTTTTATTTAATTATAGTTTTTGAAGGCCAACAATGCTAAGTTTTTCTTATCACTTTCAACTTTTCAAGTTATTAATGAAACCAGCAATAGGGTCCGAATCTAAGAGTCAAATATGTTTTTAGTATTTTAGGTAAATTTAGTCATATAACTTGTATCTTTATTGTATAAGTTTATAGCTTAATGACTGAATATTTTGTATCTAGAATGACGCCTATAGTCACAAGGCCAAACTAAAAACATAGAAAACCCTAAAAAATTATTACAAAGACTTTAGAACAAAACCAGCTAAAATTTTGGTTTGCACTTTAAGCTAAGGCTATGTTGTTTTTTATTTAAATTTTTTTATAAAACAGGTTCTAATCTAATCAACAATTTACACATTTTTTTATTTTTTCAAATCCTGACAAGCCTCTGTGATATTATGAAGAAGTCTTAATTGGTTGAAAAGTTCCAAACGATGAAATGTTAATGCATTCAACGATGTTGGTAAGCCTTAAATTAAATCTTTTGATCAGACGAAATATTATAAAAACTAAAATCTTTTAACACGTTTCTGTGAAGCATGATTTATCAATCAATTTAATCAAAAAAAAAATATAGAAATGAATGTAAATTTACCTTTTGACCGGTAGAACGAATAAGCTCAAAAGGTTTTGAAATTTTTCAACTGTTTTTGTTGTCGTTTTTGAATGTTTTTGAATTAATAGAAATCAACAAAAAATTTAGTTGTATAAAGTACATAACTTTTACCAATATTTTATGTAAAACATATTTCTCTTTGAAATACAATTATTAAGTTCTATTTTGAAAAGATTTGAGTAAGAAAAATTAAATTTTTAATTTCCAATAACTTAAACGTTTCATTTTGGAACTAAAATTAAGAATTTTCTACTTTTTCAACACTAATTATGATTGTAAAACTTGCCATTTGAAGGCTTCGTTTAGTTTATCAAGAAATTCTTCTAAATTATTGATTATCTTTCTATGGTGAAATTTAAGCCTTTGAAAAGTTCGAGTTGAAAGCATTGATATAAACATAATCTTCCTAATTTACGTTAAAATATATTGTAATTACTGTCCTTTTTGACGCGTTATTCAAAATAGTTTTATATAAATTAATTTTAGTATCCTTTTTACCTTACTTGCATAAACACAAGCTGTTATTTTCTACGTCAAAGTTTCAGTTAGTTAAAAAGTAATATTTAAGTAATATTACGTTTCAACAAAAGTTTTAAATAATGAATTTCCAACATATGAGTTTTCAAAGTTCATCCTGATTTGTTTGTTTTATGTTTAAAAATGTTTTTAATAGGACTTAACAGCTATCTAAGCCCTTTTACCATGTACCTGGTACAACACAATCTTGAATGTCAAAATTTTTCTTTACGCTGTCGCTGAAGAACAGATTTGACAATTACAGTTGCTGCCAACGAAGCACGATGTCTTCATAAGTTTATTTGTCCATCATTTCCAAGGAATAATGCTACGGTAAATTTTCTTAATGAAATTATGCTTTTTTTTCATGGTATGGGAACATTTTTTCATAATTTCTATGTAAGTAATGCAATTGATTATTTATCTTTTTTGAAGACAGTCAATGAACAAAATATGATGTGCATCCTCTAGGCCCTGAACATAATTTTACCAATCCATAATTCTATTTCGAAAATATTTGATCGAAATTCAATTACTAAATTTTACTTTAAAGGTAATTTTCTGCAAAGTCATATGCTGATTATTCTGTTTGTTCTACATCATCAACGGGAATACTAAAAAATTAAGTAATCTATTTAAACAATATTTGAAGTGAAAATTAAACTTTGTTACAATTCAAATTGTACTATGATTAAAATCATCAGATGGTATTATCTTGATTTATTTATAAAGTAATCAAAATTATTGAACAAGTTCATTAGGACATAAAGATTTCTAAAAATTTAAATCATTTCAATTCGTTCAGATTACAGTTTTAAAAATTTATAGAGCACTTTGTTAACTATAAATTTTCAATGTACAAAAACTCAACTTTTTTAGTTGCGTATTGTATTTTTGTTTCTGTATAATATATCATTCCCAAAACCTTTTCGTAATTTTCTTTTATTAACCTCAATATCTTTTTCTGCAAATCTGATTTCTTTCGCGTATTTTAGTTATAAAGTAATTTCAAAAATAAGTTGATAAAAATTTTCCCCATTCTTTTTTGTACATATAAAAAATTTCACTAAATTTAGATATCATCTCTCGTTTTTTCATTTTTGTTATATGCTTTTTTATTTTATTATTTATTATTTCAACGGTCGACTAAAGCAATAACCTTGGGGAAATGAATAGCTAAAGTAAGAAAAAAGTTATCTGATCAGCTGCCATAATTAAGAAAATGTATTCTTAAAACATGATTATGGACCTTTGTTTTTATTATGGCCCCCTTAGAAAACGAACCTTCATTTTGCCAGTTTTTATATACATATTTTTCATTTAGTACATATATATACATATATATATAGTTAAACACATATTTATATTCGTTAAAAAGATATTTCCATTCAATTTGAAATGTTAAAAGAAGCACAAAATGAAGGGTTCTCTAATTAGGGCTACGTTTTTAGGAATTTACTACTTCATCAATAATTCATGTTTCTTGATAAGATCACGGCCCTTTTTTTGGGCGGAACCGCACTCACGCAAGACATGAATTATAACCTGATTTCAGCCATTTTGGTTTAACTTATAAAAAAGACTCTATAATATTTATTATTGAGCTGCTTAATTTATTCTCAATGCAAAACGAATCGAGCCGAAAACTTGCTCATCACGCAAGACACGCAGCTTTTATTTTGAATAGTTTTGTTTAAAAAACAATATTTGTGTGCATGTATGAATCAAAGATACTATATATACTTTTGTATAAGGTAATAAAGATACTTTTTGTTTTTTTATTATTATATTCCAAAAGATGCTTTCTGTGAGAATTGTGTAGTTTTATGATTATCTTTCGTTATCGTAATCACTTAATTGCTTCTTCATATACCCTTCCTTTAAATAGGATATTCATAAAGCATATCTAACGATTCTTCTATTTTCGATTCATAATAATAATAAGACTACCTAAACAAGCTGTCTATCTGCTTAAATATAGTATTGATGGATTAAATTATCATTAAAAACTCATTTTATATATAAGTGAAATGCTATAAGAGATAAAAGGAAAATCACAGAAACATTTGAAAAATCTTTAATACATGGTTTTTTGATAATAACCAGTGATGGCAGTTGTATAATTGGTGAAATTTTTTTAACGAATAAACAAGAGTTCTGAATTTAATATGGGACAAAAATATTTTTTTATAAAACGATTTATTTTTGTTTGATTTATTGTTATTCATGGTATTATTTCCTGTTTTTAAGGTAACTGGGTCTAATGCAGTTCAATCTAAAACTGAAAATTTCTAAAATAGGTTTCCATTTAGAACTCAGGAACCAACTAATACGTACGATTTGGGCCTTCGGAAAACTTTAGTTTATAGTTTCAAAGCCCAAGCTAGTTAAGACACAATGTAATTTAATACAAAATTTTTTTAAGAAAAATTAAGCCGCTCTAGGATTTTCCCAAAAAAATTTTTTTCATTAAGTTTTGTACATTTGTTTTATACACTTTTTTATATCCTTAATTTGCTTACCTTTCTTAATAATAACAATTAATAGTCATTAAGGGGGTATTCTAGTCTAGAAATTTAAAAGAATCGATTTTTTGTTTTTTATATTTTCAAAGCATAAGCGTTTAAAAAACGCTCCTAAAAGGATTTTTCAAAAATCAAATTACTTTTGGAGATATAGTAGCTGTTTTAGTGACGTATGGCTCATACTGTGCCTAACTTCATCCGAAACTTTAAAGGCGTTTTTCTCGAAACTACTTTTTTCGAAGCGATCGCCATGATTTATCAAGTCTTTTTTATATATTTCCCTATCTAGGATTATAAAAATTTCAATTTTTACTCTTTTAAAAAAATTCGGAAACCTAAAAAAAGTGGTAAAAAACACGTCTCTTGACTTCAAACAGCCACAATTTCACGAAAAAATTCTTTTTTCAATTATCCTGCCATAGCGACACTCCTCTAGATTAATTATTCCTTTTTTTTTTGTACTTCAGATTACTCAGAGGATTGAAATTGTGGCGACCATTGAGCACCAATTTTTTCGAGAGCCCTCACTTCATCAGCCTGTAACTTTTTGATTTTTTCAATTTTTTTTTTGTTTATTGTTTAGGAATCAATAAATATTATATTAAAAAACGAATACTAAAAATATTGTTTGTTTTTTTTTATTGCTCCTCAAAAAGTACCTAAAATTCATGTCTCTAGACTAGAATACCACTTTTAAAGACAAAATCAATTTTGGATCGAATCTTTTTTTTAAAATTATTACCAATAAAAAATTAGAATAACCATTTGCTGTTGAAATTTAGCTTTTTTAAATAAGCAAATTAATTAGATACCTATTAATATTGAAATTGTACAAAAATTATCTGAACTTTTCAAACCCAATGAAAATCATTCAATTATACTTTCAATTAGTAGATTCTAATACATAAAACAAATGACTACATAAAATTAGCTCATTGAAATGAGAAAAGGAATAAAATATGAAAAATATGATTACAATATTTCTATGCTTTCTTAAATAAGACATAATAATAATTTCAATGTCTAGCGGTGTGAATCTCAAAATAAATATGACCCAATATTTTGTAGCAATAAAAAAGATTTATAACCTTCCAATCTGAGTATTGTCCCACATCAGAAATAACAAGATTATGGGCCAATATTTTACTACATTACATAAACATCTTAATGTAATATGAGGCAAGAGACTACTTCACTAAAGTATTTTACGTAAAGTTTCCTTTACGATTTTATTTGGGATTTTTCTCTATACCCTATGCAAGCAACAAGTGATTTTAAGGATATCTTGCCCTTTAAGTTTTGTAATTTACCTAATTGTTATTTTTCTGCAATTTGACGTTTTGAGACCTTGTTTAGTGCTCCCAAGAAATAATAAAGATATTTCCTGAGAAAGGACAGAATATTTTGACCTTGTACATTAAATCTTCTAAAAATTACCTTACATTTATGAAAACCTAATAATACATACAATGCTTTGAAATGCTGCCGACTTTTATTAGTTGTTGGAAAGTTACCGTGGGTTAAACAATGTACAATTGCCGATTTTCAAAAAAATATTGAGAGGTTATCTTGTCATTTTATTCAGATATCTGTTTCTAACTTTTGAAAAAAGTTTGAAACTTGTATTTTTATAAAATTTCGCATGAAGATGTTAAAAGGACTTTCAATAATATCAAAATGTTTTATTTTATATTTTTGTAATGATAGCCATTTTGAATTTGTATTTGGGGGACGGACTCTAATACGATCAGAAAGCATATCGAAATGTTAGCCAATTAGAGTTACCAAGACTCATGAGCTAATCTTCTTTACTGAAGCAGAAAACGGGAAACGAAAACTATTGTGTCTTCAAAAAAAGAAATCACCTGAGGAGGAGATAATTACGAGGTTTCAATGGCTAACTTCTAGTTTTCCTGTTGTTTTTATTGTTGTAATAAATTAACAGGAAAAAATACAACAATCATTTTT
Organism: Acrocera orbiculus; assembly: GCA_947359355.1. Taxonomy (NCBI): domain Eukaryota; kingdom Metazoa; phylum Arthropoda; class Insecta; order Diptera; family Acroceridae; genus Acrocera; species Acrocera orbiculus. Next base: position 28,215,993 of record OX375757.1, read on the forward strand.
ATCTTCTTCTTCTTCTTTTTCTACATCTTTTTTGTCTTATTTTTAGTTTGAAATTGCTTAAAATTCCGTCTTGTGATTTGTTCTTTGATAACTCTTTCATATTATAAGATGCATCTTCTTCAGGCAATCATAAAACGTAGGCATGAGTATCATAAATTACCCAATTGAAAGGCAAACATCAAAGAATATATTAAAAGGCTGGTTTTAATAAGTTTTCAGCCGTAAAAGTAACAGGTTTAATGCTACAGGTGAAAATATCAAATGGTAACCACTTAACTACTTCAGTCTTTTTGTAATATTACTTAAATAGAAGACTAATTCTTGGAATTTTTGACTGTTGTTTTTTTACATTGCGCAATAAGTTGTTTTTCTTAAAGCCTAATATCCAACTGTATCTAAGAAAATTGGTTAGTTAAGTCTAGTCCATCAACTTTCGCCTGAAGCATATTTTCCAATAAAAAATTTTTAAATTACTTATCAGAAGAAGAATCGAGATGAATGATTGCAATTTAGTTTAATTGTAAAATTTCCTATGGATTCCTTTAACAATTTTATGTATATTGAAGTTTCTTTGAAGTTTAATTTTAATTTATTTAATTAATGTTTAACTTTTGGTAGCAACCACTTTTGCATTTTAGCCTAGAGACCAAATGTTCTAATGTTCAAGGAAAAAGAAAGAGCAATTCTGAAGTATTATATCAAAATACTCTCGACAAAATGCTCTTTTAGGTAATTGGGACCAATCGAAAATACTTTATTAGCGTGGTTCCTATTAAATATATTTAAAATAACAAAAGTAATGTAATAACACTAATCTAAAAATGAATAAATCCAGTGTTTTTAAGAGTTGTTAAATAAAGTAGCTTAAAGAATAGTTCTCTGATGAATAGTCCAAGAAAGCGATTAGTGGGTTCTAAATAGGATTTTACTTAAAGTATATAGGGCAGAATGGTAAAAAGAAAAAAGCAGACATATCTCGACATATAAAGCGTAGTCAAATTTTCCTTAACTTGTCTTTATGTACACAAAAAGCTTGACAAAGCTATTTACAATGATTATCGCTCCGAACACTTTTGACAAATGTAAAATAAAATGTGCTATTTTTTACTTGCTTACATGTATTATAAGTTAAAATTTTTGGATTCGATGAGCATGAAAACTTAAAAATATATAAATTTCAGTTTCCGAAAGATTTTTCTCGTATAAAGTACGCAATTTTGATGCATTATAACTCCCAAACGTACTGCAAATTTAGAATTTTACAACAACAAATTAGTCAAATAAATTACTACTATTACATTTAATATTAAAAATAACAAAGTTTGATCTATATATTTCACGAAAATTTTTTTTTTCATATGAAATTAGAAACTTTTATGTTTTATATCTCGCGAACACCTAAAAATTTGCTGACTAGCATTACACACATAATCAGGAAATAGAAAACTGGGATATAGCAAATTTTCAGCTTTTAAAAATTACCTAAATTAGGCAAAACCAAAAATTTTGTTTTTGGAAGTATTTCAGCCTTTTGGTATTATATTCTCAGTAAGAAAAAATTACTGTTACAAACTATAATATCAATAATTTTAAAGCCTCTGAAACAGTATTACTTGGCTTCTAATGAAAGAATCATTTCAAGTATAATTAACAGTGTAGCACTTTTTTCATTCTCATAAAAGTTTCTCCAATGAATTTTGAAATGTTTGCAAGGATCATCCATGAGCAGTGCACATAGGAAATAATAAAGAAAACATTATTTTTCGAGAAGTTAATTTATTGGTAAACTGTAAAATAATGATAGCAATGTCGTTAATTCCAAAATAAGTTTAAGGCTTTCACCAAGTGAAACCAAATTCCTAATCGCTTTTAAAAATTTTAAATTCTATTCTTTATTTTTTTTTTTTAATAAATTTTCTTGCTATTTACAAAGTTTTTTAAATACACACATAAAATATGATTTCATGGTAATTTTTATTTGGGTAAATTAATGTTTAACTTGGAAAACATTACACAAAAACATTTAAATTACCTACTTTTATAAGACTATCACAAATTTTATTGCTACTGATCAACAAATTTAATTGAATTTTATGAAAAAATTACAAAATTTCAAATACTTACTGCAAAAGAAATTTCTCTGATGAAAATAGGAGTAGTAAAAATCACACATTTTCTTTTTTTGTTAAATTTAGTTAAACAAATTACCTTGAAAATACAGAATTTTCAAGAGTTTAGCTAACTACTATTGCATCTTAGTACTAAAAATATACTAATAATTAAATATTTCTTTTCTAACGGTATTATTATTACTAAACAATATTATAACGTTATAACATCTAACATTATAGCCTCATCTATTATTGTCTTTCATTAATCAATTAAGACATTAACAAAAATTCTAATTGCTATTGAATGTACTCCTTAGAAGACGGCTGTTTTGAAACCTTAAATTGTTTTTTATCAAGTTAAAATGCTTTATTTAAACTGCTTTAGTCTTTATTTTTTTGTAAATAATTAAAAAAATTGATTCAAATTTGTTTTATGATTAGAAAAAATTTTTAAACATGAAAAAGGCTGGAATGTATTATAGCAATATTTTCGGTTCGAAAAACAGCAATTTTCTAAAATTATGGTTACCTCTCTAATTGTACCAATAAAGCAGTTACCATACAAAATGTAAAATAAATACACAAGATTTTGTTCGTCGATCATTCGAGTGAGGTGAAATTGCGTGAGATAGCGTTCATATCTATAAAATATTGGTTATGTTTTACACAAAAAACGGTTTCCTAAAAATTAATAGTTAGTTTTTAATGGCTTACGTGTTTGCCTACAATCACGACGTAAACAGATCACGGATAACTTAGAGCACTGTTTTGGGTCAATATACGACGATAGGTAAAACCGCGGCAGGTTGCTAAATGAAAAGAAACCAGTCAAATCTACTAAATTGATTGGATGCGCGGCCTGTAGGGTTATGGTTTCCATTTGCCGAAATATGCAAGGTATTATTTTTATAAAATATTTTGAAAAACAAAAACAAACATGAATAATGATATTGTAGATTGCTGGATCATTTAAATCACAAAATAAAGCAAAATAGACTGTATTTGTGAATTTCGCCATAAAAAACCAATTCCTTTATTTATATATTTTGGTTTATGACATACAATAGTGTTAAAGTCATATTTTGCCTTCAAATGTTTGAAGTTTAATCTTTTTGTTCTTACCACTTGCTCTTAAACATGAAAGGTTTACAGGTATTAGAAATACTTATGTGGGATAATTTATAATAATTCCGAAAAACACAATCAACTTTTTCAAACCTGGAATAAATTGAAACTTTACTATTTTGTTATTAGTATTCTAGCCAGTCTAAACAAATGATATTGTTAGTTCTACGCTTGGTTATGCTAGAGTCCCAGAGTCTAAGCTAAAGGATGTATACGTGCAGTGTAACAAATAAAAATAAACTTGTGATTTTGTTTATTTATTATTTAAATAAAAGTTTATTTAAAAGTTATCTAATTCACAATAAAAAGAACAGTAATAATAAAACGAAAAATAAAACATTTCAATTAACTTTTAAAGGCCACATTCTTACTTAATTTTTAATATAATATATATAATTGAAATATGAATTAATAATATTACATCTTAAATTACAATCTCAATTTAAACACAAAAAATATTGCAGATATTACTAAAACTAGTACTAATTAATTTAAATATTTTTTTTTTTATTTTATTTTCTTTTATATATTTTACAATCATGAATAAATTTCATGAATACTACAAAGCAGCTTAAATATTAAGGCAAAATATTAAGCTGCAAAGTTAATTATCGTAATTCCAAGTTTAACCAGAATTAATATAGTATTTAATTATTTTGAAAAGGATAATATTTTTAAAATTAATTTTTAAGGAACCGTGATCGAACTTTTAAATAATTTATAGAAAAGCTGAAGTTACACAATAAGCATAGGTATTTATGTACACTCATTACTTTTTGTAGGTATTTTATGCATATATATAAATAATTGAAAAAGAAAACTTCTTTCATATGTTAATTTTCAGGGATTTGTGTTTTTTTATTTGACTAATAAACTATAAGTGTTTTCATAAATTTAATACAAAATTGAATATTAATTTCTTGGTTTATCTTAAGTGTCAGATTTGTAATAAGGACGCCTTAGTCAACCATACTTTAAAACTAATATTTCGATTTATATGTTTTTAGTTATAAATCAAGTTGTTTTATTTAAAGCAATTTTTCTATTTTATACCATTTAGTGAAAATGCTGATATTTAATTTTCGCATTAAATTTATTAAAACACGTGATATAATACCTCCTGAAAAAATGTTGTTTGAAGTCTAGCTAATCAGAGGCTTAAACAGCAATTAAAATAAAATTTAATAGCATTATTTACTGACAAAAATATATTTTTTGGCCTATAAATTTCTTTTACGGAAATTCTAATTTGCTGTTAATAAATATTTAAATAAAGTTTTATTTTGTAAATTATGCCGAAAAAAGTCATTGGTTGAGAAATAACGATGGTAAATCTTGTACTAACTTCTCTGTACAAATATTTTTTGAATGAAACAATTATGGAAAATAGATTTTGTACACTATCGCATTTTGTATACTAAGTGATGATTCGATAGCCGCGTTTTTATATTCTGTATCTTTTGAATGCCTTATACCAAAACTGCAGTTCATCTCAAATTAAATTCTTTCAGTTATTTTTAGAATACTAATGCGTTTTTATTGTTTTGAATACAAATTTACTTTATTTCATATTTGGCGGTTTAGTTTAAATCGGTTTAAAAAACAAGTAGAAGAGAATTGATTGGGAAATTGTACTTTTGGCTTAGGGCAGTCAAAAGGTACAAATATAGAAGTAAAAAAACTACGTCACTAAGATAGGACATTTGAAACATTTTTACTAGAAAGTAGTTATTAACATGCTTTCTGTAAAAATAGTTAAATTTACATATAATTTCAAGGAATTAAATTTTTCGAATAATAACCACAAATATGGTTTAAAATACACTTCAAAACCCAATAAATTTTGTTTTAATATTTTTTAAAAATGTATTAGACTACATATTATTAAAAATATAATGCCAAAAAATCCAAAGGCAACCTTCTAGTTCTAGATACCGAGGAAAATGCACTTCAATATTAAATTTTGTGCTCTTCAACTTTTTATTATCTGTTTTTTGGAATAAAATTTTTTTCCCTAAAACAAACCTATACTTTTACTGTATTTTATTACTTTTAGTCTATTAATCAACTCGTTAAGATTGAATTAATTGAAATCCTTCTCAAAGTCAAAATCATATAATCGATTTATTTTTCATAACTTCGCACAATATTAACCCATTTCTAAAGAAACTATAAAAAAAGTCCAATATAACATAATATGTTTGTGTAATTATTAAAACTTCGGTTGCATATAATATAAAAGAAAAAAATTTTTGATACATTTAAAAATTATATGCTCACAGCCGTTAAGGTTTAATGTAGCAGATTTTTATTTTTCTGTCAAGCTAAAAAACTTGAAATTTTTTAATAAAATTTCAATAGATTTAAATTCTTTTACATGTAAATAGAAATTTCATTTTTATTAAAATTACTTTAAAAAAATGCGAAAGGGAAATATTTTCAATTTTAATGTATTTTTGAGTACTAAGCTATAATTGCTTATTAAACACCTACAACTTAGCAATTTCAATCTATCAAGGAAATTTTAGGTATTAATTTAAGCTCGAAAACAGAAGGGATGAAAAACAAAGTAATTGTTTTAATTAATTTCAGCTTTACTAGCCCTGATTTCTCTTTATAGAAAATGAGAATGAGATTGCTTAATTCAGGATAATTAAGACGTATATATTTCTTCTAAAATCATTTAAAAATTATCAGATTTAAGATAAATTTAGATAAATTAATTTAAAATAGAAAAAGATATTTTTACTGACAAATCCAAGAAAAATATCTCCTGAATTATTAAATTTTATGATATTTGTGACACAAAACACTAAAGTACAAGATTTACGTCTGTTCACATAAAAAAATGATAAATTTTTATTTATTATTTAATTAGATATTTATGTGATTAAATAAACTGAGGCTTAAAATTATGATAAATGCGTAACATTTTGGGCCAAAAATTTTTTTTCTTTTTAATATTTACAATAAAATTAAAAAATTAAAATGCATTAAATATTACTTACACATTTTACTAATATATCTAAATATTTTTGAATAAATAGAATAAAGTGAGAATAATTTGGAATTACAATATTTTACTTTCGGGACAACCAAATAATAATTAGAATAAAAGACAAAATTAATTGAATTGCACCATTAATTTAAAAATAATAAAAAAATGTGAAAGAAAACAATTATTTAGAAAATTTAAGACACCTGTGCTTTGATTATAAGATATACAGTTTTAAATTAGTGCATTTTATATTTTTTGTCTACTTATATGGAAAAAAATATTTAAGATTAAAACACAACAAATCTTCCTTGGGACATAAATTAATAGTTTTTTTTTTTGTTTGTTTACTTCTCATTTTTTTCTTGTTTTTGTTTTTAGCAAACATCTATGGAAATCATATAAAGGTACGTACACAAATAATGTGATCATATTATATTTACTAAATATAATAATTATTTTATGTTAAATGTTGCGATTGTGGCGGTGGTACACTTAAATGACTATGATGTAAAACTGAATGATGTAATCCCATTTGTGACATACTCATTGCCATTGAACTCATCTGATGTAAAGGATGTTGAAAATGTAATCCTGGTTCTATTTTCGGTTTTGTATCTGTCATATTTAATATACCAGGTGATATATGTGATGATGTATTAACAAGAGTATCCTCACGTTTTTTATTTTGTTTACGTTCTTTAGCCCGTCTATTTTGAAACCAAATTTTTACTTGCCTTTCTGAAAGTGCTAAAGTTTGGGCTAATTCAGTTTTCCTTCGTATTGTTATATATTTAGATGTATGATATTCCTTTTCTAATTCCAACCTCTGAAAATCTGTATAAACTACACGATATTTATCCTTGGTTCTTGTTTTTCCTGTAAAAAGGAGAATTGTATGATAAGAAAATAAAATTTTATATTTGATTAGATAAAATTTAATATGATAATTAAAGTCTACATAAAAATTAGACAATTTAAATGTTATAAGATTTTCCGGATAGCTTTTTTTTTTTTAAGGTTTATTATTTATTCATGTTATCTATTAGCATGTCTTATCTAGTGCGGCAAAAAGATCAAATTAGATGAAATGCGCAATATTCATGATTGAATATAATATATGTACATACTTAGTATACTTATAAGCGAATACTATACAAAAAACCAAAAATGAGGCGAGCGCGATAAAAGTTTGTACATCAAACAGTTAACTAAGTTTGAGAATCTTATCTCAAATCTTGAGACTTGTTCTATTTACCTTTTTCTGATGATATCGTGTTTTGTGCGAAGAATAATCTTTTTAAAACGGCTTTTTAAAACACCAAAGAAAAAATCAGTTCTTAAAAATAGCAAAAATTAACAAATTATATAATTTGCCTTTGAAAATAAATTTCTTTTAAAAACATAAAATTATTCTACTTTTTTTTGAAAAAAAAAAAGAATGTATACATTAATAATATCATATATTATTTGCTTTTGTTATAGCGGAAGTAAAACCGAAAAACTTCCACCTTGCTTCAAAAATGAAAAGACAAAGAGTGCAAACATGATTAGAGGTGTTTTACAGCATTTTTAACACTAGGTAAACTGTTTACCATGCATACACACCTTTCAGTGTTCCTTGATATGCCATAGATAAAAAAAACAATTTTTTTTTTGGGTTTCATGATATGCGTTTAACACAGTCGTGTCAAATAGAATTAAGCAATTAAAGATATCATTTAAAAAAAATGTCGACGTTTAAATCTTTGCTAATCTATTTGACCCTTATTCTTTTACCTTGCTTCTGTTGCTTAAAAATTTTTGTTATAATAACTTTTTAAACTATACTAAAAAATAAGGAAATTTTTTGGTTTATATCCGTTTAAATTCAATGATAAACATTTTTTATATCATCATTTTTAGATAACCTTGCTTAAATTAGGGCACATGGTATGCTTAAACTAATTTATTAAAATTAATAAATATATCTCTTTGATACAGTTAAATCTTAAGTTCAGGTGAAAAGCTCTCATTGAAAAAAATTGAAACAAAAATTTTTTGATAGTCTTAAAGATAAGCATTAAAGATTATACTTTAAGAGGAAAATACAATATAATAGTTTTTATTATAAATCACAATTCAAATAATTAGGATTTATTTAATATGATGATTAGTTTTTTTAAAGCCATGGAATTTTAATTAAAGTCATTAATTTTAACGTTGAAGTGTTTACATAAAATATTTTAATTTTGTATCTTTATTTGGGTATAACTTGTTTTCAAAGGAACAAAAATCGCATTGAAAATTTTTTCATAACTATCGCAATACTATCAATATATTTCTAGACCATCTCCTAAAACTAGAAATTTGATTATAACTCCAAAACTAGTTGCACTCATAAAGGCTATGCTAAATAGCTTGTTAAAAGAAAACCGAAAAGGCAAGAGTAGTTGGTGCTAATTAACTGTCAATATATGTGTATACGGCGTAATTAGTTGTGAAATTATAAATTAGAGTACTAATAAAATGTATACACATAAAAAAAGAACAAGGTGGACGAATATAAACAATATAACTCTAAGAACCCTGTAAAACTTACTTATAAACACTTTCTTAAGGCTTAGATTAAAAGATTAATCGCATATATGTAATTATTTTTAAGTTAGCAATTTTTTGAATTAAATACAGACATTTTAAATTTTCCATAAAATGATCACTTCCATCAAAAAAGTTAAATATTAAGGTGGGCACCCACTTAGTGCGTATATTTTAGCGGGTAACTTTTTTGACGTCATAGACTCACACTAAAGTTCCCCCTCATATGTGGATACTTCAGCGTGAAATTAATTTGTACGTCATTTTGACGTCAAAAAAGTTACCCGCTGAGATATACGCACTAAGTGGGTGCCCACCTTTAGATGTAATTATTTTGGTTTGGAGTTTTACGCAACTTGCTATTATTTTCTTTTAGTAATAGCGTTCCGCTATATAGACTTCTAATACGTGTTCTAATTGAATTTTTGTGACAACATAAATTTGTGGTGATCTTCATATAAAAAATCTTTATGGAGAAAATTCTCTCTTTGCGTGTCACAGATAAAATAAATTTATGCATGCCAAGTACTAATGACTGCACATTTGTAAGCAAATGAATCCAGAATTGCTACTTATTTTTTAATTGTTTGTAAATACGTATAAGTATGTGTAATTTTTGTATATATTTTGTTGTAACCGAACCAATTAAAAATAATAAATAGCTAATAAGTTTTTTTTTCTTGGTTTTAGATCTTTTATATTATTAAAAAATTCCGTACATTACTTTCAAAAAATAGCTTTCCAAAAATGAATTTTTGCATGGAATCAGACCTAACGAATAACTCCTGCCAGTGCCAGGCTAGCAATTTAAGTAGTAATTAAAGAAAGAAGTAATGATGCCTAAGAAAGTTAACAAAAAAAATCACATCCCCCCTTCCCGAAAAGCTATCTACTGCACTGGCTCCTGCAATTTTATCTCCTTGCTTTTTTTATTTTTACATTCTTGCTTGTGTATTCAACGAAGAGAATATAGTATTCTTTTTCTTCGTAATTTTTTTTCTATTTTGTCAATTTTAATAAGCGTATTGTGAATGTAAATTCCACAAACATTGAAAAATAAAAAGTAATTCCTTACATTCTAGATTAAAATTTCTGCTACTACACACTAAAAAACGAATCGAAACAGTAAAAGTAGAGCAAGTATTCAGGTATAAAGCTATAGTAAATTGTTTGATATATATTAGTATAAAAACAGAATTTGACGTAACACATAGTGTAAACAAAGCTCTGTATGTAAAACTTTTTTTTGTGCATATTTTGAAAATTTAATGGCGATTTTAATACGCCAAAAAAATATGTTTATATGATTTTTAATAAGTTATCTTAATAGTAATAGTAATAGTAAAAGAAAGGGGGACAAAATGCACCGCAACCAGTCTTGATATATTGTGCTCCCCGCCAGACAGACATAAAATTCATTTTAATTAATTTCAATTTGTCTAATAAATACAATTTTAGTAAGGTTATCAATAATATAAAATGATAAATTATTGTAAAACTTCTCAAAAGCATTAAAATTCCTAAAAATTAATCTAAAGAAAGCAAATAGTGTAAATAATATTTCATTTTAGAATGTATAAGTTTTGACGAACAGAAATTTTAATAAATTTCTTAGAACTACTAAATTTAATTAGGAAGCATTAAAAATATTTTAACTTGTTCACCCACCTTAATTTATAGATTTTTTTTTTACATTCATATATTTGATTTCGGACGCCTTTTAAAATGAAAATATTGCCGCTAAGATGTAAAGTAAATATAACAAAAGATCGGCGAATTTATTTCAACTAACAAAGGCATAAATAAAAAGGTGACGATATAAAAATACAGATATCAAATGAAAAAGAAAACAAAAAATAAGACATTCATTCTTTTAGGAAATTTACGTCTTATAAAGAAAGGTAAATCCATTAGATAAGCTAATATAGTCAAAATCATGGCTAATTATCACTTTTATGTTGATATTCTTAAAATTAAATTTTATAACAACACGTGGTACCACAATTAGACTGTAAAATCGTCATTATAATTCTATCCTTTTAAAATTTACAAGCCTTGTAAATATTTTAAATTGTTTTAAAACTGTCAGATTGGATTTAAAGGTGGCTACGGTAATGAAAGTAAACAAACGGTTTATTAAATTCATATCATCAAAAGCACACAACAAAATTGAATTACGTTTAGTTATGAATACTGACATCAGTATTTGTTACCATTGAAATTTGTTTATCTAAAAATCTACATGTACGAGTATTTATATATATTCAAAAAACCAAAATTAATGAAATTAAACAATTTAACGCTGGGGACTATGGACATTTGTTTTAAAATATGTATTTACGTTGTATTTTGTATACACCAAAAGAAAGTTTTCTTTATGGCAAAACAATGCACTAAATTATATTGTTACATGATTTTTTTTTTATTAGAACAAATATCAAATCGCATAATTTTATATCTATAATAAAATTATGGGAATAAATTCAAAAGGAGCTATCTATATATTGCGCAAGTCATAATGATAATAGTAAAAACTAAATAAATAACTTTTACTATTTGAACTATGGAAATGTTTCTTTGAATGAAAAAAAAGGATTGTCTAATCTCGATTTATAAGAGGAAAATCCAGAATAATTGAGTCACTTTTACTAGTGATTTTGCTTGTTTCACTTGGCGTCTAAACTAGCATTCTGGTGAACTTTTTTAAATAGGCATTATACAAAGTAAATGACTTCGATAAAATTATTTGACTTTCTTTTATATTATGTGTTTTCTAACTAAATTTATAAAATTCATAATGTGTTATTGCAATATTTTTGCAATAAGAATGTCAAATTATTATCGCAACCAATACATTTACCAGATGTAAAAGCACATATTCATTGCTGAGAACATGCCTGAACTGATGATTTAGGAATAACGTCATGTTAGCCAGACGCAATTATAGCTGTATCAGTTCTAGTGTTCTTTTATTTTCTTGCTTTTTTTGGTTGCTGCAATTAACTGCTGTACATCATCAATGTCTTTTTTCGTAATTTTGTTTTCTATATTCTACAGCCAATTTTGGTAAGCGTATAGTTTAAAAATAGTTTGCACAACCCCACAGGTCTACAATGAATTTGTTTTTATTTCATTTATAGAGGATTGCATACAAATATTCATCACATTTACAACTTTTCGGTAGCCTCTTTTCTGTTTGCTGGTAAATAAGAATCCATAAGTCTTTTTGCATGTAATGTACATAAAAAACATAATAAAGTTTGCTTAAATTCTTACTTAGTAGTAAAACTGTCAAAACATTAAGTTGTGCTAGTTAAGCTGCTAAAGAATCAATGATATGGGATTGTTTTCAACTACAAAAAGTAGCTACATTCACTCAGCTCTTTATATTCCTCGACTATAATTTCGAAAAGTTTGAGGATTACTCGTATACAATTGCTCATAGTCTCGAAATTCGTTATCGCAAATTTTTCACTAAATAAATAACAGCAACAAAATCTACTACGAAGGTAAAACCAAAGGTAATCTCCATCACCATAGCGAACCGAATGTATTTTATATGAATCACAGTGCATATCAGAATTCAGAATATTTCCTTCAATGTAGGGCCGGCTTAAACCTGTCCCAAAAATACTTATAAAACGGCTTTACAACCCCAAAACACTAATCTAGACATCAGTCTGGAAAATAAGATCCTATTAACAATATTGAACTGCATGCATTTTCACTACAAATATAAAGTTTTTTTATAAGTTTGTAAGGTAAGGAAAAATGGATGCAATAAAAAGAGTTTTTAATTCTTTGGTCCACATTTAAATAAAAAAATTAAGTATAGCTGGTAAAAAGAAACAAGGGTTGATTTTTATTGTATTTCTGAAATTAGTCATCGTGTGGGTAAAAGGAAATTTTAACATACTTCTGTGAAATAAGGGTCAAAACCAAATTTATATAAAGTATGTCAAAATTTTTCTCATTTTTGTTGTTTAAACCAATATTGATTCTCGCTGGTTTCACGACGACTCAGATTTTTTTGTTTACTTCTTCATTTTGCTTTAGATGAAAGTGCAAGAGTTTTGGCTGTTTGCAGGCTGTTTTAAAATGCTTATTTTCTAAGCAATTTATTATTTTTTGAACTATAAAATGTGGTAATTTTTGTTTTTTATATATTAGTGTTTAAACGTTAGTTCAAAATATATAAAACTTATATCCTTTTTAAACAGCTATTTTGATTTAAACATTAAATATAAGAAAATTTTAAAATTTCAAAAAATATTATTCAGCAAAAACAAAATTAAACTAATCAATTACTGGATTATTCCCTTTTTGACTAACGTTCATATATACTTTAAAGCAACACGTAATTCGTGTTTCTCTTAAATTTTAGAGCAATTTTTACAAGGGACTCAGTTTATTGAAATTCGTTCAATCAAAGAAATACTACATATCTATTTCAGTCGGCTTCATAGTAAAAAAATATGTATGGTTTAAGGAAATTTCGTGTTTTACAGTTTTTCCTTAAACTATAAGGACCCTAATTTCGACTAAACTTAAGTTCCCAATTTTCGGCTGAGTAGCTGAACTGAAATTAGCTGAGTAGAAATTTTAAATTAAAAGTTATTTTAATTAATTAATTTAGCTCCTTGAAATAATTCAATATTAACTACAAAAACAAATTAAGCTAGTGAAATAAATTTTATTTATATAAATTACAAAACAAAGGATTTAAAAAGTGTAAATTTCTACAAGTAGATATGTTTTAATAAAATAATTTGATCCTATTTGTACAATTAAACTTTATGAAAAAATTAAAATTAAAATTGATTCAAGTAAAATAATTGGTTCCATTTTAATAAAATTGTATTTTTTATCACTATTCACTTTTAGTTGATTTTTTTGTTCAATTTAACAAGGAATAAAAAGTTTACTCAATAATTTCTAGTATATTTAGTAGTGGTTGGTAAACGGCATACAAGAAATATTCTTATTTTTAAATAATTTTTGCTGTTTTTAAAAGAATTATTTATAGTTTATCGCTACGGAACTTTACTATAACAAAATCTGTACGTTAATTGATAGCGCAAAATGTGACAAATTATGGCCATCTGTAGTAAAAGTCGGTTAGGAAATGGAGCACGATAAGTTATAAATATGAACTGTGAAACACTTTCAACTTTTAAGTAGGACTTAAGTTTACAAAGAAACTGAGTTGAAGTTTAAGTCTGTGCTGTTAAACCTGGTGATTGTATTTAAATTTGTTGCTTACTTGACAAAAAAAAATGCAAATTTATTCTGAATTCTAATTAAACAATTTTACTATAGATCATGAGATCATTAATGGTCATTAGATAGTTATTTTCGATTTATGATTCTTGATATTTTTATATGAATTTTAAGTACATGCATAAAAACTATCAATACTGTATGATGTCTATTAATACGAAAATATAATTTTTGGTTTTAAAATATAACCAATTATTTACATAAAGTTAAACCCCAAGCAACCCTTAAATACTTGCATGAAGTTTCTCCTATAATTTTCAATAATAAAATTATTATTTTGTATTAAATCATCTCATACGAAAAAAAGAAACACAAATACACGTAAATATCTTATCAAACTAAAAACATTCCTAAGAATGCTTTGAGCCTCTAAAATTATAAGTGGCGGCAATTTTACACAACCATTAAAAAAATGTCTAATGATTTATTTACCGCCAACCATAAAGAAAAATATTTGTTGCCGCAAACTTAAAACATTTCAATCTTATTCCATGAGTAAACAACTGTGTAAAGTGTGAAATAACAAATCATCATCCCTGGTTTTATACAAGACACCCCAGTGACAGAAAACAAAAGAGATTTGCACAAAGTTAACTGATGTAATAGTTAAAATTAGGCCCAGGGGATACATATGGCTGCTGTAACGGCCTTGAATTATATTGTCGTCAAATTAAATTACCATCTGGTTAAAATAGTAGACAAAATGTTGCCACTTCATGTCATTTAAACAGACAGCGTGGCGATTTGTGGTGTCAATATTGTACAGGTCTATGATTGATCGACTTCCGTATCCCATCAATTATCCTAGTGATCACTGAATAAGTGGCCGCTATTAACCACCTTTAATAGGTGTATTTATACTTATATATGTATGAATATATATATATATTTATGTATCTAGAATATGAGTACCTTGAATCGTTTGTAATCAGCTAAACGTTCTGATAAAGTTAACATTATCGAATATCGCTCAGCCATAAAACTTCGCCTGTCAAGATAACAAGCTATCCATTGAATTGTTATTACCAAAATATGTAATTTAAAATTGTATATGACAAATGGCTGCTAAAGTTTTTCTATCTATTTTAGTAAATCATCCTACAGTACAGTTTGCAATTGTTCGCTAAAGTATAGAGTCCATAAATAGCTGAAAATTGGATATAAGATCAATAAAACCATATACATATACACCACAATCTTTCAATTGATGCGTTAAGATTAATTATTTATTATTATCATCGTAGAACTTTCATAATATTGATTTACTTATCAATTAGGATTTGGAATTATTACAGCGGAGCTTTGATGTTAAAAAGATGTCGAAAATCGTTCTTTCTGAATAAAATTTACAAATCTAAAAAAAATCTATTGTATTCCGCAATTGAAATAATTTGACCTTTTGAGGTTTTTCTCATATTTGACACAAAAAAAATGTTATTTAAGGTTTTTATGTAATTCGCATGAAGCATTAAAGTTGATGAGCATGGATTTGTATAATGTAAGCATTTTCAATTTAATCATAAAGAATAGGATAATTTGGAGGAGTTTTTTGATAATAATTCAAAAAAAAAAGGAAGTACTTGATTTGCGATATTTGATAACAGTTGAATAAGTCATTTTAGATAAGTAAATAGGTATAGGTTAATTAATCATAAGAAAACCATGGGCTGTAAGAGATTTTTTTTAAAGTCAGAAAGTTGAAAATTAGTTGAAATTAAAAACAAAACTGTTTGTCAAAATATATTTATTAAGTCTTTAGCATATCGAAACTTTTAAAAATAAATTAAGGATTTCATTTGGCATTATAACCTGATTTCGTATTTATTTTTAAGTACTTTCTTCAATTTATTTTTAGGATCAAATAGAAGAAAACATTTTATAAATGAGTGAGTTTTTCTCACACAAATTTCACCATTTTTAGTTTCAAACTTAATAGTCGCTTGCAACGTGAACAAATTTTTCTTTATGAAAATCGGCAAATAATATATGCTCTCAATATATTAGTAAGAGCCTCATGGAAAATAGAAAAGTTTTTCGATTGGATCCTAGCTGTAAAATGCTTTTTAATATTAAAAGGGATGAATCTACAAACGTACTGGAATTCTGTAAACTGGAAGACAAAAAATTGGAGAAGAATTTTAATTTTGACTTAAGGCCTACAAAATGCCTAGAATATAGAAATACAGCTTTCAAATCTTGCTAGTGGATCAAAGTCAAGGCCTTAGTATTATTGTTGTTTTATTCTTGATTCATGCACTATATTTGTAAAGCAATATTTACAATAAACAGTTATACAGCAAGCGTTTTATTTTTATTATTTCTCTGCTGTTGAACAGATACACGTTTTCTTTTCATTGCAAATATATTAAACAGTTAGCCTTTGCAGTACCTGAGCTAAAAATATCTGAAATATTTAGTACAACAGAAAAATTTTTATGATATCAAAATGATGATAACAATTAATAATTCCAAATAACTAACACATTTATATAAATTGTTTGAATGGCTATAAAATTTGGTGTACATCTGACTTTACTTAGCCGGTTTTTAGCTTAAGCTCACTTTAATTTTAAAACTGGTTAAATTAAACTGTTTTCAGTTTGGTAATAAAACAAAAATACATTAATTGAGATATTCTTTAAGAAATGCTGGAAGCGGCCAGTTGCTTTAATTAGTAAAATCGCGTAGGCCATTTTAGAACAATTTTTAGTGTAGAAATTTATATCGTAATTTCTTAATCTTTGTGTTTGTACAAAAAATTTTTGTTTAAAGTGTTTAAAAATGTTTTTTGAAAGGCATAGTTTTCAATTTGTATGCTTTTATATGTTAATTTATTTTTATTTTATTATTACTCTATTTAAAGAGACCCAAAATCCATTTTATTCTTTAAAAATAATTTTTGCTTTAAGAAATATTATTTACTATATTAAATTATTGTGTAAGATTCGCTATAAAGAGTTATTTACTTAATTTTTGTTAATATTATTTTCATGGTAAAAAAATCAAGGGTAATTTTTAGAAAAAAATAATAATGTACCTTCGAATTCTATAAAAAGGATTAAAAAAAAAATGAACCTTAGTCTTTTTGTGGAGATTATAGGTCTCAATCGATTTCTATTTTTTATGCCTATATCGATTTTATATGTCTTCTATGTCAGTACTTTTGTACGCAAAAATAGCCCAAAATGACAATTAATTACTTAAAGTCATAAAAATGTAACTAACTTTGAGTATTCTAAAAATAAAACGATTTCGTCCTAATAAATCTTATTTCAAAATTTTTTCTTTTAAAATATTTTTAATTATGATAAACTTACGTATACTTCCGGTTAGGTAATATTACTTTTTTACACTAATTTCTCTCTTTACTAACAAACGTGTGTGAAGGGTCATAAGTTTAATCGCTGGTCTTCTACAAATGTTTTCAGTTTTAGAATACGAACGGATTAGAACGGACTCAGAAAATGGTAAAGGATACACACTGAATGTACTTACGAAAATATAAAAAAAATGGGAAGTTTCTAGTATATTTAGTATGAATTCATGTTATTTTATTTTAATTTAAAAATATGAAAAAGAATAAAAGTTGATTTTCTTAGAGCTAAAGCTAAAGGGCCATAATGAAGCTCTTTCTTTTAAAGGAATAGCAATCACTTTTCGAAAATAAAAACTCCTCACGATTTTTTATATAAAAATGTCGATATAGTTCATATTGTTTTTACTTTAAATACAAGTATAGTAAAATTTGCAATTTAACAGTCCATCTGTTTTATATATATTGCACATTTTTAACCTTGAAATGTTATTCAGAAACAAATGTGGCTAATTGGAAATTTTCGTATTTCATTATTTGTAGCATATGTTACTTAAAGAACAAAGAACATACGAATTTAGAAAAATTACAGCAACAAAGTCCAAATATTTTCACATCACCCTTTGAATCTTTTATCTTTGATAATTTTAAGTTGAATTCAAGTATCCTTAGGAGAACTCAAGGACATCCAAAGGTAACATAAGAGAAAATTTTTAAATAATAAGAAAATAAAGTGTTAAGACTTGAAGATGTTAATATTTCATTGGATAAATGGGAATTGATGATAGAGCAAATTTAATCGACGTAATGGAAATTGATAGCAGGAATTGCAACTTTCAAGGTGGAACAGTGGATTATTTCGTGTAGTTAGATGGATTTTATAAATATCTCAAATTTCTGAATAAAAAGAATACAGAAGAAACCCTTTATAAGGAATCACTATAATGTCCCTAACAGTTTAACAATTGTTTTCAAGAATGAAGAAAAACAGATAATTTAGTAATCAATTTTATAATAAATTTTTTAGTAATTGCACTGCGCTAACGCACTGTAAGGACGACGTTCTACCTTTCAAACTGATATATATATATATATATGTGTATGTAATCATACCACTTTTAAGTTTTTATCAATTAAAAATTTTATCTCAATAATTATCTTTCCTAATTTTTCTTTTCATAGTATTTATGTTTATTTTAGTTCCGACTGTTTTGATCACCTTAAAAATGAATACAAAAAAAGAAATCAATGAATATAAAAGATCAAAATCAACAACCCATAAAAAACCTAAAAAAAATTGTTTATGTAAAATCAAATAAAATTGCTTAGTTTAAATTTTATATAGCTTACAGCGTGCCAAAGGACGAAGTTTTTTAAAAAAGATATCAGACAATAGTTCAAAGTTAAAAATTGAGATGTTATATGGATAAATGGTTGTAAATTATTTTGCTAAAGAATTTTTGTTATTTAAGTTTGACATCTTAAGTATTCCATAGTAAAATCAATTTAATATCTGGATTGATTGATTTATTAAGGTTTGCGCCCCTGCAGTTTTAACACTAGCCGAACATTATCTAACAAATGTTTTAAAAGCCAAAAAGCTTAGGACCCTTTTTTTCTAATTGAATTCAAAGATCGAGCATAAAATATCAATTAATATATTTACGGTAGAAGATATTACATTTAAATCCCTAAAGATATTACCTGGATTTGGTTGAGACGGATATGATGGCTTTTTCATCCAATCATAATATGGACTTCTGGCAGGTGTTGGTCGTCCAATCATATTTGTTATTGTATGCGGTGATGATGTTCCATTTGGAGCACCTGGGCTTGAAATTTCACTACCCGACACCGTAATTGGTGGTGAAGGTAATTCATCTGTTGAATGTTCTCCATGACTTGTATTTTGATTTATATTATTATGATTACCCGGACCACCTGATTGTTGTGTTAAATTTTGTTGATTTCGAAAATTTTCATGTGAACTCCATTCAGATGGAGACTGATGGAACATATAAGATGGATTATAATAGACATGTTGTGGATGTGTAGAATCAACATCACCAAGATATTGATGATTATGTGGATAATTTGATGAAAACCACGATTGTGCTGTTGCATATGGTAAATTTGCAGAGTTATAATATGACACCATAATGCACTTTTATTAATTATGTATTAATTAATATTCAAATAAAAACAATTATAAACACTTATAAATGTGTAATAATTTATATTGCACCACGTTAGTTAATTACATATCACACGGCTGAACACTAAATTAAAATTACACTCATTACAAATTAGTTTTTACTTTTAATCCCGAACATAATTTCCTTTCATACTAATTGACATTTATTTATAGAATTTTTCCGTCCGCTATACAATGTTAACTCACCTTAACTGTATGGAATTCCGTTTCAAACTAAGCAAGATGGCCATCACAATGTTCCAACAAGGCGGAGTCGGATATAAATTAAGAAAATTGCTTTAAAAAACTTTTCAATTTCTTATTGGATAAACTAAACTCCACCTTTTTTATTTGATATACACAAAAAACCACATGTTTGACTCTTTTGTACTTTTCTTTCAAATATTTTCTTATTAAGGTTTGAGAAGGGCTCTAGGAAACAGCTGTGGAACAGATGGAAACAAACCGTTTGTAGGAGTGCATATTATGAATCATTTACAATTTGATTGGTTGAAAGTTGAAGAAAAAGAAGGTTGAAGAATGATTAAAGTTCAATTCAGTGGATCTAATGGAGTTTAATTTAATATAATAGAGAAGAATTTCTTTTCTGCCCCAAAAAAATTTTCGTTCAAGAATTTTAATTACGGTCGAATACAAATATAGTCATGTAGGAAATTGATGAAAAATTTCTTGAATTGATTTCTAACTTATCTACAGGGAATGTAAGCTAACTTTAGTCTTGTTTTAATTCAATTATGTTTACTTAAACTATGAATTGGAGAAGAAATTAATTAATATTGCCACAATTGAAAAATATACAAATATTATTTTTTAATGATTATAAAAATTAATTTAGTTTCAATATTAATTTTTGCACCATGAATTTCTTTTTGGGTATTTAGAGATATTTTACAAAAGAAAAATATCAATTTTTATCGACTTTTACTACACACAGTTGTATTTTTTATAAATTTTAAAATTTTATTATGTTATTTAAATTAATATAATTCACATTCAGTGATTAATTTAAATATAAATATAAAATTCGAAAATTCATTATAAGTTTAATTAAGAATTTCTTCTTTCACATGGTGAAACCTTTTTTATACAATTTAATTTTCATAACATAACTTTTAGGTCAACTGACCTAAAAACAACACCGGCTTTTGAAATGTATACGTGACATGAAGCCTATAAAAAATTTAGTAACTTGCTAAACGTTATGACAAAATGGTAGCTGAAAATTATTTTTTACCTATTAGCGTGTTTACTTTCATTTAAACTGTGTTTCACAAACTGCCTACTGTTGGTTCCAAAAAAAAAAACTAAAACTGAAATGAGTGCTGCAATAGAAACTATAATAAGTTTTTTGTAATAATACTTTCGGTATTTGTTATTTCCATTTTTAAATTTGGTCGTTTTGTAAATAATAGAACATAACTTGAAGTATTGGATTTTTTTTTAAGATTCAAAGAAAGGGTTTGAAAATTACGATTGGAAAATTTTAAAGAAGAGATAGCAAATTGAACTATATAGCAAAGTTTTCGGAATTCTTCAAGTTCCTGGCCTATAAAAATTCTTCCTTGCAAAAAGATTACTGTCTACTGTCTACTGTACTGTAACTACTGTAGTTTGCTTCTGATATTAGTTCTAATTTAAGCCTTTATGAGGCATTGTAGCTAAAAAAAAAATATTTTTATTTTAAAAAGTTGGAACATTTTCATTATAGAATGTTATATTAGTAATTTAAAAAGTACTACTTCATAGAATGTCAAGAAGATTTTATAACCAGTGTAAATGCACTTATAAAGATCAGGGATTCTCTGTTATGGTAAAATTTTGAGTCATTGAAAATAGAGTTCAGCTATTTTGGTAATTGAAGTTTATGTAATCCAGTAGAATGTTATGAAACGATTTTTTTCAGTACTGTTTCTCACAGAAAAATTCTTTTCAAGTATGAATACATTAAAAGAACTTCTTTAATTTAGTATTTGATGTGGTTTTTAAAAAGCCTGCAAAAAATGTTAAAGTGTTAGGCATTCTGGAATGTCTGTAAGGCATGTCTAAGTTTCTTTTATTTTTAGTATTACAAATAATAAATTAATTAAAACTTTTTTCTATTAAATCCAAATTTACTAGCATTTTATGATTAAATAAATTCAATTTTCACATAACTAAAATTACGGGTAACTTATTAAGTCTACTTGTATAAAAATGAATCAATTTTAAAGTAGATCCACCAATAAATAATTAGTCTTGCATTCCGTATGCAATTATAGCCCTTGATATTACTCCAGTATACGGTTAAATGGGGGTATTATAATTTTCAAATAAATTCTGTAGAATTTTCACCCTAGAACTTGTATATTAGGTAAATAAATAAAGAAACATAATAAGAATTTAAATCATTTGAATCAAAATGATAATAAACTTTTATAACTTTGAAGGTTTATCTGCTAAATAGATTAACCCCTATTTATGGCGGATTTTAGAATTTAGTTTATGATAAACTTAGTGGGCATGAACTTATTCATTCATTCATTTAAATAAAACACGTAGTTGTTACTATTTGGAAATGACAAGACATTCTTAGCAATACTACGAAACTAGAATACTACACATATTGTAAAATGTTAAAATAGAACTTATTATAACTTTTCATTGTTCAACATGAACGAATGGTCAAGTTAGATAAAAACAATAGTCATTTGCATTGTAATTGCACGTAATTTAGTAATAATATTATTGAAAAAACTACATTTCTGAAAGACAAAAATTAAACTAGTAAATCGGTTATTCATTACTGTGCTGTAAGGAATCTGAACTTATAATGCGGATATATAACTGGAAAAAATACCAAATAGATGTAAAGAAAATTTACAGACTTTGATTAGTCCAGATTTCCTTTCAAAAGTATTTTAAATTATGCAAATTTTTATTAAGTTACTAAAAAATTAAATAAGATGTCTAATTATTTGACTATGTTTTACACTTCAAGGATACTCTATCTACTTTATTTGGATTTTGTTTCTTTCATGACTTATTAAAAGATGACTTAGCATTAAAAATATTAATGCAACTCTTTTAATTTTTCTTTCGTAAGCATTTTAATATCGTCTCTATCAAATTCTTGCTAATCTATCCTTTTTAGAGATAATACCTTTTTTCTTATTTACAAATTGCAAATCCCTTAACTGCATTGATTTCTCTAGAGAAAGCCAGCACGGTTGCATATCAAAAAATTTGGTAAGCATAATTTTTTAAGAATTTGATCAAGAAGTTACAATTGTTAAATGACACACAAAAAATATGCTATGTGTATGCGTCTAATAAAAGCCAATCTCAGAAACTATAAATAAATTAATATTTATTTTCCGTCAACATAAAATCACAGCAATAATCACACAATGTATTTAATTAATTTATTTATTTTGAATATTACATTTACCAAACAAGCATAAGGTATAAAAGTAGGAAAAACCCTTAACTTAGTCCTTAGTTTAACGTAAAGTAACAAGTAATTTAAATTACTAATAAAATCCACTCATAATGTTGTGACTCACAAATCATAAAAGTAGTCCTAAAATTTGACAAATTCCTTACCCGGCTTTAAGCAAATTATCATATTTTATATTGCTGCCATAAAAGCGGCATCTATGAAGTTTTGCTGCCTTTTTCTTTTACCTTGAAAGGTATCGTTGGAAGGCCTATATTAGATATTTGTAGGCGTCGGTACAAATTTTTTTCTAAGAAAGTTTTGTGATGGTTGTAGATAAGTCTAATAATCCAATTTTCTACAAAATATGAAAATTTAGAAAACTCCCTGTTCTACCTTTTCTTGTTTTCAACAAATTTTTGATGTTATTATGGGTAAATTAGCAATTTTAGAAGGACATTTGTATACCATTTGAAGCATTAAAATGTTACCACTTGGTACTTACCTAAAATCATCACAATAAGATTTAAAATTAATTTGAAATTTTCTAGTCTTGCAAATATATATAAAAAGGAAATTTTGTTATTGTTTTGGCTTAACGGACTAAGGATATTCTGGATAAATTTTAATCAATTATTCAGCAAATTTTATTTAATAAAATCATTAGTTACTAGGAAATACTTTTGCTCTCTCTTGTTAATTAGTTCTAATAATCCAAAACTTAGAGGTACATATTAATATCAGTTTCTTCATGTCGTTTTATTATACTGCAAAAATTTTAGCAAAATTTTAAACTCATAAAAAAAATGAAAAAAACACCAGTTTGGCTTACCTCAAGTTTATTTTAAAATGCCATAGTGTCGCCTTTTCGAATAACGAAGTCTGTTAAATGAAGGTAAATGTGTTATGAAAACCTTTCCTGGTATTTGATAGAAATCCACAAGACAAGAACATATATATTAATTGTTCCCATGTGTATTATTGGACAAGGTCATCGCGCAACGAAAAAACTTCAAAAACACCGATTTATTGGACCTATAAAACTTTAGTGAATTTCTGTGAGACGACTTCGTTAGTCTTGGCTAAGTGCCTGGTATAGTCCTAATTGCTGCTCTACACGTTGCATTTATCTGTTGTTATCGTCTTATTCCTGTCAACAATTGAAAAACGAATTCTTAGCCGTGAGATTTTCAAATTAGAATCTCTTCAATTCATTTTGTTGTTATTTTGTTTTTTTTTTTTTTAATTTTATGGAAAATATTTTTCCCATAACTCTTTTATCAGAAATTCTTTTAACAATTTAATAGGCTAAGTGCCAAATATCATGCTGTGACCAATCGCAGAGATACATAAATTTGTTGTTGTGATTTGCACAGAATAATGCACGAGTGTTTATATTTTTCAAACACTTTTGTTATATATAATAGAAACAGTTCAATGTTTCTCTGTGTTTTGGTTGAAAAATAACTAAACAAAGTTTTTATGTCAGTAATAAAAGGGCTAAATTTTTTAAATAACAAGGAAGATTTATCTATTGTTATATATTTAGAGAGATGTTTTGTGTCCTAATAATAAAATAAGATGTATGTACCTTTAAAAAACCCTGTAGTAAATGACAAGTTTTATAGTGGGCTATAGGAATTGATTTTCCTGATAGATAATTATATATTGTAAAATGTAATTATTAAAAATTTATTGTAAGGTTTTGAAGTATTAGAAACTGAGTAGTTCCTTTGCTAAAGCACATATATCCATTCTTTTTGAAATTGTTAGTAAAATAATTATCTCATTATCAATTAATTTGTCTACAGTATTTGTAGAAGCACCCTTGTGCTTTATTTGGATTAGCTTAGGTCAGTTCGAATATAACTACGCAATTTTAATAAATTAAGAAATCCTTGTTTGATAATATTAGAATTAAATAAATTGAAAAAATGGTATCAACGAAATAAATAAGAAAATTTATTCTTAGTAAAACTAAAAGTAACATATTTTATATTTTGTTTTATATTTTTTTAATTAAAAAGTAAGGATCTCCTTTCAAAATTTAATTAAAATTTTTTTTAGAAACCTTTAACTTAAGAAAACAACAAGCTCAATAGAGAAGACTACCAAAAACCGTCAAAGACTATCCAATACTACTTAGCACCATATAAAGACATTTATAAAGATCCTTTAGCAACAGTATCCATAATGACAATGTTTTTTAAAGCAAAAAGAAATATAACATAGAAGTTAAGACAATATTAAAGAGAGTTCAGCGGAGAAGGATATTTTCTAACAATGAAAATAAGGTTAATAGTCTTTATTAGTGATGAAAAAAACAAGTAATGCATTCTACAATATATTTTTGGACCCTAGGTCTGTTTCATTCTATAATTTTTTTTTTAAATGGAAGGGGCTATTATGTTAAACTTTCCAAACTTTCCATAGTTCGGGTAACGAATTTGTGAGCTTGTGGAATGATATAATATAGATATGTATGAGCTTGCACTAGGATTCTAAAAATTTAAGTAATTATTCAATCCGACATGACTATTTAACCATAGCTCCCCAAAAAAATTTCACATTTTCACTTGCTAAGCTTGAAAAAATATTTAAAAAATTCTAAAACTTCAATGTGTAGGGTTTATTCCAGTTTAAAATTTACACCTGATATTTTTTACGAAGTATTCTAAAATATAACTAAGCTTATTATAGGTTCTGTTTTTCTCCAAAAAGCATCTAACAAACTTTGAATAGCTTTCGACAAATTTTTGAAAACAAATTGTATCTAATTCATAAGAATTTTCATTCCAAGAAAAAATTTTTTTAATTTTTGGTAAATTATTAACAAGAAAAGTTAAGGCATCGAATCTAATTTGAATTTCAGTAATAAGAACAGTGAAAACGGAACATTTACATGTATCGACTTAAAGGAGGAGTCAATATAAGTCAAAATCAAAGAAGAAATCAAGAAAAAGTTGAAAATGTAAACCTTCTAAAGGTTTTTTGTACGTTTCTTTTAGTGAAGAGGTTTAATCATATTTTGATTGGTTGCCATATTGCCATAGATATACAATATATTTTACTATGTACTTGCTAATGACTTAGATATAAATTAATATATTTTTTACGTACTTTAAGGGAACGATAATAGTTGGAAATAAACAAAATAAACTCTAGTGATGAAATTCAATCAGCTAGAAAATAATAATTCATACCATTTTCCCCTAATTGCCATATTATTACCAGTTTTTACGTAAGACTGTTTAAACCGGTTTGAATTTTAATATTTTTATAATTTCAAAATAATAATTATCTGTGGAAAAATTTCAGGATAAAAGCAGATTTTTATAATATTAAGACTTTTCGCATTCAAAAAGAAAACAGACAATTATTCAAAAAAAGTAATTATAACATTAGACCACATTTAAATTTACAAAAAAAATATTATTAAAGTTCTCAATAATTAAGTGTGTCAAGCTAAAAAATTCTACAAAAATAACGAATTTTTTAATTGGAATTTTGAACACTATGCACGCAGCATTCATGTCAACGAACGTATCAAATAAATTTAATTTAATCTTATAAGAAAAGTTTTCTTTTATTTATGCATTATTTGTTTACTTGCGAAGAAGCTGAATTTTTACATAGTTGGTGTCTATATTAGCGTTTTGGACAGCGGTTATACTCAAAAGTTTGTTTTAGTTTGACTTTTTTATTGAAAATACAGTAATTCCCTCCATAACACGGTAGTTCCGTTCTGCGTTACAGGAGTATTCTCGTATAAATCCCCGTATGACCTCGTATAACGCGTTATGTACAAATGTTGCGAGTTTTACTTTTCTCGTTAAAGGGGGTTTAAATCAAATATTAAGGAAAAATTATGTTGTGAACGAAATATGTCCGTTTTACTAAAATCAAACTAAGAACATTTTAAATAAATAACAAATATGTATGTAACTGAAAAATAGTTATAATTTAAAATAAATTACATAATTCCAAAAATACAGAAATATGCGGGAAATCCCCGCGTTATAAGGGGGAAAACATGTGTTATTCGAGGGACATGAAAATTGCGTTATGTGGATACATATGTATATGAGTGTAGGGGTGATTACATATCTTATGCTTTCTAGCTAAGTTTTAATATATTAAATTGACTTAACGTAAATAATAATGCATTATAAATGCAATGAAATTAGTTAAGAGGTTCAAATTATACTTTTCTAAAAGATTTGTTATGCAATTATTCCAGTCAGTTATATCCTGAGTTTAAGCTTGCCTCAAAACTCCTATAAAAGCGCTGTCCAAAACGCTAATCTAGACACAGCTATAAAATCGATATAGTTCTATGAAGGTTAGAATTTTTAGATTTGAATAATAAATTTGAAAAATATTAACTTAAAAAGGAACTTTTCCAATTATATTGCCAAGACTTTCGGTTGTTTTCTGATTCTATGAAAGATTCTTCTAAAAAAACACACTTGTCCTTTGTTTTGTATGCAAAAATATTCACACTTTTTAAAAATTTCTTAAAAGTTATGTTTAATATTTGTTTATAGTTTGTAAAATAAATAAAGGTTTTCTATGGCTGCAAATCATTTTTATTACTCATCCGCCTGTCTGAATTATTAACATTTTAACAGCAGTTATTTTCAGTTGTGTATGATCCCAAGGGTACTATTTACTAAATCAGTAACATTGACGAGGAGACCATTGTCAATTGAGACAAACCACACCATGCAACAGAGTCCTTAGATATTTCCTAACTTAAAAAGACAGTAAGATAGAAGTCTGTAAGACAGCACGTCCCGTGATGAACTTCATGATAAATGTTTCCCCCGATACAAGAATGCTCTCTTACTATTTTCTAGAGAAAGTGAACTTATTTTTAGCACTAGGGAGATATATTTTTTCTAAAACAGTATCCAATTGTCTACATATATATATATATCAAGTGTTAATTTAGATTACCCTCCCAATAATTCAAACATAAAATGATGTGGGAAGAGATTTGATCCCCTGTGAATTTTTGATTTGTTATGGTTTTTTTTTTTTCTTTTATATATTTCTAAACTTGACTTAATTTCTGTCCTGTTATGGGACAAGATATAGTTATTTTTTAATATTATAAGGGGTAAAATCTTTTTAATACACTTAAATTGTAACACACCTTTGAGAATTATAAGTGCACACCTGATAAACGATTTAAAAATAAATGAAGTAAAAATTGATACGCAATGAAATGAATAATTGTAGCAAATAATATCAAAGCTAGTATTTTTCATTTGTCCATTCCAATCAATTTTTGTCAAAAATTCATTTGCAGACGATCGTGTAACTCTTGAAATATTTCATGTGCACGTAAAAAATATACTCGTGAAAGAAAAATTGGAATGGTATCACACTTGAAACGAATTTTTGAAATTTACTAAATAACTTCTTGTCAAAAATCATTTGAAAAATTGTCTATAAACCTTAAAAACAATCTTGGTTTAACAACTCACTTCAAAAAGACTTTTTGTATTAATACCCTAAAGACACAAGCTCCTTAAAGCACATTTAGTTAAAGTACATTAACCCCTTGGTTACTAATTTATTTGAAAAAATATTTGCATATGAAATGGATTTAATTGTTTGTTGCTTGGAGTAGTATGTAAAAGCAGTTGCTTTTATGTAAGAAATCATTTATTCTTAAAATATCAGTGACATCTAATATTAAGATGACCTCACGTATTTAGAAATGCAAAACAAAAATAAATTAATAAAAAAACAAGACTAAATCAAATAAATTTGTGTTATAACAAAAAAAAATATTACTAATATGTAATCCTTCTTAAAGATTTCTCAGTCACTTTCATTAAAATTTTTGTTATCGTTATCACTATCATAAAATATTTTCCATATTTCTGACATAACAGGCAGTTTATCGCAAATAATGTTCACCCAAATTATGTAATTGCCTCTTCAGTTACAAGCTGAGATGCAATGAACAGAATTGTGCACGTTGAAATATTGCCTCAACTCGAATAACGACTTAAGGCCTAAGTACAATGCACGCGGTTGGGGAGCCAAAGCGGTGACAGCAAAGTAGAATTGTGTTTAACCGTTCAGACTCGTCATCCGCTCCTAAGGCAAGAAAGTTCACTACGACTCTGTCGTCAAATGTAACCAAGGGGTTAAGCGTGGTATTGATTAGAATTTCCGAATCAATGATTTATCTTCCTCGTTCTATATAAAGTATATGGGGATAGCGGTTTTTGAGAAAAAATCAAATATGTTAGTTTTTGTCTAGTTCGAAAATTACAGTGAATAATCTGCTTGAGGCACAACTATTGTACGGAACAATTTTCTCTAGATTTAAATAAAATACGAATTTTCGTTATGCACTTCGAAATGCAGGGCGCCAGAATTTTTTGTTCATTCATGTTTTTTAATATCACAACAAAATTTTTAAAAAACCTATCGATTTCTACGTTCCAATAACGTTTTTACTATCCGCAAAAATTAACTTTTCCTTATTTGAAATATTTATTTACTTGAAAAGACTTCGAGATTTAATATGCTTTAGAGATGTTTGTTTCAAGAAACTTACTTTTGTAGAAAGAATATTTTTTTAAGTGCCAGCAATCTTAAATAATTAAAATATATATCTTGATCTGTAAAATCATAAAAAAAACAAGAATTGTATAAATTAAAGTCTCTTTGAGTTAGTATCATAAAAGCTTCAATAGTTTTAAAAAGTAACAATTACCAGCATTTTATATCACTTCGATGTTGATAATATAATTTTAGTAAGAAAGTCTAAGTCTATTTTTTTAAAAAAAGAAGATAAAAGTCGATCGCATATAGCGGCTTTACGAAATGATATTCTTATAAAATTAAATTTTTTCAATAAATGAAGTTTTTACTATTTGGTAAAATATTTTCGAATTGTAATTCATAAATAGAAATTATAATCAGTTCAGATAAAAATTGGCTACCGTTTTATTTTAGGTTAGGTGATTTAATTAATAAAAATGTTTAAATTTTAACTTTTATTTAAAATTAAAACTTTTTAAAACTTTTTTTCGCTCCAACTCCTTTCGTTATTTTAAGAACATTGAATCGAACAGTTTTTGATAATGGACGACATTCTCCGATGGTAGCGATATCTCCGATTTCAACGTCTCTGAAAGAAAACAAATCATATAGCATATGAGAAGAATATATCAAAAAATTCCTTAAATAGGAAATGTTTACAATAATTTACATAGGAACTATGTAATAGTTAAATAAATTAAAGAGCATTGTTTATTAAAGGTATATAATTCAGATTAAAAAATATTTTATCGGCAATTTCGTTTAAGAAGACCGTCATGATGTTTTCATCATTTATATTTATAATAATTTTCTTCAATTGTTATCCTAAATACAAAATTTGATCGCAGATCTCATAATAATTAAATTTAATATTGTTATCAAAAGAAAAGTTGTATTATTTTAAGAGTGGAATTATGTGATAATGTATAAGGTGATTTAATGGCGATAACAATTGAAGATAATTGTGAAAATTAAAAAGAAAACTCACCGGAAGCATGGCGAGCAGTGTACACTCATATTTCTATGCCTCTTTTCAAATCGATTATACTTTCTTCCTTCCTGTGAAAAGGCATTTTTGGTCAATATATGTACCTTCGATTGCCTAAAATATATATAAAAATCATTGGATATTTGATAGAAATGAAAACACGTTTTTGTTTAATCGTAAGTTATGGTTTTAAAAGCATTTAAGAATATGAAAAATTTTAAATTACATACTTCGCTGGGAGTTTTGAAGCCCAAGCCCACGATGACGGCGCAAGCTTTTCTTTTTAGTAAGACCTGGTTTCACTTTTCGATTCAGATTAACCCTGAATTGCATTTGAAAAGCCTTTTCATTTTAAAGTGCATAAGAAGCAAGTAGTATTGATTAGAACTTCCGAATCAATGATTTGTCTTCCTCGATCTATATCTATATAAAGTATATGGAGATAGCGATTTTTGAGAAAAAATCAAACATGTTAGTTTTTGTCTAGTTCGAAAATTACAGTGAATAATCTGCTTGAGGCACAACTATTGTACGGAACTATTTTCTCTAGATTTAAATAAAATACGAATTTTCGTTATGCACTTCGAAATGCAGGGCGCCAGAATTTTTTGTTCATTCATGTTTTTTAATATCACAACAAAATTTTTAAAAAACCTATCGATTTCTACGTTCCAATAACGTTTTTACTATCCGCAAAAATTAACTTTTCCTTATTTGAAATATTTATTTACTTGAAAAGACTTCGAGATTTAATATGCTTTAGAGATGTTTGTTTCAAGAAACTTACTTTTGTAGAAAGAATATTTTTTTAAGTGCCAGCAATCTTAAATAATTAAAATATATATCTTGATCTGTAAAATCATAAAAAAAACAAGAATTGTATAAATTAAAGTCTCTTTGAGTTAGTATCATAAAAGCTTCAATAGTTTTAAAAAGTAACAATTACCAGCATTTTATATCACTTCGATGTTGATAATATAATTTTAGTAAGAAAGTCTAAGTCTATTTTTTTAAAAAAAGAAGATAAAAGTCGATCGCATATAGCGGCTTTACGAAATGATATTCTTATAAAATTAAATTTTTTCAATAAATGAAGTTTTTACTATTTGGTAAAATATTTTCGAATTGTAATTCATAAATAGAAATTATAATCAGTTCAGATAAAAATTGGCTACCGTTTTATTTTAGGTTAGGTGATTTAATTAATAAAAATGTTTAAATTTTAACTTTTATTTAAAATTAAAACTTTTTAAAACTTTTTTTCGCTCCAACTCCTTTCGTTATTTTAAGAACATTGAATCGAACAGTTTTTGATAATGGACGACATTCTCCGATGGTAGCGATATCTCCGATTTCAACGTCTCTGAAAGAAAACAAATCATATAGCATATGAGAAGAATATATCAAAAAATTCCTTAAATAGGAAATGTTTACAATAATTTACATAGGAACTATGTAATAGTTAAATAAATTAAAGAGCATTGTTTATTAAAGGTATATAATTCAGATTAAAAAATATTTTATCGGCAATTTCGTTTAAGAAGACCGTCATGATGTTTTCATCATTTATATTTATAATAATTTTCTTCAATTGTTATCCTAAATACAAAATTTGATCGCAGATCTCATAATAATTAAATTTAATATTGTTATCAAAAGAAAAGTTGTATTATTTTAAGAGTGGAATTATGTGATAATGTATAAGGTGATTTAATGGCGATAACAATTGAAGATAATTGTGAAAATTAAAAAGAAAACTCACCGGAAGCATGGCGAGCAGTGTACACTCATATTTCTATGCCTCTTTTCAAATCGATTATACTTTCTTACATAATGTAAATAATCACGTCGGATAACTATTGTTCTTTGCATTTTCTTTTTTAATACAATCCCTGTTAATAATCGTCCACGTATTTTTACGTTTCCTGTGAAAGGGCATTTTTTGTCAATATATGTACCTTCGATTGCCTAAAATATATATAAAAGTCATTGGATATTTGATAGAAATGAAAACACGTTTTTGTTTAATCGTAAGTTATGGTTTTAAAAGCATTTAAGAATATGAAAAATTTTAAATTACTTACTTCGCGGGGAGTTTTGAAGCCCAAGCCAATATCACGATGACGGCGCAAACTTTTCTTTTTAGTAAGACCTGGTTTCACTTTTCGATTCAGATTAACCCCGAATTGCTTTTGAAAAGCCTTTTCATTCTAAAGTGCATAATAAAAACAATGTTTTAATTTTAAAATTAGAAACATTTTAAATTCAATCAAGTATCTTAAGTTTAAAATGTACCACGTAAAATGTAAAATGTAAAATATACCACGTTTTAACCAAATAGGTTAGATTAAAAATTACATTATTTGCAGTTTTATAGTAATGTTCATGATTGAATTTATTAAAATCGGTATTAACAGTTTTAGAATTAAAAAAGTAAAATATATTATTTTAATAGTTTTCAAATAATTTAGTGCGAGTTAACACGTGAAACTTTAATACCAACCTGGTCTGCCATTGTGAAGTACTAAAAGAAAGAAGTTGTTTCCAAAAAGTAATAGATTAGTCACAAAAATTTTGACGGCCTCATATTTTAAAAACTTAAGGCCATCCCCACATGCAAATGAAAGTCTAGCAAAATTTTGTATTCTTATGAATTTTAGAGCATATATTTGTACAATTTACTTTTATGCAAAAGTTAAATATACAATTTAGAATTTTAAAAATTATCAAAATTATAAAAGGTTATTATTACTAATACAATACTAAATGCTTTTTTGGTTCAAATTGAGAATTTTTTTCCAGCAAAGGATGATGTACTCTCCATTTAGGTTTGCTTTTTATTGAATGGGGTTGAAAGCGAATACTTTGGATGTGTTTCATACATATAGCAAGTTTCTAAAATTGCAAATTTAGGTGAGAGAAATGAGAATAAGAGTAATTCACTCATAAACTCAACGAAAATTATGTATTAATTATGCATACACGACTGAGATAAGGAAAGATTGCCTGCTCTGTCTTTCTGGAAACTGAAATTTTGACAGGGTTGTTGTGGCTCTTCTCGTACATTTCACCCAAGAAATCTCTTCCTCAAACTTTATGTTAAGTACTGAAATGCATAGATGGGTTTATATTCTCTTATATTGAAGTAGTGATAGAAACAAAAAGTAAGATTAAAATTAAATTAATGTTTTTGTTTTTACGACTTCTTTTATTTTTAAGCTCATGGCACTCTAATTATCTTCATCTACCACAGGCATCTTTACAATCTCAACCTTTAGAAATCCAATAACGGGTTTTATAATGAGCTTCTCATAAAGTGAATCTTAACAGCTAAAGAAAATTCTTTTCAAAGGCAAAAGCATAAGTTTAAAACAATGCCTAATAGCATAGTCTTTTATTCAACGAAATTACATTTTAAGAATAAAATAAATTGTAAATTTCAATTTTAGGCATCATATTTCCAAGAGGTTTCAGAAATTTTAGTTCTAAAAAAGTTTAGCGTAGTAATGACATCGCGTTAAAACTTCAGTAACTTGCTGCTACTCATCAGCCTGTAATAGTTCAAAATTAGTACGTACATTTGGACGTTTTCCACCATCCAAACTTTCAACGCTTTCATCTGATTCTTCATCATCGGTAGTTGACTCTGTGCCTACAATTGAAAAACAATAAAATAATCTATTATTTTACTTTAAATATTACTTTGAGGTTCTGTAGAAGATCCTTCGTGTTTTGCTTCCTCAAGTACATTCATTTTTCTCTCAACTGATTGCAATTTTTTAATTGGTTCTAAATCAGGATGATTTTTCCAATGATCTTTAAAATTTTAATTTTATGAGCACATTGAGCAATTTTATAAATTACTATCAAACCTTCACTTGCAAAAAAATTTGGGGGATAGAATTTTAAAACTATTCTTCCTTCAAGTGCCATACGTAGAATATTATTTGCAGCTCTATAATGGTCAGGTCTTGCAGTTTTGGCAGTTAAAAAACCCCTTTTTAAGGCCCAAGCTTCACAAATTGCAATAGCTGACCATTCCGTAAAATCTTCAGGCAATTGTAAATGTAATAATGAAGCTAAATCAACTCGTTCCCCAAGAAATCGTATGGAGCAATATGGTTCACGCAATTGTGCAATCGGATAGCTACCTAAAAGTACTTGCAAAAATTTTGGTGTTGTACTTGGAAATACTAATCCTGGACAGTCACATAGTTTCACATTTTCAGTTAAAAAAATCGTTTGGAAATGTTTCGTATGTCCAGGTGTTCTACTTACGCTAACTACTTTACGACCTTTTAAAGCGTTTATAAGAGATGATTTACCGACATTTGGAAAACCTATACACCCAATAGTTAAAATTCCATTTTTATATTTTTCACGAGTTTCGAATTCGAAATCATAATTTTCAGTATGCGTATGTACTTCCTCTTGTTCTTCGTAATCATTACCCTCACTATCACGATCATCTCGATTTTCCATTGCAGAAATATCTTCTGTGATTTTCTGTTCCCAGGCTGTAAGATTAAGATCACTACCAACAATTTTTTTGCATTCTTTGAAAATCGATAAAGCACCTCTAGCTGCTATTTGTGTATTTATTCGTTTTTTCTTGGTTTTACAATCTGAGGATAAAATAATTGAGTTTATAAAATAATTTGCTATATTAAGTGAAATACCTTCATTAACTTTTTGAAAAGGATATGATGCAAAAATTAGAACGGATAATTCTTTGTATTTTTCTGAAAAATAATTTTTCCATGCCACAACAACTTCTGGTGGTACTAAATCAATTTTATTAAGAACGAGAATTACATTTTTTTTGAGTTCTTCTTTAACATAAATATAAAGGGATGGTGGAAAAATTAATGCCTGAAATTTAAATGTAATAACATATTTCCAAGCTTAAATCAATTTTTGATATACCGAATACCTGACATCAACTATAATAACTAAAATATCAGAAAGTTCAATTACTCGCCATAATTGTCGCCAAGTTTCTAAATTTAGTTCAAAAAGACTTATAACTTTATTGTTATCATGATGAAGTTTCTCCATTTTTTGAACGTACTCCTAATAAATCAAAAGAGAAATATATAATAACCAAATATATACGAAAATAAAAAACACTTACTCTAAAATATCGGTTTTCATTCATGTTAAGCTCTTCTTTACTCATACCATACGACCAAGGTGGTCTAATTGGAAAATCAAAATTATCAAAATATTGGCTTCCCACTTCCTGGTCGACTGGTGATACTACGCGAAACGATGATCTTGCTTCTTGTTTCATTAAAATTAGTTCTTTTTTAGACTCTTTATGAAAATGAAGATTATAGCGATTTATTGAAGACTTCAGCTTTCCAGCAGGTTGATTATTAATTTTTTGCATATTATCACCAGTACTGGTTGTATCACCACCCTCATCTGAATCATTTGATTGTCGGCCACCATATTTTGCAGCTAAAATTAATGTTTATTTCTTGTACTTGTAAAATCGATTTAAAAAAAATTATAGCTCTAATATAAAAACGAGAATAGCTACCAGTTTGTTAAAATGAAAATGTATTTCAAAATACTTATTTGATTATTTTCCACAGAATTAGTTATAGTTAAAAAGCGCGCTATTATACTTAGAGGTATGTGTATAAAATTTGCAAGTTTATTAGAATTCAAAAATACCCTGTTTGTTTATATTATTGTATTTAAATAAAAATATAAGCTTACTTTTTGATTGGCGTTTGGCTAAAATTTGTACTTTTTTCTTTTTACCACTAAATGGTAATTTTCTCCTTCCTTGGGGCATAATATTTATGAATTTAATTAAGCTTAAGCATCAAATTTTGACCTGACAGTGCTAGTTGACATTTAATAGATTCTCCACTTAATGTATTTTTATAAACTTAATTAAAAATTGAACTAACAGTTTAGTAAAAATAGATGGGTTAAATAGAACTAATGGACTATTACTAAATCCATATAGATAAAAACGTCAATTGCAATATTCGCCTGACTACGCTTACTAAATAAGAACCCGTCACTTCGTATAACCGTAAAATTTCCTAATCAAAAAGGAAATTCACATATCTTCTATAACTTAAGGCTGTATTCACATACGAAATTTTCAACTAGACACCGTACAAAAATTATTTGAACATATTAAACACTCAAATTAAGTATATTATTATAAAAAAAAAAAAAAACATTTAAATTATTCTAAAACAAATTAAAAATAAAAACTTTAATTTCATAGCAAAATTTTAGAGAAGGCTTTTATGAATTTAATTTAAATAATAATATTCAGAATCTTTAGAACACTCATCTTTTGTAACTTTGGTGTTTAGATTAGCGTTTTCTACTGCGCTTTTATAGTAGTGCTTGAGGCAAACTTACACTCAGAAGTATATGGACTGCAATATTTGTTTGACATTTTGATTGAAAATATGTAATTTATGTTTTTTAACAAGTTTTATTTTATTAAGTTGACTTACCGTAAATAATAAATGCAATGAAGTTATTTGAAAGTTACAAATTGTATTTTTTCAAAAGAGTTGTAATGTAATTATATTTACGTCAATATACTATTCAGTATAACCGCACATCAAGAATTACTATAAAAGCGTATTCAAAAGCTCTAATGTAGACATAGCCTAAATAAATTTTTTTAATGCCTATTGTGAATTTTAAAGTGAGCTATATAATTTCATTTTGTGGTAGGCACAAACATTTGTTTGCACTCGTTTTCAATTAAAGTTATTTATAAAAGAATATTTGACTATTAGTAAAATGGATACAATTGAAAAGTTATATCAATGCTATGAAATATTATCAGAAGCTGGAGAAAAAGCTGCTGAGGTTGGTTTATTATAAGAAATTTAATGTAACCTCATTAAATATTTTTACAGCATGAGTTCGAATATCAAGAAATTTTGAAGGCTGTAAAAGGATCATCAAAAGAAAAACGACTTGCATCACAGTTTATTGGAAAATTCTTCAAATATTTTCCAAATTTAGCTGAACTCGCTATTGATGCACAACTAGATTTGTGTGAAGATGAAGATGCTCAGGTAAATTAATAATTTTTACTATGAACATCAATCAGATATAAAATAACAATTTTATTTCTAATAATAACCATATTTTTAATACATAAGTAAATTAAAGAATTCAAAGGTCTTATTACCTTCAAGCTGAAAACTAAAAGCTAATCTTAGAGTTCTGCCATTATTTTAAAAAGAAAAATATTAAGATTTGCTTATGCTCTGCCATTTTTTTTAGTACAACAAAAGAAAATTTTATAATATCAAAAATTAATTCCAAACAACAAACACATTTAATATAATTATTTGAATGGCTATAAAATTTGCTGTACATCTGACTACTGAGCCGGTTTTTAGCTTAAGCTCACTTTAATTTTAAAACTGGTTAAATTAAACTGTTTTCAGTTCGGTAATAAAACAAGAATACAGTAATTGAGATATTCTCTAAGAAATGCTGCTAGCGGGCAATTGTTTTAAATTAGTAAATTGCGTAGGCCTTTTCAGAACAATTTTTACTTCTGAAATTTATATCGTAATTCCTTAATCTTTGTTTTTGTACAAAAAAGTTTTGTTTAAAGTGCTTAAAAATGTTTTTTTCGTCATTTTGAAAAACATATTTTGCAATTTGTAAAATTTTGATGTTACTGTCTTATCGATCTGTAGAAAATTATTATGGCTACGATTTCAAAAGCTTCTTTGTTTAAATTATATATTATTTAAAACCCGAACTGCAAGTATGGACCGAGTACGTTGCGCCTTAGCTCTGAAATTTCCAAAAAAATTTTATGAATTTGTGATTGTTTCAACAGCCCTGGTACACAGTTTTTCGAATATGCAGGATGCAATCCATGATTCTAGTTTCAGCTTAGAATGAGTAAATTATTTAACGCCTCTGCGAAAGAATCTCATAAAAATAGGAATAAGTTACAAGTTCATTTAAAAAAATAT
Organism: Acrocera orbiculus; assembly: GCA_947359355.1. Lineage (NCBI taxonomy): Eukaryota > Metazoa > Arthropoda > Insecta > Diptera > Acroceridae > Acrocera > Acrocera orbiculus. The sequence continues at coordinate 28,254,567 of OX375757.1, forward strand.
ATATCAATATTTAATTTAGATACGGAAACAGGCTATTAAAGATTTGCCACAATTATGTAAAGATACGAAAGAGCATTCAGTAAAAGTTGGAGATACCTTAGCACAACTTTTAGTATTGGATGATGTCACAGAATTACATCAAGTTCATGCATCCCTTCAAACAGTTATAAAGGTATTAAGCTTGTAAAAATTCTTATACATAACAAAAATAAAATATTAATTCCTTTTAGTACGATGCAAAGGGAGCATTAACTGGAATTTTCAGTCAAATTGTCTCCGGTGATGAAGTAACACGTGAACGTTCTTTCAAATTTATTGCAAATAAAGTATTGAATTTGGGATCTGAAATAGTTACCAAAGATATTGAAGATTTTATTATTGATGAAATAAAAAAAGTTTTACAGGTAAGTTATGAAATAGTAATTACTAATTATAATAGTACATTTATTTAAAAATTTTAATTTTAAAATTTTACTTTAGGATGTTACAGCTGAAGAATTTCATTTGTGTATGAATATTTTGAACTTGACAAAACTTGGTCAAACCGCAAAAGGCCATGCAGAGCTAGTCAACTTAGCGATTGAGCAAGCAGAACTTGGCACTGATGTTGATACAATTCTGATTGAAGATGAAATTATTGAACGATTTATACAATGTGCAAGCCACGCTTTACCATATTTTTCTGTAAGCAATTCAAAATTTCTGCTTATATTTTTAAAATATTTACATTTATTATTTTTAGTCACAAATCAAGTCAACACCCTTTGTTATTTTTGTTTGTGATAAACTGCTTACATCAAATACATGGGACCTGATAGGAGCTGCTGAACAAGGTCAAATGCAGCTACGTCTACTGAAAGTATTTTCAGAAATGTGTGGCTTTTGTGGAGAAATTGAAAAGGCACCTGAACGTATCGATGCCATTTACAATTTATTATTAGTAAGTTTTTATGTTTTTAAGAAGGAAAAATTTACTAAGCCCTTACTGAATTCCTTAAATGTAATAAAAATCAAGTAAAGCATATCATAGCACTAAACAAATATTTAGTCATATATATTATACATTAATTCTAAACAACTCTTGTAGAACTACATGCCGCTACCTCAACTTGATGACGACGTGCTTAACAATCCACCTTCATTTCAGTTTTCACATGCTGAATGTTTATTGTATGCCCTTCATACTCTTGGAAAACAAAATCCAGAAAGTTTATCATTTACAAAAGATCCAGCAAAATTGAAAGATTTTAGGTCCAGATTACAATTTTTAGCAAGAGGAACACAAGGGTATTTATCAATAAAATTATATTTCATGTCCTTTTGTGAAATATTTTTTTTTATTATAGTTATATTAAAAAACTTCAGGAGGCTGTTAAGGGAAAAACAGGAGATGAATTACAAACGGAAGAAAATCAATTAAAATTGACTGCCCTTAAAACTACATCTAATATAAGTTCTTTAATAAGAGATCTTTTTCATTCACCACCAAGTTTCAAAACAGATATTCAACTTTCTTGGGTAACAAGAAAACATGTACGCTTTTTTAATTTTAATAGAAGTAATAGAATTTAATTTTAAAAATACATATTATTTTTAGTCCAAACTTAATGCTAAAAGACATGCTCCAATTACATTTGGTGTTGAGTCAGGAAATGGCAAAACTGACGACACAAAAAGACAAAAATCTGCAACTGAACAAAAGGTGTATAAGCCTCCATCGGGAAAATATTCAGGAAAAGTGCAAAATTATACAAACCGTTCAAGACCTCGAAACGGTGCACTTCGTCATCGGAACTCGTTTAGGAAATATTAAACTTATCTAATATTTTTTTACATATGATGATAAAAAAAGGACAACACTTCTAGGCATCTGCTTCATATCCCGAATACTAAGTTTTTTAAATATATTTTAATCTTAAAATTTATTTTCTTTTCAGCTTCATCATTAGAGTGGATTGTCAGCTTGATATCATCTTGTTTAAAAATTTAATATATAGCGATCTGATTATTTGCGATCGTTTTTCTGTTTATAAACTAGCACAATTGCCACATTTTTTATATTTATATATATTTTATTTCTATATTCTAGTATTAATTCAAATGGCAATTATAATTTGTTTTAATATAAGTAAAAGGAAAATAATATGGTAAGCTGATATATGCCAGCCATATTATTATATTATAATTGCATAAATTATTTAAAAAAGAACTACTTTTGCTGAGTTTTGATCAGCGCCAAAAACTGAATAATAATTATTATACCCCAATCAAATGTTTTTACAGATTTCTTGGTCAAATAAATAAAATAATAAATATTTCAAATAATGATTTTAGAGGCACAATAATAGTTTTGTTTTTTTTAACGTTCAAACTTAAGTTTGTATCATATTAAGTTATATGGAACATATTTGTAACTGTTTGGTAATCAATTTTTATTTAGTTGGCCTGTTCTTATTATTGAGTGCTTGACTGAAATGCCGTTTTTGGAAAAATTACTGTTTGTGAGTCACTCATCGAAACATTTTTTTTGGTTTGCTTCTAAAAACAAAAAAAAAAAAAATCCAGATAAATGGTCTTGAAGACAACTTAAATAGAAAAAGGCATTTTAAAATTAACAAAATTTATTTTAGTGTACATTAAATAAATACATTAATTTTTTCTCTAATTCTTGTTCGGCATAAAGGACAATTGCTGCTAATATTTGGAAAGAAATTAGAACATGTTCTGCAGAGGCATAAATGCCTGCATGGTAGTAAAACTATTGTTTTAGCTGCGTCCGTGCATATAACACATCTTGGGTTATTTTCTTCTTCCTTCACTTGAATTTGTGTTTTGCTTTTTTGAAATAAGTGGCAATTTACTAAATTTATTCTTTTTATACTAGCTATTTTACGGAATATAAAAATCCACTTCCGTTTAATAATAAACAAAATAAAGCATAAAAACACAAATCCAAATAATGATCTCCAGGGTGCATCCGCCATTGTTATGATTAGTTGATTAAATTTTTCCCAAAAGTACTTAAAAGAATATAAAGCATCAGAACCAAGTTTAAATGGTAATTGTAGTAAAAAGTCTTTTAAAATAATGATCAGATTTAAAACAGTTGTAAATGGTGTGGTAATTATTAACCATACATAATCTCCTATTAAAAGTATAGCATCTATAATATTTTTGAAAACAAATAGGATTCCACTTCGTATGTGGCTTATGTTGAATAATACTGCTTTTAAAGTATTTATCATAGTTTCATATTTTTCTTTAAATGTTGTTAAAATTTTCTCTCGTGATAAAAACATTATATCTAATAATGAATAAACTATAGTTTTTGCTTTGTGCGCAATATCATCTCGAAAAACTTCAAATTCTTCATGGATTATTTTAATAAAAGTTATAATATTTGAAAAACCTAAGTGAATACTTGCTCCTGCTATGTAGAAAACTGAATAAAGCCATATAAAAACGGCAATGATTGAGTTTAAAATAATTATACAAGTTGCTAGCATTTTTTATTGATTTTACTGAAATTTGTAATTAACCGCACTGATCGGTTTGACATTTGATCTTGTTCTTCTTTTACCTAAGTCGTAGAGTCTGTTGTCCAGCTACACTGTTAAAAGTTTGGTTTCGAAAAATTATTCAAAAATATTTTTATTCTAGTCTCGAAAAATTGTGAGTGCTTCACAAATCTAGCTAATTTGGTGGGAGAGATAACGCTAACCTGTGCCAAGGCTAGCGTTTTGTACATTATAGGATTATAGGATTATTAGAGGATTATAGGAGATTTTATAGGAGCTCTTTGGCAAGATTACACTCAGAAGTATATTGGCTGCAATAATTAAATTCCAAATCTTTTAGAAAAGTATAATTTGTACCTTTAAACTAATTTTATTACATTTATAATGCACTATTATTTATGGGAAGTCAATTTAATATAACAAAACTAGTTAAAAGGCATAAGTTATATATTTTTAATCTAAATTTAAAACTGAAACAAACTATTGAGTATAACTGCTCCTCAGAACTCCTATAATATCGCTTAAAAGACCGCTGTCCAAAAAAGCTAATGTATAGACACCAAGTGTCCTTAATTATCTCCTAATTGGAGCTCATATTTTTGCTTGCACAACTGTAATGCTTTTTTTAAAATTGAAATTTCTGATATGAAACACAAATTACTAAACAGGGCTTAGCAGTTTTTGGCCTGAAAATATATATCAGACGAATCTATAGGCTGATAAATTTGAGCACAATAGATAGGCTGATTTTTTTTTTTGATTATGTTTTGAGTAATTATATTTATAAAACTAAATCATCATAAAATTTATGAATTCTTTTCAACTATACACACCTAATACAAATATAAATATAGGAAATATCTGGAGAAAAAATTTGTCTATTCTTATTATCTAAGTGAATTAAATAAGGCCTTAATTTTTTTCCCATTTCAATCGTATTACTTCTGATGACTGATTATTTGATATCACCATTCGATTCTATAGTTTAAAGTTTCAACATTAATTTGTTACCTGAAATCCACTCCTATTATGTGCATTAATGTGTAATTCGGCTTTTATTATATTTGTGACCTATAGATTTGAAATTTTATAATATGTGAAAATTGTAAAAAAATTTACCGTTATCTAATTGGCTTGTATATGAATTTTATATGTTAACAATTTTAAAAAATCTCGAATATATACAAAAACGGGGTATAAATAATTTTCTTAAAGCTCTATGAATTTTTCAAAATTAATTGCAGAAATTTTGTTGTCAATGTTACTTGCTGAGCGTTGTTAAAGGAAGACATCTGTCTATTGGAGTCAATTAGTTGATAGCCATAAAGAGCTAAGTTCGAGGAATTTTAGAAATGTTGTAATAAAAAAGATTAAATTGGGTAAATTTTATTTATTAATAAGATTTTCTTGCTCGAGATCATGAAAAAATCAGGTAATTATATCAGCGATGTTTCCATGAAGATTTTTACTAGCTAAAATTGTCGTGATCTCTTAATAGAAGTCAATAAGTTGTTCTTGTTAAGTTAGGCTGCACCTATAGTAGAAAATTTAAGAAATATGCCAACACAGATAGTTTAATGGAGACTTGAGTTCGAGTGACACTAATTAAAAGAATGCACTTTAACAGTTTCATATTTTTCAATAATGAATTCCTTCCTCCTTTTATAGTTAAAAGAAACTTATTTAATAATTTATATTATTGAAATCATTTGTCTAACATAAGAAGCTATGCATCAATTTAGAACAATGATAGTAGCCTTGTAAATACCTTAAAGAGCACAAAGCAATCGGCCTCGGATGTTTAAACTAGAAGAAAATAGACTGGATTTAATTCTGTTTAAAATTCGAATTCTAAAGCGATTATAGTGCAGGTTAGAGTTGTTGCTGTAGTTTTGTTTTTATTTTTGCAGATGGAATGAAAATAATTCCCACAAGATTTAAATAGCCGATAGCAGGAACTAGTCACTCATTACACTCATCAAATGTGAACTGCCTTGCACCTTTGGCGTGCAGTTTATCATTCGGGACGCGGTCAAGCATTGCAGGTAATTCAAATTGTAAGTAGGTCTATCAATCTTTTCCTTTTTTCTAACACGATTTATTACAAACACGATTTTCAGTTTAACGTTGGCCATGGCAAAGGTATGTTCTTTTGATGTTTAATTAAAGCATTTGAAATTAAGAACCATGGCCATTTTTAAAGATATTAATTTGTCTTTAATTTGATTATGTTTGAAATATGAATAACCTAGTTTCTATATTTACTGCTTATATTTTGGTATTCTTTAATATTGTGACAAAAATCTTGTTAGTTTTGGGTTTGACTATCATAGAAAAGCTAAAAATTTGGGATTATATTTGATTTGAATAAATATTTATTTAAAAAGATTTTTATGTATTAGTCTACAATTTAGGATTTATTACATACCTTTAGCATAATTATAAAAATAACTTATGTATTATAGTATCTGACAAAGTATAGATTACAGTTACAAATTTTGGATACACACAGAGTTTACATTATCGGTTCCTCCTTAGTTCATAAAACTCATTAAAATTAGACCTAATCAAATTTAAGGAATATAGTTTTGCTATAAAGGAAGAAATCAAAGTTTATATCTTAATACCTAAGTATATACCAACGCGATCCTTAATGCAGTACCTCATTTGCCAGCCGTGGCAGATACCTTATCATTTTTTTTTATATAGTTATAATAATTTTTTATTTAAGCTTAAAGTTATTTTTAGGTTTAATTATAGCTTACTATTTTTAATGGAATCCTTATTCTTAAAAAACCATTAGCACCAATAATTTACAATAAAGAAACTATCAACAAAAATATATACAATTAACAACAATTATTAAATAATTATTCCTGATAAGGAAGCTCACAGATTACAAATACTTAAGTTATGGTTTAAAGCATGAAACACCTTTAACACTTATTCTGAAACTTTCAAAGAAGGCTTTAAGCTGAGTTTTCCATTTCCCTGCAGAATTAGCTTAAAGATACTTACAAACAAATGATATTAATTCTTTTGTTCACTTAGGCATCACAGATTTAAATGTTGCTGTATAGTTAAATGACTAATTTATGTGTTTTTGTATTCCTGTGATCAAGATATTAGTTACCTGCAAGCTCACTGCAGCTCACTAATTTTTAAAGAATGGTGTATCTCCTCTTTTGTTAGATTCTTTCATGAAATAACTCACTTAAGGTTTTACTTAGTTTTAAATAGTTTAAAAATAAAATAATATTAATTTAATTTTGCTCAGTTGGCTCCTAATTAAGTACACTTATTAGCTATTCAGGGCTTAGGCCTGCAGAAAGCTGATAAAATAACATTTATTCACTTGTTCTTAACCTATACGTAACTATCTATGATAAGATCTACTTTGTATTTCAAAAATAGTTTAAATTGACATGAGTCTATCATGCCTTTCAGCAGTTAAAGAAAAATTGAAAAGTTAGTGTTAAACTAGAGTATCAAAGATCGCGAAGGCTTCTCTAACCTTGCAACACTTTGTAACACAGCCACTATGTTTAATTCCTGTATTAGTATTACATGCTCTATAGCGAAAGATTAATTTAAATATATATATTTTATTGAATAGAAGAAAGTCATGCACATGAAAGTTTAAATAACATGGCTAGATATACAATATAACAACTACCATACACATAAGACTAAAATCTAACAGTTTCCAGTAGCCAAAGAAAGAGATTATTCCCCCTAAACTTATATTTCTATCTACTTCACTGGTTCCCAGTTTAATGCAGAGTAGACACGCAAAAGCGTCCTTAAACTTACGTCATTATGTTTAACACACGAGCCCTTTTTTCTACCACAAGGATGATAGCTTTTATACTAATCTTACAGAATTCTAACCCCCTATTTAAAATCACAAAAATATTATAAATTCGACTTAAACATAAGATCAGAATTATTACATAAGGCAAAAACTTTTTTGACATTTTGTTTAATAAGAAGCACAAGAATTTAAAAATACTTCTGCATTGGAATGAAATTAAGCATAATTTCTCCTGGAAAAATATTGTGTTACTAAAATATTGTCTGCTTTGGAGGTAATACAAAGAAAAAAACGTTTTTTGATATATTTTGAAATTTTCCATAATGAATAATTTGCAGGTTCTTTATCATATCATCATAAACAGAATTTTTGTTTTGAAACGTTTTTTTTTTGGAATGACAACAACACGGTTAATTTAAATAAAAAATATTCTCCTTAAAAAGACATAAGTCCTTACTTTATTTAATTTTAGATTTATATAAAAGGACAGTAAGAAAAAATCTATGCAAAAAAATCAAATATTACTTTGTATAGTCTCTAAAATTAACTTTCACAAACCATTTGACAAATTTAATTTTAAAGAATTTAATCCTCTTCCGGTGGTATCTTAACAATGGATAAAATCAATTTCAATATTATGCAAATTTGTGATAAAAATCAATTGAAAGTAACAAAATTGAATCTAAAAGATTGGTGCATTCCTAGTTACAAACCCGGACTTGAATTACTGAAGATATAAACGTGTGATTTACCGATGAGACCTCATTACCAATGCAGAATTACGAAAGCGTACCAAGTAACAAGCTGCTCTATAGCTGGGGTCACAAACGACTTAGCATGAATTCTACCTTAGATCCGATATAAACATTCGATTAAGAATGCTAAGTAATTTACATTTACACAGACTTAATATTGGCTTGTGTCTTGTTTTAAAACTAGCCTAGCATCCTATTGACTTATTTTAAGTAACGAAAATTTTAATTTATGCCTCTTGTCGTCCTGCTCGTCTCGGAAATTTTATTGCCTGCTGAGAATCACACAGATTCGATTAAAATATATATATTATACCGCCTAAGCTTATAAGAGCTTTAGTTTTCGCAATACATATATGGTAAGTTAAAAGATGCCAGCCAATGCATACTATCGACCTCGATGTCAAACTTGGTTGGTGTGTGCGTTCCCACGACTGCATTAGCTAAAGACATTATATACTAAATATTTCTTCTGCAATTGAAAAAGAAGAAAGAAAAAATATTTACAATAGCTCTGTACAGGTTAGATACTGTTTTCCCCAATTGGTTTTGGCCACAAGCTAATGAAAATGGACGTAATTTGTTTTTAGCTGATATGTTTCATATAGCTTACTGTCCTCTCTTTTTATAGTTAAAGCAAAACATTAGTGAGACTTTTAATTGCCCGTAGACAAGTCTATAGTGATTGCATTCACATGTTTTCTGTCATTTGTTGATAATATATTTATTGTAATTAAAAACCGTGCACTCACGTGTTGTAACGGTATTTACATTTTTTAACAAGAACATAGGCTTGGAAAGTGCAATCTTCAAACTAGAAACTAAATAGTATTAATGAAGTGTTATTTATATGAATATTATTTATGATTTATCATTCAAGGATATTTTCATTAAATACATAAAATTAATAGATAATCGTTCTACGATAGCCACGATAGTTATACCAAAACCTTTTAGAATGATGAAGTTTGTATAATGGTAATATTTAAGTAAAATGATTACCATTTTGATACTAAATTTAATTTTCTATTTTCCTGTATTTACTGTCTTTGGTTAGTATCAACCTTTAAAATAACTGGTTATTTTAACATTAAATTTCTAATGGTCTTTTTTTAGTTAACTACTTCATATAGGCTCCTATATTTATTATTATTATTTACATAACATTTTTTCGTCTTTTGTACCTTAATATAATAAATACTAAGAATAATTTATATACTAACATCATAACATTTGCAATATCAAACAGAAATCTGATGGTCTCTAAACTATTATTTGTGGTAAAAAAGAAAATAAATTTTTTGTCTAGAAAACTTTAAAGAGTGAGAGTCAATTTTATTTCAATTTCTAAGTTCCATTATGTTGAACTCTGGGTCATATATTTTAGCCTTGCAATTAAATTGTTATTGCTACTAAAGTTTTAATTAATTATCCCATAAACTTTAGAAAACTAGTACAATATATTGAAAATGATCAAAGATGCTATTTTTTTTTTACAAGTAATAAAAAATAAAAAGAAAATAATTGCAGAAATGTTTCTAAAAATTTAGGAGTGAGAACCATTTAATTTAAATTTTAATTGCATATTATTCGTAACTTATAACGGAAATTAATTTAACATAATTTTTATTTTATAAATAAATCATCATTTGTACAGATTAGAAATATACCTAGGTACACATGACAAATAAATTTTGAGATATATATAGTGGAAAACATAATTGAAATAAATTATTTTTAAACTTTTTCTATCAATATATTGTCTCCTAATTTCAATACACTTGTTATAGCTGATTGAAAATAAACAGCTAATACGTGATCTATCATAGTTTTACAGTTGGTTTATCTGTTTTTGATGACGTTGACTTGTTGGTAGAAATATCATGAAAAAACATCCATCAATTTTAACTTCAATTTTGGGCATTTAGAAAAGTCATACTAAGTATATAAGATGAGCTCATACTGTACACCAACTTTAACTTTAGAGTTAAAAGTTGAGAAACAATTACCCGTATTCACTGTAGAAGCTTAAACTTCCCTAGTCGAAATATTTGATGATGATTTCATACTGTTCATCCTGCTACTTTATACTCAAATCACTATAATCCTTTACATATAATCTGAGGTTAAAATTTCGTACTGAATTGATACTGAAAGGTTTAGATAAGTCACGATTCAACACTACCAGTATCAAATCAGTATTTAAGTTAGAAACTTTTCAGTACATTCTACTATATCGAGAGTGGTTAAAACTATACTACACTCAATCTCCAGCCTTCTTCCGTAATGTTTGAACTTTATGGGAAACAGCGAAGAAATAGTAATAAATGCCTTAAAATTATTTTGTTGAATTCCAAAAGTTCACTTCTCAGAGGGCTGCAATCAGGTAATTTATCATTATTTCAATCGTGTAGGCAACTGAATGCCACAAATTGTTTCAATTTTCAGTCTAATGCAGTTACTTCAGTCAAAATCTAAAATGCTATCCTTTCTTATCCTTTTATTGTCTTATTTTTAAGAAAAAAAATTACTTTTAATATTATTTATTTATTTACCTTTTACTTTGTTGATATTGAATTTTTGATTGACTGATTTCCTCATTTTGTTTATAACTCTTAGTTTTTAACCTAAATAATTCCTTTTGAATTTTATAAATTTATCCTAAAAATGAACAATTTTAAACAACATTTGAATATAATGAATTTATATTGCTGTTATTTTATATTAATGTTATTTTTCGACAGGCAATAGTATTTATTTGAATATCAAAAGGCTTATCAAATTTGTACCCAGAAAACATGCAATTATATTTAATTTAATACTCTGATAGTTTTGTGATGTTAGGCTAATTATTCAAGTTACCAATGCTAAGTCTTTGTTTTACAATAGTTTAACAGCGTACTACTGTTTTCGTTTACAAGAAAACTTATACTTGTTGGCAACAGGCACGAAATTCACATGCAATTTTCTTAATAACTCGTTAGTGGTGCCTAACATGGTGTTAAAATATTTCGCCTTTTTCATTCGATTTAATTGTGCAGATCGTGACAACTTATTTAAAATTATTAAATATTTGGGATTGGTTTTATAAAGATTGAAGGTACGGCAAGAGGTATGCAGCCATTTATAATAATTTGCGTTCCTATCAAAACGAAGATGAATTTAACTTTTACTTTGCCCTCAGAGTATATCTTAACAGTATAGCAGACAAATATTTTTAGTATTTTATTATATTTGACAATTTATAAGGGTAATATTAATCTATTGTTAAATTATTTTCCTTTAATAAATTCCACCCATTGAAAGTTTCTCTAAGTGCGTTTGGTGTTTTTAGTTTATATTATTCTTCATCAAATTAACAATTAAGCATAACAAATTTGCTAACGTTAACCTGATCCTCTTGAATTATGTAAGACACTGAAGAAATTCATTTTCAAAAATTGATTTATTGATTGAGACGATGCCATTGAAGGCCAAATTATATGCAATTTGCAACATTTTTTGCCAATACCGTTTGAAAGATTTAATTTCTTGAATAATGATTATTGAGTTGGACTCTAGCAATGCTCTATTGTGTAATAGTTGTTGATCACTTGTTGCAGTATTAATTAAGTTTAACCAGAAAAAACAAAAGTAGCTAAAACTCAAAAAGAAACTCTACTTGCAGGTTTTACAAAATTTATGTATATTTAAAGCAAACAACTGATTCTAGTGATACAGTAGATATTTAAAGCCCTGTGCTGGTTGCATGACTTAAGATAAGTAAATGAGATCTTTTAAAATTTTAGGCGCTCAGATTTTATTGATAAAAGGCATTTAATATTATGTTTGCAATTAAATAGTACCTTTAAAAAGAGATTTTCTTTTAATTATGTCGTGATGACCACTCTTTGGCAGCAGATAAGTTTTTTTTCATTTTAGTTGCTTTGTGTTAATATATTATTCCTAAAATCATTATTTTCCTGGCCGTAATGTTTTTATATAAAACTTCAATACATGAAATATTAATGTGGCGGCAGTGTTTTTAAATTAATTGAATAAATTTATTCAAAATAATATTAAATATTGATTTTAAGTAATATACAAAGCACCAAAATATTTATACATATTTACCAAAATGTTTTTGTTTTGCAAAATAAAAAATAAAAATTCATATCCAGTTAATTTTTTTTTAACAAAAACTTCTATTTGTTATTTCATTTGTTTTTCACATATGTCTAATAGCTTTTATGATTCACAAAACTTTATGATAGAGATTTGAAACAATTTTTATATTACGCATTTATCTGTCCAAAACAATTATTGAATAAAGTACAGATACTCAAATCATGGAAGAAATTCTTATTTAATATTTATAATATCTATGAGTAGGAAGAAAAATTTACCTCATAAAAGGACTATTTTTGCATTAAAAATTATTTATTGCGCATGCATAAAACTAAAAACGAGTTAATGTTTTGTAACGAAGGTTATAAGTTTAACAACAGGTGAAAACAGAAAAAGTAGCTGTCATCGCTATAAAAATAAATGGCTTTAAGAAAAATAAATGGCTTTAAAAAAAATAAATGGGATTTTCTGTGTACTCAAAAAGAATTCTTATTGACGTCAAATTATTTTGAAATTCGATAAAAATTATGCAATCAAATTTGAGATAATTTTCCTTTTTTTTTTGCCATTTTTTCTATTTATTTGCAGATTAACATTTTTAGCGAGAATTATTCAATGCTTAAGTTGAGGTTTTTATTCGTGTATTATATTTTTAGAATTTATTGAATTATTTGCAACTGATTACCTATGTTGTAGCTACACATTTTGTTTTCATTGAGGATAGTTTTGGATCTGCTTTGTTATTTAATCACAGTATCCTTATTAACAGCGCTACGGTGGTACCAGCTTTTTAATAATAAATTATAAAAAATATATGACCTAAGTAATTTGATTGTATTTTTTTGTTCGTCCAAAAAGGTAACTATCTCTTTCACACTAAATTGTATGAGTTTTACCAACAGAAAGGAGTTTTCATGGTCAATATATAGACTTATGATATCCTCTCTAGGTTATTCAAAATTATAAACTTTTTTTTATAATCCTTGTTACCGTTGCCTTTATATAATAATATGAAGAATAATTATAAAGGTCACTTCATAAAACTCAACTGGTTTTAAGAAAAATGAAATACTAGTTTTGCAAACTTAAGCGTTCAGTGAAACGACAGAAGGTCGTCGTCAAAACGTCTTAATGCAACCAAACTGTCAAAACTACGAGAACTATAAAACTAACCTAAGTGTTCATGAATATCTAATTTTCTAACATTATTTTATTAAGTTATATTTATTATAAATCTCACCAATGTGAAAGTTTAGAAATAAGTCGCCGTAAAACAAAACCGATCTTCTTCAAAAATGTCTAAGTTTTTTTTATTTCTATATGTTTGAGTAGAATAAAAATTCCTGCTTTTCATATAATAAATCTAAAAATTAAGTAAATATTTTACATTAGTTTTGAAATACAAGACCGAATTACACAAATTTTCCATTTACTTAAAGGCTTTCTAGTGATTTAGCCATGAGAAAAAAAACAAAAAAAATATTAAAAAGAAAATTGCTCCAAAAAAGTTTTTTTAAAAGGTTAAAAAAAAATTCTTCTTCAAGAGGTTTTGTTTTGTCGCTTTTTTTAACAACTGTTTTTAAAAAAAACTAAAATATGTCATTGCAATATACAATGACTACAATATGTTTAATGTTATCAAAACCTTTAGGGAAATAGATAGTTAAAAACATAAAAAAAGAATGTCAATTGGAAAACAAAGATGAATCTGTTGTACATTTCTTACTTCAAGGTAAGAAGAGCATTAGTTGCTTAACTAACAACTTTTTTTTTGTAATTTTGTGCTTAAGGAAGATACAAATTCTCTCAATGTAAACATGTTAGCGCTATGCTGGAAAATAATTTAATATCCAAATAATGTTGAAATAATTTCGACCTTCCTAAATAAAACTAGACATAAATAGTTGAAATGTCGCAAAATTTGTAAAGATAAATGATTAAAAAATTCAAATATCTGATTAAAAAATTCTTTTCTAACTTATGCAAATTTTTATTAGTTTTATTTTGATAAAAAGAAAAACATAATGCTAAGCGCTATTGAGCTTGAGCTTTTTAGTAGGACACCATTTATAAAATTACAAAAAATCTAATTCTATGTTGCTCAAAGTTCTATTTAAATAAATAAATTAAAAAATAAAGATATTTTTTATTAAGTTTGAATTAAAGGCTAAATGCAGTGATTTCTGAATTTAGTTATACAAGGAAAAAGCTGTGTTGGAATTTTTCTTTTGTTCGGGATTTAATACAGTATACTAGAGGCTATATGGCGTCCATTCATTGTAGCGAAAAAGACCGAACAAATTTAGAAATGGCTTTAAATTCTGTGTCCCATAATGTTTCGTATGAAAGAGCATATAGTTTTCTGTATATCTTCATAACATATTTCGTTGTTGTTTTTTCTAGGAAAAAATTTGGAATGGTAAAATTTATGGGCTTTATTATTCGTGATATGTAAAATTTACCACTGCAATTTGCTTCGGTAATAAATAGGCACTTTTCCATTGGAGTTTTGATGAATGCAGCACTTTTTTATGTTAAATTAAAATCCATTTTATACTTCCTTTCGTTTTTAAATGAAACGCGGTTTTATATAATTAAAGGACTTAAAATTTTTTTGCAGTTAAAGCATAATTCTTGGTAATGCAATTGCATAATATTAGCCAACTTAAGTGGGGTTGAAATATCGAATGGAACCCTTAAATGCTGGGTCGGCTAGAGCTACTTGCTTTGATAAATTACGTTAACTTAAATTTGGGTAAATTATCCGTTTCGAAAACTAATGTAAGCGCTAAAACTTCTCTTTTCATCGTCCGCCTTTAGCCCTTGTTTTTAAAGTTAGCACCCAATTGTTTGATCATATTAAAAAATATTTGGGTAATTGATAAATTTTAATCGACAAAAGAACAAAAAAACTGGGGAGCATTTAGCTATTTCTTACCAATTGTACCATAATACTTTTAGTTTAATATAATATTTTACTTGGTAGATTTACACTTAAAATACGCGAATAGTATCACAAAATAAAAACCTGGTACAATTGCTTTTATAATTTCGAAAGTAATGGAGTTAAGGGGTCTTTGTTATTATTCCTAAATACATAAGTAACCACTTATAATTTTGTATAAATTAGGAGAAAATAGCATTTTATTATATGCAATATTTTATTTCTAATACCCAAAGAAAAGTGTAAAAACATATTTGATTAATATTATTATCACGATTATTGAAAATATTTTACTATAAATGCCTTAAGGCTCACTCAAAGTTCAGGCTAGGTGTACAATCGAATAGAAAAACTTTTATAATATTCCGAAATTTTGTTGAGAAATGTAATTGAGGCTAATAGTTCTAAAAAATTAATTTGAATGAAGATAGAAAACGGCAATATTCACTTAGTTCAAGTTTAACATGAATAGTTTTTGGAGCTCTAAAAAACAGGGTAGAAATTCTATGATTTAAAAAAAAATAAAATTCAAAAACGTGTTTTTTGTATTTTTTACAATTTTTTCATCATAAAAATACCGTTCAACCTAGGCAACCTAGTTCAACTCACTAAAAACTTAAACATAAAAAATAAGGTTTCCTTATTTTATTTGCACTGTTTGTACTAAGTCTTGAACAAGGCAACCTTGTTCAAATTAGTATTAAACCTTCTCCATACGACTAAAAGTAAGAATTTCTTGTGGTTTACAAAAATTGTTGAGGGTTTGTTTTTGGGTTGATTTTTGATGGTGGTTTTTTACCTCCAAAATTATAAATGTGCATAAGAAAAGTTAAATATCTAATATTTATAAGATAAATGGTAGGATTTTACATGAAAACATTTTAATTGTATCTACAATATACAGTGAAATTATTGAGTTTTTTGAAAAAATCAAAAAATTCGTCTATTTTATTTCTTTTTTACTTTATGAAAATCGAAAATACATAAAAATTGAAAAAAAGTTATTGCAAAAATATAAAGAAAAATGTTGATTTCCCTTATTGAAATTAGGGAATGCAACCCTTATGATGCCAGGCTCATTAAAAGATTTTAATTTAGAATATAAGTTAAAATAATTTTATTTGGCTGAAAACTATTAACTACATCTCGAGTTATAGGGAAAAATTTGATTTTAGGGTACATTTTATCCCCTTAGAGTAAATGTTGGTAGATTAAAAAAACACGAGTCTTTTGGTTTTCAATGTACTACAAAAACAATATCGGTAAGTTCGGGTTGGGGTACCGTCTTTGTACCTTCTACAATTAAGATTTCACTTGAAGTTTTTTAAATAAATAATTTTAAATCTTTTTCTATATGCATAATATTTCATTAAAAATAATTAAAGAGGAGAAAATGCAAATTAATTTTTATTATTACATCCATTAGAATAAAGTCTTTAAAATAATTTTTTGGCATCGTCATAAACAAATTAAATTGTAAATATTTTTGAATTAATCCTTTCGATAGCATACACACGTAAAAAGTCTTTTATATTGCAGGTATTTTCGCTTCCGTAAAAAATCTACAAAGAATTCCGCTATGATTGCTAACGATTATGCCTAGTTTTAAATTTACCGTAATATATATATATATTACGGTATATATATTTATATGAATAAGCCCCACTATATTTTTTCTAAGGTTAGGTCATGACGTTGAAATGCCGTATTATGACATCATCATGAATTGTCAGCTCTCACTTTTCAAAAAGACAAACATATCCAATAAAAATATATATAATTTCTAACGTAACACCCAACCCTCTCGGTTGATGCCTCAATAAGCTTCATCTATGACGTATTCATTGATTGAAAAGCTTTTAGCCTAAAGAAAGCTATTTTATATGTTTATAGAATAAAAACTTGCCGGTCTTTTTAAATTCTTCTTTCCCCGCTTGACGTTGAACTCGATTTCGAGTTATTAATGACGTAAATATAGTTTATATGAAGCATGGTGATCGATATCGGCAAATAAGCTCCCAGACAATTCAAACTTTCAATACAAATTGTTGAACAATTTAAACGTTTACTTCAGTCGCGTCACAGACGCTAATCTGTTAAAGGTTTGATTAAATATATACGAATAGTTAGTTTGACTAAAGCCGGTTGTTTAATGTGCTTTAAAAAATTTCGGGAAATTAAGAATTTTTATTTTTGTTAAATGATAGTAATTATTTTAATTATGAAGTGAATAAAGTGTGCAACTGAGAACATTATATTTGGTGATTTGGAAAAAAATTAAAAAGAAAATCAAAATTAACGAAAAAGTGAAATTTTACAGTTAATTAATAGATTTTAGCTAAAATTTTACAATAATTTCATCTACACCAATTGAGATTAATTTTAAAGAAGCAATAGAAAAATTAAACAAAAAAAAATACGCCGTGTGTCGTTATAAATAAATATGTAGTTTGAACACTTGTGAGTAATCATTAAACAGTGCTGGAGAATAAGGACGAGCTGCGCCCGAAGGGCTTAGTACCTTCTACAGGTCTTTAAATTTTCGATGTACTGTCAAAATTAAGTGTTTCATACGCTTTTTCTTGTGTTTTTGCAGCAATCAATTTCTATATATATATTTTTTAATGCATTTTAATTAATTGCAAACACAAGTGCTCGTGCAACCAGTTTTGCTAATTATATATATTTTTTCCTTCACTCTTTCTTTTTGTTATCAATTTGTTATTTGTTTACTATATTTTCAAAAAACAATGAACATTTACCTACAATACCTACAATACCTACCTATATATACATATATATATATATTATAGATTTTGTTTTTATGAATTTTAATTGAAAAAGAAAAATAAAATTTTTTTTCATGTTATGATATAAATATATATTATACATACATATATATAAAGGAAATGCGAACACGTTTAGCATCATTGATAGTAATAAAACAAGAATCTTTACCAAATGACAATTTAACTAGTGAAAATGAACAAATCGACACTTATACTATTTGTAATAGTTCTTTAGTTAGTTCAAATCGCTGTCATCGCGATCCTAATGTACGTGAGGACTTTAACAACAATAATAATGTCAGCAATTGCAGTAGTAGCATTTTTTTGAATCAAGATAAAAAGTGTATGTACAAAATTAAATCAATTTAATTTAAAAACATTTATTAAAGTTTTATTAATAATATGTACAGAATATCACAAATAATTTAAATATTTATGAAAACATAAATTTTTTAAATATATTTAAACTTTAATGTGGTTATAGTTGAATAAAAAATAATAAATTTTTTAATTTATTGATACAATATTAACTATATCACTAATAAGAAGTGAGTAGTCTTAATTATTTATTAGTAACAATATTGTTATTAGATTTTGAAAAACTTTAAATTGAAATCAATTAAAAGTATTAGTAAGAAATATCTAGAAATTAAGCTAAAAATCTTCTAACCCAATCATTCTCATTTTTCTTTCTTGGGCCACATGAATATAACTTACTTTTATATGAGAGCCCTAGTCGAAATATTTGATGATAATTTCATACTGTCTATCGTGCTTCTTTATACTCAAATCAGTATAATCTTTTACATATAATCTTATGTTAAAAGTTCGTACTGAATTGATACTGAAAAGTTTAGATAAGCCACGATTCAACACTACCAGTATCAAATCATTATTAAAGTTGCAAACTTTTCAGTACATT
The DNA here is from genome assembly GCA_947359355.1 of Acrocera orbiculus. NCBI lineage: Eukaryota > Metazoa > Arthropoda > Insecta > Diptera > Acroceridae > Acrocera > Acrocera orbiculus. The sequence goes on from OX375757.1 coordinate 28,273,413, forward strand.
CATTTTAAAGTCATCATCAAACCCTTGACTAGGGAGATGTTAATAAAAAATGCTATGTATGAATTTATTTAATATATTACTTCCTCCAAATTTAATAATACTGGGATAAAAAGAGAAATATGCTTTTATTAACAAAACACTTTAAAAACAAAATCAAACTTTAAATGACAGCTGGACGCTTAGAAAAAATTTAATGTGTCCTTCAAAAATGTGTGAAATTGAACTAAGTGTTCTTTCACTTCCATTTTCACCTTCTTAAAAGTATGCATAGCTTCTTTAAGAGAGATTAACTGCTGGATTGATTGAAGTTGGTCAATGTTGTCCTATATATTCACTTTAAACTTACCTTCCCAGCGGTGAATTTTCTCTTTAATGCGGATGAGTGGCAAATGTCAGTTTTTGTCATCTATGCATATATAAAATTTACACGTTTTTATAGGTATTTACACGTACACATCTAATGGATAAGTGACTATCCTGAACCATCTGCATTAAAATAGTCATCAGTGCATGGCACGCATAAATTTATTTTATAAGTGAGAGCTTAATTTCCACATGTCATACTAGAAGAAGATTTTCACCGCTGGGCCTGTCTGTAAATTACTTATCAGTGAGTTTCTCATTGATTTATCAGAACAACATTCAGAAGGAAGCCATCATTTCTACAGCAATTCCACAACCAAAATCATTAATGTTTTTCCTGAAAAAGTAGACAATTTGACTGGAAAGTAGCTGGCTTTATATTATGAAATAGAATTACTTTACCTTCAAGGCCAAAAAACAGAAAACTTTTAAAATTAGCTTTGATTAATATTAAACATATTTCCATAAAGAAACTAATTGAATGAAATTTTAGATTTTCTTGTGTAAAGTAAAAAAGTATATTTCAAACTCTTCATAATGTAACTTTTTCCTTTTCATTAAAAACTACTAACCATAAATAAACTTCCCTTTTATTACTGCTATTTTGTCTATGTCCTTGGCGTAAGCAATAATTTTAGCTTTTTTTTTTGCTTGAAACTCGTTAAATATTGATAAATTCAAAACAATTAAATCAATTTCCGATGTAATTACTTGTTTTTAAGTGACAATTGATATCTGTAATACATTCTATCTGCTACAGAATAAATTTTTATATATTAAATTGTTTTCTAAACTTGTTGCAAACAAAATTTTTGTATATTAATTTTGAACACATTAATTTTGATTTAATTTATCACTATTTAATATGATTTCCTTTATTAAATATTTCATGTTTTTTATTTTTAAATATATAACAATATATATTTTTTTCTTAAAGCATTCTCTTACTGAAAGATTATTTTGCCAATTTATAACTAAGGAATTTGTATCTTTCAAGGTTTATGTCACGAATAGTTCTCTTAGTGTAGCATTAATCATTTGAAATCCTAAATACATTCACTTCTCTACTATTAAATTTTTATTAGTTAGATATACATGTATGGTTTTCTATTAACTATAATAATTGAGATTAATATTAGATTTAACCTTAAATATGAAAAAATTGGAAACAATAATTTTTCCTGTATTGAAACTTAATGTACAATGTTTGAATTCAATTCTCTATGAATCCAGTTTTTTTTCTTTGCATAAATCATTGAAGTAATTAGCTTAGCTTCCGCTAAGAATACATTCGCACAGAACAATTACTATTTAATATAGTAAATTTATGAATCATAACTTTCCTTTCAAGCATATATACTAGTAAATTTCGTAGTTATTCTATTATAGTATAGGAGCTAGGATACCTCCAAGATGGAATTTTTTGTTTAAAAAGAAGATGACCAAAACTCACGATTTACTTGAAACACGGATATATTAAAGATTTTTAAAAACTAAGAGACCCTTGTTTTTCTTCTTTTTTTTTTTACAAATGTTCACTTTAAAGGGGTAAAAACTAGCCCAAAGCTTAGCTCCTAACACAATTTTCCCCTGTAACTCGAAACTTATACATTTACTTTTTAAATGTAATAAAAAATTGATTTGAATTAAAAACAATTTAACTTATGCAAAATACTGTTAACATTGTGATAAAAAAATTAATGTATACTTAATTTTGATAATACTTCATGTAATACTTTATAGCTGCGCCAGCCACTAATAGAAAACTTGCACTTTCTACTTAAATTTTCTACGTTCTATTCAAATTTTTCTGGTGTTTTCCCCGTAGTTTATTCACCTTGTAACCAATACAAATACATGTTGAAAGAATTGCCCATAACTTTTATATTTTCGTAACTTTTTATTCGGATTCAGACAAATATAATAGCTTTTGTTTATAGAAAATATTTGTATTTTAACTAGAACTGTTTGACAAGCAGAAATTATACTGAAATTTTCAAATTTTTTCTGAAGCCATATTTGATAATGTTCAAATCCGAATGAATAAATACCTTCATTTTCAAGCTAGTTTTCCTTTAATTGTCTTTAACTATGTGAAGAAAACTTCAGAAATACATATGTTAGTTTGGTAATAAAGTTGAATATCTTTCATATCGAAGACTTTATATTTCTTAATCATACCATTGGCATAAATTTTCTACGATTTTTTCCAGAAAAGGAAAGTAAATTACTTCTTCTTTACATTGTACATTCTTCTAAGATTTGCATCGTTTTTTTTTAATTATTTTATTCTTTAAACTATTTTTATATGACAAGATAAATTTTAAGTCATTTCTTGTGATTTTATTATCTATAGCTAAATATTTTTAAGATCTCTATGGATAAAAGGGTATTTTAAATCTTTAATCTAAAAATTAAATGCATTTCTTCGAAGAAAAATCAAAACTGAAATTTATGGAACTATTTATTATTGTAGTATGACAACTGAAACAATCTGCATACTTTTTATTTTTATATATCAATAATTATGTCTTTAGGTAGTTCCTTTACAAATCTCTTCATAATCCTTAATTTATTTTAAGCTGGAGGTATAGAAGGAGATGCTCTCTGTGGCGATGCTCTTTTTTTAATTCCAATATTGCGCTCTTTTCTACCATTCTATTAACATAGAAAGCAGAAATATATTCTGTACCTTCTTTGCTGACCCAAAAGAATAGTCAATATCTTTAGATGATAGCGTATAATTGTACTATGATCGGAGTAATTTATTTTTTTAAAGACGAAATCTAAAGTTTTATAATTTTCATGAATGGAATGTCCGACAGCAAAAAAACAGCTGCTGTAAGACTTAGTTTTGTACTATCTGTAAAAACTTTATTCGTTTGGATTGTGTTATACATAAAACAAATTGAGTAGGCCAGGCACATTCCAATAAATAAACAAAGCTTCCTTCCTTTCCAAAATATGGGAAAATATATTTTTCTTTATCTTTATACCAATAAAAGCTCGTTGAAGGACACGTACATTAGCTGGAATGCACAATAAACAACGACCATCACAGGCTTAAGCATACCAGAGTGGCCTAGAATGTTCCTTTTTCTTAGAAAAATAACCTGATTGAATTTTTTAAGTCATTTTTTCATGGTTAAATACTTAATACCTACCAAAATTACTACTCAGTTCTGTTTTTTTTCAAAAAACAAAAAACCATCGGAGGCCTGTTTTGTTAGCATGCACTTTAATGTATTATGACAACGTTCAATGAATCTAATCAACAAACCGCTAGATTTTTCTACCCAGATTCAAAAATGAATTCATTGAAGTTGATTTATTTTTAAAGCAATTACAGCATCAAAATAAAAAACTGCCAACACCTTTAAAGCTAAACACTTTTAAAAATGCTTATATATCTATTTCATTTTGGAAATAAAATTTGTCTTAATAGTTTCTCTTATTTAATCTACACCCCTCTTCTATAAAAACAAATTGTCATGATTATTATGCATCCAAATGTAAAATGGGCTTTTAACTTGAATATCTTGTGTTGCATATTTCTTGATGCAATAACTTTCGCCAACATTTTAGCAATATATTTCAAAATTGTTAATCAACCAATAAAAAAGGCTATATGCAATGACTTCATAACAAATCACCACGTGATTAAACATCGAAAAATTTTGGCTTTTAATCAAATTTGGCACGAGACTGATGTTTATTATTAAAACAGAAATCTAAATTGGCATCAGTTAGAAATAAATATCGTCTGAAGAATATTTTGTTTAGGGCTAAGTACAAGTGCATTGTAATGATTCTAATTGCACTAAACAAGAACAATAACAAAAATTTTAAACAAAATTTACATAAAGATATTTTTATTCCTTAATTTATTTAGGGAATTCTAATTATGCGGAATTAACTTTTGAGTATATTTTTATGCTATTTTATTGGCGCTATTAAAATTTTCAATGCATTTAAAACTTGGTAAGTCATTCACATTTGCACTGCATTCAAAGCAGAACTATAATATAAACCTTGAATATAAGTTAAATATGCTCCTTTGACCTTGAATTCTTGTACAACCCTATTTCCCTTTCTGTTTTTTTTTTAAGTAATTATTTTGTATATTTACCTTATTTATATAATACCATGACATCATATGAAAATGCCGAAACGTATTTTGTTTTCAACAAAAGAATAAAAGTAAAGAAGGCAAGGAGGGTTGGGAGAGTTAAAGCTTATAAACTGGGGAAATTTGACATCATTAATGCTGATGTAATAAGAATGTATAATGTTCATTTTTAGATGCATATACATATTATTCTATAAATCGATGTTTTATATGACGTCATTACAAGCAACTAAATTTCTTTCTTTGTTTACAAAATATATACATATGTATATTCACAATAGCTTGAAGTTTGCGACGTTATAATACACCTACATTGACCTTCGAGGGTTGTATTTTAAGGTTTAATGACGTAATATTTGCTTGTGAAATTTTACCGATTTTTAAACACAACATGTGTTATTGAAGGTTATTATTTTTAGTAAAAAATTTGTTAAACAGGTGAACAGTTTTATTTATTTTTTTTGTCAACCAGTACAATTTCTCTAATAATTCGAGGAAATGAGTAAATTGATTTTTTGTTGTTGTTATTGTTAAAATATAAAATTGCTGTTATAGATGTATCTTATGGAGTTATTTTTCAATTGTTTTTTTAGAACAAAATCTCCTTTATTTTCGTTCTTTTGTCATTTTGGACCATTCCATTCAAATATAATTGGAATACTCCAATTTTGGAAATTTTTGATCTGGTCTCTGGTTCGATTTTAATTTTTGTAGTAATAAGCTTAAACATTTTTTTTTTTCATTTCTAAAAACTTCTATTACTTTTTCGTCAAATATATAAAGCCGATAAACCGCTTGATAAAAAGTTTGTAGTCGATTCCATAATTCCGTGTTGTTCTTATGCTTGAATACGCACACATTTGAAAAGCAGCTAAAATATGCTAAAGGATATGACAAAAACTATTAAATGCTTTAGAAGTATTAGCGGTTACTCGACACGCTTAATATTAAACCTCTTTTTGGCCTCTTTGACCTCAAGAGGCTGATAAGGTTGAGTAGATAGGTTCACGCCTCCCATTTAAGCTTATGTCAAAAGTTTAGCATCCATCTTAACCACTTGAGTCTACATAAGTCTGGAGTTTTTCATCAAGAGGCTGAAAATATATATAGTAAATATAAATATATGTAAGTATATAAATATACCTTTTAGAGTAAAAAAGGCTCTAATTTATGTTTATTTCTATTGTTAGTAGAACAAAAAAAAAAAGAATTTATAATCCTCTTTAGGTTTTTATTTAAAATTTTATATCGCAAAAAATGAAAAAAAAGGAAATGTTTGATACAAATCTCTGATTATTTTATATAAAATAATTTATTAATCACTTAATATGTGATATTGTCCGTTATTTTTCTATTTTTGTGAAATATAATCTTTTTAATAGAATTTATAAATCCTTTAGTTTTATTAATAATGTAAATAAATATAAATAGAGAGTCTCTGAATCTGGAAAAATCAAAAATATTTTGTTATTTTTGTTGTAATTTCCTTTATAAATGGAAAAGATGACAAATGTCAATTTGGATTATCTGGTTTGAACCTAGTGAAAAAAATTTGGATTTAATTAGCCTCACAAGTTTAGAAATGAGCATATAACACATGGGCTGAAAAGTCCGGGCCGCTAGTTTTATTACATTCACCTCTTTTTCATCTAGTACTAAACTCCAAAAGACAGCTGTGCTGGAAATGGCTATAAACTCAAAGTATTTTGTCGTTTTTTTCCCATATATTTGATTTTGAAGTAAAAATGTTTTATCAGGTTATATTACTTTTTACCTGAGTTACATTTTACATGTAATAAGTCCCATGTATGTGTCTATGGGTGTATACTTTAAAATAGTTTTATTACTAAATGCTTACTCGGAAACAAGAAATAACTATAAACTCACTTCGATTTTCAATTTCTTTTTGAGCTCGTTAGTAGTCAAGATAGTTTTGTTATATATGTATATGTATATATACCTACAGTTTAGAACCCCAAAAAAATAATTTATTTACTCGATATCCTTAAACTTTTAAATATATCCTTAGGACATTACTATAGAGTGAAAGCTATCAAAACTAGTCAATAACTTTTTAAGCTACAGCATGAGCAGTTTTTGACAATACAATTGCGAGATAATCGTGTTTCAAGTCTTTATAAGGTATAACTATCTTCGCATATACCGTACTCCTGTCGTTACGTATTCTACCTGATTAGTAGCAGTTTGCAGACTCTAACGTTCTTGACAATAAATCCATAAATAATAAATATTTGGCCTTTACACTTTTACAGTATATTCCTAACGAATTTCGTATATTCCAACGAAAAAATTTTTAAAAGCAAGACACCAAACTATTCGACAGCCTCTTGATAGTGATTTGTTTAATCCACTAATTCGGTTAATTCATAAAGAGATTATGTAATGAACTTATATTTCAAAATTAACTGTTGGATTTATAATCATGATAAGACAGCCCTAATAATCTAATAATATACTATTTATTGCAAAGACATGCCTTTAAGTGTAAATTTAAAAAACTGTTTCCAATAAAAATATTTATTTATGTTTTGTACAAATTTTTAATACTAATACGAACTTTTTTTTTCTTATTATATTTTAAAACTTATGAATAGAAGATGGCTAAAAATTATTCACCGGTTATTCCAAGGGATATTCCACGAAAACCTCGCAATTCATTCTTTATATCTAAAAAATTAGAAAAAATTTTAAACTGCTAGTAATTGCTACAACAACAAAATGAAAAATTCACTAAATTTACTATAGTTATGCCTATGATACATAAACTATAGAAAAAATGAAACACCTGCTATCTTTTAGAATTTATCGAAATGCTTCAGTACAGAATTATTACTTTCGATTTCAGTCTCAAAAACTTGTTTTATACTTACGTCAATTTTAGTCTTGAACGAAAACAACAATAAAATTTGATAAAAACATATTAATTTTTTGGGATTTTTTATTAGCTTTTTAAATATTTTGATGATCACACTTAAAGGTCTGAAACTTTTGTTTAATGTGCAATCAGTAAGCATTTAGTACCAATAAAATTATATAAGTAACCTTGCAAACAGCCAGCAAAAGATTTTCTTGTTGTTGCTAAGAAAATATTATGTAGTTCCGGTTTAAGTCTCTGCAATAATTTTTTAGATCTTCTTAGAAAAATAAAAAATTCAACAAATTAATTTCAAAATTTGCAGTGTCTTAGAAAAACAATTTAAAATGTTCTAGTAAGATTTTAGTCATATATAGTTTGAAATTTATGATTTATTTAGCACGAGTGAAATATTATAATAAACTTTTAGCTCTTGAAATTTATTTTTTTAATTGTCAATAAGTTACAATGCCAAACAACTAATAAAAACTTATGGTAAATTAGCAGGGCTTCTCAAAAGTTAATATAATTCATCATCTGATCAGATCTGATCATCATCATCCGTTTAACAAATATCCTCATAAAACAGGGAATTAATCAACGATTGTAAGATGTATATTCTAATGTGAGAGGTAAAGAAGACTTATCTACATATATGTCATTTGACTATCTACGAGACGGCAATTAGCCTAAATAATTTTTAGACTTTGTTAAGAGATCGTGGAACTAGTTTTCCAAAATAACATAAAAAAGATCTATTATTGGACGTGGGACAGTATACTTTTATCTCAGAATCCTTCTAGAAGTTTGATTAGGGCTACATCCTTGATAAAAGAAACGTTATGAATCTTGGCATTTTGGCATGTAGTTATGTAGTTTCGCTAATGTAAATAGAAACACTTTAATGTCATATCGCTGTTATATATACCCACCATGCCTGTTTATTAAGTTCCCGCATGCGTTTGCTTTGGGAGAACGCTTTGTACTTAAGGTATCTTAAAACCAAAAATAGGAAGTAGTGTATAGAAAAGTGTAAAAAACATGTGTTAAACAGAAATGCTAGTAATATTTAATAATAAGAATTAAAATTGTAAGAAACAAACAAACTACAAATTGTGTTCAAATTATTGAAAAATATTGTATAATCCAAAATACTACAAACATAATAAGTAAAGTCTTTGAATTTCTCTTGGTTCTCGTAATTAAAAAATTGTGGAAATATAACAAAACATATCAGCAATTTTAGTGCAAAGCTTTCCACTAAATTTATTGTGATTAAAGTGACTAATAACCTGATCAGCCGAATCAAGTTACCATAAGCTCCAATCGAATTCCATTAGGTCATTTCCAAGAACGCACTTATTGCAGTCTCCTTAATGCATATTATAAATTTATTCCCTCCTGAAAGGAGAACAAGTTCAATGTTATAAAAAAAATTATTATAAAAACCCCCGAAAAAAAAATAAGTTTTTTTAATTAATTGAATAAAATTTTCATATGACAAATAATATTTATGTATATCCTGCAGAGCTTTAAGTTTCCAAGCATAAAGTGAACAAATCTTCATTTGCATTGGTAATCGTCTGGTCATCAAGGTTAAACAGGACACTAACAAAATTTATCACCAATTCAAATATTTGTGCATCCAAAGTACATTTATTGGTGGCTGTTTTTCTCTTTTTTTTAAAATTTATTTATTTGTTGTGATTGTTGTTGATGTTTTAAATTTTAGACAAAAATCTCAATATAAATCAAAGCTTGTTGCACATTTAACAATTTGAAAATTTTGTTTCGGAGATTGAGGTAAGTCATCGACATCCTTGGAAACTGTATGCTACAAGAAAAGCAAATAATAAACAGATAAAAAATAAATGATATTATATGAAAAAGAAGTCAACAAAAATAAAAAAAATTACAAAAAAACACAAAAAACAAAACGCCGAAACAACTACAAAATTTAAGCTTGCTTCTAGCCGGACATCCATAAAGCTGATTTGTCTGTAGTTGGATTAACACCAAGAATTCACATTTTCATATGAAGGTCAACCTGATCAGCTTAACTAAAGCAAAAGTGATATCATGGCTTGCGATCGTAACATCTTTAAAGATAAAATGCAGTTAACGGTCTCCCGTTAAATATTATTAAAATCTAATTTGAATATTTTTCACATATCACCAGATCAGGTTGATTTATATAGCTTTCAGTTTCGGCTGTTTTTCGTTAAATATTTTGGCTATACCTTGGATGCTAATATAAATTGCGCAATCTATTGATGGCCCTATACTATTTAATAGTCCATCACTGGGAATAGCTAATACATTTTACAAGCTATGTTGGTTTTAATGTGTTACTACTTTTTTCATTCTCCTAAATATATCAAAGAATCATGTAGACCTTGTCTATTAGGCTTCCTGAATAAACGACTTTTAGGTGCTTGGTTAGATGCCCATCTTCCTCAATGTATCAAATTTTACCTTCGGCCTATGTAAATTGAGGTCGTATAATTAAGATGATATGAGAACCAGTTAGGGACGCCTCTAAACTTGTTTGATTGCTGAATTTTTTTACAATAATTGCAGCACTTTTACTTTTTTTCTAAATTTTTATACTAAGTTAAACGGTGTCCAATGTTTGCATTTTATATTTATGTCTAACAATAAATGAGGAATTTTTCAAGGTCTTACAGTATAATTTTTAAATATTTTTATGTAAAATATGGTAAAATTCATAGGTTGTCTAATTCTACAAAATGAATAATCTTAATAAGCAGCAATAAAAGATTATTTTATTTTGGTTTTTAAAAAACCATTATTATTTTATGTTCTAATTATATTATTGAATTAACTGTAAGTTTTCTTAAAGCTTTCTTTGCCAATATAAATGCAAAAGAAATTAAATTGATTTGGGCTTATAGCCAAATTACAATCACAATTAGTAATGGTAAAAAATGGACAGATAAGTGAATAAATTATGCCTGGCTCTTTTGTTAACATAGAAGAGCATAGAGTTTTGAAAAAAAAACTAATGCTACTACTAATGAATAACACTACAGTCAGAAAAGTTATCAAAGCTTTTTAATATGTAAAAAGGCGCTGAATTATAGTCAAAGCTAATAATTTGCAAAAAACTACTTGTTTTAAGCCAGTGATAAGATACCTTTTTTGGCACGGCCCAAATACAAATTAATAAAGTGTTTTATTGGAACACAAATTATTTAAATGAAATAACAGTCATTAAATACAAATATTGTCAAAAAGAGTAAAAGTATACAAAAACCTTAAAAAATTTATTATAAACTTTGATATTGTCTCTTCGCAAAAAGTTTTTCCTTTTGTTGACAGGTATAGACGTCATAGCAACTCATACATGATTGTCCTACAAAACGTCTTTTAGCCTTAATTAGTAATCGTACCTATTTATTTTTATTAAAAAATAATTTCAATCATGTAAAATATATGTAAAAAAAAGGTAAAAAGTGCGATAATAGCTTGTTCACTCCTGCTTAAGGGTATTTTAATTTTTGTATTAAATTCAAGTTATAGATTTTTTTGTTTTTAAATCCTTAAAATTTGAAGGTCCAAAGCTACTCTTAATATTATAAAATCTTATTCAGGTCCCTTTTTTTGTGTAAAATAACATCAAACATGTCAAAATTCAAATTGCAAAAAAATATGTTTCTACGAGTTTCTTCTAGTTAACTTAATTTGTGAAATGTAGGTACTTGGATTTAAAGACCTGATTGGCATAAATAAGAACTTTGATCTGATATTAAACAAATATACTTAAAATATGAAAGTTATTTTCTATGAACCTAATTTCCCAATAAACAATTTTTTTCTTATAATTTACAAAATATTCGTAGATATGTAAATATTAATTTTTATATTGAATGAACGTTACTAGAATTATTTCAAAAAACTTATCAAATAAACTAAGCTTTAATGATCAATTTAATAACGTAAAACTCATAATAAAATATAATTGTAGATTACAATCGATATAAAGAAATAATAAATTTTGTTTTCATTCGATTTCTTGCCTATGCCAAGTCAAATACTGTCTTTCTTGTTAGACACTAATAAGTATACCACAGAAATTGTAGAAATTTCGATTTTTGTAATTCATATTTTAAAATACTTGCTCCTTTTTTATCCATTTGAAACACATCTCTTGAAAACTATTACGTTCCATAAGAAACTCTTAAACTACGTTTAAATTGAAAAGATTTCAATATGTCAGTACTATCTTTGAATATTGCGTAAAATTAAATTTTAGTTCTTCTAATGGAAAACGATGAAGATGTCCATAAAAGCTTTAAACATTTTATTTAATTTGAATTAAGCTATCTAATCCTATACAAAGATTGACTTATTTCTTGTGTTTTCCTGTTATCAGACGATGTCAGCTTCAAGGCTTTTACTAGTTAATAGAACTGAAATTTCTTGTTAGCGCCACTAAACAAGTTTTGATATTGCACAATTACCAATTTGAGACCTTTATCAGGAAATATCAGATTGTTCAGTGATATGTAAAAAGTGATGAATAGATCTTCTTTGAATATTTCATATATGACCATGTCCGTATGCAAATTATGGTCGGCGTTTTACAGTTTTTAAGGTTTACTACTAATTTTAAGCTTAATTATTTAGCTACCATAACGGTACTTAAAATATGTTTCCTTGATTTTGAATGGAATATACGATAATATTTATGATATAAGAATTGTTTGAAACTATGTAATATCTAAATTCAGTAAAGATATTATAGATTATTCTGAGAATTATAAATTCAATCGAAAATAATTTATTCTTTGAAAAGAACTCAAAAATTTTTAAATGCATGTCTTTAAAAATATTAAAAATTAACTTAAAATTTAAAAAAATGATTTGATAGCTCGTAATCAAATGCAAAAAAAATAGCAAAATAACATTATATGTTACATTCTATAGTTTATATTATAATTCTGGTCATGTAATTACTTTCCATAATTTTTTTGCTGTTGATCATAGCTTCACAGCTGTGGAAGCTCACTGAAGATTATTAAAATTGGTATTGATACTATCAATTAGGCTTTGAAAATATAGTTTCCCATGTCCACAAAGAGATGTGTGCCAAATTTTGTCGGTGCAGGGAAACTATGAGTTAACATTTCATTCAGGTAACTTAGATAGCCAAGTCGTAAAATTCGATATATGTGTTATTCAGTTTTTCTTCAATTTTTTGTATCATTTAATCGAATTTTTTAGAATACACTTCTACTATATTCAATGAGCTCAGCTCCAAGAAATTTTAATGGATAATACCTATAAAACTCTCATAATCAGCTTCTTTCGATTAATATCATGTTTTAGAGTGTGTGGCGGAATTTAACACATATCACTTTAATACTTTTCGTTCTAATCTTGTTTTATTTAATAAAAAAAGTGTAATTATTAATTTTTAATTGCTAAGTTAAATATGAATAGAAAATTGAAAACCACTCAATAACCAAACATCACGCATAACTTTTCGAAGTTACTGGCGAGACGTATAAGGAGCTCCCTGCAAAATAATCGTTGTTCATGTAATAACGACTCGTGTGTCACCACCAATGGTCGCATTAGTAGTGTATTCCTCGATTTTAAAATAAACTGTCGGGGAAAAGCTATATAATATTTGTTTAGTTCTTTTTAACCTATTGAGATTTTTTATTAAATAAATTTAAAAATACTTTCTTCATTTGTTTGAAAAGACTTTCATTTCGTTCCAAAATATTAAGTTATTTTGAATTTACTTTATGTAAAGTACGTCCAGTATTTCTTTGAATATATTTTTGCCGTAATGAATTAGTAAAATAGTTCAACATTTTGAGGTGTTATTCATTAGATTTCAATAATTTTAGTAACTGAAATTACATTATCATTATAATTGTTAATTTGACTCTTCCTGATGAGATATAATTTTAATTAGAAATATAACTCAAAGTAAAATAAAAAAGACTCTCCATAATATGTCATTTTTTTGCCCAATTATCACTCATGAATACTTTTCTCTAGACTCTAGACTCTAGATGATATCTGTTTGTCTGTTTTCACTATCTGCGATTCATCAAATATCAATTATTAATGTTCAGTGAATGAAATCCGATAAAGTGATAAGTATTTGACGGTATTTAAAACAATAAAACCATTAAAACTTTTTGAAAAATAAAATTCTTAAAAGAAAGATTTTCTGGAAATAATTTTGAAAATGTAAACTAATATGAGCTAAAGTAATAGTAATAAAAATTTTTAGCAAGAAATACGAAATATTTTTATGTTTTGATAAATCCAAAAATTTTTCTGCAATAAAAGCAAAAAAACTTGGTTTTGTATAATATTATTGGAAAAACTTTTTACTATGGCCTAAAAAATAATTTAATTTTACTTAGCCTTAATGAAAGATCCATAAAATTGTATAAAACTAAAGAGAAAGTTTTTACAACTTAAATTTAAATTGATGAACCTGTTTAAAAAGAGCATTGAAAAGATCAATAGTTATCAGATGTTTCTGTCACAGGACATTTAGATGTAATACTGTTGTTGAAATTTACTTTGATATTCGTGATCTTAGGATTTATTACTTTTGATAATATTAAGAGCAATAATGCAAAAAATGGGCTTATATAATTAGAGCATTAAAATTAATACTTTGGACTCTATTAAAGGATATATAAAGTTGCTAAGTATTTTATCACGAGCAAATGTAAATATGTTTTCTTTTTAAAAAGGTCACAGAATTTTTAATAAAATAAAATTTTTATCTTTTTAAATATTTTAAAAATTGTTCAATTTTTTAACTAAAACACTCATTTATTGAAGTTTTTCGGAAGTTTTTTTTTTGAAAGTTATGATTACTACAATCTTAAATATTATATTAATTTATTAGTATTGATGACTGATTTTTGTTATATTGATATCGTTGTTAACAGTACTTAGTGGTTGGGTCCATTGATCCTTCATCCTTTTTAGCTAGTTATGTAAGTCATGTGGTTTACTTCTTACGTCTATTTTTTTTGTTGTGTCCAGCAGCCGTATAGCTTCAATGTTAGTATGGTAGAGTAACCTATTTTCATGTGCAATGCAATAGTGCTCAATTTCACCATCAATCCATTTTTTTTTTAAGTCATCATGTAGTTCTTTGTTAGTCACGTATCTAAATGCGTAAGTAATTAAGCGGAGGATCTTGTTTTGGCTTCTTTGAATAATTTCTCTATTTGATTTACGAGAGCACCCCCATAGTTAGATACCATACGTCCAGATAGGTTTGATTATTGCCAAGTATAACAGTCAAGTAAACAGTTCAGAAGTGAAATGTTTGCATTTATGGAAAATATAAAATAAAATTTTTAAGCTTTAAAGATAATAAAAACTTTATACTTTTTGTGGAAATTTGAGAAAGATAGCTTTTACCAAAAAGTATAATTTTAGATAAACAAACAAACAGATAATAAATAAATAAGAACTAATAAAGTATTGATTCATCATTGATTATCCCTGTTGTATAAAAGTTTTCGATGTGATGTACATATATCTATGTGACTGCAATGATATCAAGATGAAATTCTCCTTATCTTGCCACGCCACATTTAAAAATTTTTACAACTTATCAACTTACGTGAGTACAATAGGTGCGAAATTATTTCTGTTTGGTTTTTTTATTGTATTTTATGATTTGGCTGGTTAATAATTAACTCTTTTTTTGTTGTGAATTTTATATCCGCGCTACCAAATAAAAAGTTCTTTATTACTGCAAACAAACCGAAAAATCAAAACATATTATGGAATGAAAAGTACAAAGTAACAAAAAAAAGCAAACGATAATTTTCTTTACTTTTCTTTACTTTAAATTGAATAAATACGAGGAAATTTATATTTTGGACCGTATTATTTTAAAAAAATATGTAGAAACAAAATTAATTTTAGATTTTAGATCATGTTATATCTAAATCGTGTGAAAAAAAGTCATGAAAATACACAATTGGATGTATATAAAAATAATTTTAGTTAAAATCCTGTTAACACATACTTTCTCAAAATATAACAAAATTCAAACAAAATGGTAGCTTTTTAAATTTTATAATAGATTTTTTGGTTGTCTGAGTCAACAAAAAAAGTCTACAATATAAATAATAACAAATGATAATAAATAAAAATTATTATTTGCTGCAAGGCTTGTGTGAATCGTGAATATCTACAACTTCAATTGATTTTCTCATCGAAAAATAATAAGAGAAATGAATTACTCTTCTTAAAAATATATTAAAGTAGGTGTTTACTTAATATATAAATATAATCTAAACTAAAAGCATCCAATCCGCCTCAAATTTTCTAACTGATATTATCAAACAAACTTTCAATTCAAAAGGTTATAAGAGGAACTTATTTGACGTCCCATTTGGTATAAATATTTGATTCAACCTTTGCTTAAAATGATCATTTTGCAATTATTATAATTAGACAAAAATTTAAAATTATTTATCATTTTTCTCTAAACTTATGTAATAAATAATACA
Organism: Acrocera orbiculus; assembly: GCA_947359355.1. NCBI lineage: Eukaryota > Metazoa > Arthropoda > Insecta > Diptera > Acroceridae > Acrocera > Acrocera orbiculus. The sequence continues at coordinate 28,289,314 of OX375757.1, forward strand.
ATTTGCATTAGAGTAGCCCTTCGTTGCAAATTAATAAAACCGCAAAACCGACATAACTTTCGTAACATTAAAGAATCTTGTAGCATTCATAGTTTTACTAAACCAAGAAAAAGATTGTATTAACGGGACAAAAACATGGCCAAAGGCTGATAAAAAGCTAATCCGCATAACTAATAATAATCGTGGTGTTCAGAGAACGCACCCACTATAGCAATAGCAGGTATATGTTACATTGGAAGAGATTTCCGAAGGTGTGAGCAGATAGTAAAGGCTCATGAGGAATTCTCAGGCTTTGAGACCCTTGTAAAATGTTTTATTATGCCATTTTATTTATAAAGCATGTCTTTTGTGTCTTTTTTATTTTTTTTTTATTTTGTAGTATGGAGCTTAGAGGCTTTGTTTCAATTGAACTATGCCAATATTGTTGCTGATGTTTATTTTTTTGCAAATATTACGTAATATTTAGTTATGTAAAATAAGATGAGCAGGGAATTATCAAATGAATTACTAAGGAAAAATGGTTCTCACTGTAATAGTAATTGGAATTCATTTAACATCAATATTTGCCGTTCCATTGGTTGCATTTACAAACAAATTTCGACGAAAGGGAAAGTTAATTGAATTTAAGGATGGATTTCTTTTAACTTACCTAATCTAAGAATTTATATGATTGAACATAAAATATATATTATTGTATATAAATATAAAATCTAATTCAGATTTGTTGAGTAAGCTGAGCACTTTGAAAAATTTATATAATAGAAAAGTTTCGCAAAAATTTATGATCGATCATATATCAACGCTTTTCATCTTGAGGCATAAAGCAGCTTTGATTAAAGTTCTGTCGTATACTTGCAAATATCTATTGACTTGTGAAGAAATCTTTTATCATAATTTAAAGCTATAGCTATAACAATACTATCCGATGTATTGTCTATCAGTGGACTATACTTTTTGTATAACTTTATCGAAAAGACGAGTAAGCAAATAAGTAATATTGGAACAAAATGGACGTTTTAACTTAAGCTATACATGCCAATAACTATTGGTCATTATTGCTTAGGCTTAGCTTCGAAGGTTACTTCTTATATTACATTATTGTAACTTAGTATGTAATATGAAGCTAATGTTAGCGCAATAAGTTAAATTAAAAGTAACTATTGTCTATCATCCAGAAATAAGATGGGACGTAATGATTTTAAGCAAAACTTTAAAAATATAACAATAATATTGTATATATATATATATATATATATATATTTTTTTAACGAAGCATAGTCATTGGGATGCTTTCACTTTTCATTTTTGAGGGCTTGGTATCCGTAATTGGAAAAATTTAATTTTACTTCAAATCACGGCGAATCACAGTTAAAGCATGTTTAACATGAATTTACTGATTGACTGTTGGAAAATTTATGGAGATGCCTAATTATTTCAGGATTTCTTGATATGAATCTTTGATTTGTGTTTTTTTTGTTTATTTATTTAAATTCGTTTGCTTGTTTATTTTATCGGCTATGTTTTTTATCATTTTTTATGCATTTTTTCATATCGATAGTTACAAAATAATATTTTAAACACAAAAGTTTTCGAAGTTTATATAAAAAGAAATATTAATGAAATTTTTAAGATTATTTTTTCATATTTGTAGCAGTATTAATTATTTATGTTAAAGGCTTCAACAAAGTTTTGAATATCAAGATGGTTAAAATTATTTTGAATGCTGAATAAAGGTTTATATAAAAAGTTTTATATTATATTTTTATAATATCTTAAGCCAAAATAGTTGAATTAGAACTTCACTCAAAAAAACCGATGCTTAAAGCCTTGTATGCAATGTTGACTAACAGAAAATGGTAAATACGTCGTGTTTTATATAAAATTAAGAGGATTGAAGTCTAGTTGGTAACTATAATAAGTTAAATAAAGTCAATTTGAAAAATATTAGCGGTTTTTCTTATTAGAAACACCTTTGTGGAATTGTTTTTAATTACGGAATTTTAAAAAAGAAATATGCTATGGAATAGCTTTGAACAGCATTTCAAGAATTAAATTCTGCAAAAGAGAACTAAAAAGTCTTATGTATAATATTTTTTTTGATATCAGGACAATCAAGAAGTAAGTAAGAAGTTATAAAACTTTGAAAGCTATGGGAAAACCAATAAATTCACAAAAATTATCAAAAATATTCTTAAAGATTATTTTTAAAATAATTTCATTCGTTTTTTGCTTATTTCTCAATGAGTAATATAGATCTGTTCTTATGTAAATTATCCAAGTATTAAAATGCTATTATTTCGTAATTTCTAAAAGCAGTTTATTTGGTGTAATTTTTAACTATTTTCTCAGTTTTCTAGCTAACTTTCTATGATTTTTTATCTATATAAAACTATAATTCAAGAAATACTACAGTCACTTTCATTTTTGATTTGATTGATTAGTTAAATAAATTTTTTTAGTTTTACAGATTATATCAGTAATACATAAGTAATGACCTAAATTGACTTACATTAGTCCAATTTTCATGTTTGTAATGATTTTTATTTCAAAGCCTTACATTCAATTAGATTGAAATTCTAAACAATGCAAAATAACGAAAACCCATGTTCTCATTCTTCTTCTTAAGAAATGCATAACTCCTTAACGGCTGACCGTATAGTGTTGTCATGCATACATTTGTGTTTTATAATTTTTAATTATCGTTCGATAAGGAACAAATAAGAAAAATTTCATAATTTCTGTAGTTTATTTTAGTTTAGAAATTACAAAAATAATTTTTTTAAAGAATATTCGACTCAATTTTTCAATTTTTTATAATCTCTTCTTAAGAGACACCCATGTACTGAGCAAACTTAAACAATATTTTTATTTTTGTAATTTTTTAGAGCGGGGTTTCATATTTTGTTTTAAGCATTTCAAAACTTCTGTAAAAATAAGGACAAAAACAGCTAAGATATATTCAAGCTTTAAATTCTTTGCAAGTCTTATGAAATTTGAAAAGGACTGTCATGACGTTTGATACAGTAGGAGTAAAAAGTTTTCTGCCAAAAATATTTTTTAGCATAAAACTAATAGTAGCATATTTTTCACGATGCAATCGACCAAATAATTCAAATATACAAACATTCAAACTCATTCTTTTTGTTTGAAATAAAACTCTGAAACTGATGGAAAATAGTTCCCGGACTAGCATCTGTTCAAATTAAAAGGTTACTAACTTTGCGAGAGTGAGTGTCTGCATTAATAATTATCTAATATTTAGTATGAAGTTCTGCTCGCTAACACGTCTCTTTAACGAACAGTTTAATTATTCTTAGTTAATTTTTAGAATACTTAGCCATCAGTTATTTCTAGGGTGCATTTAGGATGAAAGTTGAAAGAAAAGAAATGCTATGCTTTAAGATATCTGTAAGCCTAAATTATAATGCACTTAAAATAGAATTCTATTCCATATTCAAGCTAACTTCATTTTTAGCTTTCTGTAATCTTTTGGCGAATGACATTTGTTTTATGCAATTTAAGAAATTGTTTTTTTTATTAATTTTGAAGTTTCCTTGAGCAAACTAAACAAATGCTAACAAAACAAAAGAATTCTATTCTATTTGGTATTTTTTTATTATGAGGAAGTATTTTTAAAAACTTTATCGATCCTTATTTTTATTAAAAAATAATTGACACAGTAAAAACTCAACAACGAAACCTTATAGAGTTTTGCGTTTTTCTTCTTTAAGCGACATTAGAAGTTTTTTAAAAAATCTGTTAATTTTACACTGTTATCAAAAATAAAACTCTTGAGACCTAACCGCTTGATTACTAAGCCAAAAACCACATGTAGATGACCGAAAATTAAATCTGAAGACATGTCTAAGCGTCCTTAATAAAATTTTAAGTATTACTTAATCATATAAATGGAATTTTATCAAGGAGTTTCGATTCTCATATTACATTCTTGTTAGAACTAACTAATTCCTTTCGGGTCATAAAAATATTTAAGTGAAAATTTAATTAAGACCTAAAATTAGAGCAATTAATTTGATTGCGTTGAAAAAGTCATCAAAAATAACAAACAAAAAATAAAATCGATTTTCAGATATTTGTTAGCTAGAAAATGGAGGTCAAGTAAGTAATTCATCACTTTCTCCCTATACAAAAGTTGCCAACAAATACAACAGAATTTGATGTATAAAGAATTACACGAGATATCATAGCATAACATGATCACTTAGTCATACCTAAGATGATGCTTTGTTTCTTACGATCAAAGATATGTATAGCCCGTTCGTTGTAAAATAAAAAGTGCAAAGTCAAGACTAATCTTTAATTGCAGTATTCAGAAGTCACCTGAAAGTTTATTTCTTTCTACCAATTTTCCATTTGTAAATGTAGCTTCCGCTTCGAATATATAAAATAGCCTTGATTATCAAATGTTATACATTTTTATAAAAATTAATTGTACTATGACTGGCATATGAAGTCATTTATTATTGTTAATGTAAACAACAACAAAAAAATGTCACCATAGTAGATAATATTACGTTATTTGCACTTAACTCAGTTTAATCCACTATTAGTATATAATTGGTAGATTCTGGTTTGATTTATGTTGTTGAAACTTTGTTTAAAGAAGTCTTATGGTAGTTTTAATGAATTTGAAATGTGGAGTTTCTGGAAACGGCATATATATGAAAGATATGAATTCTTTAGAAACAGAGTACGCAACACATAAACATGGAAAATAAAATGTTTAAAGATTATACAGAAAAAAAAGTTGAAATGCAAGCATTTTTAAATGCAAATTTGTTATAAATCACTTTAATCCTTTTATTAAGAAAAGAATTTAGAAGTTGTCATTTATATTTATGTAATATAAGTCTGTTATCCTTATGGAAGCGACTTTTGATAGTGCGACCTGTCGATACCATAAGCCTGCACGAAATATATCGATCAATCTCATGAAAATCGGAAAAGTTTCACTAATGTATGAAGTCGCTGAAAGACATTTAAATATGAACTTAAGACTGATTTGACTGATTTTTCACTTTAATTAAGAACAAAGCTTAAAAAATTAGTTTCTTCTATGGGTTTTCTTTTCTTTTTGTTTGGAATTAACTTTATTTGGAGTATTCCTTATAAATCTGATTCAATTTAGTTTTCTTTTTTTTCTTAACTATCAATTTAAACTATTATTTATGTATGTAACTTTATAACTGAATCTCAAGGGTCAAGTCAGTATTTAAAACCTGATTAAACAATAAAATTTTAATATTAAACTTATATATTGGATATTGACTAAAAATTTTTTCCCGAGTCTGTATCATCCTGGCTGATACACAAATCAGATTTTTTTATCAAACATATGGTTCAGCGTATAATACACATAGCAGTCCTTTTGTACAAAAATTTTGTTATTACACTAGTTATAATAGTCCAAACGTCGAAATCTCCAAAAAGTTTCGATATAGGTTGGACAATGATGATACGTTAAATTGAGAGGATGGATAGTCTTTTCTAGATCATTGTGTTCTACCATTTAAAATAAAGCCCAAACATTTAGCTGTCCTCTGCATATGATCTCGAAACAAATTTTTTTAGACATAGATTCTTGGAAACTATTAAATTCATAACCTTTGTTTTAATAAAAAAAATTCAATTGAAAAACTTTTTACTGCAAGTGAAAAAACAAAGCAGTAACCTTAACAAACAGATATAGAAAATAAAAAAAATATTAATAAATTAGAACTATCAAAACACTTAGCTAAAATCTCCAAAGCCTAACATCCCTATCAGAAATTATTACAAAATTTTATTAATAATATGCAATGTGTCTGTAGACTGACGTCATTTTTAATTGCTAAAATTTTCTTGATTTGTTAGTTCCGCATTAAATTTTTGTGGTACCTAACTTTATATCTTTTTTTAACGGAAAAATTTACCATTTTTTCAATATGTTATCAATTATACCTATACAATTTAGCCTTGATCACAGTTTTATGATTAAAGTCACCTTTCATATTTCAACACTGATTAAATATACCAAATACATTTTATGGTAAGTAATTCACGATGTTTAGCGCAGTTGCAATAGTCTTCCTTAAATGTTTTCTTAATTAATAACTTCTTTAGGTTAATTTTGTTCATGTTCATTATATTTCAAAAAATTGTTGATTTTTGCTTTTTTGTTATATTGTAACTAGGTTTTGTTGTTCTAATTAATACAACTAGGTAAATTACTCAAAGAAATTTTTAGACACGAAAATTTTTAAGTGCTAACCTCACATAAAATCTTAAGATTGTTTAATTAGTTAAAATATTGATAGTGATTTTGCAAGTATTAATTGTGCAATGAAAAGGTCTTAATTCATTAAATGCAGATTTGATTCTCTTTATCTAAAGATAAACGTTGATGTTATATTTTTATGTTTTATTAAATTAAGATTAATTACTATCATAAGTAGAATAAACAATATTTCTAATACTTTATAAATTATGTTAAATTTGATGCTGGTATAGTATTTTTATGGTTCTTTGTTTTTGTAATTTTTTATCACCTTTTTAAAAATGAAGTTTGATATTTACATTGTAGTATTTTATTAAATATATATCCAATTAGTTTTTCTCATATTATTTGTACCGCAGCAATAACTAATTAGAATCTTTAAATCACATTTAGTGTGTGTACTTGATAATTTCGAAAGGAAAGGGTGGTTAAGAATAATACTTCAAAATTTCAAGTCATTTAAATTTCTTCAATTCTTATATCTTTTTCAAAATTTAAAACTTTAAATGCGTTTTTTTCGAAATTATGTTTTATAAGCGGTGATCATCGGCATTCAAAAACTATTATACCAATTTATTTGCAATTTTATATATATTATCTACACATAGAATACCTCCCCTCCCCCAACAATGTGTGTTTTTCTTTTTTACCCTTTAAGGGTTTGTAAAATAACAAAATTTTAAAAATTTCAAAATGCTTTCTTCCACCATAATCTCTGAAAAAAGTTGATAAAAAAAGTTCTTTTCGAACCGTTATCCGTTAAGCGCTTCTTAAAGTTGAGCATGATTTGGGGTAGAAAAATTTATAATGTGAAGCACTTGCTTTAAGTCATCAAAATTTATAACTAAAAGGTAAATAAGTAGGTTACTTATCAGCAAACGATTAGCAAAACCAAAAAAAAAATAAAAATATTATTCTTATTTTTCTTATAAAGATATCAGTTATTTTTAGTAATTTTTTTAAGGCAAAATTAAATCCATTTAAAAGAACAGCTTTGAAGAGAATAATGATTTTCATATTTTCCTTGAAGAAAACGAATACTAATACGTATTTTTTAATTTATTTAAACAAATATACTGTTATAGGCCTGTGTTTTATTTGTTTACCTTGAATATCAATGACATTGAAATAATATAACAGAAATTCATTTCAGAAATTATAAAGTATTAAAATATAATGCCTAATATTCTCGAAAAAGAAATTTAAGCAATTGATTGCAATTTTTTGCATAAAAATTTGAATGCCTTTAAAACTTTTTCTTATAAGAGTGAAGAAAAAATTTTTAAAAAGTTGGTCTACACTTTGGGGTCCTGTTTTAAGAAATATTAGTATTATTTGGTCATTTCAACCTTACATTTAGTTATTTATAGATTAGTTATTTGTAGTTTAACAAAATGGCTAGAGAAAAAATATGTCATAAGCTAACCAAAATTTAGCTGTACGTACAACCAAAGGGTTTTTTACCTTCAAACCAAATGACTTTAATCCTTAAACTAACCATGATGTTATCTGATTATGAGATGCCATTGGCAAACAATAAAACTTAGCTAAAGCATTCAGGCTCTTCATCCTGCCGCTTGCCATCCTTTTCTGATATTGTTCACTTCAAGCTCACTTTAAAACTTAAAGTACACTGGGGGCGTTGATGTTTTACTGACAACTTAAAGCTCATACACAATGCACGTGGTTGCGGAGCGGAAGCAGAATTCATATGGAATTCTAATTTTGCTGTTATCGCTTTCGCTCCGCAACCGCATGCATTATATTTGAACATTTACTTGTGTTCTCTTAATTCATTTTTATGTATTCAACTTCTTAGATTTGTAAGGACTAAAGTTATTAGTTAATGGTATTTGATTGCGAATAAAGTGGCAGTAGGATGATACAGTGATGTACTCATGGTTTCAACAACTCGATGCTGTTAGAACCTTCCTTGCAGTTGATATTTGCTAAACTGCTAACCAGTTTCTTTCAGTTTTGATTAACTGCCTTCAAAGAAACTTGCCATTTCTACCAGATTGAAAAGTTAGGAATAGTTTCTCCTTAGTTTAAATGTATTATTTATAAATTTTATGCGATCATTTTCCTTGTGAGTAAAATTAAAGAAATTTTTGCCATGGAAAATGCACATTGCGCCCTTCTTTTTACATGTATTTCTAAGTATTTGATCCTCTAAAGAGCCCTTTGTCTCAAACAACCGCATATACGAAAAGGATTACTCTTTTATTTCGAAACGGGGCTTCACTTAAATTATAAATTCATCATTTAACCAAAATTTTTTTCCATGATTCTTTTCAGCTAATGCTGACACATATTCTACTTTACTATTATTTAAATACATTTAAACTAAAAAAACTAAATTAATTATGTTATGCAAAAATTACGCTATATTTTTTGGAGAAAGTTTAAGCATTTATGTGGTCAAAGCTTTTATGCAATCTTTGAACATATGGTAGTCACAGTGTGCCAGGTTTGTAGAATATAACGAATCATCTTTTAAGTCATTTCGCCAATTTTGCCATAAAACCGTCGAGTGGGTAATGCATTATTATATTAGAAGAGCAATTTTCGGTTTTAATCGGTTTTTTCTAATTTTGTCTCTTGAATGATTTAACAATGCGTACTAATAATCCGATAGTTTATTCTGCTTACACCTTGTGTGCTTATAAGTTTCTTCCAGTAACTGCATAATTTAGATGACTAGAGAATTTAAAATCATTAATAACTGTTTGGCAGGGATTAAATTCAATAAACCCCAGACAATTTTTGTTTAGAGAAAAGCTTCCATAATACTTTTTAAGTCACTGCTGAGTTTGAATAGTATTTTTCAACACCAGGGAACATTGAAAAATTAAAGCATAAAAATCCTTCTTTTATTTATTTTATAAAAATAAAAGCAACGTTACTCAAAGCACTGTAAATAATTAGAAACTATTTTCTTTTTAAAAAAAAAAAGTGGATGTCTAGTTTGATTTTATAGGATTTTTCGGACAACAGATTATCAATCCATCTATTTGAAATTGCATAAAAATTAAATATTTACTTCAAAATTACACTTAGATAAATTAAACATTCTGAGTGCACTTGATTGGAATTCCACAACGATATTATTTAAGGCCAATGCTGTTGATCTTTGGTCGGCTTAATCCCAGACAACTAAATATTTCTACACCAAGAATTTATTGACGATAAAATAGTTGTTAATATTTTACAAGGAGTTAGTTATATTCAAATCGACCAGAAGCATCCAAGCACACATATGAGAATCTTCTATTTAGGCACATAAATCAATATTAACTTGTTTAGTGGTTTCATCATCACTTTAAGCATCTTAAATAATAATAAAATTTATATAGAAAAAAAAAATGTAAGCTTATAAGCAAATAATATTGCATCTCAGTTAAAATTAGTTGTAAGTTGAACCAACTATAATTTAAACATCATAAACATCTATTGCAACAGAGTTTTATTTAAAGTCATATTCTTCGATCATTTCTCCTTTTTTGCAATCGAAAGTTTTTGGCATGAATACAGAGATAATTAAGTGGACTCCCATCGAGGTCGACAACACTATGATAAAATTAAATTTTTGCAACAGCGAACCGATGAGTGTCAGTTGATTAAAATACAATGCATCCACATAGTACAGCAGCCATTTATGGTGAAATTTATATAACAAAAAATAATAATAAAAAACCAGAGAAAAGAAGAAAAAAATATAATAATAATAAAAGAAGTATTTAACCTGTGATCGTTGACTTGTTACGAAACTGAATGTACCTGTCTTCATATCGCGACTAACCATCCTCTTTTTGCTGTTGTTTAAGGAGACCTACAAAGCCTAATACGCTGGGAGCAAATAAATCATCGAATTTACATAACCAAATGCCGATTGTAAAAAACGATTGCAAATTTTCCGCCAGTAAGATCCTAATTCGTTTCGATCATAAGACTGTTGTCGCTTTGGCTCTTCCCTTCTGACCTTTTTAAACAATTAAACGTAAAATATAACATGAGCACTCCCGCGAACTAATCGTATAGTTCACTAGAGCCAGGCTTAGTTATAATCTAAGATAGGCAAGCAAGCGCCTCTAATTCTTGCATGCAAAAACTAAAGAATATACAAAAAAAAAAAAGCAAAGAAAAACAAGAAACCAGCTCAAATAAATAAATAAAGACAGCGACCATCGTGAATCAATGCACTTCGATAAATTATTTTATGGTTCAGTTCGTTCGTCTATTACATTCATTTTATTGTATTTTATTTTTTTTTTTGCTTTATGTTAAGCTTTATCTGTTTCTATAAAATGATGTTTTTCTACTAAGAAACTCCTTACCGTATATTAATAAAGAAGATACAGTTAACAGTGAATTATGTAGGATGATCCAGGTATTGAGAAGATCCGTGTATTTTACCATTAACAGTAATCAAAGTACATGACCACTTGGAATGCTTGTTGTTTTTGGGTCAACACTTTCACTCAACATGCACACACTCTGGTGCTGTCGAAAAGACATCTTAATGGTTGATTATATCTATATATATATATATATATATATAAATTTAAATACATTAAAGATGATAATTTTGAATACATATGTGTAAATTTAAAAATAAAGGAAAAGTCTTTTACGAATACTATAAAATTAAAGAAGAGAAGAATCAACTCCAGCTCGGAAGTAATTCCGAAATTTGATCATGGTAGCCAGTCAACTATGAAATAAAAAAGTTTACTTTGCTAAAAAGATGAATAATCTCTGAAAACCAGATTTACATAACCTCATCGTGTGAAGCCATACACCTTAGGGTTCCGTCCAGACATTGCTAATACAAGATAATTTTGGTTTGATTTCTTTGTTTTTATGATTGTATATTTGCGCGTGATATCAGCACTACACATCGATGATTTAGCTAATAAAGTGAATTACACAACCAATCATGACACACCTTGATAACTTATACTCAGGTAGATTGAAATTATTTTCGATGTCTTCTTTTCTGTTGAGAAGACAACTACTCAACATGACCAATTTGTGTTTCATAAGTTAGACACAGTATGTGCACTATTCGTTTTCTAGCAATCCCTTTAGGCATTTATGTTTCTGTTGCATTTTAACACGACAAGTGATTATGAAATAATTTATAAATACTGGAATCCTTACTATAAAAGGCCCTGCCCTCATAAATAAATTTCTCAGGGCTGCTTAAATATAATTAATTAAATAAAATGAAGTCATATTTGTGCCATTGACTTAGATCACCTGTTTAATATCGAAATTGAATTTTTGAAGATTTCGATCATGAATTATTATTATTATTTGTAATGAAAAACCATTAAACTGTGCTAAATTAAATTTATATATTATATTTGTTCATTTTGAGTCTTGTTGTTTATTAAGGGTAGTATTGAAATATCGAAAAATTACGAAAACCACGAGCATTATTTCTAAGGTATTTTTAATAAAACTAATGATTTGTAAAATTAAAATTATCACAAATAAAATAATTATTCTGACATTTAATTTAACTCCTTCATGAGTAGTTTTTATTAGTAAAAAATAAAAGAGGTAGGCTAAAATACTTCAAGCGATGAAAGTATCCCTTAAAAATAGAGATTCATTATTTAAGGAATGTAGCAATAAAGGACGCAATATGCAAGAAATTTCAATAGTTTGATACTAAACATCTACTAGGATATATATTTCTCAACATTCTCGAATAGGTTAAAGGAAAACAGATGAAACATGTTAAAGATCTTCTTATTTGGCATGTGATAATTTTATATCTTTTATGCAACCTTAAAATATGTTATTTCAAAAATTATAAATATGAATTCAAATAATATTCGATGTATGTAATAACTACGTATTTAATGTACATCATAAAGGACTATAATATAGGGTCAAACGGTATGTTGGCTACGACATATTTCTAGAAATACTACAAAATTTACCAGCATATTTGTTGACAAAATTCATTTTAATTTCTCTTTTGTATGTGAATATATTTATAATTCATTTCTGTTGTACTAAATTAAATGGGTCACTGTATATTCCTTGGCCATGTTTCGCGCTCTTTCGTTTCCCTACTTTTTAGGTTATTCATCGTCCGGCAGTCTCGTACTGTAAAGTTAAATCAAGCTTATCCTTCTTATTGATTTTACAATGTACTATTATATTTTCTACTAAAAAATTATAAGAAAGAAAAATAAATCATAAGATGGTTTTTGGAGTTTTCTTTAATAAGAAATATAGTAATCTTAATGCAGGTTAGAGCAAGTGCACTTTTTTTTAAAGAAGGCCGTCGCGAAAAAATTAAAGTCTGTAAAGGCGTCGCAGGTATAAAAATTTTGGGAAACTCTCAGCTATACTCAACATACTGAAAAGTACATCTGGAAAATGACGAGATGATCTCAATATTATCTAAATTTGTTTGCTGGTTATAACAACTACGATCACTTTAGCGAGGTATTCACTATGTGCGGAATAATTGATGATCAAATGATTCAGCCATATATTTTATGTGCCCGAGTCATTTTATTCCGCACATAGTGAATACATCGCTTTAAGTATTTATGACAGCTAGTACTACTTTTATATGAAAACAGTAGCAACATAATTGAAATATTTTTTATATCTAAAGGTATAATGAATCTTTCCATAACGAGTTATATTACCCTTTAAATACTTTAACCAGTAAACTGAAAAGAGTTAAACAGCTTAAGAGCTATAGCCATTTACTTAGTGCGCCAAAGTAAAGTTTGGTAGTTTAATGCACTTAAACCTAACTCTCACTAGATATGTTGAATAATCGAATAATAATTTTTATTTTATTGTTTTTATTATCAAGTTCACTGGCAAACTTTTGAATTTATAAAAAGTAAATTATTGCGTCAAATTGAGTTTCAATGACACTTGTAAACAAAATAGTTAATTTTACTATTGAACAAACAATAATCCTCAAAATACCAGGAAATCAATCCATAAAAATCCTAATTGATTGAATAACTAAAAACAATCCTAATAAAAAATTCATTGATAGCAATACCAAATTAATTTTTAAATCAGGCTCTCTAAGACTTGTTATTTTTGATTTTAACGAAATTCCCAAAATCATAAAAATATTCAAATTATTAACTTGGTGAAAATAATAAAATCACCAAAAGGACACAAATTCTAAAATTACGAAAAGTGCATAGCGCAAATAATAATCAGCCATTGAAATTGCAAAATTATCAAAGCACGAAAATTGTAAAATTGAATAAAAAGGCTTAAAAGACAGATAAACTTTTAACCTGAAAATTCAATAATAAAATATCACTTTCTAAATTTTATGCAGTATAATTACAATTTATATGTTTTTGTGAAGCTGATATTGTTAGCGTGAACAACGATTTTAGGGCAAATCATAATAAAGATAATTTAACTTTGTCTTGGATTAGAAGCGATTTTAACGTTTCTGGTTTTTTCCTATTGAGAGAATAAATATAAAGTGCAAATTAACCTTTATTTTAATCAAGAATTTTAAAGTACTTACTATTTGAAATTTTATTGAATGCACTATCAGAAGCCCTTAAAACTATTATAATCAACTGTGAGTACAACTTTAATTTTTTAAACTGATAAAAATCATTAAAAAACATAAAATACGTAATACTATGGAAGAGCTACGACCAAGGGATATACGACAGCATAAATGTTTTTTAATAATATTAAATCAATAGCTCTTTTATTACTTTTTTTAAAATATTTTGTTATTACATTCAAAAAATTGTTTTACTTTATAGGCTCACTGTCAAAATGAATAAGACTTTAATTGTATGGATAAAAATATCTAAGAATTATACTTAACAATTTGTGGGATATTAACCTTATTTTTTGCATCATTTTATTTTACTTTGTTAAAAACACAAAAAATGTTATTCTGTTATCATAAAAACACAAATGAATATATAAATATTTAATTTATATACACAGATGCAGGATATAAGAAAAGGTTATTAAACGAAACAAAATTATAACCGAAACAATATATAGAAGTAAATTAATGGCTATAAAATGTCACGTAGTTTAATATTCTCCTGGGATCCTTATTTAGTGTTCAATTCAAATTCATATTTTTTTAAAGATTTATAGTCTTATATAATTTTCTATTGGTTACAGGTGCTCTATCACATTTGCATAGGGAAATTGAAAGATCCACCGAAAGAAATCGGTATAGCTTCCGAGGACCAAGTTCATCAAGTATGCTACTTTTGCAGTCAAATGTAAGTATTAAAAGAAAAAAAATATATATATATATATTTTTATATTTAAAAGAAAACTAAATTCCCCTTAAGCTATCAGCCATAATGAAAGGTGATAGCAAAACAATTTCCAGAAGTATTAAAGAGACCACCTAGCGTGATGTTCAAATCAATTAATTTGAAATGTTTGACACCCTATTTTAAGATGTGTTAACGTTTATCTATATGACAACACTGTTCATCAGAAAACGACATCTGCTATTGAGCTCGCGCTTTACGCCTATTAAAGACGTGCAGTGATTCTTATCTAGTTAACTTTATTAAACCATGACGGCAATACCTTTCAATTATTTATCATTTAAATCAATAAATTTTTCATGGATATATTATGGTATTGCAAATTTACAGCTATATAGTTTTATACGCTTAGTCGATGTTGATATAATTTCAAGGGTCAGAATAACCCTATTTGTCTATTTGTATTTTATTATTACCCAATGGAAGTGTAAAATGGGAAATCATAAAAACTACGCATGCGTTTTAAATAATTTCAGCTCCTCCCTAAAATTTTATGTAGCCAATATTAAATGCATATTTAATTATATATTTTTTATCGTTTTTTATTTCATTTTTCCAGAACAATTTCAGTTCACTCTCTTCCTTCGATAGTTTACAATCTCAACCAACAGTGCTAGGTGATCAGATTGAAAGTCAATTTTTTGAACAAAGTTTTAACCAAATATCGGATATCCTTTTCCCAAGTGAATCTACTTCCGTTTCAAATGATCAAGTATTTACATCGGATAACCAAGAATTCGTTCCCCAGCATCAGTTATCATCATCGGATGAAACACTAATTGAAAACAATGAAAGAATAACACGTTTTGAAGATTCAACACAAAATATAGGAAAAATTTTAGAGAATACAATAACAGATAGACAAAAACTACTCAATATATTACCAGAACAAATATCTGAACAGGATTCATTATTTTATGAGCGTACATCATCACAAGATTTCAGTGGATTATCATATAGATCAAGTAGTGATCCTGCTATATCTTTACAAAGACTTCAAAGTCGGCCTCAAATAGATAGCGTTAATAGTTTAAAAACGCTACTGGGACCACATAGTGCTGGTGGTTTATCATTACCTAGTTTTCAGGAAACATATCCAATTAAATCCAGTCAAATTTCAAGTATAGGACTTAAAATGGAGGAAGGAGTTTTTAGTTTATCAGCACAACATACAGAAATTTTGCCATTCTATACAGGTCATCAAAATCCACAACATATTAATAATTTTGATTATCAACAAGCAGCTTACACATCTACAGAAACTGACAGTTTTTTCTCATATCCTTCACAACAAATGGTAAGTAAAAAATTAAAACAAAAACAAAAAGATAGATAATAAATTTAACATAATTTTTATATTTTGCCTAAAGCACTATAGCACTACAACAATGCAGGAGCGCTATTCGCTTCCATCTTTTCCCAATGTACCTGAAGTGGAAGCAACTATATGTCAGAGGCGTGCATCACTTCCACAACAAAGATCTGAATCTACATCTAGTAATGAAAGTCCAAAATCAGGACGACTTGGAATACTCAAAACTATTTCTAATAACAATAGTTCAGGATCAAATTCTCTGGCTACACTAAATAATAATAATTCTTCAACAATTAATAATAATGATCCTTTATGCAATAGAGGATCATTATATACATCACAAAATTCTTCACAATTATGTGCTGTCTGTGGAGATACAGCTGCATGCCAGCACTATGGTGTCCGAACTTGTGAAGGATGTAAGGGATTTTTCAAAAGAACTGTTCAAAAAGGTTCCAAATATGTCTGTTTAGCAGATAAAGCATGTCCTGTTGATAAACGAAGAAGAAATCGATGTCAGTTTTGTCGTTTTCAAAAATGTCTTGCTGTAGGTATGGTCAAAGAAGTTGTTCGGACAGATTCCTTAAAAGGAAGACGTGGTAGACTACCATCTAAACCTAAATCACCACAAGAATCACCACCAAGTCCACCGGTTTCACTAATTACAGCCTTAGTTAGAGCACATGTTGATACTACACCAGATATTGCTAGCTTGGATTATTGTTTGTATAAGGAACCATCACCTGATGAACCATTAATTAGTGAAGCCGAAAAGATTCAACAGTTCTATACTTTACTTACAACTTCGGTCGATGTTATTAGAAATTTTGCTGATAAAATACCTGGATATACAGATTTATGCAATGAAGATCAAGAATTACTATTTCAGTCAGCCTCATTGGAATTATTTGTACTACGTGTATCTTATCGTGCACGAATTGATGATACTAAAATGACATTTTGTAATGGACTTGTGTTACATAAGCAACAATGTCATCGTTCCTTTGGGGAATGGTTAAATGGAATTCTAGAATTTAGTAAAAGCCTGCATTCTTTAGAAATTGATATATCAGCATTTGCATGTCTCTGTGCTTTAACACTTATTACTGGTAAGTATTTTATTAATTGAAATACTATTTTTGTTTTAAATATCTCATAGAAAAACTTTTTAACTTACATAAAAATTGATTCATGGTATAAAAGACCCATGGAGTATAGCTACGTTAACTAACTAACTAAGAATTTTAAGAAGCTCATATTGTTCTTATAACTACAGTGAATCACTAGATAGATGAAATACACATTTTTGAAAAAATTAATTTCAATTTTAAATTAAGAGTTGTTTGAATGAAGATTTAAATGCAACTAACAATAAAAGCAAATTGCAATTTTGTTTTACTTTATTTAAATGAGGCGCTCCTGTTAATTCATGTGTAATTCAGATTTGGATTTATTTGAAGCTCTTTTTCACAAACTTGCATCCAAATAATACTATAAAAATTTGACCAATTATCCAAACTTACATACTGATATACATATATATATCAATAAGTTCAGTGTATCTCAAAAAATTTAATTACAAATTAAAAAATTTAGAAAAGGAGCAAATATCTAAGATTTATGTCATAACATATATCATGGCTAAAATTTATTAACGTTCAAAACAAGAATTAAATCATTGATAAAATATTTAAGAGAAAGTAATACAAATAAAAACTACTTAATATATTAAATAACACTCAACGTTGGCGGTAATGTATTCATTCAAAAAATTATAATTTTTACTATATTGGTTTTTATAAATTTGACACCAAAGTAATCTGAAAGCTTAGCTTTCAGTCATCTGTGCCAAACTTAAACAAAACCAGTCCATATTACATCTGATTGAAACATTTGTGGTGTACCTTAGCCGCTCACTTTTTTTCCTTTAGATTTGTTATATTTAATTTTAATCTTATCTAACTAGTTTTCTTTAAGCATTTTATTTATGTTTACAGAACGACATGGAATTCATGAAATGAAAAAAGTTGAACAGCTCCAAATGAAAATCATCAGTAGTCTACGAGATCACGTCACATATAATCCTGAAGCACAAAAAAAACCACATTACTTTAGCCGTATATTGGGAAAGTTACCAGAATTACGTTCGCTTAGTGTTCAAGGACTACAAAGGCTATTTTATTTAAAATTAGAAGATTTAGTACCAGCACCACCACTTATTGAAAATATGTTTGTTAAAAGCTTACCATTTTAAAGAGAAGTAATCTATTTCAATTGATATTCTTCTTGAGAAGCCTTTAACATAAAAATTTAAAAAAAAATCTATTGTAAATATTTTCGCAACTTTCAGATAAATTTTCTATGAAATTAGTCACAGAAGCTAGCACAAGTCTTTCTTAGCCGCATATGAACCCTTAAATGCAACTTATTACAGCAATAAGGTGTGCCAAACAACAGAAAATATCAGACCTTTTGTTTGCGGTTTCTTCAATCATTGATTATCCACGCATGAGTCGGCTTATTAAAAATTCATTTGAAAATTGTTCCAGCCAAATAGTTTTCGTGACTTGTGCAAGTGCAAGTCAATCAAGTTGGGCTAAGGAAGAGTTATTCACGGCTTATATTCGTTTCGTTTCCTTAATAATTTACTTCAGGGTGTTTACAGTTCGTCACAGTCTATTCAGTCTGTGATTGAACCACGCTTTTGGTTAGCTGGATATATATCGGTCTTTTGTTTTTTTTTTTGTTATTATCTTTTTTTATAATGGTATCGAATTGATGCCAAATGAAAATTGAGCTCATGTATTGAAAGAGAGAGCTAACTAGATATAATTGATCCAACAATTACTTACACGTACGGAATAGTATATTTCTGGGTCAGCTATTGCTTTTATATATTTATTGAAAAGGGGTTCCTTATAGTAAGTATTGTTTTTTTTTTGTTTATTATTATTTAAAAACGTATCCTTTCATAGATGTAATTTCCTATGCTAGTCCATTCTCTATTTGTGAATTTATTGCTGCCAGTTTATTAATGAAGCAAATTTTTTAGTTACCATTGCAGCCATTGATAGCAAAAATCTTGCCACTTAATTTTTAATACCTTCTTTTTTTTACATTTTGCTTAACTTTTATAAATGCATGTTGTTTGTTTTTTTTTACCGTTAAAATATGATTCAAAATCTTATAGATTAAGTAAGTAAATGTTTTAAATATATCTATGTATTAGTAAGTAGTACTTTTTCATATTAAATTTAAAGCCATAAAAATTAAACAAAAAAAGAAATTGTTCTCTAAGTGATACAACTACGTAGTACCTACTATATGAGCAATTATATGTACAAAACGCAACCAGCTTGAATTTATTTGAAATTTTAAATAAATGAAAAATAAAATAAAATTCTTTAAATATATTGTGATGCTAAATAAGTTATAATAATCATAAAAATATGCTTTTAAATGTTATATAAAAATTCCAGCTATGATTTGTGCCATTTCAAGTTTTAAATATTTTCGTAATTAAAAAAAAGACAAATGAGCAAGATTTCTTTTCCAATTTTGAATTTATTTCAATCAAAAAAGTACAAAAGTTGTATATGAATTCTATAGAACATAAAAAAGTTAAAGTAAAGTAAAAAGGCACAAATTAATTCCTTTGGAAAATATTTGGATTTTAATGTTTATTAAATAAATGCTTAATAAAGTTCTAAAGTTGTTGGCTATTATGATCTATGATTGTCAATTTGAAAAAAAGAAACTTTTTTAAAAGAATATTAGTTGAGTTCAACTGGTAGAGATATTAGAAATAAAACATAAGAAATTAAGTTGTAATAATTTAAATGTGTTATTTTTTGCTTTAAATTTTACTTGTAGTTAATTTTGGTGAAAACTTTCGTACCTACTGTCAAATATGAAAACAATAGAAATCTAAAAGAAGAATATTCCTAAAGTTCAAGCTTTAGTAATATTAATGAAGTTTGTTTGAATTTAATTTTTCTAAAAAAATAAGGAAGAAAAGATTCTTATAGCGTTTTTACGGTGTTTCACTTCTGAAAATTTCATTTTATGTAAATATAATTTAATAAAAATAACTCCAAATTTTTTGTTTCTAGAACTTTGAAAACATAATCTATTCCAAAATTTTTTCGTTATCTTGAGTAAAGATTTCCTAAGCTAATTAGGCTAATTATTCCAATAAAATCTCTTGACGATAATGAGCATAATTTGCAAAAAGGTCAATAACTTTTTAGGCTATAACCAAATAATTGTGATTTTAATAAATGACTTTTATAGAACCGAAATAATAATAATACTAAAATTTAAACTCTTATTAATTATTTCGATACATAATACAAATTTTCCATCAAATATCTATTTTTTCCAAGGTATTCATCAGTTATTGAGAAATTTCTGTAGCAAAATTTCAGAAGATTATGTAAATTTTAATCGAACACCTATGATATGTTAAATCTTCAAATAAAAACAAAATATTCAATCTATACAAAAAAAAAATATCAATGTTCATATGCTGAGCACAATAAAACAGTGCCTCGAGACTTATGCTACCTGTTAATTTATTAATTTCTCAAATCGATTTACTTCGCTTAGCTAACTCTTCAATCATTATTATTATATGTTTCAATAAGAATAAAACGTCTGTCTTATTAGGCAATCGTGCCTAATATACAAGCTGACTAAAGAGCGGGTTAATTAAGCAGTTCCATCATGCAATTCATATTGTCTTATAAAATATTTAACGATAAAATATTAAATAAACATGATGTTAAGCCATGTAAAAATCATTTTTGTTTTTTATTAAATTGAATCACATTGATGGATAGTAATATTTGTATATTTATACAACATATATATATGTATATAAAAAGAGGATTTAATAGACACCATATGATTGCTTAAGCGTGTACCAAAGGACACGAATTTGATTCGTGACGAATCAGAATTTTATTCCCTTAAAGAAACTTCTAAATTCACCACAATTTTGTAGAATTAATAATAATAATAATAAAATCAGTAATTGAAATTGAACTATGTCTGTGTTTGATAATAGAATTTATATCTACAAATTCCTGATTTGTCATATTTTGAATTTCTTAATGTTGTCTATATATGCGTAGGACAAATAATTATATAAAGCATTAAATATTGTTAAATATTATAAATTAATATAAACTATTTTCAAAAAGGATTTATTATATTTGTTGACTAAATTAAGCTTTAGTGCTAATAATTTTTGTTTCATTTAAAATTTTGTAGTACAACAACTACATATGATGCATGAATAAGAACAAAACCACAATTTAACTATATATTTCTACTCAAATACAAACTAACTATTTTTGTAACACAGAATTTAGTTGTTTTCCTTATAAAATAAGGATTATGTGTTAGATATTCCAATATATTAAAAAGATCATAGTAGCTAACAAAATATCAAGAAAAATCAAATATTTATAACTTTTGCTAAAAGAAAAAAATTAAATGCCTTAGAGATGTATTTAAATTTAAAGTATCTTAAAATCAGAGATATAAAGAATTAAAATATTATACTACATAGCATAAAATATATATCAGTCGAAATGTGATAAGAGAATTTTTGGGCCCAAGTTAGTCAAAATTGAAAAATTTTAATTATTTAAATATTATTTTTAATAAGTTTTTGAAGTAAAATATTTCATAACACTTATTGATTTATAAATGGATAGTAAATACACGTCCTGAAAGGAAATCATAAGCTGCTTATTTTTAAAATAGTGTTTTTCATATAAAACAATCGTTACAAAATTTTTTATTTGTATGTATATATAAAATACTAAATTATAAAATATATATTTTGAACTCTTTGTAATGCTAAACAGTGTCTTACTTTGTGTAATAAATATATAAATTTTGTCAAATTAAATAAATTATTTTATTTTTTTATATTTGCTCTTAAAGATATTTGAAAAAACATACTCTCAAAAACTCTCTACAAATCAAATTGTCTATTTTAAAGTGATTTAAAATAAAGTCATATTTTCAAAATCATTCCTAGATATTTAAAGATAGTTTGTTAAAATTTAAGTCATTCAAAGATATTCAAAAGATATTGCTTAAACTTTTTCAGCTTACAGATATTCTGAACAAAACGTATAATAAATTAGTTCAAAACTAATTCTAGCAGAATAAAAATGAAAGGAAATGATTAGTTAGCTAGCTGTTAAAATTTCTGAAAATCTCATGCCCAATTTGCTTGCATGTTTAGGGTAGGGTAACGTTTTTAAACTTTTTTTTGCATTTTTCTTTATTTTGATTTTCTGAATGCAAATTTTTTCAAGATTATTGTGTAAGAATTTGATATGAATCGGAGCAAAACTAACGAATATACAGGGGTAAGTTTTACTACCTGCCCGGTTATCGAGCATCTATCGATAACTGCATCCTACATAATTTACGATGTAACGCCGGAAAGTTTTTCACTTCAAAGTGTTCCGTAAAAGTGAAAAATTGAAATTTCAAAAAACCCTAATGACATTACCTGGAGAAAGCGATTATCCATCAAAATAACTTTGACCTTTTGATTTCAGATGATCAAGGATCTAGTTATAAGGGGCACCGCAAATCTACTTTTTTCCGATACGCCTCCAAATAATTGCTGCCATTGCCGTATATTTTAATATTTCTTCATGAAAATTTCACATAATATTTTCCGAATGTTATGCTTTAATGTACCATTAGTTTTAATAAAAATATTTAAACTCTGTCGTTACTTAACGTTACCCTCCTTTTAAATAAATTCTGGAAAATTCAAAATTTTTTAATATTTTTTAATATCACTTAAAATAAAGTTTTCAAAGTAAGCAAGTTTTTGACTTGTTTTGTTCATTCTTACTACTTAATTATATTTTAAATATATTTGTAATAAAGCCTAAAGAAATATACATAATCTTTTAGACTAAGAACACAAGGATCTTTTTAGCGAGAAATTTCTTTAAAAATTTTCCATCGAATCTGGAAATCTGAATTTTATCGGCGAGAATTTCTTCTATTTTCAGATTAAAACAACTTTTGGAATGGTTGTTGTCTGAATTACGATTTAGCTCCTAATTTTAGGTAGTATAAAAGACCATCCATCCTATGATTTTCAAAAATTCAAGGAAATAGAAGTTTGCATACCTCAATAAATACAGTTTTAACATAAGTACTATTCATCTAATAACGGTAATAATTTATCTCATTAAATTTGGAAAACTTTTTCAAAACTTATAGTTTGAATAGATTTTTGTGTCAAATGTTTTTCAAATGTTTATACGAAGTCGAAAGTATTGACACGGAATATACTTAACTTGCCAACTCTCTTCGCAATTGATTGTAGTCATTTCCTTTCAATTAACCAGACATCATTTTATTCACTGCAAAACGGTAAACAGATTAATCTTGATTTTAGTGATTCTAGAAAATTTAATTTTCAGATATTTTAACAGACTAAAGTACATCAGCATTTACAAGAACTACCAAGTGGAATAAACTATTTACTAGTTTTTATTTTTGCTTTGCTACTTCTAGAGATTTGTTCATATTGATTAAAAATTTATTTAAGTTTGTTTTAGGTCAGCAATAAGTTTCCTTACTCAATTGATCAGCGGCTCGGTAGATTTTTTATCTTATCTCAAAATTTTATAAAACCGTTGAATAAAGTACTTTCACTAAATTCATCCCAGGAATATAATACGAAAAAATTTTGAACCTTTCTACTAAGTGCAAGCTTAGAATGGCTTTTATTGATTACTGTGTATCTACGTTAACATTGAAAAAAAAATACACTTTGTAATGAAAGTCATGTTTCGCAAAAAATAACTTTATTTTGTACTTATAAACACTATAAATTGCAGTTGGTTTTAGTTCGACAAATATTGCAATTGTACTAAAAGGCTTAAAGCCAGCTCATATTTTTTTCTTAGTTTTTGTATAAATCTACTTAATATTTAATATGGTATTTCATACAAATAATATCTAAATGTGTTTTAACTAATCGTCTAACAATAAGAGGAAGCTTACGGAAAATAAATTATTCAACTTTATTCTAGAGCTATCAATCAAACCTGACCCAAATTGAATTCATTTCTATTGATTAATTTTTTCCAAAATCTTTCAACATAATTGTTAAATTTTGCTAATTGCGAAAGTTGAAAATAAAATTTCTTATTTGCGTTTTTTTATAATTCTTTTAATGTTTTGTTCAGATATAGTTGGCAGCTATTGGAACCAATCAATCTCTTAAGTTCATTTAATTTTCTAACAATTGTTAAACCATCTTAGAAATGTTTTTTCTTTAATAATAATAACATATTGAAACACTAAACATTTATATCGAATAGCCAAGATGGAAATTTTATTGTTTAGTTAAAGGACTACAACGATGTTTCTTAATGGTAAAAAAATAAAACAAAAATCCCATTATGTTCGACTTTTTGGATATTGTTAAAGAGCTAATAAAATTGTTCAATAAATCGCAAAATTTGTTCAATCTATATTTCCATATTTATTTGGGTATCTATAGTTTTAGGACCAAGAGTAAAAGGTTCTTTTGTAATGAAGACTGAAAGTACTGCTTTAATCCCCAAGCTTTTATAATTAACAGCAAAAAGGAAGACTTTTTGGAACAAAACAATAACTCTTGGTCACTTTATAGAAGCTTTACTTTTTGTGAATAAATTAAAAATTAATTTGAAAGTTAAGTAGCTCACCTCTTACCAACAAGGCTAAATATGACAACAATAAAAACAATTGCATTTGTAAAATATGACTTTTTCATTGTTGTGTTGTTTAATTTTTTATGTGCAGATTTGGTTACTTGTATTTGGCGAAAGAATATAGTATAAAGAAACATTTCTAAAATTTAGTTCAAACGAAAGTTTTTATACAATTCCCTTTTAAATACCTACATATATAAAACAGTTGAAACAATTGAGTTCTTCTTTTTATATATGTATTAAAAAAAGCTGCTTTCCATTTCCATTATCCAACGAACTATATGCGATTAAAATGAGAAACTGTTAACAGACTTTTCACTTACTTGTTTTTAGGTGGTAGACACCAAATAAAATAGCTGACCGATAAAATCACAAAGAAGATGAATAATTCTATATTATTTGACTGTCGACAAACGATATGCCGGCTTGTAATCATCACCAACATCTCACTTGAATGTACTCATCACCTTTTACACAATCTTTTGAACATTTCTTTAAGACGTTTGAAATGCAACTCTAATAAACCTCCTTAATATTTCACAAAGTGCCTTACAATAAAAAAAGATTAGCTTTTATAATTTTAATAAAGTAGAGAAATTGTGTCAAATTGATAGTTTTTCTTAATTGCCTACTCAATAACATGAGGTTTGTTTAAAAATAAGGTGACTTTTAAAGTTTCGTGTTTTACATACATTCGATTTTCAATGCTTTTTTTTTATAATGTTGGTTTACTGGTAAACTCTTTAGAGAATGTTCTAGCCCAACAACTACCAATGAAAACTTTGGAGAATTAAAAAAATGAATATAGAAAATCGTCAAATCACTATTAAAGAAAATGTTTTGGGTATAAAACCTTTGGTGCCGAAGACTCTTCCGGAATTTTCAAATGTTAATTTCAGATATTTTGGACAAAACAACAGCGTAATCATATCTCAGCCATCGTATTTACTGGACTTGGCACCTTTCGACTTTTCCATGTTACCATAATTGAAAAAGCCAATCAAATGACGACATTCTGTCACGATTAAAGCGATAAAGACTGCATCACCAGAGTAATTAAAAGCTATATCAAAGCACATTTCAGGATGTCTTTGAGGATTACAAAAGGAAATACATTTGGAACACTACTGCTCTAAAATACTATGAAGAAGAATATTTGTAAAAAAAAAATTCAGTTTTTTTGTCTAACGGAGAGTTTTTTTAACTGATTGCATGGTAAAATTATCCAATACAGTGATTTGTCAAACAATTGAGGATGTGTTGGCCCATACAAAAACACTTTTTTTAAATAATTTATTATTTAAAATTTATTTCACTAGGTCATTAGACTATAACGGATGACTTATGTAATAAAAACAAAAAATTACAGGATACCTTCGTGTCACGTACTATGAAGTACTTATTTATTTCAAAGATATGGTTTTGAAATTAGAAATAGATAATAAAGGATGAATTTTCTATAAGAATGATGTTTAGAATAAAAGTCTATGATAAGAGTGAAGAAACATCGCCGTCAAAGTCAAAATTTCATGTGTATCTAAACCAAGATTATGTTGAAAAAGCAAAAATATAGTGTATAGCAATATGAACTAACAGAAATTCTAAGATAATGTCCATCTTAGGCAGAAATGATAATTCTTTATGCATGCAGTAAAAAGTGAAACAAAAACTATGTACAAGAACTGGGATATTTTGGCTAAGCTTTAATATTTTCCTGATGTTGAAATTTCAGTTTTCCATCCCTTTGAATTACTTCATGAACTTTTTATGGAAATTATTATGTGAATTATATGGGGATCCAAGTGCGATTCGGAGTTTTTTTTTTCCTCTAAAAGTAGGGACTGTATTATTATAAAAGGTATTTTAACTATTTGCAAAATACTTTATCAATTTTAATTTTTTACAAATACTAATTTCACAATAAAATATTTATTTATCACATCAGACCATCACATACTGAGAAACTCTATGTGAATTGGATGTCCAAATTCATTAATTTCAACTTTTCAAAAGAAAAATTTTAAAAATTAAACATTCTTGAAAGGAATTTTATTTTTGAAAAAAGTATTAGTCAAAGATATTCAAACATATAACAAAAATATCAACGCTAAAACCAATAAGTCAATTGCATAGCCCCATCACTGGTTTTCTGTGTGTCCACAACACTAAATTGTCGAACCAACCTTCTCATAGACTGTCGTCGTTGTCGTGCAACATCTAGTGGTGTTCGTTCAGATGACGTACCTTCGAGAGGTCGAATTGATATTGGAGTATTTAACTCTACCATATCAACAGCTATTGCATCAAGATTCTCATATGAAGAGGGAGAAGAAGATTCTGGACTGTAAATAATTATAAATTAAAAAATTGGTAAAAAACTATTTTTGCATAAAATCTCCTACTTAAGTGGGATACATCGTATACAATCATGTATATCCCATTCTTTACCAAACTCTTCACCTTCTTCAATAGTTTGCGGTAGTTTGTGATGTAAAGTTTCAGGTAATCGGAGTCCTGTAAAACCCCCCAAAACCGCTACACTTCCCATTATAACAAGTGGTAAACGTAAATTATCTTTTCCCTGTTCATTTTGATCGTTATATATTTAATATAAATTTGTAAAAATAAATAAATTACCAAATATGTTATAAATGGAATAACTATAAGACCAAGCCCTCCTATATAGCTTGAAGTACCAATACCAACACCACGAGCCTCTGTTGGATATAGCTCTCCAGCAAATGGATAAATAATTAGAAATGATCCTGAGAGCATTGATTTTGATATAAGAAAAAGTATTAAAGTTTCTTCAACTGCATCGTTTGGTAGAAGAACAGTTATAATACAGCTAATACCACTAAACAATAAATAGTATTAATAAAAAAATTAGAAATTCTACATATTCTACCCGAATATCATTAAAAAACACATAGGCCAACGTCTTCCCCAGCGATCCATTACTAACCAACAACATATGTAGCTTGGTATTTCTACTACACAAGACAAAAGAAAGCTGAGATATTGATTACTTCCTAAAGAAGGGCCATAATAACTTAAGCCAAGATAGACGGTCTCATTTGCAAACCAATTAAGAGTTATTAGAATAGTTTTCAGACGCATATTTGGTGTTCTGAAAGGAAAAAAAATTAATAAAGTACTTACTAAATTATTAACTAAAAACTGATTTAGCAGAAATCAGTAAAATTTTATGATTTTTTTAATTATTTATGAATAGATAGTTAGAAATACTTATTTACCTACACAAATCCAATGCTCCAATTGACTTTGGCTTAGTCTTTCTTTTATGTTTCTGCTCCGCAACTTTAGATTCAAGTTTTTCTTTGAATGCATGTGGAAATTCTTTCGAATTAATTCTTGCCATTGTCTCTAAAACTGTTAATGCTTCTTCAAGTTTTCCTTTCATTAACAACCATCGTGGAGACTCCGGCATTATGAATAAATATAAAAAATATAAGAGAAATGGAACCGATGTACACCATGCTAACTGTACCCAATCTCTGATCATATATGTTACCCCAGAAAGTATAGCCAAACCAAAAGTATAAAAAGTACAAGTCATAACAGTGACAAAGGAACGATAATTAGGACCAACGAGCTCAAGAGCTGCGAATAATTAGTTATTAAAAATAAATATCCAAAATAATATTAAATATAAATCACCTATAATAAATGGTATTTGATAAACTGCAGGGATTGTAAGTCCAACTATTATTCTGCTAAGCGCCCATGTCCAAAAATCAGTACTTAGAGCTGTGAGAAAACTTCCTCCAATTAGCGTTGCTAAGCATAAGAAATATGATGTTCGTCTTCCAATTTGATCATTTAGCACACCGAATAAGTATACACCGATTGGTCCCCCAATATTCAAAGCCACCAACCCAAGCGTTGGATAGATATCTCGGTCGCAGACTAGATCAAACTAAATATAACGTATACGCCGAAAATATATTTTATTTATGAGCCTTCAGCAGCTGGTGGAAGAATTGAAAAAAATTTAAATAAAAAATTTTCATTATTATCAACCACCAGTGCTTGACAGCTATTGAAACAATTTAACTTACATCAATTACAATCGAAGATTGAATTTTTGTAGTGTTATATACCCAACCATCAAAACAGTTTTCTACAGGCCATGAGCCATTCGGCTCAAAGGATGCTATTGAAAATGTTTCTAGTATTTGATTCCAGTTGACAGCATAACGTGAACATTTACTATATACAAGCTCACCACGCTCCTGGAAATGGTATAAAGTATTTAAAAGGTCTTTAATAAAATTGAAAACTACCAAAGGATTCTTTAAGAAGGTCTAATAGGAAACACTGTCAATATATTTTAATTACTTCACAGTTTAACAGTAGTTCTTGAAATATTTCATGCATTGGAACTACTTCAGCTTTGAAAAATAATATAAAAATTTTTTCAATATTTTTAATTAGTTTTTAATAACATGAAAATTAAAAAGAAACTATTATCTATTTTGAACGTCATTGGTTACACAGAACTTTAATTTATGCCACTAAAATATAAAAAGAATTCAAAATTTCTCAATGAACCACATTATTAAGTAAAAATGTCAATACTAAAGAATCAAAAATGTTGTTTTAAAAAAAATGTTACTTTTACTAAATCGATATCCTGTAAATGGTTTCATTACCTTGAATAAATATTAAAAATACATACCTCAACTAATGGAATAGACAATTTTTTTTGTAAATCATCTGAAAAATTAGCAAGTAATGGTATATGACACCAATAATCCTCTGGTACATCAGTCATAAATAATTGATTAAAAGCACCAAATCCGCATGGGATGCAAGCTGGTAAACAAATCCCAAAAAGAAGTAATTTCTGATATCGTCCAAATTCTCCGATGCAAGGTAGAATTTCATCCAAATCAAATGTTTTCTTAAAGTATTAAAATTAAAAATTATATAAATTTAATTTTTTTAAATAAAAAACAATAAAAATCATTTGAATAATTGAAGCTGCAAAAGCACAATACTATATTAAGTCTTAACATAAACTTATATTAAAATTATCACAAGTTATTTACATCATCTTTATCGCAGTCTATATCAGAAAAATTTTCATTTCCATTTATTCGATCCATAATAGAGTTTCTAAAGTAACTTTTATACACTTCCACGATCACGACTGAACTATTAGCGAAAAAAAAACTCGAATAGTGTTTGCATAAAGAAGCCTTATTTATGCCCTGAGAAAAGTGCAGTTTAAGCTATTATATGAGAAACTGAAAGAAAGTATAGTACATAGCTATGCATTTTCAATTAAAAGATTAACCCAATTTTTCTTAGATCAATAATATTAGATAAACAAAATCTCTTAGGCTACAATTAAAAATAACACTATTTGCGTATAGAATTCAAATAGAGAAAAATAAGTTATAAATTGCTTAGAAATTAACGTATTTAATAACTAGCTAGTCATTTCAAACAAGCAAACTTTCTGAACAAATTAGAATGCGAATTAGAAATTAGAATTACTTCTCATGATTACATTTTTACGTTTTAAAACAAAAATAAATTTTTCATATGGATTTGATAACGAATTCTAGCTTTTAGAAATGTTTTTTAAAACTTAAAATGACCTTCTTAAGTTCAACATTGTTTATTAATGAAGATTTGCAATCATATTAACAGTATTAGCTAATACAATTTTAAATAAAAATTTTTAAATATTTTCTTAAAAATCGTAAAATCAAAGCGACTAGTTAAGGGTTTACAATGCCAATTGTGCAAAACTCCTATTCTGATTGATTTAAAACTTCAACAGAGTATTCTTGAATTCTAGAATTCAATAAGAGATTAAAAAAGTTGATTCCTTGAAATTCTAAGCCCCTTGTCACCCCTTAAATTTGAATTATCAAGTAAATGTTTAGTAGCTAATAAGTTAGATCAAAAATTCTAGTCAAACTTTCTTAAAATTACATTTTGTTAATTATTTAATTTTTTGTATAGATAAGTATCCACAT
This sequence comes from Acrocera orbiculus, assembly GCA_947359355.1. NCBI lineage: Eukaryota > Metazoa > Arthropoda > Insecta > Diptera > Acroceridae > Acrocera > Acrocera orbiculus. The sequence goes on from OX375757.1 coordinate 28,319,994, forward strand.
CGTCAAAAAACTTCAACACGAAAGAAAACTCAAAAGAAATATGTTTATTTTACATTTAATGCACGCTTAATGAATTTCTTAACTTGGTGTGTACATTAGAGTGGGTCTACACAGGCCAATTCACAGCAGAAACTCACAGCGATTCTGTGAGTTTTGTATGAAAATAACCGGTTTAGCTGTGAGTTTTCTGCTGTGAGTTATTCGTGTAGACCAGTGGTGCGCAAACTATTTTCACTGGCAGCCCCCTTTTTCGTGTAAAATTTTATCGCGACCCCTAGGTGGACATTGATTTTTTTTAAATCTTCAACTAAAATTCATTTTGCTATTTTGGATTATAATAATTTTATTATTGCGAGGCATGCGATTGTGAACTTCTCATGTTTTCTTCTATATTCGGATGTATATTGGAAATCGGCAGCCGTAGGTCATTCTCCGATTCTCTGATTGTATGTGCTTTCATATTTTTTCCAATTAAATAAGAAACTTCTAAGGATGCCTGTAAAGCTTTTTCAGGCACTGTTGTGTATTTTTTCCATAAAAAATTTTGGTTTTTCACACTTTCCGCTCGTTTTTTGAAAAAACTTTCAGGCTTCTTTGAAAATTCGCTATGTTTACTTTGCAAATGCCGCTTTAGCTTGGCAAGTTTCATACTCTCATTTGCCAGTTTATTCGAGCAAATAACACACAATGAGGGCTCTACACCATAACAATGCAAAATGTAAACCCGTATTTAATGTACTCCTTTTGATAGTTTCTTAATTTCTTTTAAAGTAATATATCTTCTTCAATAGTTTTAGAAGTAGAAGCAGTTTTATTTAAATTTTCATCTTCAAGTTTTTTAATTTTATTGGATGTTGGGCCATCACTTTCCTTTATTTTCGAACTACTTTTCTAAAACACTGTAAAGAATAATTAAATAAAGTGAAAACTTCCCTCTCAATTCCTAGCAACCACTGTTTTACTATCCTTACTTAGCTACAGCCACTATTAGATGGGTTCTAATTATTTTTAGCTTCAAAACATGTGTATATGAGCTGTTTTTGAAGTGGACCGAATTCATTTATTTTAAAATAGTTCATAAATTTTTTAACTATTCAAAGAATTCAAACGAAAGCAAAAGAATTAGCTAATTATTCAATGAGTTCAATTGATTACCTGATTCCATAAATGTCTTTACAAATGCGAACTGTACTGATACATATAATTTCTTTCGTAAAAATTCAAGATCTATTTTTATAATTAGTACTATTTTTTCATATTACCTGAGAAAAGTCTGATATTTGTTAAATAACAAATAAATTTGTGAATCTTTGGCGACCCTTAAAACTTTTCTGGCGCCCCCTAAGGGGGTCGTGACCCACACTTTGCGCACCGCATGGTGTAGACCTACTCTTAGCGATTTGGACAGCAAAATTATAGGCGATATTACAGGCGATCTGAAGTGCGATTGCACTTAGAAGTATATTGACTGCAATAAGGACATTACAAGTAATTTGTACCTTTAAACTAATTTTATTGCATTTATAATGCATTATTATTTAAAATAAGTCAATTTAATATAGTAAAACTACATAAAAAAACATAACTTTCAATCAAAATGTCAAACTCAGAAAACTATTGAGTATAACCACGCGTCAGAATTACTATAATATCGCCTATAATTTTGCTGTCCAAATCGCTAATCTAGACACAGCAGTGTAACGGACCATGCTCAAGGGTATGGCAAACTTGAATAGGTCTTGAGAAAAAGAAAAATAATCAGGGGCGGTAGAAGTTCAATCTGCAATTAGTGATTATTTCAATTATTAGCCTGCAAACCATTAATGAGAAACTAAATTTGATTCAGCTTCTAATAACAAAAAAGGTGATATTGAAAAAGCTGTGTTATCCCCATTAAAAGTTATTATGAATGCAATCAGATTTGGAAAACAGTATTGATGAAAAATTTTCGGAAATTCTATGTTCAAGTTCGAATTTTTGTAAATTACTGTATTATATTTATTCAGAATAAATAGTTTGAAGCGTTTGATTTATTATAAACATAAATAAAATTAGGTTTGTTGTTGTTGGCATAAGAATTCAATATTTCAAAATAAGCAAAAATTGATCCTGATGATTCGTAGCGGTGAACTTATCGGGTTCCCGGTCAATCAACTTGGTGACAAAACAAGAATTAGGTTGATTGTCCGGAGAAAGCTGGTAAAAAATTGAAAAAGGAGGCATTTCCTACCAAAAGGCAGAGCCCTGGCAGTTGGAGTTCTGACCTTGCAGTAAGCTTTTTTTATAAAAATAATATAAATCAACCTGTAAGGTTGATTGTGTTAACGACATACATAGTTTACATACATTCTTTTTTGTGTCAGTCGGGGCGAATGGTTTTATAAAGTTTCTTTTGAGTGCATAAGCTTTGAAAAAAATGGGGAGAGTCTGAAAACAAAGAATTGAAAATATCAGTATGTATAAACAAAACTGACAGTCGTTTTAAAACAATTAAGGAAATTATTATTTTAACACCTAATATCTTAAAGTAAAGTACTTATTATTACTGTAGTACTTATACTTAACATTAAATAAATTTATTTTTTTATTTATAATTATATTTAACTAATGTTTCCAGGCTAAATAATAAAAAGGGTGCAATAAAAATATAGCCACAATATATAATTTGCATCGTATTGGGTGGTGACACAATATGATTAGTCCAATTTCCGGAAATATATATATAGAGTCATTAATGTGTGTGTGAATTTTTGACATACAGTAGGTAGTCAATTAATTTTATTTTCTATTTAATTAAAAACAAAATTAAATACAATTACAATTTATTTTACTTAAATTACCTTTAATATAACCTCAATTTTTAATTTTGAACAATGACAGATGTAAAATGTGAAAATACTTTTGTATTAGAAAAGCTGCCCGAGAGTCCACTTTAATATGAGATTCTTTTTTAATTCCGAAAAGTGGCTACAAACTCCCTGCTCTTTATACATCTCGCTCGTAGCCCCGAAAAGATATGCATGTCATGACAGCTCGTGTATCACTAACCATTCAGTGTCACCTATCCGTCAAAATTGGATTCTGGCAGCATTGAACGCGCCTTCTGCAAATAGAAGCTATCGTTAAGGAGGGAATTAAGTCACTTCATTTGAGATTTCCATGTGCCGGTGTTGAAATTTAAAAAAAAAAAGAATTTTGTTTAAAAAAGACACTTTTTAACTTTAAAAATTTAAAATCTAAATTAATATTTGTGAAAATGAATCTGCAACTTGTGGGAATATTAGAAAAAACTGTATCACCTGGTATGTCGTCAAAATGACAATTGAGCTAAATTTATAATTTTCATATTATTAGAATTTTGAAACCTCTACCTCCTTAAATAAAGTCATTTTATATAATTTATTATTACTAGATAAAGTTTATGTAAAAATATAAGACAAAATAATTATTATCGTTCATTAGACAAAAATGAGCTTCTCGCTGCGAAGGAATTTTTGGAACAAGCGGCTGAAACAAATTTACCTGAATTTTTAAAGGCATTGAGTGATGTATTGTTAAATGTAACAAATAGTGCTGTTGCTCGTGTTGCAGCGGGTCTGCAATTAAAAAATCATTTAACAAGCAAGGATACAGCAATAAGTCAAAAATATCAGGAAAGATGGCTTGCATTTCACGAACATACACGTGAATATATTAAAAAAAATGTAGAATTTTGAATGCCGTTTAGATACTTGTGTTTCTCTAATAAATTTATTTTATAGATTCTTGCTGCTTTAGGGACAGAAAATACTAGACCTTCATGTGCTGCACAATGTGTGGCTTATGTAGCCGTAACAGAATTACCTGTAGGAGGATGGAATTATCTTGTTAATACTCTTGTGGATAAAGTGTGTACTGCAGGCTCTAGCGAAATGGAAAAGGAAGCATCATTAGAAGCAATAGGTTAAATTAAGACCTAATTTTACTGAAAATTTTTTGTAAAATCATTTTTTTTTTTTCATCATCTAGGATATATATGTCAAGACATAGGCCAGGGTGTTTTAGAAGCTCAGTCCAATCAAATTCTTACTGCAATTATACAAGGTATGAGAAAGGAAGAACCCAGTAATCATGTTCGTCTAGCAGCAACAACAGCTTTACATAATTCTTTGGAATTTACAAAGGCAAATTTTGAAAAAGATACGGAAAGAAATTTTATAATGGAAGTAGTGTGTGATGCTACCCAAAGTCAGGACACACAAATATGTGTAGCAGCATTGCAATGTTTGGTTAAAATATTATCATTGTATTATCAGTACATGGAACCATATATGGCTCAAGCGCTATTTCCGATTACATTTCAAGCAATGAAATCTGATAATGAACAAATTGCCTTACAGGGTATAGAGTTTTGGTCAAATGTTTGCGATGAAGAAGTCGATTTATCAATAGAAAATCAAGAAGCATCAGATATTGGCAGGCCACCAGCGCGTGTATCAAAACATTATGCTAGGGGTGCTCTTCAATATCTGGCACCAGTTTTAACAGAGAAACTGACCCGGCAGGATGAAATGGATGATGATGATACCTGGAATCCGGCAAAGGCAGCAAGTGTTTGTTTAATGCTACTAGCTACATGTTGTGAAAATGATATTTTAACATATGTTTTTCCATTTATTCAAAATAATATTAAATCACAAAATTGGAGATTCCGTGATGCTGCGGTTATGAGCTTTGGCTCCATATTAAGCGGCATTGAAGCGAATGTTTTAAAACCTTTGGTTGAACAAGCTATGCCAACACTTATAGAACTAATGAATGATAGCCATGTTGTGGTTCGTGATACTACTGCTTGGACATTTGGAAGAATATGTGACGTAAGTTTAACACTTTTTCAAAAAAACACAATTATTATTATATATTTTGTTTAGATTATACCTGAAGCTGCAATAGATAATAAATATTTAGATGAATTACTTAATAGCTTATTGAAAGGCTTAAAAGCAGAGCCAAGAGTTGCGGCAAATGTATGCTGGGCTTTTATAGGACTTTCCGAAGCTGCTTATGAAGCTGTTGACAGTGACGATGACAAACAACCTTCAACGTATTGCCTTTCAAAATATTTTGAATATATAATAACTCAACTTCTTGAAACTACTGATCGACCTGATGGCGCACAAGCAAATTTAAGAGCAGCAGCATATGAAGCTCTTATGGATATGATCAAAAATTCTCCAGCTGACTGTTATGTAACAGTACAAAAAACGACAATGGTTATATTAGAACGTCTAAATCAAGTCTTACAAATGGAAAGCCATATATCAAGTCAAAATGAAAGACATCAATATAATGATTTGCAATCACTTCTGTGCGCAACATTGCAATCGGTTTTGCGAAAAGTCGAACCTGAAGATGCACCAAAAATATCTGATGCTATAATGACAGCTTTATTAACAATGTTCAATTCAAGAGCAGGAAAAGTAGGTTGCGTTCAAGAAGACGCATTACTCGCTATATCGACTTTGGTTGAATTATTAGAAGATAGATTCGTTGTTTATATGGAAGCATTTAAACCATATTTATATATGAGTTTAAAAAATCATCAAGAATATCAGGTTTGCTGTGCAGCAGTAGGATTAACTGGTGATATATATCGTGCACTAAAACTTAAAGTTGTCCCATATTGTGACGATATTATGGGACTTCTACTGGAAACATTGAACAATCCAAACTTACATAAAAGTGTTAAACCACAAATTCTATCAGCATTTGGGGATATTGCATTGAGTATAGGAAATAATTTTATTAAATATTTGCCAGTTGTATTACAAATGTGTCAGCATGCATCCCAAGTACAAGTTGATCCAAATGATTTCGAAATGGTTGAATATTTAAATGAATTACGTGAAAGTGTTTTAGAAGCATACACTGGTATAATACAGGGCTTAAAAGGAAATACATTTCCACCAAGTCCTGATATAGTTGTAATGCAAAGTCATACAGGGCATATAATTTCATTCATTAAAACAATAGCGAAAAGTGGAGAAATAACTGATGCAATTATTTGCTCTAGTACTGGACTAATTGGTGACCTTTGCGGTATATTTGGTGAAAATATATTACCATTATTAGAAGATGAATGTATAAATCAGTTACTAAGTGAAGGCAGAAAATCAAAAGTTGGAAGAACAAAAACTTTAGCCACTTGGGCAGCCAAAGAAATGAAAAAACTCAGAGAAAAACGTAGTGAAATAAATTTAGGGTAAGTAATTTCCTAAATATTACATATATATGTATATTTATATACAATCATACATTTTGTTTCAAAAACCAAAAAGATATTCTTCTATTTATAGTTAAAAACTTATCTTCTAAATCTCTAAAAAACTTGCTTAAATTTTTTGTAGAATTTAGAAGCTAAATAACTTGTCTAAATATTTCAATTATGTCTTTAAGAGGAATTTAGTATTTTTTCACTTAAGAAATTAAATTTTTTGCCTAAAACCTGCTAATAATATCGAACAAAAATTTTGAAATTGTTAGATAAATGCTCTGTAAAATTTTTCGAGTCTCCTTTAACGCAATTAATTTGTACCGAGTTATAAGAAACTTAGAAATAATTCAAATCAGAATGTGCGTTCTATGGAAACCGCATTTTTAGAAACATATAAATAAGATTAATCTATACCGCGTTATATAAAAATTGCGTTAAAAAAACACTGCGTTATAGGAGACCTGACTGTACTTGGATATTTCAGACAACCGGTAATTTTGTTCCCGGACAACACTTAAAATGAGGAAAATTATCCGATTCCGATACCGAAGACTATAAAGTCGTTATGGGTAAATCAATAGGAATATGTACAAAGTGTTCAGAGTGCAAGCCTACCAAAGGTTAGACTATCACAATGGTAATCGGTGTCAGTTCGGCTGTAAGCCGGCACTCTGCACGCAGCCTAACAGTCCCTTTAGATTTTTTCGTTTTTTTTTTTGGTTCAAAACTCTGAGAATCAGTAACATTTCTTATCCTTGTTCTAAAACTTAATAACAAATCGATGTTAATTAGGCCAACTATAATTTCATAAAAGCCTCAAAACTGAGGCTTTTTTGTGAAGGTAAATATAAATCCTTCCATAAGGAATACAATTAATTAAATAGCGTTCAAATATTTGTGTGATCCTTGAGAAAAATTAAATTATTTATCAGACATTATATTTTACATCGCTATTCAGGTTTAATATTTATATATCTACATCGACGACTGACGATCAGGACTCATTTAATCATTTAAAATTTTTTGTTATGATACTAATAATTATTCACTATTATATTACTGTAAGTTCTTTATTAAAGAAATTCTTATATTTAAAAAAAATTAAAAGTACTTAAATTTTCTAGTCCTTATTTGTCGTAACGTGTGTTTTTTTTATTTTACTCATGAAATTCCTAGGAAAGCAAAAGGTTTATCTTTGATTTTTATCTGTATTGAAAATGTGTCTATATTCTTTAATGAAAAATTTTATTTTTTGATTTCAGATCAACACCAATTGTCAACTAAGAACTCACTCCTACCATCCTTTCAAAGATTATGATTTATATCAAAGTAATGATATCTTTTAAAACTTTACTTAAACAGCATTCATCGAACATTATTTATATATAACACGACTTTATTAGCAAAATTTTATTATTTTATTTTTTTTTTTCAAAAATTAAAATTTTGTTTTCATGTTATTTATTTATTAATTTTCTTATTTTTCTTTTTGTATTTTCAAACAGAATTATATATCCATTTAAGCCAACATTTACTGAATTGAAATTTTCAACAAAACAACATTTTTGAAATCTTAATTAAAAATTCTGTTTAAGTTTTTATTTTAAAAGAATTACCAGCTTTTTATTTTGAAATGTGGTTAATTTTAATGAGTAAAAAGAATATAGTGTGCTTGTTATCATGCGTGGGGAATATGAGTCCAACTAGAGATAGGAATTTCAATTTAATTACTGACTATTTTTACTATTTTCATCATTATAAGGCATAAAACTTAAAATCATTCATTTTCAAATTATTAAATATATTAAAAAAGATAAAACATGGTGTATGTATTTATCTTAAATAATAAAATACTTATCAAAAGGATCTTTCTTCTATCGTTATTTTATATTTATTTGATTAAAGTTTTTGTTAATAATTTCTTTTTATCGAGTGCCTTATCAAATGACAAAAAACAATATTAGTTTATTTACTTTTTTCTTATATAAATTTTAAATTGGATATTTTAATAATTGCAATATTTGTTTTCTTTATTTAATAAAAATACATCAAGGACATAAAAGTTAATTTAACATAAAATTGAAATTCCGTTTGAAAGTTGTGTGTTATTGAAATGCCTGAGAATTACTTTAAAATCTTACAAAAACAGCTTGTGCGATTTGACTGAATATATCAATGAGTTCTTGATTGCGTGGTCAAAATAAATCTATAGAATGTAAAGATCTTAAATGGTGTTCAATCGAAAAATTATTCCGAAATCATGATTATAAAATGAGGATGTTTAAATTTGAATTTAGTGTTTATTTTATTCTGTGAAACAAATTTTTTTTTCTTTAAAGATAAAATATGTAACTATTTCAGATCTTTTTTATTGGAATGAATTAATTATTAATAAGAATTTTTTAAAGACAGCAAATATTTTAATCCGCATATTGTGTATATAACAATCAAAATATGAGTTTAAGTTAAATAAGTTTTTTGTTTAAAATCAGTAATTTTTTTTACCGGTTTGAATGATAGTTTATTGAGAAATAGTTGGAAAATTTAAAAAAAAAAGTAATATTATGATTTGTGTATCATTCCATGTACTGCTAGTGAAAAAATTTTGTGTGTTCCATAATCAGAATACTAAAATGAAAGTTGTAAGAGGGTTGTTGAACGTGTCTGTGATTTGATAAGGCGTTTTTTGTAAAATTTTAAACAAATGATGTCTTTTCAACATTAGTGTATGATTCCTTGTGTATTGTGATATATAGGTACGTATCCTTTTGGATATTTAAAATATTACCAAGTTCTTGATTCATTTTTAGAATTAATCCAAAAGGGTAAGTCCTCTGTGTAGTATAAGTGATAAATAAACTAAGATTTTTTGTATGATAGAATATTTGTATGACTGATAGCTTGTACGAATTTGATGTATGAATAAATTTTTGACTGCCAAGCTGTCTATTATTTTTTTTATGAAAAAATATAGAATTTGTATTTGTTTTTAAATTGTATGTAATAAAGTTTAGAAAAAAAAAATTGATTGTTTATTTAAATGCAAAATTATCGTTTCGTTTTTCAGTTGACTACAAAATGTACTGACAGTAAAGAGTAGAAAGTATTACTACATATTTGTTCATTATAAAAAGGTTATAAATTTAATGCCAAAAAGTTAACTTAAAAAAGTAAGTTTTAAACTAATAAAATATCTCAATCTTCAAATTTTAGCTAAAAGATGCATTTAAAAATGGACTTTTACTGACACAGTTATTAATTTTTTATTTTACAAATACTATAAATATTTTCCTTAATTTACAAAAATTAAAGTTCTTAAACAAAAATTTGACTAAGGATCAGCTCCCCTGCCTTTCATTATGACCCCGCGAACGTTTTTCATATTCACATCCACTAGTTATATACTCTTACAATAATAATAAAATTTTCCTCTTTTTAATAAGTAATTAGGATTATTTGATCTTTCAAATAAAATTATTTGTAGGAATACAATGTAAAATAAATTAAATTTAACACAATATACATATATGTAAAGGAGCAGAAAATATATGATAATTATGTTTATAATTTGGGGTTCGAGAATTCTCTTTCTCTATCATATATAAAACCATTTTTCTTTTCTTTAAATATTTATTTCAAAATGCGTCATAGGCAGCATGTAAGAATCTAATGCGCATTTAAAAATTAAAAATACAAAAGGAAACACTTTTGGAAATGAGTTATTGGGAGCAGGTAAGAATCTAATACGCAATTAAAAATTAAGAAAAAAGGAAACATTTATTTCAAAATGCGTCATAGGTAAATAGGTCGTAACAAAAAAAGGAAACATTTATTTGAAAAAGGGCCATAGACGGCGGACAATAAAATACCTAATGCGCTATTAAAAATTTATATAGAATACGGTGGATATTTTGAGCGCTTCATTCGAATATAACAAATAAAATAAAACCGCGGTGGCTGAGCGAGCAAAGCGGGGGTTGGAGAGCGAATCGAACAGGGGAAGGAACCCACTAGTATTTCTAAAAACAAAGAAGCTCTATTTAAACAAGTAATATAAAAAAAACTTTTTTAAAGTATATTCCTATATACTTATACATATTTCTCATTGGGTGTTTCCACACGAGGAAACAAGTTACCAGTAACATTTTTGTTTTTAGGATAGAGCGCCGAGGAGTAAGGGGTAAAATTTTGAAATTAAATTTGTTACCAGAAAATTTGTGGTAACAACGAGAAACAAACCTACCCATACAAGAAGTAATTTATTTAAATGCACACACATTTATATTACTCTATCTGCACATGAAATGTTACCAGGAAACTTGTTTCCCCGTATGGACGATCAAAATTTGTTCAAAGAAAAACCAGTTTAAAACGAAAAGTTTCCGGAAACTTGTTTCCTCGTGTGGAAACACTCATTGACCCATTCATTAAAATATTTTTTTCTTTTTTCTAAATTCGGAACTCGTTTTATTCATTTTCTGAAGTTTTTCTCATATAAAACTAAAAAGTAATTTATTAAATATAATTAATGAATTAATAATTGAACTAACTATATTAAAATGTCATGCACTGCCAACACAACAAAATTTATATGAACTTGATTGGATGAATAGTAAATATTTTATTAACAATTGTATATTTCTATGCAAGCTAATAGTAGAAATATAAAAAAGGAAATTTAAATGGTAAAAATGTTAAAAGAGCATATATAAGAAATCAAAAAACTTCTAAAGTATTTAATATAATTATTTCATATTTGAAAATGCTGCTATTTGACAGAGGTAAGTTGAACTATTTTGATAGTTCATTATTATTGTATGTAAACAGTTCCGAAGTGTTTGGGCATAACGTTAATTTCCACAGCCCAGAGGAAATTTCTCTCGTGTTACATATGCCTTCGCCAAACAATTGTTTTGCTTTTGGTCCAGCTGGACATTATTGTGGTAGCCTATTTTTCGATATGTTGGTAAACCGTTGAAAATCATCATCTATGATAAATCATAACAAAAATTTGTTCTACCAAAACAAAAGAATACGACGGCAACTGAATAGCAATTAATAACAACAATATATTTTTTTTGACTATTCTATTGCATCTTGTTTTGCGATTTAAATGTAAAAATCTATCACAATCGCTATATAAAGCCTTGTTCAAATAACCAATGCGTTTTTCATTCGCACGACGGACAAGGTTGTAAAACGGGTGATGTATTTGCTCTAGCCATAGCTAGAACAAAAATTTTTGTTCCATAAAGATCATTTAATGGTAAAAGGATACTTTATGGCCTTCAAAATTTTTGTTGTGCTTGAAATTTTTGTTGTATTTTAAATTTTAGTTCTAATGAAAATTTTTGTTGTATTTATATTAAAAGGGATAGGAAATAATGATTTTATTACTTTTAGAGGTACACCAAAAGTTTTGAAGGCCACAAAATGCTTCTCTAAAAGTAATAAAATCATTTCTTATCCCTTTTAGAATAAGCACAACAAAAATTTAAAGTAAAAGAAAAATTTTAAGGGCCATAAAGTGTCCTTTTACCATTATAAAACAAAAATTTTTGTTCTAGCTATGGCTAGAGTAAATACATCCATCGTTTTACAACCTTGTCCGTCGTGCGAATGAAAAACGCATTGGTTTGAACAAGGCTTAAGGATCCCCATATACGCTAACCACTATTGGACTGAAGAAAAAAGATAATGGATGTTTTAGATTATGTTAATTTTAAATTTATACCCCCAACACATTTGCTATATTTTGTGCTCAATGAAAATTTACCTTGTATATTAAGTATAATTAGGAATGACGACTTTCAAATTAAGATCAAAGAATATTTTGGATCCAAACGGATCATCACTTTGTATGCTGAATATAAAAAAAGCCTGTTTTATTTTCACGTGTGGTGCACAATGTTCAATTTTTCATTGTTCCTTCATTAATAATATTGCTGACGCTCTGACATTTAGAGTGCTCAGCTGTCAACGTTGTATTTTTTTACGGCTTAAAATTTTAAAAATTTGTCAAATTAAATTACTGTCATTAATTATTATATCATAATTATTTATAATGGGATATAGCCCGAGAATATCAGTCTTTATTTTCTTATTGAATATACATTTTGGAATTCCGTGGTATTTGCCCGGTCTGGCGCCTGTAAATTATTGCAAAAAGTCCGAGTCTTCAAAACCATGCACGGTTTGTTTTTTTTAAGTTTTATGTTATTTTAAAAAATTTATGTTTATTTATGCATTATAACTCTTCAAAAACCTTAAAATAATTCATATGATATTAAAATTATAAAAGAGGAAATACAAAAGCTTTTATTAAAACATGCTGAACCTTCTTATCTTGAAAATTTATTAAGAATTCTCAACAAAAAACCGAAGGAATTCGGAAATGACTTGAGATACGGCCGAACGCATAAGGCATATTTTTAAACAAGTTGAATATGAAACAAAATAAGACCACGTATTAAATAAACAATGTGATTTGGAAATAAAGTTGATACTATTTTTATAAAACATTAAATTTTTAGAAAATATATTTATATATTTTGATGCATCAAAACGTCTTGGTAAAATTTGAAAAAAAATTGCAAATAAAATAGAAATGCTTAATTTTTAATTAATAAAAGTTTTATATAATAATATTGAAACACTTAAAATTGAAGAATTTTAGCTAATAAAAATATCAACTTTCGAACATCAACTCTGAACAATCAAATATTTTTCCAGCTAAAAAAGTTATATGAGGCGAAAAAATCAAATTTATGTAAACTTGCTCTGACTTTTGTATCAATTCTGCAACAATTAGATAAATTTAAAAAGAAAGTTATGCCTTATGTGTGTTACATAATAAAATTCGCTTAAATTTACTAATTTCATATTGGTGCGATTATAAATTTTTCCTATGAACTGTTATTATATGATCTTCTTTTGGTAAAATTTCAGTCTGAAGTCATACTTTATGTTAATAGACTAAACTCCGAAGAATCTGTAATACCTTTCGATTACAAATACTTCGATTTTTGTCCTGCCGATGAAAAAAATTCACCAGTTGAAAATTTAGGCCAAGTAGTTTTTGGTGAACGTATCAAAGCGGGCCCATATAAAATTGAATTTTTGAAATCAGTACAATGTGCAAAAGTAAGTATATATTATTCAACCTTAATTGCAATTTTTATTAATAATTTTATTTAAGGCTTGTACACGAAAATATATTGGTGGCGACGAAGAATCTGCTACAAAACTATTAAAATTAAAACAAGGAATAAGTTTGAATTATCAACATCACTGGATTGTTGATAATATGCCAGTTACGTGGTGTTATATTTTAGAAAACGAAAAACAATATTGTAGTATAGGACTTCCAATGGGTTGTCTTACTCACGAAAATGGGGTAATTATATGTTATTATATAGAATAGCAATAAATAATATAAAAAATTTAAATCTTAGAACGGAAATTGTCCTGCTAATCTCGGATATAGTAAACCCGGTGTATATTATCCTTTTAATCATGTTGATCTCACCATAACATATCATAGCGGATTATCTGAAGAATGGGGTGTAGGATTTAAAGAAAATGGTGGCCGAATAATATCAACAAAAGTTGTCCCATCATCAATAAATCATAAAAACTCAGAAAAATTAGATTGTACCATAAATGAACCAATTGAAATATTTGCGCGTGCATTAAAGAAAGGAGAGGAATTAGAAATAACATATTCTTATTCAGTCACATTTATACAGAATAATGCAATTAAATGGTCATCTCGCTGGGATTATATTCTTGAACTTATGCCTCATACTAATATACAATGGTTTAGCATACTTAATTCTTTAGTTATTGTTCTGTTCTTATCTGGGATGGTAGCAATGATCATGATGAGAACATTACATAAAGATATAGCACGTTACAATCAAATGGATAGTGGTGAAGATGCTCAGGAGGAATTTGGTTGGAAATTGGTTCATGGTGATGTATTTCGTCCACCACGTAAAGGAATGCTTTTATCTGTTTTATTGGGATCTGGTGTTCAAGTTTTCTTTATGACATTGGTTACACTAGCATTTGCATGTCTTGGTTTCCTTTCGCCTGCAAATCGAGGTGCTTTGATGACATGTGCTATGGTACTATTTGTTTTATTAGGAACACCAGCAGGTTATGTATCAGCTCGAATCTATAAGAGTTTTGGTGGTATTAAGTGGAAGAGTAACGTTTTGTTAACTTCATTATTAAGTCCGGGGTATACAATTTTTATTTTATTATATAAAAATAAATTTTTTTAATTTTTCTTAATATTCTAGAATTGTTTTTATGTTGTTCTTTGTTATGAATCTTGTTTTATGGAGCAAAGGAAGTTCAGGAGCTGTACCTTTTAGTACTCTTATTGCGCTTCTGGCGCTTTGGTTTGGAGTTTCCGTACCACTAACTTTTATTGGTGCCTATTTTGGATTTAGAAAAAGGGTATGTTTAGTAATCATATATTACTTAAAATAATTTAAAATATTTAAATTTTCATTTTTAAGGCATTGGAACATCCAGTTAGAACTAACCAAATACCAAGACAAATTCCAGAGCAATCAATTTATACACAACCTATTCCTGGAATAATAATGGGCGGTGTCCTACCATTTGGATGTATTTTTATACAACTCTTTTTTATTCTAAATTCAATTTGGTCTAGTCAAATGTATTATATGTTTGGATTTTTATTTTTAGTCTTTATAATATTAGTAATCACATGCTCAGAAACAACTATTTTACTTTGTTATTTTCATTTATGTGCAGAAGATTATCATTGGTGGTGGAGAGCGTTTTTTACCTCTGGTTTTACAGCTGCTTATTTATTTGTTTATTGTTGCCATTATTTTGTTACAAAATTATCAATCGAAGATGCAGCATCAACCTTTTTATATTTCGGTTATACTGCTATAATGGTATATTTATTCTTTTTATTAACCGGTTCAATTGGCTTTTTTGCATGTTTTTGGTTCATAAGGAAAATTTATAGTGTAGTTAAAGTAGATTGAATAAACGTATATTACTCTGACCTGCATTTACGATGCATATTACACCTATATGAAGTATTCTTTTTATTAAATAAAAATTGTGAATTTCAAAAAGATAAGCTAAAGCACATTACATATACCTGAATAGGCATTTTTATCATTTTAATTGTATATAAAATTAAAACAATAATTTTAGGTAAATTTTTTAGTAATAGCCTTATAATAATATTTAAAACTATCATTTGAAATAAATGATTTCTTATTTCGATAAGTTAAAAAATTTATGTAAAAAATTATTGTAAAATGAACCATATTAATAAATGCTTTATTACAAATTTGTCTATAAAGGAAACAAACCCATTTAATTTAATTCAGTGATATATATATATACGAAACTTTTATGTGAAAAAGTTTTATACACAAAGGACAATTACCCTGAAATTTCTATAAAATAGGAACAATAGCCAAATAGTAAGAGAAAATTAGGAAAAGAAGGTTCAAAATTAGCAAAGTAATAAGATATTCTACTAATATTTTTATAACGAAAGATATTTTTTAATTGATTGTTTAAATGTTCTCTATTTCTTGTTTTTATTATTTTCATTTTTTCTGTAGTAAAAATATAGCTTTATATTTTGTTTCAGAAGGCAATAAAACCTTGCGTAACTGGTTCACTTTTTTTATAGATAAATATGTATTTGTGTCATCCTAGAAGTAGTCCAATTGTTAGTTATTAAAAAATTATTTTATGTCCATACAGTACATACCTTCAAAAATATTTTAAATAAATTCTATAGTACATCCGCATATTTTATTTTTTGCAAAAACTCATCTTAATCTCCACCGTCTTTTTTCTCCTTAATTGCTTCCTTAATTTAAAATAAATATTAGTTTTTTTAAATAAGTACACAAAAAAAACTTTCTCAAATAAAGAAAACAGTTATATGTGGGCAATATACAGTTTTACAAATTACAAGATAGGTTTAGTCAGCGTAATTATGAATCTATCAAAAATTACATACCTTAAATCTTTCTTCAAATAATGATAATTCTGCTATTAAATCTGTTATGGCATTCATAAATGCTTCTTGCGGGGAATAATCTGATGTTGTCTGAATACGAATAACGAATTTATGCTCGAGTGGATGTGGCACTTTGTAACCAGCAAACAAAACATTTGGATCTTTTAATAATTGACTGAAATTTTCAATTATTAAAATTTGTTATTTTATTTTGATTTAAAATTGAATCTACTTTCTAATCATGTTTCCTAATGTATGATCTTCTTTATTAACTGTGAAAATTGCTGCATTTGTGACTTTTGTATCCAGTTCCTTAATTATCCTTAAAATTTTAAAAATTGTATGAATAATATAGTTTTTATTTCTTTGAAATAAAGTACGGTGAATTTCAATATTTAAATTTCTGATTTTTTATAAAATATAAGTCAGAAATCTTTTCAACTATTAGTGATTGGGGCAAAGGGAAATCAAATAGTCAAATTTAAATAAAAAGAAGTTTGCCGGATTTAATGTTATGCTTCTCAATACTAACCTCTATTTTTCAGGAAAAAATTAATTTGCTTAATTACCTTGGATAGTTATCAAATAAAAGTTTGCATTGTACTTACTTTTTTTCACCTTCGTACAGCAAAAACGATTCAAATGTTGGTGGAGCATTCATTCTCAAGTTGGGCGTCGAATAATTTTTGTAAATAAAGCTTGACTTGATGTTATTTAAATCTTCTTCTTACTTTGTAAAATTTTTCATTTCATTTCTGTATACAGCGAAACTTAAACTACGTTCTCAATCGTCCCAAGCGACTATACATATACTTTCCTTGAATTCTTATATACAAACTTTTTATATGACGATAAAATCACTTTGGATAAGATTGATTGATTGTTTTTTTATTATTTTTTCCATATAAAAAACCCAGGCTATAAAATCTTAACTTGACTTTATAGTCAAAATAGCCAGGACTAGGAGTTTTTGAAACTAGGCGCCCATAAGTGAAGATAAGGTTTTTTTTGTCTTTAAGCAAAGCAGGATCAGCTATTATTTTCTGTTTTTTTTTGGATTTGATGATTATTTCATATTTTCCTTTGTTTGTTTGAAAAGTTTTGCTTTTTTTCTCCTATCAAATTTGACTATAATTTTGCTCCCATGTTTTTAACGCAGTGTTACGTGACCATATGTTTTTATGCAGGGGTCCATACCCCTGAGGACCAAACATAGGCACGATTTACCAGGTGTCTTGTATATGGCGGTGTAGCGAGCTCGCTATGCGCGGCTATTGCGGTAGAATTAGAGGGGTGGTTCTTGCCACAGACCCACTGGACCAAATCTCGCTACTGAAAGTTGAAATAAAAGAGACAGGAGCGCTAAGCTCGAATAAAAGGGGACTGCAGGCCGCAGGAAGAGAAAAAAAAACTAAACAAGAGAAAAAGAGAATTCGATACAAAGGAGTTAAGCCCCTTTGCTCGCCCATCCTATGACTGAGCCGGCTGACCTGAAAATAAAAAAAAAGTGAGGAGAGGGGGGATTAGGACATCTCAATTAAAGAATTTTTTTTTTTTTATTTAAACATTATTATTCAAAAAAATGAAAAAAATTAAATCATTTAGCTAAAGTAAGGCTTATGTAAAAAAATTTATTACTAATCCAATTAAACGAATCTATATACATAGGAATTTAAACAAAAAAAAATATATAACCATTGTTATTGTTATCAAAAAAAATGTGTAGCCTTATTGGCAAATAAATTCAATCTAAGATAAAATAATTAAATTTAATACTTATTCACTACAAAAAAAACTATTAATATATTTATAGGAGAGAAAAAAAATATAAAAATAAAAAAAAACAAAATAGATAAATCAATCTTACGTGAATTCTTCCTTCCGCAACGGACTTGATGGGCCCAGCAATCCGAAATTCTAAAAGAATAATTCCTAGACAGAAAAAAAAAATAATTTCTAATTTAATTGGATCCTTTGGATCTTTCTTTTTCCCTCTTATACATATATATATATATATATATTTATACATGTATTTTAATACCTAAAAAATTAAATTTACACTAGCAAAATCTTAATGGAACAAGCATTTTAATAATTATTCCCTAACGAATTATTTCAGATCCTGAATACAAATCCAATTCTCGATTGACACAATGAAAAAAAATTTTGTATTGTAATATTTCATTCGTTCTACCATGTAACAAAAAAAAATTTTTTCTTATTTTTTTTTCTTTTTTATAATTTCTCTTTTCTCAAAAATATAGGCCGCTGTTGTTTATATATAAACCTATGTATATGTACATATATCAATTTTTTTTTTTTTTTGTTGTTAAGGACTAGTTCCAGTTTATTAAAAAAATTAAAATTACAAAAAAAAAACGTAATCTATCCTATATCCAAAATTACTCTACTTAAATGAATGTTTCCTTACACTTTTTACACCGTACCCATATCTAACCTTCCCTCCTGGAAATCCTTTATAACTTCTTGTCGCCAAAATGGTGTAAATGATAGCAGGGGTGTAATAAATATGTTTTGTTTACTGAAGACGATTCCATAAACATCGGTTTTTTCTAATGATGCTCAAAGCCCGTAAATTTACTGCTAGGCGGCTTCCCCGTTCGGTTCACACTTTTCGTATTCGTTTTGCTTACGGACACTTTGTATCACGTCAGTTAGACGAATGTTTTTTTTTTTTTTTTCATGTATGTTTTAATTTTCACTATTATTTTGCATTGAATGAGTAAGTTTAACACGTTGTTTTACTGCTATTTTAATTAAACAACAACGAGGTATCTAAAATACGCTGCACTTCACGTTTACAATTTTAAAGTATTTAATATAGCCAAAAAAAAGGTGGTATCCGGTTTTCCAAACATATCATTTAATATATTGAGTTCAAATTTAAAACCATTAAATTTTCTTGAGAAGAAAAAAAAAATCAAACTATTTATTAACAACTAAAATTTAATATAAAAATATAATAAACTTTTTATACTTGATTGTCACTTCAACTGTCTGTCTACCGAAGTCCAAAAATCGACTCCCCTTTTATTCCAGCAATTTCTACTTATTTTCGTGATATAGGATCACCAGCTACAGGCTCAAAAATTTTCTGAATACGTCCACCAAACACCACATTTCATAATAATTTTTTTTCTTTTTTCTTATATTAAAAAAATTGTATGTCTTAAATATTATTAAATAATATACCAAATAGTTTTTCAATCGTTTATTTCACTTTATGTCTGTATTAACGGTTCATTTAACCACGCTTAATTTAATGCTTGCTAATTCAACTAAATGAAACTATTTATTATCATTTAATGTTTCTCTATTTTTTCTTTTTTTTTTGTAATAATAATATCACCTTTCAACAAAAAATTGATTTTTATCAATTATATATAAAAAATTAAAAAATATAAAAAAAAATTAATCAAAACTTCTAGCTTGTGTTCTCCTCAGCTCCCCAAACTCTACTGACTCAAGCCACGCTAACTTATTTCTTTCTGCATTTTGTCAACGGGAAAAGATAACAGTCCCGTTGGCAAAATGCAAAAATTTATCGCAAACAAGTGGTCAAGCTACTTTAGCTTGGCCTCTTGTTTACAAAAAAAAATTTTTGTGTAATTGGCCCGTTACAAAGCAGGTAGCCTTCCTCCCCATTTCTCGCCAGAATGGGGAAGAAGGATAGCTGGAGGGCCATTCACAGTGCACTTTTATACCACATGCCTTTAAGTTCAGCAACTCTAATTTTGGTGTTGATATTCCTGGTTATCCTTGATGATATAAGTGAAGACCTGATTTTTTTTTTTTTTGTAGTTGTTGTTCCATAGATTCCATGTCAAACTTTGTAGCTCCTTCTTCAGTTGGAACACATTCTAAGTCAGTCAATGCGGTACCAACCTGTACTCTCTTGAAAGCATATGTAGCATCATAACTTAAACACCCCGTGAAGAAAAAAAATAAACTAGCTCTAAATTCAACAGAGTCAATAATATAATTTTCAATATCCATGAAATAGGATTCGCTAATCGACTAGGTATATATATTCTCTGCAAGGTGACGGCCGATATTGATAAATTCAAACCAGGGTAACTGTTTACCTGTATATCTGCATTTCTTTTAAAGATTTACTAAAGGTATCATATTCTGCCGTTAGTGTTTAGGTTCCGATCAGTGGAAATTTCGGACAACGCGTCAATGAGGTACAGCTTGGTGGCATCTTCATGAAGTTGGTCCGGTTAGATCAACGTGTGGCTCGACCCACGCCCTGAGAATAGTCTCATGCTCAAAAAAAATTTTTTTTTTTTTTTTTTTTTTTTTAATTTTTAAAGGGAATGTACATATAGAGAGAAAAAAAAAAAATTTTACCATCGATAAGAAAAAAAATTTTACCATCGATAAGAAAAAAAATTCCATGTAAAGTAACGTCGCGTCAAAAAAAAATGTAAAATTAGTCAAAAAAAGAATCGAAAAATTGATAAAAATCTAATCGAAGCACTCCTATTGCTTCAGATCTTTGGAGTGGTATACGCCCAGCTTACGCCCCTGGAGATCCTCCAGCTCATAGAGAGAGTTGCCTACGCTTTTCACAATCCGCGCCTTTAAGAACTTCCTGGCCAATTTGGCATTGTAGCAGTCCTTAAAAGCGCTTTGCGTAAAGTTCCTCCTATAAACCTCCTGTCCAGGTCGAAAATTTATTTTCCTGGTCTGGAGGTTATAGGATTGGGCACTCTGGTCGTAAGCTGTGCGTATATTTTCGGTTGCATCTTCTCGGAGTAAGATCATCTTGTCCTTTGTGTCCAATTCTACCTTATTCTCTCCTTTTAGGTCATTAATTCGTCGAAGGAGTTGATAGGTCGATCCGTGGCTCACCATATGTTGACCACTCATAAGATAATAGGGGGAATGACCGGTCGCGGAGTGTACTGCGCTTCTCAGCGCAAAGCCGATATGACTTAAGTGACGGTCCCATTCCCGGTGGTCTTCTTTTACATAAGCCCGGATGCCGGCTAAGATCGACCTATTAACTCTCTCCGAGGCATTCGCTTGGGGAGAGTATAAAGCAGTATAGAGGTGATTAACGCCATATTTATTTAGTAGATTCTTGAATTCTGCCGAGCAGAATTGACGCCCATTATCGGACAAGATACTCTCTGGGATACCAAAGGTGTGAAAAACTTCGCACTCCAAGAACTTTACAATGTTGCC
The DNA here is from genome assembly GCA_947359355.1 of Acrocera orbiculus. NCBI lineage: Eukaryota > Metazoa > Arthropoda > Insecta > Diptera > Acroceridae > Acrocera > Acrocera orbiculus. The sequence goes on from OX375757.1 coordinate 28,341,494, forward strand.
TGCTGTGAATTTCTTCACAGCATGCAACAAGGGGAACTTTGTGAGGTGATCTAGCACTATCAAAATTCCAATATTTCCATCTTTTGAACGAGGGTACGGTCCTAAAAGATCGATATACAGACGCTGCCAAGGGCGATCTGATGTGGTGGGCTTCCCCATTTCGCTCCGTAGGACTTGATTGGGAGCCTTGGTTTCTTTGCAAACTGTGCATGCGCGGATAAACGCCCTCACCTGGGTTGTCATGTTTGGCCAAAAATATAATTGTCGGAGTCTTTCTAAAGTTTTGAGTATTCCTCCATGTGCGGCTAGAGGAGGATTGTGTGCATTGCTTATTAATTCTTGCGTCAGCTCAGTAGGAACCCAAAGCTTCCAAGCGCCCTCCTCTTGGATTGGGTCGCCAGACCGTGACTCCATTCGCTTGTACACGTACCCATTAGAAACGCACAGATCTGGAAGTCTTGACGAGTTTTGCATGATCGTGGTCTTTAACTCTTCATACTGCTCCGTAGTGAAGTATGGTGAACCAAGATCGACCATGTACCCCGCTCTTTCCAGTTCTGCCATTTCTGATGCGTAAACGCGTGACAAAGCGTCAGGAACCACGTTCTGACTTCCCTTCCTATGTTCGATATCGAAGTCGAACGCCTGAAGCTTCAAGCTCCAACGAGCCAATCTGCCACCTAAGTCCTTTTGTCCCATCAGCCATTTCAGACTTGCGTGGTCGGTCACAATCGTGAAACTATGGCCCTCCACGTAAGCCCGAAATTTCTTCACACTCAACACAGCTGCATAGCACTCCAATTCAGTAATGCTATAGTTGCGTTGAGCGGAATTTAGCTTTTGGGACATAAAAGCAATAGGCCTTTCTGCACCCTCCTTATCCTTTTGAAATAGTGCGCTACCAACCCCTGTTCTACTCGCATCACATTGAATATAGAAACGCTGTGTGAAATCCGGGTTAACCAACGTTGGTGCCTCCGTTAGTCGACACTTCAAAAGATCGAACGACTGCTGAGCCTCCTGCGACCACTTAAAAGTTTTCGAACCCTTCAGCAAATCGGTTAGTGGGGCCGACAAGGTAGCATAGTCGGTTATAAATCGTCTATACCACCCTGCCATTCCCAAAAACCTACGCAACTGCTTTGTGGTTTTCGGTGCAGGAAATTCAGCAATCGCCGCGACTTTCGAAGGGTCAGTCCTGAGACCAGTCTCCCCAACAATGTACCCGAGATATTTAACTTCCTTCATGCAAAATTTGCTTTTCTGTACATTGATGGTGAGACCAGCCTTACGTAGGCAAACCGCCGTCTCACGCAGCGTCTCTATATGCGCTTCAAAAGTAGCATTAATCACTAGTAGATCATCTAGGTAAATAAAAACATTCGACCGCAAATGTGCGGGAATTACTTTGTCCATTAGTCGTGCCATTCGTTGTGGAGCATTGCATAGGCCAAATGGCATCACCTTGAACTGATATAATGGTCTTCCGGGCACGGTGAACGCTGTTTTGTCTCTGGAGGCTTCGTCCAATTCGATCTGCCAAAATGCATCCTTAAGGTCCAGGCTGGTTATGTACTTGGTATCTTGCAATCGACCAAGAATGCCTTCAATTATACCAATGGGGTAGGCATCCTTTTTAGTAATGGCATTTACTTTCCTTGAATCTAAGCATAGACGTACCTTCCCTGGTTTCCTGACCAGAACGACTGGAGAGTTCCACGCACTTTGACTTTCTTCAATCACTCCTAGTGCTAACATCCTATCAAGTTCTTCATACATGAGCTGTTGTATTGCTGGTGACACTGGATAATGCCTCTGCTTGATTGGGACCGCCTCCCCCACATCGATGGTGTGTTTTTCCAGAAATGTCTTCCCCAACCCTTCCTTAGCAAATGAAGGAAATAATTCTTTTACTTTTTGAAGTAAGACACTTTTAACGGGGCATAAGGAATGACAGTTAGGGTCAACGGTCCCACTATTCACTGCGTTTGCAGTCAGTTCACTAACGATCGTTGGAACAATGCCAATTTTCTTCCAAAAGTCTATACCTAGGTATAACTGTTGTTGTAAGGTGGGAACAAGGAATAATGTCATTGGTACACTCCGACCTAGAAAATCAAGATTGACGTCCACTCGTCCCACTATTTTCTGTCCTCCGCCGTCTGCAGTGTGAACACTAGCTTTCATATATTTCCATTGCAAGCCAACTCTTCGTAGGAAATCCAAACATCCAAAACCTAGACAGCTTACACTGGCTCCGCTGTCTAATAAACCTTTGATCTTTTTTCCTGCTATTTCTACTAGAAGAAAAGGTCGTTCATCTTCATCACAGTTTAATACGGTCTCTTCAAAGTGTAGGCGTTGAAGGAGGATGCTTCTCCAGTAGGAACGGCTTCGAAGTGTTCTTTTGAAACGGGCTTGACTCAAATTTTGTGAAACTAGAGCAGAAATTTTTGGTGGCTCATTCAAACCAAATATTCTCTCCCGGGCCTCCCGGTAAGCCCGCCATCGAACGTGCAAGGGCTGGCGAGGAGCCCACTGCCTATGCGATGGAAGATCCAACAGGGGGATTCGGGGGAGAACAGTCAGTTTTTTGGAGCTATCGGCCTTTATGGTTTCTTGGGAGTCGGTGGGCCCTGGTGATTCCGCTCCCATGGTTGGTTTCCCGGGGAACATTTCGGACATCGGGGCTTCACTACTCCATCTAATCCGCAGGAAAAGCAAAACTGGTGTTTTATTGGTTCTTCGCACTCCATAAACCCATGCCCAGGCTTTAAGCAATTCCAGCATTTCCAAAATCTTCTGCCGTCCTCCCGAAGGGGTTTCGTTGATTGAAATGCTTCTACCGCAATTTCTTTTTCTGGCAGGTGTTCGATCTCGTGTAACGATCTATTTTGATGTATCCGTGGTTGTCTGTAAGTTGGCGTTTCTTCACGGTGTTCTATCACCAAGCATCGTTCCCTCACTTCCCTGATTGTTGACATGTGCGTGGTGTCCAGTTGATGGGCAATATTGTTTTTTAGGCATCTATAAATCAAGGAAATGAATTCCCTTTCTTCCATTGGTGTTTTCATTCCCTGGCGAAGCTTGGTTACTCGAGCAAAATATTCACTCACTGATTCATTTTCCCGTTGTCTCTTGCACATCATCTCCATCAGACGGTCAGCGTCTGTCGTGAAAGTTCCAAAGGTGCCTAGAAGCGCTGCTTTTAGCTGTGGCCAAGTAACTCTTGGCATGGAATTAGCATAGTCTAGATACCACTCGAGAGCCGAACCTTTAAGCAGCAAGTGAAAATCCCGTTGTAATTGGTCCCCCGGCATGTTGTAAATGGTACTAAGTGATTCAGTATGTCTTATAAAGTCCTCTACGGATTGACCTTGTTCAAGGCCTTCAAATTTAACCCCCCATTTATCCATGCTCGGGAACTGTCTCGGCAGGCCTTGATAATCTTGTGACCTTTGGTTATAAATCCAATCATTTCTCGGGTTCAGGGGAGCAGCCTCTATCCTCGGTGAGGGAATGGGTGGACTCGCAGTCTGTCTGTTGAGCCGCCCTTCAAAATTTAGAAACATTCGCTCCATAGAAGATTCTATTTGCTGCTGAAGCGTGGTGTTCAGTTTTTCGTAAAGTCGATTTTCTACATCTTCTTGCTTCCATTTTGACTCCGAGTCCAGCTTAAGCTGCGAGTCACTAATAGCTTTCGTTAATATCCCTGGTTCTAAATGGGTTTGAATATTTTGCGCAGCAAGTTCACAAGTTGGTGGTGCTTCACCGTCTGCTGGTGTATTACGGGTGGACACAGTACGGGGTGGGGGTCTGTTCTTTGCCCCTTTCGGACTGTGATCTAATGGCATATTTGTGTTTGTATGTTTCATGTGTTATTTAAGATGACCTAATCCTGGATTGATGGAAAAAGGAGAGTGGATGATGAAAGGGTTTTAAAGTGGGAAGAAATTATGTAAAGAAAAAGTAAGCATCCTGCTTACTATCTCTCAGCCAGTTCAATCATAAGATGGAGAAGAAAACTATTGATTTATCGTGCCGGTTGAGCTCCTTTGGCGATTTAAAGGTTAAATATCGACGGAAATAATGAGTGCCGTTCAGGCAGAGAGAAGTGGGCACCTAAGTGCAAGGAGCTCATGGTTGTTGAGTGGGCAGTACAAAAAGAAAGAAAAGAGTCTATAGCTGAAGTGTAGGCCAGAACCACATTGAGTTGATCCACTTCCAGACAAGCCGCAGTGTCTTGGCCTAGCCAAGAACAAGAATCAAGGAATAAATCCTTCGGCTTCCCAGCTCAATGTAGCTCAAACCCATGTTCTTGCCACGGGTCCCTTCGATGAGAAGTTGGGAGTAAGACGAAATAAACTTCTTCTTAGGTTCCACAACTTGTGAGCAATCCGCAGTGTCTTGGCTAAGCCAAGATCAAAGAATCAAGGATTCACCCACAAGCTGATTCCCGTTCAAATCCATTCATCTCGTCTCCCTCCAGCTCTCTAGATGAAGACCGCAGGACAGGAAGCCTAGCCTCGTGCCTGCTCAAGGAATCCATCCAAAGGCCTTTCTCTCAAGGAGAGACCTGACTCACGACAGTCAGATTTCGCAAAAAAAAAGCTCTAAGTTCGTGCAGAACCATCTGACTGAGATAAAAAAAAACAGATTAGAAGGTCTCAACAACCTAAAGGGGGTCAAGGGTGCGTAAAGCATATTTAGAATTGCAATCAAGTTGCTATTATAGGGGAAGAGGGTAATGTTTATCACATTACACCTCGGATCTAAACCAATCCTCCATTGATATATTTTACTATATCAACTTCGGGTAAGCCGATCGTTGGGCGCCATGTTACGTGACCATATGTTTTTATGCAGGGGTCCATACCCCTGAGGACCAAACATAGGCACGATTTACCAGGTGTCTTGTATATGGCGGTGTAGCGAGCTCGCTATGCGCGGCTATTGCGGTAGAATTAGAGGGGTGGTTCTTGCCACAGACACACTGGACCAAATCTCGCTACTGAAAGTTGAAATAAAAGAGACAGGAGCGCTAAGCTCGAATAAAAGGGGACTGCAGGCCGCAGGAAGAGAAAAAAAAACTAAACAAGAGAAAAAGAGAATTCGATACAAAGGAGTTAAGCCCCTTTGCTCGCCCATCCTATGACTGAGCCGGCTGACCTGAAAATAAAAAAAAAGTGAGGAGAGGGGGGATTAGGACATCTCAATTAAAGAATTTTTTTTTTTTATTTAAACATTATTATTCAAAAAAATGAAAAAAATTAAATCATTTAGCTAAAGTAAGGCTTATGTAAAAAAATTTATTACTAATCCAATTAAACGAATCTATATACATAGGAATTTAAACAAAAAAAAATATATAACCATTGTTATTGTTATCAAAAAAAATGTGTAGCCTTATTGGCAAATAAATTCAATCTAAGATAAAATAATTAAATTTAATACTTATTCACTACAAAAAAAACTATTAATATATTTATAGGAGAGAAAAAAAATATAAAAATAAAAAAAAACAAAATAGATAAATCAATCTTACGTGAATTCTTCCTTCCGCAACGGACTTGATGGGCCCAGCAATCCGAAATTCTAAAAGAATAATTCCTAGACAGAAAAAAAAAATAATTTCTAATTTAATTGGATCCTTTGGATCTTTCTTTTTCCCTCTTATACATATATATATATATATATATTTATACATGTATTTTAATACCTAAAAAATTAAATTTACACTAGCAAAATCTTAATGGAACAAGCATTTTAATAATTATTCCCTAACGAATTATTTCAGATCCTGAATACAAATCCAATTCTCGATTGACACAATGAAAAAAAATTTTGTATTGTAATATTTCATTCGTTCTACCATGTAACAAAAAAAAATTTTTTCTTATTTTTTTTTCTTTTTTATAATTTCTCTTTTCTCAAAAATATAGGCCGCTGTTGTTTATATATAAACCTATGTATATGTACATATATCAATTTTTTTTTTTTTTTTGTTAAGGACTAGTTCCAGTTTATTAAAAAAATTAAAATTACAAAAAAAAACGTAATCTATCCTATATCCAAAATTACTCTACTTAAATGAATGTTTCCTTACACTTTTTACACCGTACCCATATCTAACCTTCCCTCCTGGAAATCCTTTATAACTTCTTGTCGCCAAAATGGTGTAAATGATAGCAGGGGTGTAATAAATATGTTTTGTTTACTGAAGACGATTCCATAAACATCGGTTTTTTCTAATGATGCTCAAAGCCCGTAAATTTACTGCTAGGCGGCTTCCCCGTTCGGTTCACACTTTTCGTATTCGTTTTGCTTACGGACACTTTGTATCACGTCAGTTAGACGAATGTTTTTTTTTTTTTTTTTCATGTATGTTTTAATTTTCACTATTATTTTGCATTGAATGAGTAAGTTTAACACGTTGTTTTACTGCTATTTTAATTAAACAACAACGAGGTATCTAAAATACGCTGCACTTCACGTTTACAATTTTAAAGTATTTAATATAGCCAAAAAAAAAGGTGGTATCCGGTTTTCCAAACATATCATTTAATATATTGAGTTCAAATTTAAAACCATTAAATTTTCTTGAGAAGAAAAAAAAAATCAAACTATTTATTAACAACTAAAATTTAATATAAAAATATAATAAACTTTTTATACTTGATTGTCACTTCAACTGTCTGTCTACCGAAGTCCAAAAATCGACTCCCCTTTTATTCCAGCAATTTCTACTTATTTTCGTGATATAGGATCACCAGCTACAGGCTCAAAAATTTTCTGAATACGTCCACCAAACACCACATTTCATAATAATTTTTTTTCTTTTTTCTTATATTAAAAAAATTGTATGTCTTAAATATTATTAAATAATATACCAAATAGTTTTTCAATCGTTTATTTCACTTTATGTCTGTATTAACGGTTCATTTAACCACGCTTAATTTAATGCTTGCTAATTCAACTAAATGAAACTATTTATTATCATTTAATGTTTCTCTATTTTTTCTTTTTTTTTTGTAATAATAATATCACCTTTCAACAAAAAATTGATTTTTATCAATTATATATAAAAAATTAAAAAATATAAAAAAAAATTAATCAAAACTTCTAGCTTGTGTTCTCCTCAGCTCCCCAAACTCTACTGACTCAAGCCACGCTAACTTATTTCTTTCTGCATTTTGTCAACGGGAAAAGATAACAGTCCCGTTGGCAAAATGCAAAAATTTATCGCAAACAAGTGGTCAAGCTACTTTAGCTTGGCCTCTTGTTTACAAAAAAAAATTTTTGTGTAATTGGCCCGTTACAGCAGATAAAAAAACAAATTGTTTGGCATTTTGTATTTTATAGAAAGGGTTTTTAAAATGTCTAACGACAAATCTTGTTGAGGAGAGAGGTTGCAAATTCCTATAAAAAATAAGTGTCTAACAAGGAAAGGTCAGGAAAGGAAAGCTAACTTTAGAGGTTGATTTCACCCCTTAAAACTGTTTCTCATCAGAAAATACGTCTCTTAGATTTCGATGTAAGCAAATTTTTGAGTGTTAAATAAAAACGTTTCAGTTTGCGTGTTAAAAAAAATAAACAAAAATTATTCTTGGAAAAAATTGCAGAACTATTTTTTTTTTTAACATTTCGGCATTAAAAGTAAATTACATAAAAGTAAAGGTATGAATTTCTTTTATTTCTGCAATGAATAAAAAAAGTTATTAATATTTGATAAAAAAGTCTTTATTTTATTATCCTAGCTGCGCAAAATATCATTAGTATTATTTATATATCAAACTTACTCAAATTAACTGAAATCGAAAATAGAGGAGAAAAGTGACATAATAATTTTTAGCTATAATTCTGCATAATAATATTTCTCGATTCTTCAAAAGATGAAGAATTAATGCTACTGGAATGCTTTGTTACTCTCCCACTTAAATAACTCGGATTTTTCTAATTTATAAGTTTTATTCAAGCAATAATTCTAGTCGAGCCCCTAAAAAACTGAATTATCTAATCTAGTGAAGCATATAAATTATTTTTTCCAGAAATTTTCCTTTTAATTGTATGTTGAATGGTGTTATCTAATTATTTCAAAATGAATACCTCATGGACTGTTTTACTTTTCGTACATAAATTATACTAATTTTCGATTAATACATCCTCAAAATTCTATATGTATATGTAATTCTAAACCGTAAAGTACTTAGATTAAATTTAATGAGAAAGATGAAGTGTACATGAGAAACTTAGAATTTATAATAGTTATATTTGTTCTTTGTCCACTGGTCCACAATCATTTCCAGCCAACACACACAGATAATATTAACAAGTCTCCAAAGCGAAATTTTACAACGGTAATGTACTATAGTTCTCTGACATGGGTAGCAGGTTAAATATTTTTCTTTATAATAAATATAATTACTTTTACATTAAAATAATATAATTACATAATATATAAATTGACCATAGGCGATTTATTTGGCTCAAAGAAAAAAGCAACATTACATTTATACTTAAATACGATATAATGAAAACATTTAAACTAAAATAATGTTTAATACAGTCTGTTTTTAACGATTTTTATAATTATTTAAATTTCTTTGTATCAATTTCATTGTTTTGAAAAACGATTTGTTTTATCAATAACATTACTGGATTTTAATTTCGATATTATATTTAATAATAAGCCAACAACAACTTGAATATAAGTACATATGCCAAATAATGTGATAAAATTTTTATATATAATAAATATGGTACGATTAACATTCCATTATTATTGAAATTTTATTTAGATATATAAAACTCATAAAGGAATGTTTTAAAATCGATAGTAAGATAAGCAACAATATTTAAATGAAGAATTTTATTTATTAAATCTTACTATTTTAAATAATTGTCATAGTTTTTATTCATAATTTTTTAAAAAAAAAAAAAAAAAAACAAAATATCTGTATTTAGCAAAAATAAAATATTTGCAAAAATGTTATTCCTAATTACATCTTCAGTAAATGGAATTAAACAACATTAATAAAGTTAAAAAACATTTCAAACTTTTAATATAATATGAAGATTAGGATAACGTAAGTTAATTCATTTTATTGTTGCATAAATCTTATTAATCAAAAATACATTTAGATAAAAGTTGAATAATTCTTTGATATCATAAAAATCACATTTTAATAAATTTTCTTTTAAACATTGATTCTCTGATGATAAGAATAAATTGATTTAATTATTTAAATGCTTTACTTTATGTACTTAAAAACCATTTCTTAAATTTCAACTGCCTAAGCCATTGAGAATTTTTGTACTTAAGCATTTGATTCAGGATAGGCTCCTTTAAATTTTAATGTTTCCTCAAAAATAAGTTTTTTCAAATGTTCTTTTGGCAAATTGTCCAACTCCATTGCAATACGAAATGGTTCTTCGGCAACTGGCTTTAAAGTTAATTAATTAAAATGATGAACATAATAAAAAAATTTCAATTTTTAATATATTTTTAAATAATTTACCTCATCACCAGGATCATAATATTGTTCCAAATAAGGATGTGCCAGCGCTTCTTCAACCGATATTCGATTGTGTGGATTAAAAGTCAACATTTTATCCAATAGATCCAAAGCTTTAGGATCAGCATTTGGAAAAAGTCTTGCCCAAGGTACTTTTGGTTTAAATGGTAGTGATTCTAAATAATTACGTGCCTTGAAATAAAAAATTTTTCTCAATTATTAGAATTTTACTAGTTTGAATAATATTTTCATACTTTTTCATTAATAATGCATTCTAAATCTTCCTTTGATGGAGATCCCAACACTCCTAAAATGTGATTAAGCTGATCAAGATAATGTTTTCCAGGAAATATTGGACGATTGCTTAACATTTCTGCTAATATACATCCAACTGACCAAATATCAATTGATTTGGTGTATCCCTAAGATAAAAATTACATTAAAATATATAATTTTTAAAATTTATAAAATCATTTTTTTTAAATTTTTCTGTTTTAACTGTCTAACTGTTAAGATATTTTTTTATTAAAAGCATAATTTTATTTTCTCCTTTTCAGGCGTTTTTTTAATTTTTTAAATGTAAGCTTTGTTTTACTTTTTTTTTATCAGAATTTTGAATTTTAATTTGAAGTTTAGATTATTTTTTAAACTGGAATGCTTATTAGAATAAAGATGCTTGCACATAAACTAGTTAAATTCAATTAGAACTGCAAATCTAATACCAATTCAATAAAGCACTAATAGTTTAAAATAATAAGGTTAAGATTTTAAGAGAATACACTTTTAGTGTGTATAAAAATCAGTTAGTTACAAATGAAATCCTTAAAATACCTTCGAGTTGAGCATTATTTCTGGCGCACGATACCACCTGGTTGCAACATATTCTGTTAAAAATCCGGTATGATCATGTTCTGGATCTGCTACCCTTGCCAACCCAAAGTCACATATCTATAAATAACTTAGACTTTTATTTTAAATTATCATTTTTATACACACCTTTAAATCACATGTTGTATTTAAAAGCAAATTACTTGGTTTCAAATCTCTATGTAAAACATTTGCTGAGTGTATATACTTAAGCCCCCGTAAAATTTGGTATAGAAAGTAACAAATATGATCGTTACTAAGCCTCTGCGTCTTGAGTAGCTTGTATAGATCAGTCTCCATTAAACACTGTACAATATATACATCCTTCATTTGGTCTATACTATCTACTCGTAGAATATCTCTTATATCTATTATCTAAAGTAAAATGAAAATACAAGTATAAGTTTTAATATTTTTTTAGGGAAAGGAAATTGTTTGAATAAAATAAAAAACGTAAATTTTATAGATTCCGATGATTTCTTGCATTTATATCAAGATTTTTTATTTAGCGTGTGGCACAGATCAGGAATCGGCAAACTACACGCGGCTTCATAGTCATATATGTATATTAGTAAAAATATTCATGGAAGTATAAAAAGGAGATAATTTGTCAACTACAGTGATATTTTTTCAAAGACGTTTCTAATGACCGATTCGAAATACGGATATAGAATCTGCAATTGCTAATTGTTTGTAAATTACGCATTTTCTAACTATTAAACGCACAAAAAAGTATGTATGACAAATATGTCTTTGATGATTAGTAGGGAAGAGGCACGTAAGTTTAGACTCAGAACTCTGAGGACACGCAAGTAGTTTTGTTATTAGTAAAGAATGCGTTCATTCTAACTCCTTGCACTTTATACAGAGCTTTGCCAAAAATGTCCAAAAAACATGAAAAAAGTGACGTTTTTTCGCTAAAAAAGGGTAAATATAACATTTGCACTACAGTTTTACTTCTACTTTAATATTCTGATTGAATTTCGAACATGCGGAGTCATTATATTAAGAAGTATGATGGCATCGCTGTACCTAGATTTCAACTCTTCACCAAATTTCGTTTCTAATCTCAAGGAAAAGATTCATTTATAGTTACAAAAACCTGTAGAATAAATAAAAAAGTCTTTACAACACCTTTCCAACGGTATATAGCTTCACACATCAGCTTCTTAGAGATGAAAATAGCAACCAGAAAAAGAAAAACCGTCTAGAAATTGAGTGATCGTTCAAGGTGATGTCTTTATATGATAAGTTTCCAAATTCTTATACTGCATTTTCGAAAACATAAATCTACCAATTAATTTAAGGTATTAAAAATATGGAAAACAATGGGTATAAAATAGAGATTTGTGTTCGAATAAAGCGACAAAGGAAAAACTAATGGAAAAGTTTATTGAAATAAAGTTCCATATCGGGTGTTTCAACATAATGCGAGGGCGATAATTTTAAATGTTAGGAATGCTAAGACAAAATTTAAACAGTTTATACACTTTTACTTTTTATTATCTTGAATATAATGAGGGTCTTAGAGAGTGAAATTAGCGTCTTTTTAGGGTTGATTGAGCGAAGAAATAAAAAAAATGCTCCATTAAAATAATTTTGACAAAAAGAAATTTTATTAAGCCAAATGTAAAAAAAAATTGATTTCATATTCCAAGTTATGAACATAATTTCCTAAAGTTTAATATGCCTTACAAATACTAATACTTAGATTGTTGACTAAAATCATTACTGAAAATTCTATATAAATGCGTGTATTTCTAACACGCATTGCCAAATCTTACTTTTAGAGTAAATAAACTGTTAACTTTTTTAGCTTTCGAAATTTACCATAACCCAAATGGTCAAAGTAGTCAAAGAAAACAGTAAGCAACACGCGTCAAATATATTGTGCACAACTACACAATTTTACATTTCTAACAAAGATCAAATCAAGAAAAAGGCAAATGAAGGCATGACTCAATCGAGTGCCTATTCCTAGAAGTGATCCAAATGTTTTGAGTTCAGATAATTTCATTTTTACTGTAATTATTTTTTATTGAATTCGGTTCCCCTTTACAAAAACAAATTTAAGATCCTACAATATTTAAAAGTTTTCTTTTGCTGTTGTTTTTCTTTTTTTTTCATATTTAAATTATAAAACACAACACTTACTTACATTTTCATGCTTGAACCGAGTTAAAATTTTTATTTCCCGGAGTGTTCTCTGACAGTAAGTTTGATGCTCAAAAGGAGATATCTTCTTAATTGCTACTTTAGTGTCTGTTACTGTATCATACGCTGAACTAAAATTTTAAAAATAATAAAAATTATAATATTAAATGGTTATTAATTAAAATTTGATAATTTTAGATGTTAATATGTGTAAAACTTATCTTCAAGTAAATAAAAAGAGTTTTCGAAAATAGTTTCTTATACATTTAACACGCAACAAAAAAAAGTTATTAAGATAATGAACTAGAAATTTGAATAATAACAACAATAAAATTTAAAGTTGATGATGGTGTTTTTGTTTTAAAAAATTAATATTTATGCATCATTTAATAATATTAAGATAAAGTATGAACGACCTTGGTTAATGAATTAAAATTATCACCAAAAAACTAGAGTAAAAGCTATTTCGGCTGATTACTTATTTTAATGCTAATATTTATTTAGGATTCCGGAAGCACCCTTTATTTGAAAATAAAGTGAATATTATTTTGAATAACTTTAGACGAGCATAGTTCTCTAAATATTTGAGGGATAATTTGAAATTTTTTTCACAATTTCAAGAAAATATTATTATAAAAACAACTGAGTTAATAGATTTGAGCTTTGAGAAAATTATTTCTCGCTTCTATAGAAAAAAATTTCTAGCTAGCATTTTTGATAATTAAATTAAGTGACAAAAATTTATTGGGAAAATTTTGCAACATTTACAATGTAAGAAAAACGGAATAACATTTGTAAATTTCATAAAATTATTAATAATTAATAAGTGAGTTATTTCTGACATAAATAAAAAAAAATAACTTTTTTGTATAAATTATTATACCCCAGGAGATAGGAGAAATTTCCTTAAAGCTTTTAGACTCTTTAAATGTAGTAACTTATTAAAAAATCCATTTAATAAAAAGTTTTTTTGAGTTAATTTACAGATCATTAAAATAATACCTTTAAAAGGTTCATATTAAAAAAGTATTCGGATATTTTCGCTAGAAAATTTGTTTTCAGAAAGCAGTAGATTAAATTTTTATTTGTTAAACTTGTTTTAGCTTAAATTCCAAAAGAGTAACCGTTGTCTACTGTGTTTTAATTAATTAAATAATAAAACCTTTTTGCCAATACTATTATAATGAATTGTTTAATCAATTTTTACATTCACAATAATACCGAAAATGATTCATACCCGTAGGGGGTGGCCAATATCAATTTCATCTCCAAACAGCATGCATTAATTAAAATTTAAGGAATGTGATTGCCGACATTTATTAAATTAATTTAAAGTTTAAGTGGTTTAAAGAAAATGAAAAATTTTTTTATTTAGTTATCTAACTTTTTTTATTTATTTTAAAAAACTACACGTTTTAATAAAGATTGTTTCTATTGACAAAAACCTAAAGCGAATTAAAAATATAATATATATAAATAGTGCAGAATACAGACCAAATAAAGAGATAAGGAACCCAGAGAATTTTGAATAAGGTTATTAAGAAAAATGTTTGATGATGGAAATGTTTTTATAATTCCCTTAAAACTAGTGACAAATGTTGAAAGATAAACGTGTAATATTCGTCAACTTGTATTTTCCTAATAATATCGCTGCAGGGGACAAGTTAACCATATTTTCATTTAAAAAAAAAATCAAAAAACAATATAATGGAAGCATTATTTTTGGGATTTTAAAAAATCCCTAGAAATCTTATATACTTTTTTTATTCCAAGGCTAAAGCAAGTCCTTATAAATATTAAACTGAAATCAATTTTGTTATCAGTGGCCAGCACTATTTATTTTGTTTTCTTATGTGACTATATCCAGTAATTGGATATTGAAAGAAGCGGATTTTGGAGCAAAAAGCAGTTTTCTTTAAAATTCTCAGCGATTTAAGACATTAAGTTATTAATTATTATTTTATTTTTGTCCTGAGATTCTTCTTTTTTTAAAATTAATGGGACAAGTTAAGGTATATTTAAAAATTTTATTTATTAGTAACAAATATTTGAGAATATCTGTTATATCATAAATATGAAGCTATTTTCTCATCCTATTTATCATTGATTAATATAACAGATATTCTCAAATAAGGAATAAAACTAAATATAATCTTTTTGAATACTGCTTTTGTAGAAAAATATCAAACAAACAAGTATGCAAAGTATGAATGCAAAAAAGAATTAAATGAAGGAGCTATTATTTTTTGGGCAGATTCATTTGAATCCATTTGACATTTCTTTTTTATTAGATTTAATAATAGATGGCAGCAAAAACTATAAACTTTTAGCCTTTTTTTTATTATTATTAAATATAATAATGAATTTACTTACACAACCATTCCATAAGCTCCTTCCCCAATGTAAGCTAAATTTTTATAGCGTGGTCCTACTTCAAATATTTGAGCACGGACAATTTCTGCATTTGGATTATCAACTCCTTCGCTGTTATTACCACCTGCTTCGGCCATCATTAAAAACTTTTTATATTTGGGATGGATTTCCTGATACTTTTTTTTTTTTACTCAAAAACTCGTATGCTATTTATGCAAATAACAACAATTTGCTAATACAGTAATTTTCTTTTATTTATTAAAATTATATAAATTATTGTAAACTTTAAGGACATTTGTTGCGCAGATGCTGTATTAAGTAGTAATTTGTAATTTCTTTTGAATAACTTGTCCAAGTTGGGCGTCAATTAATTTTGGGTAAATTTTAAATGATGTAATCTTATCTTAATGCAAAATATGATAAAAGCTAAGATACATTATTACACAAAAACAAATTCCACTCCGCTAATAACACTTTTTTTTATTATCACAATCACAATATCACAATCATGTCATTCCAAAAAGTCAACTATCCCCACCAAAAACAATTAACAAAACTAATTTAGTTAATTTGACGTTTTCAAAGTGCATGCAAGCGCTAAATATAGGATGTTGATTGCGCGCGAGTTAAATTGTATATATCAAAAGGGCTATATTTGACGGCGCCTCAAGACCTGACTCAAAACTGATAAAACTCGAGAAACGATATTTCACAGCGCTTCTTGAGTTTTCGACTGATTTTGTGTACATGTAGGTTTTTATATGATTACTTATTTGTAACATATTTTAAAGTTGTGCCAAGTGTCAAAAGTGTATAAATTTTATAAAGGAAAAATAATTTTATAATTGATAATAAGAATTTAACCATAATTCAGGGTAAGAAAAATGGCTAGGCTACAATTCTTCTGGTTTTGCCAATTTACAGCTCTTTTATCTTTTTTTTTTATAAAACACTCTACTAACCCTCTTGAATCCAAATCCGCCGCAGTTTTTACAAAATTTTCAAGTTTAATTTTCCTTAAAATCTAACCTAAAATTATTTTAAAAAAGTCATATATGTATGACTAAAATGTATTAAAATATGAGCAAAAGAAAGAAGTAGATTTGTAAAATGTCGAATTATAACTCCAAATATTCCGAATTTTCCCGTTACCTGATGGCTTGGGATTCTGTCTCGGTGAGAAGTTAGCGTGAGAATGAGAAAGTCAGATTTTGACATATAATGTATGGCAAACATGTCAAAATTTTACATCCTGATTCTCATTCTCACTTCTCACCTAGACAGAATCCCAGCCCTGGTGTCTCCCTAGCCCAAAAAACCAAAGTGAGCCTGGCTCTTAAGTCGCTGTCAAATGCTGGATGTAATTTAAAATAAAATTAGAAATATAAAAACTGCAGTTACATAAGTGAACATCAAAACTATCATGAGAACATTTGACGATTTAGACATTTATAGTGAATGGGGTATATTTGATGGCGCTCACTTTGGTTTTTAGGCTAAATATGACTCACTTTGGCTTTTAAACGAAATATTTCAAATTTTCCCGTTACCTGGGTTTTCCTAGCCTAAAAAACCAAAGTGAGTATGTTTCTTGAAGCGCCGTCAATTGTAGCTGGATATAATTAAAATAAAATTAGAAACATATATGAAAACTGTGAACATCAAAACTATCATGAGATTTTAAACATATGTATGTGTTTCACAAATCGTCATTTCCATATACTATATTTTACATTGGAAGAGAGAGCCATTTGATGAATTGGAAAAAATAGTGAAACGGTTGGAAATGATTTAAATACTTTAAAATGTTTAATTATATAATAATTGTCCTTTTGGTTGCATCAAAAAGATTGAAAGATGGTAGTGTATTATTAAAAATACACACTGAACCCAGAGTATGAGGAATGTTTGAAATTGTATAAATCTAATCAGAAATCGTTAGAAATGATTTAAATATATTTAAAATGTTTAATTATATAATTATTGTTCAAGCCTTGAAATTTATCAGAAACGTTTAAAAATGTAACCGTCAGATAGAACATTTATATGAAATTTAAAACTTAACCAACAAGAAATAATTCATATTTTTGTGAAAATGTTTGGTATAATTGATTATTAACCCAAGGCATTTCCGAATATATATATTAAGTTTTTTTACTTTTAAACTGTTAATTGATTATTTCATATTTTTGCATAAATCAGTTTGTAATTATAAAACTTTTAATGTTGACTCAAACCCAATTTAAAAATGCTACACTGTTTCAACTTTTATAACGCATAGTAACCTAATCTGCTTATGTCGTAAATACGCATCTTTGCTTGAAATTAATTCCGCAAATTAAATGGAGCTTTCTAAGAAAAACTAATCAGTTAACAGGTTAAAATAATAACATTATTGGAATCTTATTACATAACTATATAAATTCTATGGGATTAAAGATTTTTTAAAAAAATATATATTTTTAAAATTTACAAAAAACAAAACTTTTATAAATATAGATAAACAAAAAATATTTCATTTTAAAACGAATTTAACTAGACAACAAAATTTGTATAACTGACTAATTGTAAGTTAAACGAATAATTTTTAATATACTTCTTCATCATCACATTCTCCTTTTTCATGACCGAATACTAAATAAAAAATATTATTAAAATACTTAGTAAAACTTTTTCAAAAATATTAACTACCTTCACATGATTCACAATACTTTCTCGGTGGAGGTAATTTTTTTTCTTTATTACATTCACTGGAAGGTGTAGGGCTATCAGAACTTTGTATTGGACAATCTTCCGTTTCATGATTATCAAATTCATCGCATATATCACAAAAAGCTCTTGGTGCTGGTAATTTTCGAATTTTGATATCAAAAGCATTAGGTCTAGAAAGATAAAAACTCTTTTAATTAATGAATAGCGGCAATAGCAAAGAACAAATTAGTAAGCTTGCAATTCATTTTGATTATTGAGTCTTATAAGTTTTGTGGTGTAACTTAACAGGAATCATTTTTCTAATTGAAAAATTCCTGATATTTTGATAGTAGACTTCTTTAAAGGTTAAAACGGAAAATGATCTCGAAGATAGATGTCAATATTTACAAAAAAAAAAAATAACGAAGAGAATATTTTTTATAAAACTGTATATCCAGAGAATGAGAAGTGAGAAAAAGTTTGAAAATAGACTTGGAAAATCCGGAAAACTTTTGGATCCGTTAGACACTTTTGTCAATCAAGTAGTGTATACATTTAAGGGTTTATATTTGCAAAACTTTTGGAAGGCTTTGTTATCTCAATAATTATTAAAAATTTTGAGCACTTTTAATAAAAAAGGAAGAAACTTTAAACTTAGTATTAGAATATCAAATTCACAATGATCTAAAAAAAGCTTACTTTGTAAAATCTATAGTCTCATTTTTATATGCTTCAAAACGTTCAGTTAATTCTTCATTCTTTTTTTGCATATCAGCTATAATTGAATTCAAAAAAGCTATCTGTCCTACATAGTTTGGCATGTCCTAAAAACAATTCAAAATGTCACAAGTTTCTTTTATTTTAAAAACTAATTAATAAACCTTGTCCGCACTCTCTGAATGATTTTTTTGCTCTTTTTTATTTATGTCAGTCTCAGTTATATTCTTTGCTAAGCTGTTGCAGCTATTAATTTCTTTGTCATTTGACAAAGGATCTACTGAGTTTAACGTTTGCCTAGGAATTTTTGAGGAAGCATTTTTGAATTTTTCAAGATTTCCCATTTTCAGCTCGTTGTCTTCACATTTGGCACATTTAGTGTTCGTATTATTATTTTCTATGATTTGCTTACGAAGCATGGCAATTTCATTTTTTTGTTCTATCAATTGCTTTGTCGTTTCTTCTAGCATAAAATTTTTTTTATTTAAGGTTTCCTCTAAATTTAACGTTCTACTTTGGAAATTTTTGATTACATCATTAAACTGAGATGATTCATTTGAATTCGCTATTAATTGTTTATTTTCAAAAGTAATTTTATTTATCACATCATTTAAAGTATTACTTTTTGCAATAAGGCTATGAATTTCTTTTCGTAAATCTTCATTTTCGGTAACTATATCAACCTGATGTTCTTCGAGCTCCTTGAATTGTTTATTTAGAGTTTCAATAATATGTACCTTTTCCTCTTCTCTTTGTGATGCATCTTTAGATTTCATCTGAAGTTCTTCTTGTAAAGACAATAAATTCTTTTCAACGGAAGCAAACTGCAATTTAAGTGTACACAGCTCATTAGTTAATTTTGCATTCTCTGCATCTATTTTTGCCATTTCTTCGATTTTCGATTCAATAAGCTTCTTAGTATTTTCTTCATTATTTTTACTAATTTCTAATTCTTTTTTAATTAGTTCCTTATCATTTTCCAATGATACCCTTTGACTTTCAAGTTCAGTTAGTTGGAGTTCATTTGATTTTGCTGATTCAAGTTCCAATTTTATAAAATTTATTTCTTCAGATAATTTAATTCTTTCTGCAACTATTTGTGAGATTTCATTGTCCTTTAATTTAATATCTTCTTCTAGTTGCCTTTTTGTAAGTTCTAAGTTATTGTTACTATTTTCTAAGGCTTTTTCAATTAATTCTTTTTCTCTGCATAATGCTTGAATTCTTTTAGCATTGGTTTCATCTTGCAGCTGTGTTTTCTCTTGCCTTAATTTTAGCTCATTTTGAAGAGATGTAGCTAAAGTTTGAAGTTCCGTACAAGCTGAAGTTCTAGTTTCATTTTCTGTTGTAAACTCTGCAATTTTCAGCTTAAATTCTTCCTTTAATTTGGTAATTTCGTTATTATATTTTTGAACTAAGCCCTCTACAGTTTCTGTTGTCTGCTGAATTATTTTAGATTTTAATATTTCTCTTTCCCTCGCATCATTTTCTAAAACTTCAATTTTATTTTGTGATGCATCATATTTTAAATTCATTTCTTCAATTTTACGTTCTAGTTCAATACGCATTGCAGAGCTGCTATCTATTAATTCATCTAAATCTTTTTGTTTTGAACTTAATGTATTACTCAATTTAGCAACTTCTGAATCTATATCAGATGACGTAGTTCTTACACTGTTAATTTCTCCTTTAAGGCTTTCAATTTCAGCTAAATAATCGACACATTTTTGCTGTAGCATTTCGTTTTTCTTAGAAAGTGAATTAAAGTCAAGTTTGAGCTGATTAAACTTTTCTAATTCTCCCTGACTATTTTCTTGTGCAATCGACAATTTTGTTTTGATATCTTCAAATTCAGCTCGCAAATTTTGATTTTCTTTTTCAGAGTTTTGTAAGCTGATTTTGCTCAAATCTATTTCTTTCAAAAGCTGCAAAATTTGATTATCTTTTTCTAGCATTGTTGATTTTATTTCGTTACTTTTTGTCTCAATTAAGCATTGGGATTCGTTAATTGATTTTTTCAAAGTAATGATTTCCTCTTCAAACAATTTTGTGGCCTGTTTATGTTTTTCAGTATTTTGATTTAGTATAATTTGTAAGCTTTCTACCTCAGCTTTAAAATTGCTTTTCTCCTTTTCGTAAAATTCACTGAATTGCTTATAATCATTAGTTTTCTGTTCGAAATCCTTTTTCAAATTATCATAGATACTTTGAATAGCCTTGTGCTTTACTTCTGATGCTTCTAAGCGTGAAGTTTTATCATTAAGTTCTGCTTGAAGTGTAGTTAGCTTATCTTCGTTTTGTTCGTTTTGTCTTATTAAAACTTCATTTTCATTTTGCATATCTTGAGCCTTAGTTTTAAGAGCAATTATTTCTTTTTTCAAATCTTCAATAAGATTTTTATTTGTTTGATTTTCCTCCTTTTGATTAAATAACTTCATTTCTAAACTTGAAATGTCACTAGCAATTTGCGTTTGGCTTTGTAATTTTTCAACAAGTTCTTTAAGATTTTTCTCATGTGTGCATTTAAGTTCATATAAATCTGCAATTTCAGTTTCTTTAGTTTTGATTTTTATTTTCAACTCTTCACTATCTGCAGTTTTGAATTTTAGTTCGTCAATTACTTTTTCGTATTGCACCTGGCTCTCATCTAGTTTTGTAGATAAATCATTGATCATAGTTTCATTTTGCTTAATTACATTTTCGAATTCTTTTAATTTTGTCTCATTTTGCAGACATTGCTCTGTCAGATTATTTTTTTCGATTATCCAATTTTGTGTTTTAAGACTTTTATCTTCTATAGAATTCTGTAAAACTTCTAAATCTTTCAAAAGTTTTTCAATTTTACAATTTTTATCGTTACATTCTTTTTTTAGTTCTAAATTTTTAGCCTCGAAAGTTTGTATTGATTTCTGAAGAACAGTTGTTTCTTCTTGAAAAGAATTCTGCAGGTGCTTTATATCTAAATATAATTTTTCGATTGATTCATCTTTAGACAGTAGTTCATTTTTCAGACGTTGATTTTCTTCTGTTAAATATTTTACGTTTTGCTTAAGAGAAAATTCATTTTCTAAAATGTTGGCAAGTTTTGATTCAAAATCTTCCGAGTTTTTCACAATTTTTTCTTCAAGGCTTTCAATTTTACTAATAAATATTTTATTCTCTTCTTTTATATTTTTAAATTCTTTTTCACTGACTACACAAGTGGAACCTTAAAATTATATTTTTGTAATTATTTTCGATAAATTTTATAAAAGAAAAAAAATTACTATTTGTTAGATTATTAACAGCTCTTTCCTGGATTTCATTTTCTAGCTCAATTATTCTTTCCCTGAAAACTTGTGCCTGCGCCTACAAATAATTGTATTTTTATATGCATTACAATACAAGGAGTATATGGTACAAATAAATAATTAAAAATTAACAAATAAATATTGAACTAATTCTTTTAGAAAAAGCTGGATAAATTTGAAAAAATAAAGGCTAAAGTTTTTGATCCCAAATATTTTCAAGAGATGGCTTTGATTGGATTTGAATTAATGTAAATAATAATTGCCATAGTACAGCAAATTAAATAAAAACATAATAAAATGAGTGAGTTTAGTATACATAATAACGTTTCTCATGCATTAGAAATAAATAATTGCCTTAATCGTTTACTGAAAAACTATAAACAGACCATTTTAAAGTTTTTGTATTCAAAAAATTTTACTAACTTCAACACACAGAGTTTTATAGCATGTTATGCTTGCGTATTTAAATGTGAATCCAATTTTTTCATGATATTATAGTAAAGATAAAATTTCTTTTAAATGATTAGCTATATATGATATATATATGATAGCACTTACATTCGACAGAAGTAAAAGTAAGAAAAAATTTTTTGTGTGTAGGAGTACACCAGTATCATATTTATCTATCAATTAACTAAATTTACTGCTTGTATATTTCGTAAAAAGATAATAAAAAAAACTTATAAAGCATGAAAACAAAACAGAAATACACTTAAAAATTAGCCTTTGCCAAAATTAAATGTAAATGCTCCTTACTATTTTATAAAATTTTTATTAAACAACTAATAAAGTATATATTTAGAATTTATAACTAGTAGAAGAAAAAATAGAATTAACCCAGAATTTTCCAAAAGATTTACAACATTATCTTTCAATTAAATATAAAAGGAAGGTAAAAAAGTAGTAGGAAACTTATGCTATTTTAGGAGGTAATGTGCTTATTTTTAAATACTAAAATGTATTTAGTGTTCTTTTCAACGATATTAGAAACAAATACTAAAAATCTTTCTTTTGTACATAAAATCCTTCAGTTTACTAAACAGGCCTAGTTTTGTAGCAACAATTTATTTATTAAAACCAATATAGAAATAGTAATTTATTTAAAAATTGAAAATTTTTTAGAAAACTTAGAAAAAAATATTTCCTTTTCAATAATTTTCAAAATTTTCTATTGATTTTTAAATTACAAATAAGAAGAAAAGACTGAATTAGATCCTTAAACAAAGTCATAGAATTTTACTCAATATTTCATAATGCAGAAAACAATACCAAAGGGGATATAATTATTCATTTTTCTTATTTTTTGCAAAAATTTTGATATTACTATATTGGGTTCTTAAAATTCAAACAGCTTAAAAAATACTATAAAAAATGAAAATAAATAAAACCGCATTTAAAGATATTTTTAAAGTCTTTTTAGCGTTTTGCTAAACTTATTTTCAAATTCGTATAAATAATTCAAAGGCGTATCTTGTAAAAAAAACAGACAACTACTAGAAAATTAGTAGAGATCAAATGCAAAAAAATAGAACCTTTTGAATAGATACTTATTACAGTGCACTGTAAAAACCTTAGGCAAAAGCAGGTAAATATCTTTTCTTAAGATTAAAATGAAATACTACGTAAAACAATTTCGACTAATGTCAAATTTTTTTTCTGATTAGAGCTTCCACTGAATTGGTTCTGTTATATTTAATGTTAGTTTACCATGTTATATTTTGGACTCTATAAATGTTTAGTGTTTTCTTGTTGGCTATATTCATCTGTCAAGTCGAGAAATAAAAATTGTAGTCAAAAAATTTTTCTACAAACGATCAAAAACACTAAAATTTTTTTAACTAATTAGGAAATTGAGATCAATTGAGTAATGAAATAGATAGAATATAATAAACAGTAAATTAATATTATCACAATAAGAGTTTTGTGATTTACACTAATTTTAAGGCCATACAATTAATAGACAGCAACAATGAAACTATCCGAAACTGAGCAATAAAGCTTCATGAGTTCACGATATATAACAGTTAACGAATTTTATCGAAAATAGATACTAATACAGCAAACCTACAGATACTTTGTCTTATATTAGTATAGCAAAAGTGCAAAAATAGCAATAGATTAAATATGAATAAGATTTATAAAGTTGTTCCTAAGAAAAAATACTAAAAATTTTTTATAATATTTGCAGTTATTGCAGATGCAATAAAAAAAAATTTATGTAACTTACCTTTTTTAGGTATGTAGATAAAATTTTAAATATTTGAAACACACACAATGCAGAAAAAAAAGCGAAATTATGAAAATATCTGCTTAAAATTAATTAAAGTGTATTTACTTATTATACATGCATAAACTTAGCATTGTCAAGGTAAAAAAAACGTATAAGGTTTAGGAAAAAGTGTTTTTCAGTCTGAAATTTCATATGCAGGAGATACTAAATGGATAATAACACAATTGAGTGAATTTAAAATTCAAAGGTTGGGATATACATATTAATTTGTAGAAATATGATGACTTTTAGGATACAAAGCATATTAAGTTTTAATTTGTTGTTTTCAACAGCAAGGAATTTTCCAACAAAAATTTTCTTACATTTAATTCATCACCACAAAATGTTGCTTCATCCATTCGTGACTGTAAATCTTCCATTTTTTTCTTTTCCATTAATAATTCTTTCTCCAAATCATTATTACGGTTTTTAAGCTGAAAATTAAATGATAAATAATATTACTAAATTTTAAACTAAATTTTTACTGGTAAATAAAACAAAAGAACAATAAAAGCATTTTATTAAAAACGTTGAATTATTTTGTCTTCTTCTAACCAAAACAAATAATTTATAATTTTTTAATTGATTGTTGATAAAACATCATTCAAAATGCAATGTTGTTGATGGCTTCCTTGCCATCCTTGTAATTCCTGACGAAAATTATTAAGTCGTCTCTGTCTCCTTTCAATTAAAGCTGCCCAAATAGCTTCATCATCAACAATTTCTGGCTGAGAAATGTTTTATAATAAATCAAAAAAAAAAAAATTAAAAAAATTTATTTAGTTTAATTGTTCTTCATAAAAGAACACTTAGTTCGACTTGAATATTAGTATTGCCCTTATATTAACGAAATTTTACTTCATGCAATATTAATATGAAACTTATTTAATATGCGTTTGTTTTTTATTTTTCAAAGATTGAGCTGAAAACTTTCTTTAAAAATAATCAAAGCTAACTAACTTACCTCGTTTATGTTCTTCTGTAAGCTTAGGTTTTGATTGCTAGCATCTTCTTTGACCAGCTCCCTTTCTATCATAAGTTGTTCAATGTGATTTTGTTTTTCTTTAATGATATCCTAAAATTATGAAAGTGCAAATAATAAATTAATGAACTGTTATTATTAGTAAAGTTATTCCAGTAATTAGCTCAGGATTTGAAAACAATGCAAGCAAGATGCTTTAATATAAAATTAAATAAAATTTTTAGAAGTTAATGAAGTGTCAACATTGCAAATCATAAACTTGAAAATAGCTTTGTATAAAGTATCTGTATTACATTTTTAATTTTATGCGATGTAAAAAGAAATGAAAATTTTTTATAATATTAAGATGCTAAAAAGGAATAAAACAATTGAAAGATGTCGATCAATTTAGACATAAAGTAGGAATATGGCTAAAAAATGTGGGTTTTAAAGCATTTCGAAAGTTAGGTTAGTTAGTTAAAATAACATTTAGATGTATGCATATTAATTATCAATAAAAAGTGATTAAAAACACATAAAGATAAATAAATAAAAGGTTACATGAATTAATGTGTCTAGTTTTGTTTTGAATTTTTTTCAGTTTGCATTACAGAAGTGACTGTTAGAAAAAATAAGAGTAATTTTTTTTAATTTGAGAAAAAGATATAAAAATGCTGAACTCCGGTAAAAGGAAAGTATACTTCACGATTTTACAAATGACGTGTGACAAAGCTAAAAAATTAGCACAGAAAATTAGTTAGCTATGAAATCTGGTTGATAAAAAATAAATCGTTACATACTTAAACTGTTTAAACAAAAATTTTTATTCCACAGAATGCTAATAATAATCCTTCTAATTTATATCCCAACTTTGTTTAAATTAAATCAATAATGGTTTAAATAATAAAATCATGCTCCTGGGAAAGTAAAAATATTATACTATTTTTAAATAACCTAAAAATCCTCTGGAAACTTTTTCGAATTATTGCAGTTATTTATTGATATTTTTATATAGCTTACAGAAGAAAAAATTTGTTTTCTTAATGAAACGAATTCAGGGAGAAAAACATTTTTAAATATAATCCAAGCTTTATAAAAATTTTATTTATGTCGTTATTGTGCATGATGCAAAAAACGTCACTTCAGAAAACTAATTAATAATTTGACTTAAGTATAAATAACATAATAAACAAAATACAATCAATATGTTGACACTTTATTATTTAATTTTGATTAAGAAAAAAAAAACCAATTATATCATTAAAATAAACATTTTAAGAGTAAAACCGTACCTGTAACGAGTAAGTAACCTTAGAGGCATTCAGTGGTTTACCCAAAGGTGTTTGTTTCTAAAATATTTTTCTTATTAGTAATATACTTAAAATGAAACTCAACAAATTTTTTGGTAATTAGAGTAATTTTAATTAAAGCTTTTTTATTTTGCTTTCTAGGCCTTTAACTCTACCTGATTATTGGCACGTAAACGTGATGTATTTGTTGTTGCAACACTGTTTAATGTATTAATTGAATTTAAAGATTCTTTAGAAACGGCACGAGACATTTTGGCTTTTTTAGATGATGGTGATAGAGATACTTTCGCTATCGGAACGAAAACTCCATAGTTTGGTTCGCAGTCAAAGTATCTAGAAAATAAAAATTTTTAATTAAAATAATAATGTAAAGATTATTTTGAGAATGATAAGAGGCAATAAACAAAACATACATTTGATGCTAGTTGATCCAGATCAAACAAATCATGATACAATTTTATTAAGCTTTAAAAATGTTACAAAAACAAACTATATTCAACGTCATAAGAATAAAGTAAAGAACATGATAAAATTGATTCGAATCAACTGCATGTGTATCTCTTTATTGAGTTAAAATTATAATTATATACCTAAAACCATCAACAGAGCCATC
The DNA here is from genome assembly GCA_947359355.1 of Acrocera orbiculus. Classification (NCBI taxonomy): domain Eukaryota; kingdom Metazoa; phylum Arthropoda; class Insecta; order Diptera; family Acroceridae; genus Acrocera; species Acrocera orbiculus. Next base: position 28,368,254 of record OX375757.1, read on the forward strand.
ATTTTTTCCAGTTGGTTCATCTAAATGTACACCACACCAATTACCTGCAGCAAATTTAGTTTCACCAATATATCTTAGTATACCTGGTCGGCTACCATATCCTGAAGATACTATAACACGATCACCAATTGCCATTCCTTGATTTGAAAATAAAAAATAATTGCTTTTATTGTTTAAAATATAATTCAAATTTACCTTTATTAGTTTTAAATCCTGTACTTCGAGTACTGAATGTCGGAGATGTAGTTCGCGAAAGCTCTGGAGTTTCTGATCTTCTTCCTGGTGATGGTTCTTTTGAATCATATGCACCTGGTAAAGGTTCATGTGTAAGACGAGTTAATCTGGAAAAAATTCCTTTTTTTGGTTCACATTGAAAATAACGTTTTCCAGAAACACAACCATCATTTTTCCCTACAAAAAATTTGTTCTCATTTTGAAATCAAACGGAAAAAAAATTTTAACTAACCATTTGGCTGATCTAAGACTACACCCGCCCAGTCACCCGGTGCAAAATGTGTTTCACCAATATATGCTATTTGTCCGGGCCGTAAGCCAGCAACCCATACACGTTGACCAATTATGAAACTGTCTGTGTCATTAGTAAGTACAATGCCATGGTCTATATTCGAAGTAAATTCAAAATATTAATAACAAATTTTATTCAAAATTTAATTTCGAATAGTTTACGAAAATTTCCTACTTTACCTGAATTACGTCTTCCAGTTGCTTCCATATATGGATCATTTTCTACATTTTTCAGAACACAAATTTATTATGAAAACATGCAATAAAAGCACAGAATCACATATTGCAAATATTTCGTGCAAATAAAAAAAAGAAAACAAATTTACACAAAATTAGTTACAATAATTTAATTTAAAATACAAGTGAGCAGCTTACTTAAATTTCTATCCCCTCTTGGTGGTTTAGAGTTTAAAGCGTCTGGGGATATTGAAGATCTGGTCAAACGGTCTGCTAGCAAATCGGCTTCATTTTCTTCGCAAACATCTAATTATGAAATGATAAAAGCGCAAATAAAAATTTAACAAATTTAAACAAATATGTTAAAAAAGAGTTCTGTAAAAGTAAATCAAAAGCTTAAAGCATTTTATGTATAGTTATTTTATGCATGATTAAGGATTAAATAAGTTTAATATTGTATATTGAAATAAAAATAAAATGAGCTGAAATTTTGTTAGCAAAATTTTTATATGAGTTCCTACTCCCTGCATTTTAAATTATAACATGATAATAACAGTTAAAAAAGAACAAATTATAATCCGATGGCTTAAAAACCGAGGATAAAGAAATGATTTCTTATTAAAAATTTATTCGTCAATATAATTTATCGCCAGAGTAACAGAATCAGTTCAATACTTTACAATTTCTTTTGCTCTTTAAAATAATTTCCTTTTTAAACCCAAAATCGTTCTTTTTCAGCAAAAATTTTATTATCTGCTAGAAAATCAAATTTTTATTATTTTCTTGATTTCATCTTTTGAATGATTCAATTGTCTGAAGGAATACTCACTGTTGATGACTTTGAACTTTCAAAGTAGGCAATAAATAAAAAACCTGCACATTTGGAAAAAGCTTTATCAGTTTACTGTTGAATTTGTTGATGTTTTTATTGATTTTTCCGAACCGCATTTGGTTCGTTAGTATTAAAAATACCATGTTTTTTCTTTTGCTCTCAAAGAGCTCTTATACCAAATGCTTGGCAGCAAAACGTTTGGCACCATACACCAATGAGTCCATTGCTCTCCACTAGATTGTAACAATCATAATTTTTTTAAAACACAATTTTGTTTCTATCAATTGTTTCATTGCTAGATGGTTGACATGGAATTGTGTTACCTAATTTTTTATAATTATTTGACCAAAACAGAAATGTTAATGAATGGAACGAATCGAAGCCCTTTGCCCATGAGAATAGCTTTTATTGATTTAAGCAAACCCATGTTAGCTTTAGATGTTTCGAAATTGTTATTCTATGATAATTTATGATCTTACGTAACCTAATGTTTGCCAAATATTTGTTATATAAACAATACCACCCGTTACCTGCTAAATATGATTTGTTAAATTCATCATCGTATCTTCGTCTCATTTTGAAGTTAAGAGCTTCTTCACCTGTAACATTGAAAAACACATAACACCATGCAAAAAAAAAAAAATATCACCGACAAAATAAAATCAATTATATACATATTTATAAATAAATCAATTTATTTTTGATTGTTTACACAATGATCTTGGATATTACTTTAAGCAGACCATAACAGGCTTAAATTTCAGGTGGCTATTATAAACGCAGATCACGCTTGCTAAATGACCCACAATTGGTTCAAGAATTCATTAATATCCATATGGAATTGTCAAGTGCGGCGTTTTTTTTCTTTAAATAATTCATCCAAGAGAGCAACAATTTCAATATTGCGGCTTCATTGATTTATGGAATAAGAATATGGTTGCAAAAAACAAAACAACAACAAAAGAAAAAAAACAGAAAGAGGACGTATATAAGCATCTTGGACGACGTTTGATTGAATACAATATCACCCCAAGAATTTTTAATTTTCTTGATTAACAGGTGAGCTACAATGCTCGTGTATATACATGACGACTTGGGCGTAATTGCGGTAATTAAACAAGTCATAAGCTCAATAAACAAAGCATGTTGTCGGCTTTTGCTGCCTGCTCTAATGAATAATTTTTAGTAATTATTTTTGATAGTGGGTAGAAAAAATATTTGTCTGGAGTTTTTTATTTAATCATTAAAACGTAAATTTTGCTTATGTTAACAAGTTTCAGTTTTTCCAAATATTTAAATAAAAAGATATATAGATATTTTAAAATTTGATTAGGTTAAGGACTTTTCTAATATAGGACGAATGTAAACTATCGAAATTAAAAATAAAGCATGTAGACATTTAAGAAAACGTCAGAGCAGTTTTTAGAAAATATACGTTAACATATTAAGTATTGAAAAATCTTGTTTAGAATTAATTAGGGAGGGAGAGTTTGCTCTAATCCTAATTCTTAAAAAATCTGGAGAAGTTTAATGATGTATTCTTAAAACACTGTTTCACTCTTGTAACAATAAAGATTTTTTCCTTTGTGCTCAAATAGTTACCGCAACTTGTAGGAATAAAATATCTTAATAAACACTTTTGTGAAAAAGCCGAAAGAACTAAATTCCACTACATTCACTGTTGAGTATACATCAGTAATATCATTAATGTTTGTAAAAATTAAAACATATATTTTTTCCTTTTTTGTACTAAGCTAAAATATTGCAGTTTTCAATAAGCTTTTGGTTATTGAACGCAATCTGACGTTAGACACAAAAAAGTTAACGACAACATATTTAAAAATTTATATTTTTCTAAATATTTACTGAAGGTTGTTAGCTTAGTTTTATGATTTTATCAATGTTTTTACTTTAATTAAAGTTTACTTTGAAGTTATTATTAATAAATTATTTATTGAAAGATGATGCAAGCTACTCCGTGCTACGTTTTTTATTCTGCTAAATTTATGATCTTACAATCAGATAAAAGACCTTAGAACTTTTTAATTTAAGAATGTTCAGGCAACCTAAAACATATGTCTTTTGCTTTGTTTAAATTTTTTCTGCTGTCATTTACAAAATAAATTTATTAGTATGGATCCCTAAGCATATAAAGACTCAAAACAACAACAAAAATCAGAAAATCAATTCGACTAATTGTAAGTCAAAAAGTGAAATTTGTCTTATGCAAAAATGAAAAGATATTTTAAAAAACAGGCCAAAAAACCACTTTGACTTTTTATAATCTTTCTGACGCTCTTTTAGATATCAATAAAATGTTTTCTTAAATAAAATTAACATTCTTTCAAATCTTAGATAAATAAAATAAAATAAAATTTTTTCTGTATTACCTCATATGTACAATAAATTTTTCTGAGTTTTAATAAAATTCGCTTTAGCTAAATCATTTTATGATAAGTAGTAAAAATTTTGTTTTAAAAATTCATTAAATCAATATGAACAAATGGTTTTCTTTTTTCATTCCAAGAGCACGAAAATACGTCTCAAAATATATTAAAAAAAAAACAAAATACATATTCTGTGTCTGATAATATTAGAAGGTGGAGTTTGTTTTGGATATCTATAACAAATTTATTAGTAATACAAGTGTAGGTCTTTTATTTTTGATGTTTTATAATACCCAAACTCGATTTAAATTTAAGAAATTTAAAAAATATTATCAAAGCAAACTTTAATTTATTCAACTTATTATCTACAATTAATAGAATTAGTTGCAGAACTTTCAATTATTCAAACTTTATACTTTACTTTATATTTTACTTGCATTACATTTAGAAAAATTGTTTTGGTTTCTTTATGTGTAAAAGGATTAATTATAATAAGAAACGATCATAGATGTAAACAGACAACAATAAGGTAGTAGAGGGGTTGAAGCGAAATTCAAGCTCAAAAGTAACTTAACCCTTAAACCAGTAAACTGTGAAATTTAATTTTAAAAAAACTTAGTGTTCGGAATTAAAATCAAGCGATGACGTGTATACATGATGAACCCAGAGAAAAATGTTCCTATTATAAATTTTATGAAAAATCAAAAACTACATTTTTATTTAAGAAAAACTTAACAATTTATTTCTGCAAAAATTATTGTTATTATAAACTTAGAAATTTTCAAATAATAATATGAAATAGTTTTCATAGTCCATGGTAACGACCATGAGTAAACACTTCGAACGCCCCGTAATAAAGATTTCGTTTGATGTGTATGCACGATAAACGCGCTTAAATGGTTCTTCTAAAGAACCAACCTAAATATTTCAAAATATTTACTTTTAAAATTTCTTTAAAAGAAATTTTGAAAAAATTGTTTTTTTTTTAAGCGTTAACCCTTGCTCCCTAAGTTGCTCGTTACTTAAGAAATACTTTAAAGGTATCCTTTTAGTAAACAATTCAGAAATATTTTTACAGTAAGTAATTAAGCTAAGGTTCTGTTCATTATTTCATTAATATTTTAATAATTCCCGGTTCCTTTTTGTAATTCATTCTATCCTAAATTTGATTAATTTACTTATATGATATTTGAATTATTCTAATACTAGAAGCCTTGTTTAAGTTATATAATAAAAACACCGCATAATTCTTTTTTAATAGAAAAATACTCGCCAGTTTTTTGAAAAATTATTCTTTTAATTTAAGATTTTTTTAATTCACATTTTTAGAATTTTTGCAAGATAAAAAAAGTAATTGACTTTGTTTGAAATTCAGATCAATGTTCTAGACATTATCTATTTACTTACTACAATTAACATTACAATAATTTATTGAAATTGGAAAATACGTTTTCCATAAATCATAAAAGGGATGTTAAATAGAACGCAATAAAAACTCTTATGAAAAAGAGAGTGAATTTGGTTTAAAAAAAAAATTTTCTTTAAAAACAAATGATATCATTCATAACGAAAATATTTTTCCATAAAATTAAAACTATGGAATATCAACACCCACAAAATCAAATTTGAATTCCGCATGTCACAGCCATGAGATCAAACCAAATGACACTGATCAATTTTTCACCTTTAAAATAGCGACCGAGGAGAACAACTCTACCTATGCACTTTTGTGATTTATTAACTTAATTTAATAAAATAAAATACAATAATTCTAAAAAAAACCAAACAAAAATGACAAAACGATTTTGGGAAAAAAGAAAACATAAATAACAACAATCTATTTTTAGATTTTTAAATACCTTGCAAAATTGATAACTATAAAAGCTTGAATTTGTGTTACCAAAGAGTTTAAAGATTTTTGTAATACTTCTTAACTGCTTTAAATCGCGATACTAACTGGTAGAGTAGAACTAAAAATTGCGGCACACATACGGCACCGATCTTTTTTCTCACATAGCTGCTTCAATTATAATAAGATAACAAAAAAAAACTTGTTTTTGCATGTAGGTGGAATAAGTTAAGAAAAGACTAAGTCATTCAGGAAGATAATTACTGGACTCACTGTCAACATTTTCTAATTACTATATGATGTCACTTGTCGATCAGTTTTTACACTTAAAATATATGCAGAAGCAGAAAGTTTAAATCAATTAACGTTTAATTTAATTAACGCATTTATTAGTGTTAAAGTCATATACACAAATTTAGTTTGGACAACTTGCTTTTTGTTTTTTTTTACCTAAGTTTTACAATTTTTCTACTTATTATTTTTTTGGGGGGAAACAAGTAAGCATAATAGTATTCTTTAAAATATTTTCAATAAAATTTAAAGAAATTCTATATGCAGGAAAATGTTTCATTATAAATGCGATATTATTATTACTAAAGAACTTGAAAAATTCTTATTGATTGCTATAATCAACTTACAAGAAAATCGTTAGCTTAATGCCCTAAAAGGAATACCTGAGAAATGACTGAATATCTTACAGCAGCAGATATCATGCACTCTTAGACCACGGTCCTTGTGAAAATAAAAAGATCTCACGGAACGGCTAAATCTCGGAATATTTCGAGTATGCCAAGCATTCCTTATTTTATTTGGTGCGTAATCACACGATTTAGTCGTGTGTTTTATTTTCTTTTAACAACATTATAAAATGTAGAAAATTTTAAATAAGCGGGTTATAGCCTTTCTCCGTTGACACTTATACACATTATTACTATAGACGGAAAGAAATTTTGTATGGAGAATCGTGTAATACACGTGTATATAATATGTTGCAATTGTGTATAAAATACAGGCTTTGAAAGCCTGTATAAAGAGGACTATTCACTATGATTATCCAAATCGTCAAATGGCTCTTTCGTCCCATATAAACTAAATGGAAATGACGATTTGTGAACAAGTTCAGTTAAAATTTAAATCAATTTGTTCAATTGCTTTAGGGAAGCTGTGAGCCACACAACAGCGGCTATTAAAAAACATGATTCCCAGATTATTCTAAAAAAAAACTTTTTCTATTTTGTCAATTCAGGATACTTTTCAATTATTAATCGTAATTAAATAAGAAATCGGATCGCAATATTGATGTATTAAAGAGTTGGCGAATTAAATTTTCTTAAAAAGGAAGGCTCATAAAATGTTTTTAACCGTGAATGGTTTAAAATTACAACGAATATAGCAAGTAAATTATGTAATCGATACTTCACCGATTACAAATAATTATTCATGCAAATCGTTAACGTATAAGGTTTAAAGCCAATTTGTTCAACCCTTAAATGGTTCTATAATGTGCCGATAATTTTTGGAATATATAAATTTAAGTTAAAAGATTAACATTTTCTCAGTTTTATTTTATTAGCAAATAAAACGTGTTTTTTTGTTAAAAGTAACGTTTTTTAATTTACGATTTGCATTAACCACTTTTTTGATCCACTTTATATTTAAATATTATCTTAAGACGAATTCTTTAAGTAGTTTGGCTGCTCTTGGTATTAACAAAAACTGCTAATAATGAGCAGAAGAGTCCAATAGTGAATTCTTTAATGAAAACTTTATTTTAAATATTTTGATAAGGTTTTCTAAACTTGGCTTAAGTTCATTTAAAATGCAAGAAGTGAAAAAAATCTGAAATATTTATGTATACATATCTAGATAAAAAAGAAAAGAATGTTTTACTTGCCAAGTATGTATATGTACGCAGTAGTTTTCTGGTTGATAATCTTTGTTTTTATGAATTTCAAATATTAAGTAATTGTCTCGGAATACAGTTTTTGTAGCACTCCTATAGAATCATTAGCTGATTAAGTACTATATGTCTCCAACAGGTCGTTATAGTTTATGAAGCATTAAAACGGTAGATGTGTAAAGAACAACCCCTTAACCACCACATAAAGTGATACAGATGGTTTAAAAGATTTAAATTGGGTAATGTCAATTTAGAAGATTCTCCCCATAGTATTGCAATATTATACTTTGCTACCTCCAATCTCGATTTAACAATTCAATAATAGTGATGAGCGAAACCAAGAACAAGACCAAGACCACATTGATCTTGGTCTTGGTCTTGGTCTTGACGTTTGTATCTTGGTCTTGGTCTTGGTCTTGCATTATCAGTTTTAGTATTGGTCTTGGTCTTGGTCTTGCATAAATAAGTCTTGGTCTTGCACAAATCAGTCTTGGTCTTGCAGAGTTGAGTCTTGGTCTTGCACAAATAAGTCTTGGTCTTGCAGAGTTGAGTCTTGGTCTTGGTCTTGAAAACTTATTTTATTGTAAAATTTTTTATTTTTTGCATAAAAATTAAGCATACCGCTTAAAAACAGGGTTGACTGCATGTGCTAAACATTCATGTTTTCAATAATACGTATGAAACGTATCGTTATAAACTTTTCTTAGACTTCATTTATGTATGTAAGATCATAAGTGTTAAATCATTTGTTTTAAGTAAGATTATAAAACGTATGGATTTGTAAAATATAAACAACATAAGTCGTTATAGGTATAATACAAAGATGCAATACGTATAGAAAAGTCACATACATGACTCATATATGAGTCGCTCAGAAGCCAATGTGGATAAGTCCATTTTTTCATATTTTCTGATTTTTGCAAATTTCAATAGAATAAATAATATATTTCTTAGTCTTAAAAGGATTTACTCATACTTTAATTTTTTGTTGGTCAAAAACCCCTTTTTTCAATAGCCTCCACATGTGTTATGTATTATGAATGCATCAAGAAACATTAAATTTCTCAGTTTGGATTTTTTGGACTTATCCACATTGGCTTCTGAACGACTCATATGTTACGTGTCAGCGTGAGCCGTAGATGAGTGTTTAGCAGTGTTAAATCACTGTGTTTTCAATCAAAACTCAATCAAAAATATGTAAGTATATTATTTAAAATGTTTTGATAAACACTAAAACTCTATTCTCGATAAAATAAAACAGCACATTTAAAAGGTCGCTCGGGGATCTACTAAGTATTTTTAGCAATTACTTCGCTAAAAGTCTTTTTAGAGTCTTGGTCTTGCACAAATAAGTCTTGGTCTTGCACAAATCAGTCTTGGTCTTGCAAAGTTGAGTCTTGGTCTTGGTCTTGCTCTTGCAAAAATAAGTCTTGGTCTTGCAAAGTTGAGTCTTGGTCTTGCAGAGTTGAATCTTGGTCTTGCAAAATTTGCAAGACCAAGACCAAGACCAATTTCGCTCATCACTATTCAATAACTATCTGAAAAATTTCAGTGCTCCTGGTCTTCAGTACAAATTCACTTTAAAAAAAGTTGGGGGAAATCTAGAGAGGAGTTTGGATTCCAGAAAATTTGACGCTTGAGCAGAAAATCAAATAAACACGTGCAAAATAAAATTTATGACAGATCCATTCTTGGAACGAATTGTAGATAGTGAAAAAAATGGATATTATACGACAACATAAAACAGAAAAATCATTGGTTATCATCTAAGGAAATGCCGAAATCAATGCAAAATCCAGCTCAACACTTCGTAAGGTATTGCTTTGTGTTTGGTGGGATTACAAGGGGATCATTTGCTATGAACTTCCGAAACCTGAAAAGACTGTAACTGGCGATATTAGCAATCAAAAGCTAGATAGACTGAATGAAAATTTAATTCAAAAACGGCCAGAACTTGTTAATCGAGTTATTCTTCAACATAATAATGCCGATTTCGTGCAGCAAAAAAGATCTGTGGAAAAATTTATGAAAATGGATGGTAGCTCGTTCCACACTCTCACCAAAACTCGCAAATTTATTTCGTTTAGTGGAACATTTTTTCCGGAACTTCAACAATTTTTTGTTTTTAAATCTGTCGAATTTTTTAAATCAGGAAAATTTTTTTTCCTGATGGATAAGACAGTGATTGTAAATAACGATGAGAATAGTACATTAAAATACAACGAAAGAAAATGTTCGTTTTCAATTAAACACATTTACACTTTTTTGTGCTCAGCACTCAAATACAAAAAATAGACAAATCGTGTGGTGATTCATTCAAATTTACAAATATAAAAAAGTTTGCTTATATTTGCCGAAATTTCCCTAGTGATTTCAAAAATTTTTTTGAAGGAACACTTCAGAACAAAAATATTCAAAAATTATGACTGTTTTTATTTTTTTAAATTTAGAGCCATGCAGTTTTGTTTAAATTTATGACTAGAGCGAATCAATTGGTATTCAGCTGAAATATAATCTGTTTTGAAGCGATATTAATTAAAATTTTAAAGTTTTGCCAATAACAATCTTCATTTGGTGGCCAATAAACTATTTTAAAATTTACGCCTACCCAGACACCTTTTCTGGAGTTACCAATGACATTTAAAATAATTGTTGTTATAATTGAGTAGAATTTTGTTATTGTTAACTTTTGTGGATAACCAAAATAGTCAAATTCACCGGTTAATAGAATGAAAATTTTTGATGGCAATGAAAAGCTTATTGACCCTGTGAACTAATGAAGATTATTTATTAGTTTTCAAATAGTAATCCTGGAGATGAGTGTTAAATGTTTTCGACAGATATAGGAATCTTTTTTCTTTGTATGGATATTAGGATACTAAATATGAATATCTTTAAGTTTTTATTATGGAAAGTGGATTCATTGTCATAAATCTTGCAAGCTTTATCAAAATTATTTTACCTAAGCAAAATATTCAGGCTTTCTTATCTAAAAGGAAAAGTAATAAACATTGCATCTTGGAAATCTAGGGAAGTTTCCGTTTTCACTTAAATTTTATTAAATTTCTGCCTTAGGGGAAAATCATAATGAAGATTTTTAATTCATGCACAAATGCAAAAAATAAAAAATTTACATAAAAAATAGCCATTTAAAGAAATTTTAAAAGAAGTGGTCACACTTTTCAGCCAAAAGGTAGTTTTTGTGAGAATATTTTATAAGAACAGTTATTGAAGAATGTTAACTTTTGTACCCAGACACCAAGTGTAAAAAACCATGTAGCACCTTGACGATTCTCAGATTTTTTTGATTTTTTTAATAAATGATTCATATTACTACTTTTTCATCTATAATTAAACATATTTAGATACTCAACGGTGGCAACTGGTTTAAAAGACCGATATCTAAATTTAAGTCAACTTAATTTAATTTAACAGATGTTTCTGAAATATAAGCTAAAAACTAGGATTTTATGATATTCAAGTCAGGCTAAGAACGAAATAGAAAGCATTCCAGGAAAAACAACACACTGAAGACAATGTGGCACAAAAACCATAAAGACATTGCCTACATAACAGGGTTCTACTAGAAAAAAACTGATTTCGGCTACAGTACAGCAATATTAGGAAACAACGCAGATGGCAACGGACTGAAAATAGTGACTGGAAAGAAGCAAAACCGAAATACAGTTCGCCGGATATAAATATATGCAAGGGTGCATATAGAAGAATGGCCTCTCAATGTGATGTGAATGGGAATGAATGGATTGAGAGTTTAACAGCCTACCGCTACATCTTGTCTAACCAACAAGAGGTAATAATCTACGGTATTGGGTAAATAAAGACGCCCTGAGTTTGGCCTCCATGGTTGCGGCCACCAAATGTATTAATTTGAAATAAAGCGTAATACTTGCATGATTATGAAGAAAAAAAACAAATAAAATAAAAGCATAAATAAGGGAAAAAGGAGTTTAAATGGCTTCAGTAACGCTGATTGTCAGTAATTGTAATTGCATGTCTATATTTGATTTTAACTCTTTTACAACTTTTTCAATGTGTTACACTAAAATTGCTATTATTGGTACCGATCTAACAATATGCGTGGTATCAATACAGTCGAAATCTCAAACTTTTTATAATTTTTATGGTAAATTATTTTTAGTAGAGCTTTATCGCAAAAACTATATAAAAACTCTTATTCTATTGATTGCGAACTTCTGCTATATGCGGAACAATTACTTATTTGTCCTTTAAAATTTGTGATGTGTAATCGTTGAAGTCATGTATATTGTAACTATTTTGGTAAACAAGCGTTCTTTAATTATACTCTCGAAATGTTTTTTACAAGCACTTTATTGTGTGGAAAGCCATATGTCAGTAACAAAGCTCTTTTTCCCGTAAAGTCTGTATGATAAAAATATTTATCTATTCGCATTCCTTGCTACTAAAATCATTGGAATAGAAATTTTTCTTTTTGCGATAGTAAACAAATAAAAAAATAAATAAAGTTACAAATACTAAAACTTCTGAGTTCTTTTAAAGCATATTCCGAGCTGTACATATTTTATTTAACAAATGTTTTATATGAAGTACGTAATTCCAATTGTTATATTTAAAGCTTTTTAATATGCTATACAGAAATAAACATTGAATAAAATTAGCACGAAATTAACATTAATAAACCTTAACTCATAATTGTTAAGGTGCGGGAAAGGAGAAGCTTCTACTGGCCACATGTTGGTTAAATCAGTTGTAAATATGATAGCTATGAATGATTTTTTGTATAATTATCATAGCTGTCTGTTTAGATGTTTCTCTAAGGTAAACAAAGCGCAAATATTAAATGTTTTAATTTTTAACAATACGCATCGTTAGTTAATAATTATCGTTTGTACTATCAAGCCTGATGTACATATAACAAGACAGATTAATGAATACTGCGTTTGTTAGTAGGCCAAGCATGTACATACGTTAATCATTGGATTCCATAAATAGACATGTCTATAGATCTACATTTAGGCATATATTATGTATAGAGTTCATTGCAAATCAGACTAGTTGTGTGCTATGTTAATGGATATTTTTCTCTGGGTTTCCTTAACTAGTCATTTGCAATACTAAATATCTTCTCTTTGTTTACATTATGGCACGGTGATTTAACTTGATTCAAAACTTATTCTGGATTAATTGATTTTAACGTTATACACATGTTAAATACTTCATTAAGAATAAATATTAACACCTAATTCTGACCAAAAGAGAACTTAACAAGCAATCCGATCCATAAAGAGCTTAAATTTCAATTGAGCCGATATCAAATACATATATAAATTTTGATTTTTTAAAAATTAGTATTTTTAATACCCATTTGTTATTTGTTAATTTTCTAAGTGTAGAATTTTTTGTTATATTTCAGATTGAAAAATCTGAAATAGGAAACTTTACGTCATTTGTTTTGTATAGTGTAGAAAGTACCATTTGGTTACCTGATAAATATAACCTGAGTTTTAATAGAGTAAATAGAAAGTTCCTGAAGTTTTCAAGTATTTCTCACAAAATATTGTAATTAATATTAAAACTTTCATACGGAAAGAGAACAAAATCGTTGGAATTAAATGCTATAACCTTGTCTTAATTATGCCGAAAGTTCTAATTATATCTAAAAATAAGATACGGATTTAAGCGTTTTTACTTATGGAGCCTAAATATCACAAAACATTTTATTTGCATCTAAGTGCTAAAACTAAGCCAATTGAGTTTTAAAAACATAATTGACATAAATATATCCTTCTACTAGTTATTAAAGAATAGGGGAGTCATAATATCCTAAAAGCAAATATCATAATGAAATTTCGGGATTTATTTTAATGATATCTTCACTTGTCCAAAAACATCATGGATAGTATTACCAAATTATTGCTTAAAAAAAAATATAAATACAGATGATTACATTCAGCAAATAGAATTCTTTATTTTCTGTTGTCTTTTTGCTGTTTAATTATAGATGCATATAATAAGCTGTAAAATCTATATAACTTTATTTATAAACATTTACTTTTAATTGGGGTATTTTTTATGTGTATGTAAGCATATGTATATTTTTTCAGTATTTTTGCAAAAATAAACAATTCCAAAGTTTATCAATATTTAAAAAGATTCAAATATTATTGAACATTTAATTTTTTTTTAATTTTTAAACTATTGGGTTAAAAAAATATTAATCACTTAATAAGCAAAGACAAGAAATTCAAATCTTTAAAAGGTTTTTACTTACTTTTTTGTTCTAGAGGTGGAGGACCAGTTTTAGGAGCTGTATGGCCAAAGCAAGGTCGTCCTATTTTCGAAGGAGCCTTAATCCCAGATGGTTTAAGCTCTTTTACTACATTTTTTTGTTTTGGGACGGAGGCTTTTACAAAATTATCGGCATCACCCATTTTATATTATTACTATAATCACTTAGCACTTTTATTTTATTATAAAATTTTTGAAGCGCTTTATTTTATAAACATTAACAAAAATTACGTTTAAGAGTTAGAGTCCACTTGTAATTGATTAATATTTTGAAAACTCATATCTTAAAGAATTCTTGATCACATTTAGCAAATCGTTTCTAAAAAAAAAGAAAGAAATTATGAATTAGTAATAAAATTTTTGTTTTTCAGACATTAAAACTAAGATGATTGAATTTTTTGTAGCTTATTTTCAAAACACAATAAAGAAAAATATCAAATAAAAAGAACTTAAGCATTTAAAATGTTTAGGAACCTTATAAGCAATTGCCACTCAAGAGCAATATGAGGTTTCCATTATATAAAATTTATTAAAAAGTGTTTTAAAAGAAATAACCAACAACAATTAATGAAAAATAACTAAAAATTCCTTAAAATACTTTTCTCAGTTATTAAAATTTATTCAAAGCATTTCATGCGTTAAAATTGAAAAACTAGTTGAATCCACTGATCCAACATCCAACAACTTCAATTCTTTCTAATAGTGAAAATGTTGAAAATATTGGATTTATAGCAAAAATAAATTCAAATTGTTTTAATTGTTTAATTATATATCAAATAATAATTAAATATCAGATATAGTTCCTGAATATAATTTAAAAATAACTTGCGAAAAATATGAAAAATATTTTAGAGGATGTTGAAGATCGTCTAATATTACCAAATTCTATTGAATCAGTTCTTATCCACTAATACCGATATAACCTTTAGCAATATATTAATTACGACTGTAGCGGATTTCATCCACCTTTTACACGATTAAATCAATTCAAATATTGTATGAAAATATTGAATAGCTTAGAGGGCCCTTACGAAATAATTATAAAAGCTTAAATATTTCCCATCAGAACGGCTTAAAACCGCTTTTAAATTTCTCATAACTGTAAACGGGGTGTTATATATTGATAAGAACTGACAAATTACTATAGAATTATTAATTTAAATAATTTAATTAATTTGTTTAAATTGAATTTAGATTTGAATTAATTCTTCCAAAAAAAATTGAAAAATAATATATTTATTAATGGATTTTAATTTTTTCTTCACTTAGCCCATTTTTATTAGATTATGTGGGATAATTTGAATAATAATTTGGATAATAAAAGGCAAAAAATTACCACCAAATTAAAAATTTTTGTTTCTTATATTTCAAAAAGTCAAAATATTATTTTCATGAAAAACATCTGCATAGTTTCTGGACGTATTTTATTGTACAAATGTGTGCTAATTGAAGCTATTCATGAAGAAAACCTTCCTAATTTAAAAGTTGTTGAGTTCTTTCCTGTTAAACTATTTCATTCAATTATATTACAATAACCTTACAACTCCACTAGTCATTATCTAGCCTTTTATATGAACTTAGCTGTAAAAATTTTCTTGGCAATTTACCAGGAAGCTGTCAAATTCAGCTATATAGTGAAAATAGAATTTTTTTTCCCTTCAAAAATAAATTTTTGTTTGACATTAATTCCTACAATGAAATAAACTTTAAAATATTATTTAATATATCCTGAATTATTAACTACAAATAGAAGCAGTTTTTAAATTTTAAATGATAAAAAACTCTACTGTTTACTTGGACCAAATTTAAATTTTATTTAAACTGTTAAGATCAAGTTTTTGACAATTTGAATGCACATTTAAATTAAAAGAGTAAAAAAATAATTTGCAAAATAGCTCGAGCTATTACAAAAGTTGAAAATAAAGTGGAGGTTATGCATTTCTAAACTGTATATAATTAAGGCTAATTTTTATAGACTTTTGAAGTTATGCCAGGCTTTTTCAAATGCCTTAAAGTATGACATTCAATACATATACATAAATGCATAAATTTTTAAAAAATTATTTTGCATTTTGCATACAATTCAATATTTTATAGATAAAAACAATATAATTAATTATACCAAGTTTTCCCTTGAATATTTGCTTACACATACAATTTTGTAATATAAATTATAAAGTACAATAATTATAATTAACATTATTGACAAGCAATCACCTATTCTTGTTCTTGTTGAAATTTATCCTCGCAGCAGTAAATAAAAAAATTTGAAATTCTTTTTAATTCATTCCTCTTTTAACTGCTTAAAATGACAATTCATGTGACTGAAATTAAATTAATTAATCTCTCATGTTTTAGGTAGTTTATCACATTTGTAATTTATACAGAAATTAAATAGGTTTATTAAATAAAACCTTGTAAAAAATTAAACTAAATTTATTTAAATTGAAAAAAATACGCGACACCACGACTGAAACAGAAAGCGCGATTTTTTTTTTAATACTTGCTCAGCTGATTTGTCAAAGGGTACTTAAATTAAAAGCGTTTTCTCTCAGGGTTGGAACAACTCTATGTTTATTTACTTTTCATAAATTAAATGTTTGTGGATATTTATTTCAATTTTTAATTAAAGCTATTAAATTTTTTTACTGGAAAAATACCAACCAAAATATTTCATTTTATATTAAAATTTTTAAGGACATTTTTTGGTAGATATTTAACTTATATATTAGGAATATTTATTTGTGAAACCCAATTTTTTATATACAATGAATTAAATATTATTCGTAATGTGTGTGTTCATCAACTCAATTCAACATTGATATTTTCAACTGTTTCGCGCAAAAATAATAGATGGATTAAATAGAACTACACTTGAACTTACTTAATACAAACTAGAAAATATTACTAATCTGAAAAACTCAGATTAAAATCCCAATTAACGTTATGAAAACACTTAAAATGTTTGTACTGAACCGTTTATTTCGCTTGTTCCAAGTTTTCGAAGAGAATTTATAAACATTTAGGCACAATAAATTTGTGCAACTATCGATTATTATCATTAAATTGAATTTACCAAATCTTGTCATTTAATTATCGCATCGATAAGTAGCAACGATCAAAAATGGCTTCTGTAAGAACCATAGCCTTAAACATTTCTTTAAATATAATTTTTGGTAGCTTTAATTTTGCTCGTTATAACTTCCTGACAAATTAAAACATTCCTATACGAGTTCTAGGCCTAAATTAAAACAAACAATAGCTTGACACTAACTAATGAAGTTAAATTTTCTAAAGCACTGAGCATAAAATGTTCCAATGAAAACAATCATTTAATGGAAATGCACTATTAGAAAGAAAAACCTGGCATATCAAAGATTATTTTAGTTTTAAATAATTGATTATTCCAATTTATACTTGAAGTAATTTGTGAATTTGAAACTTCTCTATGAATTCGAGCACTGTATATAGTTGGCTCCGGACTTCTGGTCCGCTGCAAGCCAAATCTTTAACATTCAGTATGTGTTAGTTAAATATTTTCAATAATTTTTCTCAAAGAAAATATCAAAAAAATTCGATATTTCCCACATATAATAGCTTCTTTTTTTCAAATTAATAGGTACACTAGTATATTATATTCTATCATAAAGAAATTTATTCTATAACCATGGAATAATTTTTTTCTAACATAAGCCAAATTTGTTTTAAAAGTAATACAAGTATTAAATTAATAATTTATTTAAAAATTCTATAAGTCGACATAAAAACAGATATTTTACTAGACTAAAAGCAAAAACAGAAAAAAAAATTCGATTATAAATAATATTATTTTTGTTTTTGAATAATTTACAATTCAGGGTATTCACACTGAGTCCGGTAACATTTAGTTTCTAGGTAAGCGGAGGTGAAAGGTAAGACGGAGTTTCGCAAATTTCGAAAAAGCTTTTATCGCTTCCTGAGGCAGAAATATTTCTGCCCCATGCTTGGAATCTTACTAATACACATTTATATACACATGTTATCTGTAATATTTTCCAACACATATTCACATACGAGGTGTGTTCAAAAAATAACGGGAATTATAAAATTTCGCGGGTTTGGATAGTCCAACTGTCAAATTTTTTTTTAATTATGTTGGTATAGATGCCTCTAAAGTATGATAAAATTTTCAGCTGTATTCATTGCTTACTTTGTCTGTGGCAGCCGCTAAGGTTAGACGTGTTTTTATGACTCGGCGATTTTCGTTTGTTAAAAGAAAGCGGAGCCAGGATGACTCCACTGATATGATTGAGCCTTAGTTTTAACGTCATATCCATAAACCCATGTTTTGCCACCTGTTATAACACTTTTCAGTATCTGCATCGTCGCTGACTTCATTTAGTGAGTCCTGAGCAACTTCCATTCGCCGCTGTTTCTGTTCAAAATTCAACAATTTTGGAACAAATTTTGTTGCCACGCGTTTCATACCCAAAACATTCTAAAAAATTTCATGGCATGAGCCAATCGATATGCCAACATCATCAGCCACTTCTCTGGTTGTGTTTCGGCCATCATTCATAACCATTGCTTTCACTTTTTTCACATTTTCATCGGTTGTTGATGTGCCGGGGCGTCCGGGGCGTTCGTCATCTTCAATCTCTTCACGCCTGTTTCAAAAACTCTTGTTTTACTCATAACACCATAGGCTTTTGTTAACATTTCACACACTTTGTTACACTATTTCATTTTTAACGCAAAATTTGATACAAATTCTTTGATCCAATTATTTTTATAACAAACAAAAATCGCCGAATCATAAAAACACGTCTAACCTTAGCGGCTGCCACAGACAAAGTAAGCAATGAATGTAGCTGAAGATTTTATCATACTTTAGGGGCATCTATACCAACATAATAAAAAAAAATGTTGACAATTGGACTCTCCAACCCCGCGAAATTATAAAATTACCGTTATTCTTTGAACACACCTCGTATTTTAGTGGACTGAGAATTGTAGGGGAACATTTCCGAAATGTTACAAGCCTCAAAGTGAATACCCCCATTGGCTCTTAAATTAAAGCTGTATAGCAGGGGAAGCAACAGTACTCATTGCAGCTTTGTGTAAATTTGAATTTATTGTCGGGCTTATCTGCCTGTGTGATATTTTATCTATTACTCATTCACTCAGCGTTATGCTTCAGAAAGAGAATATTGATTTATTAAAAGCATCAACGATCCAAAATCGGAGAGAGAAAGCCGATGAAAACCTCAGAATTATTTATTTGGATGTAAATGAACTAGCGGAGTAACTCAATATCATCGAACAAAAACCTAGAACATGTAGCCGACAAACGAGACGAGAAAATTTTAGAGTAGAAACTTGCAAATATTACTACAGGGTCTCGCTATACATTCCTCTTTTGGATATTACTTGGCGCACGCCGTACTATTTTATAAAATGATTTCTGGCAAATGTGTATGTATAACGGAATATTTAATTGCAATAAATGCTAATTACAATTTTAAGTAACAGTATTTTCATAACCTCATTTGCTTATTTTGTTCAACCTCCGCCCCCCCCCCCCCCCCCCCAAATTAGCTCTGGATCCGCCCCTGTCTTATTAGGTTTAATAAAAGAGTTCGGCGATACTGCTCAAGGTGGATTCTTATCCTCAGCAAACACCACATTGGTACTTGTATTCACCTACATTCACCAACTGAAACTAAAAAAAATTATATTATAAATTTAAAAGAGAAATAACTTATTTTTTATAATTACCGGCCTTATAACATGCTTTGCTTCCATTTTATACTTTTAAGTATCTAAAAATCTAAAATAGGCAAAAAATATATCAATAACAAATGAATAAATAAGCAAAAAACTTTGTTTAAGTAAAAGTAATCAACATTAGATATTTTCTTAAGCTAAACCTCCCTGGCTAAATATTTAGTAATTACTTAAAATACTTAATAACCATCAAAAAAAGGTTAAATATATTACTTCTTTTGACGCTAACCCTGTAAATATATGACAGTCAAATATTTTGGTTGGATTGGGATTCTGTCTCGGTAAGAAGCTCGCTTGAGAATGGGCTATATTTGACAGCGCATCATGAGACAAACTCAAAACTGTCAAAATTCGAGAAAGGCTATTTCACGGTGCTTCGTTTTGACTCATTTTGTGTACATCGAGGTTTTCACATATTTAGTTATATTTGTAAACATATATAGAGCAGTGATTCGCCCGTAAAGGCCCCTGTAGACGTCCGACATTGTCCGGAACATTGTCCGTGTCCGGGGTAATTTAACTCGTCTACAGCAATGTCCGCGGACCAATCTGAAGGTCCGCTGAAGTGTCCGAGTAAATTATGTGTTTACGCGGACATAATGACAGCTTCATACATGACATGAAGATAGCAACGAAAGATTACAGCACAAAATAACATTGCTATTTATTATGATATCAAAAGTTTAAAGTTTTCATAATTAATCATTTTTTATTAAAATTTCAACTTCATGTTATTATTATACTATAAATTATATATTTAGTAAAAAATGATACAAGTCCGGGCAAATGAATGCAGTGCATTTACCCGAACAATGTCCGACGTCTACTATGGCCTTAACTTCGAAGAGTTTTGTGCATTTCATGACAACTCGTGTGTCACCAACCATTTATACCGAAATCGACAATTGTTCCATTTCCATAAAAGTTTTTTATTTCAATTCCAAAATTTCCATTTATGTTCATATATTCATCTGTTCTCATAAAGTAAGTAATCAAAATCGATCAAGTTTTTAGAAATTATTTTAAATTAAAATTTTGTGGGTTTTATAGCAAAAATGTACCAGAAAGTTTAATATTATGATGAATAATTTGCCATAAAATGGCGGTGGTCAGCTTAAGAGCCCATAATGTGAACGGACAATGCCAACTAACCAGATCCTTAGAAAGAATTTTGGAGGAGGCACATTTTAGCGGAGAATTAAAGTTGAGCAATAGAAAACTTAAAGATTTTCCAAAAACTGCAACAAAATATAACCTTTCGGATACTGTCATTGCTGGTATGTATTTATTTTTCTATTGGAAAAATAAAAATTTATCTTATCGTTCATCTTTTTTTACTTTTTTTTTGTTTCAAGATGGGTGTGACACTATTGAATTTGAAGAATTTTGTTTTTGTTTTCACTATTTCTATTTATTTTTATATTTAATTTGAAAATAAAAGTTAATGTTCTTACATTACTCTGTCTATATTTAGGAAGTCTAACATTTCTTTGGCTACCGGTATAAGCTCAATTGATTTTTATAGTGATAGCAAAACAAAAATTAATTATTAAAATAGTCACATCTCTTTATCTTTTAAAGCTAATTATAATTTGGAAACTAAAATATTTAAAAAGTATTTTATATCTTTTTTCTTAAAAATTTTAAAGAATGTGAATAAAGGCAAATAACTATTTCATCGTGGTTGTCATATTTAAACCCTTTTTATAAGCAGTTATCTAGCATTGAATTTTTTTTTGCATGATATCTATAGAAAAAGTAAAATCCCTAAAGTTCTTTTGATGTTTTAAATAACGGGCATTTCAATATTCTTGCTAGGAAATCTTTTTTTGTACTAACTTAATACAGAAACTATCCTTTGATGGAAAAATTGGACAAATAACTTGACACAAAGAAAGCAATGCTAAGGTATTTCTAGTTCGATGATACATTCGAGTTCGATGGTTGATATCTTGTCGAATTATAAGAATGTTATATAGCGCTGACTTTATAAAATAAGAAGTAGCTAAATTTTTTGTTTGCAAATCAAGACATTAATTACACGCATACAAATTTTTAATTAAAAAAAATCTATTGAGACAAATTCTATTAATTGATATTTCTGTATTCTTATTCACGCTTTTCTATATTAGTTCAAAAATTTTTTTAAAACAAAAGGTATTTACATTAAACAAAAAAATCGGCTTTTAAATGATTAGTATTAACAGACAGCTGTAATCAGTTGACTTAAATTTCATTGTACCAATAAAATATTTTTAATATATTAGTTGTTAATTCTTGGAAATATTTCTGCATTATATTCCATTGAACATATGGTGATAAAATTTGTGATTATTAAAAGAGTTACCACTTGCTTTAATTGGAGAAAACAATAAAAAAAAATATTTTGAAAAATTAAACGCTTAATATTATCATTGTTTATTATTGCTTAACTTTTTTATCAAAGAACAATGAGCTTTAAAAATATTCATGGCTCAGCTACTGTTATGGTTTACTGGAATAAATATTACTTGTTATGTTCCTGACAATCAGTGTAACAATAAAAGAGGAAATTGACACAACAATAAATACAAAAAAAAGAAATTTATTCGCTACTATAAAAAATTATGATAATAATTTTTATATTAAAAAAAGAAGTTTCTTTAGTGCGATATTCATCTTTGAGCCTAAAATTCACACTTTGACCCTCATCACATTTTATCAATTTTAATTTCCTATTTGGGCTTGCTTCTGGCACGTGTATCTATTGGACCGATGCATACATAATACTTGATAATATATAAAGTCCTTGCATTTATTTACTATTACTATTACTATTACTGTACGTTTTGAATTTGATAAATTTCGTATAGGTGAGAAAAATGTTCAAAACATATTCAGAATAGGCTGAAAGCTTGTTTTGTGAAAAAAGCGTTAAAGAACTAATTCTAGGTACTGTTTGTAAAATTTTATAGGATTTATTTATTTGTTAAAGCTTTTTGTTATCAAGTAATGCCAAAATAGTGCTTTTTTGTGCCTAGGATTCACTAGCGCTTAGTGGCACAACATTTGTTACTAAGCGCCAGGGAGGCCACTGGCCTTCAGTCAATATATAACGAGGACTAATAATGTTAGATGAAGTCATTTACCCCCTTTTTTTTTTAAATTTAATTATAATTAATTTGTTAATGTCTAACTATATGGATCTTAAAAATTTTCTAGGCGCTTTGCTTTAGTTTCTAATAAAACTAAAATTTCATGGGACAAATTTTCCTTTTTTTTTTAAATTTTGAGAAAATTTATTTAATGGTGAATTTCGAGAAAACTTTTGCAAGCCTAATTAAAGCAACAAGAATATTTATATAGAATATCCACTGAGAAATATATGTTCGAGTAAGTGTAACTCGAAACATTTCAAATGATTCTATATGCCTTGCATTTAGAAATATAAAATATTCAAAACTAATTAATTTGATAATAATTGTTAATATTTCAGATCTATCGCGAAATCGATTTTGTGAATTTCCCGATGATATCACTAGCTTTGCATTTTTGGAAACATTATTGCTTTACCATAACACAATACGATCAATACCGCAATCAATTAAAGGATTAAATTCTTTAACGTATTTAGATTTACGTAGTAACCAATTAAATCATCTTCCAAGGGAAATTTGTTCCCTACCTTTACAAGTATTATTAGTAGCCAACAATCGTTTGGTTTCTTTACCAGATGATCTGGGCCGAATGGAAAGACTAACAGATCTAGATGCTTCTTGTAATCAATTAACGAATTTACCTACACGAATAGGAGATTTACGAAGTCTTCGATCTCTCACATTAAGAAATAACCAACTCATTTATTTGCCTCGAGGTAAAAGTATTTAGCTTTAATATAATTTCAAAATCTATAAAGTTTTTTTCTTTAATTTTATTCTTTTAGAAATAACATATTTGTTATTGGTTTCATTAGATTTAAGCTGCAACAAAATTTCTAGTCTCCCAATTGAATTACGACACATGACAACTTTGGTTTATTTAAATATAGAAAATAATCCTTTAACATCACCTCCAGCCAGTGTAAGTTGATAAATGTAAATTTTTATGTATTTGGTTTAATAAACTAGTTTTTTAGCTTTGTATACGTGGATTAGTTCATATTTTCAAATCATTAGAAACTCAAGCAACGAAGGATGAAAAGAAATCAGGAGGTAATAATGATGGATACACTACATTAAGGCGCACACCAAAACATACAAACAGTTTAATTGATACAAATAAATCGAAACGACAAAATATTGATTCTGGTTACAGTACAAGTGATGGAATCGATAAGCGCTGGTCGCAGGATTCTAAATCTGTCGGTAATTATACGATTTATTATTTAAGTGTTTTAAAAGTTTCTATAATTTTCTAATATATCATTTTTAATGAACTGAACATGAACTGTTGCTATAAATTTTTAAAACTAAACTATAATTATTTTATAGTTTTATAACGAAAATTATAGCAAAATATTTGTTTAAATGGAGACTTTCTTTTGCAAGATGCTGAATTTCAAAATTTTGGTAATAAATTTTGATTGTTTCTGTACTGTAAAAATTCTTTTACTAAATATTTTGTTACGATTCTTGTCGTTATTCTTATGTATTAGAAGCTTGCCTTATATCACAATGCTAACATTTTTATTCCGTAATTTAGAAATTAAGTAGTCAAAGGTTTGTGAGTTTATCAAATCAATTATTGTTCTGTATAATGGTAGCTATTTTACCACAACCACACGGTTTTTTAAATTTTCTTCTTCAAGATCACCAAAATAACTACAAGTTATTTTTATTAAAAGTCTTATTTTACATTTATTAACAAACTCGTTGAATCAGGAAGCATAGTAAATGTAATTAACCGGTAAATTAATGAGCAAAAACTTTTCAGCTTCATCAAAATGTGATTCGTCACCAAAAATAATAAATTCTTTGGGAGCCACGTCATGTAATGGAAGTAATTCAAACTTAATTTACTCGGAAGTAAATCTATCAAATACACAAGAACAGGAGGACAAAAATTTTGTTAAAACTAATCAAAATAAAATTAGTAATGGAAACCATGGGTAAGAATTATTAATTGCCAATAAAAGTAAACTTATTTAAAATTTATTTTTTTTTTTAATCAGAGAAAACCTTTCTCCAGAAGGTACAGTACCGCCAAATAATAAAATTGATGAAAAAAATAAAAGTTTCGGAAATATTCAAACCTACAAGTTTGTTATTACTTTTAATTAATAAATTTCATTGCCTTTAATATATAAATTTAATTGCTTTAGAGAATATAAAGAAGCACTAAAACAACAACGAAATCAGGAAATAACATCTGTGTATCGCACTAAAGAACATAAAAGATTAAATAATTCTGATGACAATAAATCTATTAAAAATCACAATAATGATAATTTCTATAATGATGAAGATGATCAAAAGGAAACAGATGATGATGTACCTGTATACAATAGAAACGGAAACTACGAAGATGTACTTCATAGAAAACCAATACAAAAAGTTATACCATCACGGAATATTACATTCAATCAAACTCATATACAAACCAGTGGTCCTAAAGATGTTTCAAAATGTGTTGATAATGATGTCAGTATTTATATTAAGCCAAATAGTCCAGTGAAATGTAATGGAAATGTGCTAAATAATATTCCACCAACTCCAAACAAATTGTCATCTTCAATTAAAAATTCAGGATTGAAAACTGGTCAAACTAAAACGAATAGGTGAGTTTGATTTCATTCATTCATGTTCATTATTAAGACTGAAGTTATTTTAAAAGTAAGATTATAGTTATAGTTATAGATGAAAAACTTAACGTTACTTAAAACTACCAAGGCCTGATTGGCGAACTTCATTTATTCCATATTCGGCGTGTTTTAAAAAAAGCATATTTTTACTTTTTTCCACTCTGTTAGATTTATTATATATATATATATACTAAAATTAGAAAAATTTATAATTGAATTAAAAGGAAAAAAATAATTAATTCATATAACTTTTGTTTAAAAATAAACTCTTATTTAAATTTAATTATCAGCAAAAAAATATGTTTATTTTTATAGAAATGTTACATGGAATCAAGACGTTCCAAAAGATAAATTAAGTTTTACAATGAGAAGAGAGTTTGATAAGCAAAAGGAAGAAACAGAATTAATTTCACAGCTCAGAATGGTAAAATTGTATATTTAAAAAAGAAAGATATTTTAATTAATGTTTCCTTTGATTCAGATAATTGAGTCTCGGTTGAAAATGAATCTTCCAGAAGATTTGGCATCTGCATTGACTGATGGAGTTGTTTTATGTCATTTGGCGAATTATGTGAGACCTCGTTCAGTGGCTAGTATTCATGTTCCATCACCAGGTGTAGTAAGTAAAATATTTAGTAATTGGTAATAAATTCATTTTCAAGATTAAATGTACTTTAGTATTTTTTCTTAGAATGTGCTATTTGTTGAAACTAGGATAACAAATCTCAGTCAATATTTTTACACTTTTTGATAATTTTTAATTAGAAAATAATATCTACTCTCTATTTTTGATTTAATTATTTTAAAATGTCCTCCTAAAACTTCAAATAGTTTTAATTTGAATTATGGAAGCTTGTTTTGTACTTTTTTAAATTGAATTTTGGTTAATTATTGAATAATATTTTTTTGATTTCAGCCCAAACTTACAATGGCACGTTGTCGTAGAAATGTTGATAACTTCTTAGAAGCCTGCCGAAAAATTGGAGTAGATGAGGTAAATTAATTTAAAATATATGGGTGTTACATATAATTTTCATTCTACTGTTTTTCTTTATAATTTTCAAGTAATACTAACAAATTTCATTTATTTAAGCTCTAATCGAGTAAATCGCTTTTTTTATATCTATAAATCATGCTTTAAGTTATTATTTTAACGAATTGTAACAATAAAAACAAAAGTGATTTATTCGATAGCAATGTTGAATTAAATGTTGTTAACCCATCTGTTCTTATTGGTGTTGGTTGCAGGAGTCGATTTGCTCCTGTATGGACATTATCAGTGCTACGGACACCGATGATGTGAGCGTTTCAAATCTTTCTGCAGTTTTAAAAACAATTCAAGAGTTGTTAAATATTTCATGTCAGGATCAATTA
The DNA here is from genome assembly GCA_947359355.1 of Acrocera orbiculus. Classification (NCBI taxonomy): domain Eukaryota; kingdom Metazoa; phylum Arthropoda; class Insecta; order Diptera; family Acroceridae; genus Acrocera; species Acrocera orbiculus. The sequence goes on from OX375757.1 coordinate 28,395,131, forward strand.
CAGCAGAAAAAGGACCAGTTGACACTTGCAACCAATGCCATTAGAACAAATCAACTGGGATCCGATGATTTTTTATTAAACAAAAATATTAATAGAGCTGAAAATGGTTGTTATGAAAAAATTTCTGATGAAAATTATATTCAAAATAATATTATTATTAACAAAGAAATTATAATTAGTAATAAGGAAAGAAATGAATTAAATAATTATAAAACAAAACGATCAAACAAATATGTTGCACAAAATACTTTATCACATATACAAGAAGAAATGGAAACTGATAACAGCATAAGTATTTTAAATTGTGAAGGTAAATTATATGATGTGATTTATGGAAATAATGAGACTGGTTTTAAAGAAAATATAAGTGATTATAAAGTATCGGTGGTAAATGATTTAAATACACCAACGCATCGAAAAGGTTGTATCGTTCCAGTTATTACAAATATTAATGTAGACAGCAAAGAAAATTCACCCAATAAAATAGTAAATAAACGTATTGAATTTTTCGAAAATCAATCAGCATATGAACAAAATCAATTACAAATGGATATTCACAACGAAAACAAAGACGATAACACCAAAGTAGAAGAAGATTCTACAATTTTAAGTATTTTACTATCCTGTACCTTTATTTTTACATTCCTATTTTTGATAATATTTCCCTTACCCAATTAAGGTATTAAGTTTCAGAAATTATATTAATTAAATATTATATATTGAGGCTTAGCTTTTATATCTTTATAACAAAAAATTGTTAACTTTCTTCCTTTAAAAATACTATTTTAATTTAGTGACACTGAGTCAATAGCAATGAAAAAAATGTTTTTAGTTAATTTATTTAGAAAGTAGAATGTAGAAAACTAGTTATAGAGCTGAAGAGCATAAATGCATAGATATCAACATTTAATTATATATATAGTATATACGTATACATATTTTTTTATATCGATAAGAAATTAATATTTCTATTGAAAATTTTGTATAACTAAAACTAGTCTTAATGTGCAACTCTTAAGCAAAAGAGTTTAAAAATTTGCAAATGAATTTAAGTAAAAAATCGAACTGCCTCTTAAAAATATCAAAGATACATATTAAACAAATCGTTTATTAATTAATAACTACATTCTAGTTATATCAAACATGTATAGATGCTATTTTTCACAGATATATAGTAAGTAGTTTCATATTAAACTCATTTATTTATATATGTAAGTTTTGTAATTTGAAGTTAATTAATGTGTTTTAGTTTAATGCAAAGTTTTGTAATGAAAAATTTGTAAATTAATTTTTATTTTTTTCGCTATTTATGCAAAACTGAATATTCGCTAGAATTTTTTATACACTGCAGTGCTATGCCAGGTAAATAATATATGATTAGATTCCTCAATTTGATACACTCATACCTAAGGTTAAAGTGATGAATAAATTTTCTGTGTTAGTTCGTATTTAAGCTTTACATCAGATTTGGAGTGCAGAATAGTGTATATAATAATTTAAATACTATCAAGACTATGCTGTAACTTACTTATTAGAGGCTCCAAAAATAATTATAAGTCATAGAATATATTTGATCAAATTTTCTTTTGATATTTTCTAAAGTTAGATACGGCAACTGATAAGTTTGCAATTAATTCAGTCAATATTTAAATTAGGTTGTATATGGCGAAAGCCTATGATTTAATTAAACTGACATTTTTTAAAAGCTGTTAAACTTTATTAACTATAATTATAAATTAGTTTTTGAATTTCAAATCGTTAGTTAATTTGTTGTTAGTGCTGGCACTAAATTTGATATGAAATCTAAATGTTAAATTAATGTTTTCTACTTTATTTTTTGGTCCTGTATTATAAATTTTGAATTTTATTAGAAGTTTTTTAAAAATTTATATTAGAAAAATCTGATATTCTTTTAACAAAGTTTTTAATTTCTTAATTAATTTTGCTTCTTAAACTAAAAGGGAACTTTGTATATTGGCTCTTAAAAGAATTCATTTTTCTTAGAAATTTTAAACTACAATTTTAAATATTATTGATGTCACATTTTGTTCAACTAATTCGTAAATCTGTATCTATAAATTCAAACTTTTCTGTTAATGTAATTTAAATGATCAAATTTCGTGATAAATTTACTTTTTTTTTTCATTAATCCATGATCTATCAACTACGTTATGTCTTGGAGGCAGTGAGTGTTTCCAAACAAGTGGTTAGAGATCAAGAAGTATATTTAAGGTTGTTAGGGATCAAAGATATCTGCGAGACATAGCACATATTTAATTTTATTTTTACATGATTACATGCTTCAACTGGGTTGAATTCAATTAAATTTATATAGCGACAGGAACAAACAAAGCTTTAATAACTACAATTAATAGACTAAAATATCAAATTTAATTTATATTTTAAGTATCAAAAATGGTTTCTAGTAAGACTACAATTTACTTTGATTTCTTTACACTTAAAAGAGGTACACAAAAATGCATTAAATTAAATTCTATTAACTTCATTCCTATAATTACAAAACCAAAAAAAAGTGCTAATGGCAAATTCTTATACCAGTGTACTTAAGTTATGCCTTAAAAATGCTAATATTAAATAAAAAAATTGGAAATATATTAATTTATTTTTATCAAAACAGTAATTTATATATAATATATTCTAATATGTTTAAGTATATAGTTTTAAGTAATTTTAAATGAAATTATTAAAATACTATAAAAATAAATCATTTATTATACCCTTAATTCTTGTATTTTTATGTAGAAACTCATTTGTTGTGCTGCAGATGTCCTTGAAGGAAAAGGTGCTGTTCAAATAGCTATCACAGTTGCTGAAATATTTAAATTTTACAATGGCCATACAAATCTAAGGTCACCTACTCATTCCTCAGTTAGATGCCAAACATCATCATTGTCACCATCACGGACAATTGTATAAAGTAATTTTATTTTAATTTTAAGGTGCTTTTAAAAGTATAACCAAAATGGTTTATAATTCAAATTATACCAAAAATTATATTTTCGTAACTTTAAGAAATTGATAACATATTTGCAAACCAATTATTTGTAAAAATAGTTACAAAAAATGTAGTTCATAGGCCTAAAAGTTTCTTTTTGAGAAACAATTTCTGCTTTCATTGCAAAGTAAGCAAGAAGCGTATATTGTACTTAATATAAAAATTTTTTCTAGAAGCTATACGGAAATTAGAGAATACAATAAAATATATTGAATTGATTAAGTATTGTGGATTGAACTTTTAACGAATGATTTATTTAATATAAATAAATTCTTTTTTAATTGATATAACAAATATGGCAACATACGAATAATTGTGAATATACAATATATGATGAAACGTATCAAAGAAAGAATAAATGTGATTTGATATAGATAGTGATTATAATAATATATATTAAACACATTTTAATATTAATAATTTTATTTGAAATTGAATAGTTCATATAGTTGAGATAGATTATACAAATGTTTTACGTTTTAATTGTTTTTAAATTTGAAAGAAGTCAGTTGTGGTTCTTGTATCGAAATTTTTAACTGTGAATAATAATTTCAGGAGCATTTAATTAAATTTCATTGTTAGAAGTGATTTACTACTTAAAGCAAAAAATAAAAGAAATTGTGTCCACATTTCAATTTATTATTTAAGCTTCAATTCCTTTGAAAATTGAGAAAAACCTAATTTACTTGTCTAACGATGCGATTTCAAAATATTTAATATGAATCTAACTTACAATTAGTTAAATAACAAATTTTCAGAGTTTAAAACTGTAAAAAAATTTTTATTGAAACGATATTTTAAAAGTCCACGATCATTTGCATTTAAAAACTATTGTACTTTATTTGAAATTTTATAAACAGTTTCTATATATATATAATAGCTCCTCCCAACAATGTTTTTTTGGTTTTTTTACACCGTTTGGAGGTTTTTAAAAAGACAGAATGGCGGAAAAAGCATTATTTTGACTTCAAACAAATAAATAGAATGTTTTGCAGAAAAAAAGTGAAATATAGTGTTAATTGGCAAAACCAATGGAATGATAGTCCAGCTCTTTATCTACATAAATTTGGTTTCGTGATTTCAATTAATTCTAAACAGATATGTTGATCACAATAACTTGGTTTTTTTAAAGATGACTTGGAAAATAGTTTGCCACCGGCTTATTACTTGATATATTTTGTCAAAAATTTTAAAGAATGATGTTAAGAAGTTATTAAATAATCTTTTCAAATAGCTAAAAATGTTTACATTCATCATATCTTTAAAAAATGTAAAAAAAAAAGATTTTTTCTTTCAACTATTATCCCTCACTTCTCTTTTAGTACAAAATGAAAGTGCTTTAATGGTCACAGAGCACGTCAAATTTTTCATGTTTATAAAAGAAGTAGGATTCAAAAATATTATCGTAAAAATTAACAATCTGATAATAAGCGTAAAAAATTAGCTAACTTGGATATTGTAGTATTATCTTGTTATTTCTTCCATTATGAAAAGAAGTTGAGAAAATTATAATCGGGAATTTGTATAATTTCATTTTCTAAGCATTAAAAACGATAAAAAGCACATGTTTGTCCATGCAAAAATAGAATTTTCTTAATACGTTTTTAAAATAGTAATCAATTATTTACACTTTCTCTAATCCATGTATTTGTTTGTGAATGACTTCTAGAATTGCTTATTGGTAGCAAAAGTTTCGTTATAGGCTAAATATTGATAGCTGAATTGCTTTTTTTTAGATAATAATTTAGGTCCCTTCAGTTTATTCCGATTTTCTTGTTGAAATGCAATTGTATTGAATCTCTGAATGTATACTGAATCTTGAAATTTATAATTTATATAAATACTTTTGGGAAATGTATTAGTAATAAATGTATAAAACAGATGAAAAGCTAACAAAAAGAATTGGACCTTTGTAGCATAACTAGGTTATTTTATCAAATTAAAATAACACAGGTCAACATAGAAAAAATTGTCTGAGATTGGACAATGTTTTCTTGAAGATTTCGAAGTGCTCATTAAGGGAAAAATAATAAAAAAAATCCATCACGTAAGAATTTTTGGAAATTCTGGTAAAAGCCACACAAGCTATCAAGATCGTGCTATGTTGCTCAAAAATACGAAGTTTATGTAATGAAATTAAATTTGTATGCATATTTAATTAATTAATTGAATATTTATGTTTTCAACCTTTAAAATCTATGATTTTCCATTGAAATAATTTTAATTTTTAAAGAAAACCTGATATTTTTCTCTCAAAAATTAGTTTTTCTTGGAATACTTTGTTCTAATACATATTTTCTGGGTATGATGAAATGGTCTAGAATAACTTGTAACTTCTAAGAAATTTTTGCTTGATTAGGGTGTTTGGTAAGCCTATATATTTTAAAAAATAATAATTTCACCTTATTGCATATGTCCCTACGATTTAAAACTGATATTGTACGGAGAACTATGACTGTTACCTGCAGCCCTTTTTTTATGACCTTACCTCTAATGAACTAAATGTCCTTTAGAAAATTGCACATGCATATACTCGTATACGTAAATATAACTTAATTGCCTGCTTAAAATATAGATGCAGGAGTATGAAAAAATTAGTCATTTACAACGTACAACAGTTTTTATCGGTGTGTCTACAACTTAATTCGTGTTTTGAAAATATTTAGACAGTTTTAATAAAATAAAAGAGTTTTATTCAAAATTTTTCAAAAAAATATAGTAAAAAACATACAAGTAACATATATATATATATATATATATATAAAATGTCTTCAAGTTCGAGGAAATGTAAAAATTCACCACAATACTTTTGTTATATTTGTGGCGAATTCATCGCAAGGAAACAACGGAGGAACATCACAACATTTGTAAAAGACATGTATAATGCTTATTTTGGTACTATTATTGCAAATCAGGACAAGAAATGGACCCCTCACCAAGTGTGTTCTACTTGCTTAGAAGAACTGCGTCAATGGTTTAAGGGGAAAAAAAAAAATTTTCGATTTCGCACTCCGATGATCTGGATGGAACCAAAAAATCATTATGATGACTGTTACTTTTGCTGCTCGAATATAAAAGGGTTTAACCAGAAAAACAAAAAGGAAATCAATTATCCCATAGTCCAGTCTGCAATAAGACCAACAGTCCATTTTCTGAAATCTCACTTGGACCATTTTCCAGAAAATCTTGGGGATTTCAGTGAAGAACAAGGCGAGAGATTCCATCAAGATATAAAGGCAATGGAACGACATTACCAAGGAAGGTGGAATGTTAATATGATTGCAGACTATTGCTGGATGTTAAAGAGGGACAGTGACACAAGTGAACACAGGCGAAAATCTTTAAAAAGGAGCTTCAGTTCTATGCGGAAGAGGTACTACAAGGATTTCTAGTAGTTTATTTCTTTATTATTTTTGTTTTGATATTTTAAGAGTCAAAAGGTGTAAATTAGTTGTGTATTTTTTTTCAATTTTAATAAAAACCATCTCAAGAAGGCAAAAAAGTGGTTTTTTTTTTCTTTCGTATATCTAAAAAATCTTACGTGATAGAAAAAAACTAATACGATATTCGAGCTCAGCGTCCCAGAATTACCTAATATAGATGCTTTTCAGATAAACAATTTTCAAAAAGTTCAATTTTGTTGACCTGTGTAATTTACGTTTTATTTATTATTTAATTTAATAAATATTTTAGATTTTATTTGATATTTTAATAATTTGTTCTTATTCTACAAGTAAAATTCATTTTTTTGGATGTCTTTTTTATTTATGGATTTTTTACAAATTATTTCGTTTTTGGCCAGAAGTTGTTATTGCTAGGGCATATAAGTGCATATAAAAGTTTACCCTTCACAACGGAAAAATTTTAAATACGAGTATGAAAAGTTTTATAGAGCGCGCAATAGAAAACGGTAATATATAAGCTGTGTCTCGACTAGCGATTTGAAAAGCAATCTGGAAAGCGATCTGAGGCCCAGTTACATTCAGAAGTACACTCAGGCATTACAAGTCTTTTCAAAAAATACAATTTGTACCTTTCAACTAATTTTATTGCATTTATAATGCATTATTATTTAAGGTAAGTCAATTTAACATAATAAAACTAGTTAGAAAGCATAAGTTATATTTTTTCAATAAAACTTTCAAATAATTATTTCATTCAATATACTTCTGAATGTAACCGCGCCTCAAATCGCTTTCCAGATCGCTTTTCAAATCGCTAATGTAGACACCAAGTATACTTAATTAATAATTCGCAAATCTCCGAATTTGTAATTGTGTGTAAAGTATTTTATGTTTTTAATATTTTTTGTGACACCTTTAATATCTTCAAAGCTATAAACTATTATATAGTGGTATGATAAGGGAAAAATTTTTTGGTTATGATGTATTACCATAATTAATTAAAGCTTAAATTTAAAGTTTGATAAAATAAAGTCCTATTTTTTTCATTAAAGAACTAACTGGATTTAAAAAGAAATTATTAAATAAATATTTTAGATAAAATTATTATTTTTCCTCTTGATTTTTAATTATTTCGATTAATAAATGTCGTAAGGGCCATCAAATTTATATTCATTAAGACAAAAATAAACGTGGACACTTTGATATTTTTGATACTGTATAGCATGAGCTGTAAAGATAAAATTTTATAATAAGAAGGGAGTTTTTCCGATGTCCTTGACTTAATCTTGTGATTGTCACATCTGGCGGCAAATTAAAAAAGGCAAAGCTCAGGTCAATTAAATTATTTTTCCGATGCCAGACAAGGGTTCGACGTCTATTAAAGTTAATTGTACTTATAAATTGTTTGTCTGTACAGCAATATGCTAAGAAAAATGCAAATTTCTTAAGATTTTAATGAAATATGGAGCTTTGTTTTGCATTTACTTTATTTTTTTTTTCAATTTTAAAATTGTAACGATATTCAACTTTGACCTGTTAAATACTTTAGCTTTAAATTCTAAAATAACACCTTAATAGAATATTAAAAATGACCAAATAATAACATCACAAGTTTTATATTTACGTAATAGTTTTGTAAAAATTACTTGAAGTTTTGAATTCTCATAATCTAAAAGTGTCTCAGTAATAAAACTCCTTAACTTTATTCCCATTTTTGATTTTATCATTCCCCTAATAAAGTAGATGTCCAAACATTAGCCTTTTTTATAGATAATGGTGCAATTTAGTAAATGTTTCTTCGAATAAAATGTCAACAAAATTGGTCAAGGGAAGAATTATTGTATTAGAAAATTCAATGCATCTACCCTAACGGGAGTCCTTAACGAAAGTTTCCTACATATATGTTATCCTTGTTATGACATTTGTACAAGTAAAGGAACAGATTTATTTCTTATCTCCTTCCAAGGTTGTAAGCACAATGGCTCTATTTTCCGCCGATAGGGATAACGCCTAAATCCTGTGGTCAGCATTTTGTTTCCTCTGTGTTTGTTATCATCTTTCGGACAACAAAGCACTTTTTCGACCGAAACTACTGTACGATGAGTGCAAAGCATTAACATAATTTATTATAGTATTCTCGATTATCATAAATTTGTATTGTTTCAGTGCTTGATTGAAGAAAGTGGCCTACATAAGGAAAGCAGGATTTTGTTTTGTCTTTTCGTTATGGAGATTATAGTTTTAAAAGTTATGTTATTAAAAATTGAAAAAACTATGTATGTATATGAAATCTAAAGAATTAATATAATCTACAAATTTTAAGGTGTTTAAATTAATTCGTTAGTTGTATTTCATTTTATCAGAATATTTGCGTTGGAAATGTTTGAATAAAGTTATAATGTAATTTGCTTTCTTGGAAGCCAAGGGATTTGTAAATTGAGTCAATGTGTTTAGTGGAGCGAATGATAGAAAATGCGGGTCATTAATTTTTATTGTTTTGCTCCCCATTACATTCAAAAAACTTTTTTGTAAATCTTGAAGGTTAACGTTTTGGTTTTAAGTACTGATACAGTTAGTATAAAACTTTCATAATTTGCTTGGAATATCGTTTATGTCTAGAAGATAAGAAGTTGACTAGACTTATGTGGTTTTAACTAGAGTTTTATTTTAGGGTAAACATAAACTGTTAATAAAATATCCTTTTTTGGACTGATATTAACATGTCTTTCGCCTTAATTGAATGTGTATCAGAAAAATTGCAATTTTTGCAAATATCTATTTCAATACTTTAAAATGGGACCATTTTTTTAACATACTGATATATTAGTAAAAGCTTGACCTCCAGTTTTTTTTATCCTTGTATCAGAATAAGACAAAAATTTAAGATCTCAATGATTGCCGAGTCAAATTTCTATTCGAAGAGGTGTAAGTGTTGACGTACATATTAGGATTTGATGCCGCTAAGCCCTTGTGTGTCCTAGGTATTAGAAAAACAAAATTTATTATTATTTTTTTCAATCTTTTGTATTTTCTATTAAGCACAAAATTTTTGAATTTTTTTCATATGAAAATTTTATTCTAAAAGTTTTTAATTATTATGTGCTAAATTTTAATTTTAACGTTAAAAATTCGATTCAATTCAATTCGAAATTGAGCTTGCCAGTAAAATCGTTAATAAAAGTTTAAAAAAAAAGTTAGTCATATTAAGATCATAAGGCTTCCTGATGCTCCGTACATCTTAAGGTTTATAATAATTTCAAGTTATCTAAAAATTACTAATCATTATTTATTTTCATTCAATTTTTTAGCTATGGAACTAATGGAGCTAAATGAAACTTTTACATGGCTATTAGTTGACTTTAAAACTTTATTTGCACAAAGAATAGCAAAAAATATGTTATATCCAATTAACTGCAATTTACTAAAATTTATTTGGCACCCGTTATATATCCTATCAAAAACAAAGAAAAAAACTATATCGCTGTGTATCATATCCTGTGATGTTAATCCCCAAAAGTACAGGATGCTTTTATCGATGCTAATAGCCAAATCCCTCAACACTTAACAAAACTGCTGGCTTCAATCGCCGTTTTAGATTTATGACCTTGTTTATCGTGTCCAAGGAATTGATATCGATTTCTCATGAATGAAGTAAGCCCAAATTGTTTTCATGCTCTTGAAGACTTATCAGACAGATTTTTAATTGTTTTCCTGTTAACTACTTCGTTTAGATTATGGTTTGGGAAACTTCTGACAATGCAAGTTAAATTAAAGTGAGGAAAATTTTGCAAGGTAGTAGATCCTTTTTAGGAAATTGCTTTTTTTCCAGAACGCAACAAATTGCTTTATGATTCATTTTTTCATACATATTTTTAAGTTATTGAAATTTTCCATTTCATTGAAACTATTAACATTTAAAATTCCCAACTTTTTTTTCAGATTTCTTTATATTAATTATATATTTAGATTTTCTTATTTTAAATTCGGGATTAAGAGAACAAGGTCAAAATATTACAAATAACTCTACTCAAATTGTTTTGATAAGAAACACTAGCAGCTGACACGACACCCAAGTTGCTTTGAAGCCCTAAATCACTCGTAATGAAGTTGTAAGCCCCCCTGGACTTGTGAAAGTAATTTATCTTCTTCCGATAGTCTTGCTCTTGGTGAAAAATCTTAGGGACTTCTTTGCGTTTTTACTTGATACAATCGATTTGTCTTGGTGAATACATTTCCTCTGCGATAATATCTTGGTATGAGGTTTAGTAAGGACTCGTTTAAAAGAACAAAGTACCATTATTTACTTCAAGCCAATGATCCAACATCCTATTGATTTTCGCCTTAAACGTTTATTTCTTTTGTTGATTTTGTAGATAAGAATATCTGTTTTGCCATTTTAAATGCAAGACCAGCTTTCTAACTGTGATAGCCAAAGTAAGCCACAAAAATTAGTTTTACTTCGTAGTCAGATCTACAAAAAAATTTGTGATACTATCTTTAAATAATGTACGTAATATCCAATTTCATATGGTTTTTAACCTTGTGGATATACCTGTTAATTTACTTTTAAATTCCCGTTTTCGTTTATAAAAATAGGGGATATCAATGTAGATAATTATATCAGTTGTAATTTATTATATTTCGAGTACAGTGTACAAAAATATTCCTGAGGAAGAAATAATTCAAAGGAGGTCTAAAGGCAATTATAAACTAAAATTGACATGGTTTTTGATTTTAAGAATAAACGCAGCAGAGAATAATTAGCCTCTTGAGAAATATGAAGAAAACTAAATCAAAACTAAGAAACTCCTATTTCTTTTTATCCATTGAGATTCACATCTAAAACATTAAAAACCTCCTTTTGGAGTAATTAAAAAAATAATTTTGCAAAAGGCTCTAAAAATTTTTAAATAAAAATTGCTTAATCTCTCTTTCCTAGCTAGAATCTTATTGGTAGAAATTCTTTTAAATCCTTTTTCTAAATATTGTTGAAGGACATTTAAATTTTTGGAAAATGTAAGATTAATTCTTCAATTTATTGCACGTATAACTGCTACGTTTGATATGACTGGCACTTAAGAATTATTATATTTACCTTTTAGAAGATTCAATCTTTGACAGTGTCATAAGTCTATGCAATGATGATCCCTACAAGGGATGTCTTAAGCTTCAGTAATCTTTTGTAAATTGACTTCCTTGAGACTAATCCTTTAATAATGCGCAATAAAATTTAAAAAAGGAAAAACTGTCATCTTACCTATGAAGATTTCTAGTCTTTTGAATTGAAGTGAGTTTGAAAAGGAAAGATCTAACTCCTCCAGTTATTTTATTTTAAGATTAATCTGTTGTGTGTGTTTTGCATATTAATAAAATAAAAAAATATTTGCAATAAAGACTTCGAAGGTTTGAATGTTGGATTTTAAAAAATGACTCTAAATGACTCACCCTGGAAGCTTTATGTCCTACATGAATATAAGTGTGAGTTACTCAGAGGAACAATAATAATAATCAGTAATTTCAGTAGTAAAATGAGTTCAAATTTGTTAAAATTGGTCAAAACACTTAAAACCACAATAATATTTTTAAAGGCAAAAAAGTAGTTAAATCTTTTTTTGTTAAGGACTTTTTTGTATATATATGTACCTCTATAAAATACAAAAAGTGACCTTTTTATTTTGCTATTACTATATGTGAGGTAATAATTTTATCTTTTTTGCTGTAGATAATATATAATAATAATATTTTAGAGTTTCTTATGTGTCGGTTAGCAAATTATGCTTCCGATGCAAATATTCAGATTTATCATACACAGACTTTGTGTACCTAACGGCTGCTTTTTCGTATAGGCTAATGTATCACTTGGTGAATGTTTACAACCTAACTTCTTGGATAAACAGCACTTATGGCATAGGGAGTCAATATTACTGTTTTGAAATCATAAACTTGAAGCCCTTTGTTTGCCTTAATAAAAATGTTTTGCAGAATCAAGAATTTCGTATATTTGTTTTCAAAGCTTAGTTTCACGTATGAGACGTTTGTTAAGGATTCGCTTATGAACTTTTATTCTGTTGGGAGTTATATTTTACATTTGCCTTTCAAATGAGTTTCTTTTACTCAAGTAAATGAGGGTTGATTTTTCTAAACATAAATTCACTTCATTTTATAGTCTGTTTTAAAATGTTAGGTATTTAAGTTAAACGATATTTTGATAAAGGAAAACAAGTAATTTTTTGTTTTTATTGTTTTTGTTTTCATTATATTTCTAATAAAAAATTTATTTATGATATAAATAAATAACGTAAAGAAACAAAGAATATTTTTCCATGAATAATGTTTAGATTTCGATTAAATTCTAGGCGATAAATTAAAAAAATAAAATTAAGAGTATTAAAAATTTTTATGTTTCAATTGGCTTTAATTTTGGAGATAAATTTGTCCATTTAAAATTTTGAATTATTTGAAGTTATACTAAAACGAAAAACTTAAATATCTTTGATAGCTAATTCAACAATTTATTTTTAGATTGTTTTGAAACAAGAAACCAAATAATTTTGCTGGTTGAAAAGAATTGTATTCATATTTATAGTGGTACGAGAAAGTTACAAAAAAGTAATTTTCAGTACAAAATCACTATAGCAGAATATTTTAAATTAAAGGCTTTTCCCAATTAATTAGTAATAAGAGTTCTAAATAGCGCTACTAAAAGTAGTAATTTTTTTAAAGCATTGGTCCTGTTAAGCTTGCACACGTCTAATGTATCTTAAAGGTAGTAATAAATTAAAAATCTTCAAATTGTACAAATAGATTTTATTTAAAAACGAAAGCAAATAATGTTAAAGCTTACATTATTTTCTTTAAAAAAGTCAATTTCCAAATAGCTAGAGTTTAACAGGGAAAATTTTTTTAATAAAATCATTAAAAAACCTATGAATTCACTAATAAGATCCAAGTTAGTTCAAAACTTTTTCCACTTACTGTCTTTTAAAGGTTGTTCAATTTATTCTGAAAAAAAGTTTATATTATATTTTAATAATTAATATAATAAATTGGATAGCAATTTTGATAAACAGTAAATTATTGAATATTTTAGCTATAAAATACACAAAATTTCAAGTACTCCACCTTAAAAGTGTATCCTTTTGCAATCTAAAAACATTTCAAATTAAATCCCTTTCGCGTTCTCAACACTTGACTAGATATTTGTGGAGTAGCTAATCTTAATGGAAAACATCAATCTGTCTACAATCAATGCCAAACCTCAATTGAAGGCCACAAAATTGAATTAATTAATGAAAACTTTGTTATATTCAAAAAAGGTCCGATGGTTTTGGGTCTCAATTCTTAAATTTGCAGGATTATAAAAAGTTTTTACGAATTGTTAATTAAATTAATGAATTTGGCTTAATTTCTGCTAAATCAAATTATTTCTTTTTAGGTATGAAATTTCTTAGAATAATAATAATAGAATAATTTTTTTATTGGTATTTTTGAAATGTTAGTATTTAAAAAAGTTGATAGAAAATTAATTCTCAAAGTAGAATCAATAAGATTTCTAATAACTCTCAGGTCTAACACAAAAAAAATTTGATAGAATAACTGCTATTTTGTACCAATTTTAATTTAGTTGGTTTGATTAAATTAATAGAATGTGTTTAAATTGAATTTTTTTAAAATTTTTGTTGGAGGTTATTAGTTTTGCCTGCAATAATTTTTAGTTATTCTTAAAATATAAACACAAAAAAACACCAAAGATTTTAGGAGAAAGTTAGTTACATTAAACAAGAAGGACTTTGACATATTATTATGCTAATTTAGTTGTTGGAGGTAACTGGCAATCAAACAACAATATTAGCATTTGATTGACTTTTCCATAATATCATAAAAAATATATTATGAACACCTTTGAGGTTCTTTTTAAATTATGATAGAAATATCAAATGTTAAAAATAGTTAAGAAAAGGAAAAGTAAGAAAAAAGATTTATTAAGAAAAGGAATTACTATTCGAATTATGCCAAGGCTTGTAATTTATTAAATATTTGATTTTGAGCCAAAGCAATTAAATAGTACTTACGGGGCTCTTAATCTATATTTTATAAACAAATTGATATGGTTAAAAAATTATTTATTTATATAAATTTAAGATAAATGGTACACAAATTTTTTTGATTTCTCTCATTCATACATTCCAATTTTTTGTTAATCTTGAGAAATACTTACTATAAATCTTTTAAGCAATTTTTCGACAGAGGAATCATGATTTTTTTGATTATGGCCAATACAAAGTTTCTTAACATTTGTTAAACTTATTTTACTTACAAGGCAAGATCTTTCTTCTTTCTCCTTCAAAAAAGTATATTTGATTACTATTTGCAAAAATCATAAAAAATTTAATAATAAACTCTTAATAAATCATGAAATCTGATTCAAATCTTATAACTTAATTTCAATTTTAATAATTATTTGCAGGAAATTATTTAAAAATTTTCAAAAGAATAAAACTTTGAACGTTAAGTACCCATTAAATAGATGAAACCATCAAAGACTGACAAAACTAATTATGCCAAAAGTAGTATAATGTTCCAACAAAGAATAGCAAAATTCGACAAAACAAAGATTTTGATTCACTCAAGGACGAAGAAAAGTTTCAAGTTTGGCCATTAAACGTTTAATCTGAAAAATTTAACTTCTGCCGCCTGGATAAATGTTTTTCTTTTCGTAAATACTTGGGTGTTGTTAATTGTTATAATGGAAAAGTTTTCTTACCAATGGCATGACTGGAAGACATTAAATCTGATATTCAGTACTTCTAAGAGTATGCTTGATTTTTTGTTTTTTATAAAAAAAAAAAAACAGTAAATGAAACAATATAAATTAAATACAAATATGAAATGAATTGCAAAAGATGATAGAAAAATTTGAAATTTTTTACTATATTTTAAAATAAACGTGAGAGTATTTTATGAAAAAGTTAGGAATAATACAATTAAATTTAATTTCAAGTTACGCATTTTGAGTTAATTTCATAAATGTTAGTTTTTAATAATTGTCAAATTGGAAATAAGTGTGCTTAAGATTTGTTGAAGATTTACTTTTATCAATCAGTCTTTACTGTAATCCTTAGAAGATTTCGTCCTGCTTATACATTTAATGATGTTGTATCTACCATACAAATCATTGCTTAATGATTTTGATTGTTGGATTGAGCAAGCAGCTAAATTTTTCGGGCAAGATATCCTCATATTTTTTCTTTCATCATGATGAGAGCCTGTTTTTGAGTCGATAGCAGAAGCATTTTTATCCTCAATTGTTGAAGTAAAAATTTTTTGGCCAATTCATATTCAGCTCGGAAAGGCGTTTATCTCGATGTACCAAGAGCAGCATTTACCTACTCTATTGCGCTCAAGTCAAATGTAGTCAGCTTTTCTTAGATCAGCTTGGTTCCAAGGGGAATGTCAAGTTTAGGATTTTTGATGAAATCGAAACAAAATAGTTTAGTATAAAAAAGTAAGCAAACCAATAAGATAAGAACAAAATAACTTCTTATCCAATTGAAATTTATGCAAAACTTTCAATTGCGGTTTTTTCTATCTTAAATAGCTTTATTTTTAAAATAAAAATAACAATAAATAGTTTTGTATTTTTTTAATATTTTTTAGAGTGAGGAAATTATAATATTTAGTATAATTTATGTCTTTGTAAGCTAGTCTAGAAATTTATTAAAATATACGGAACTTGTTTTTTTTTTCGGTTCATATAAAAGAATAAAAGCAGTGTCGCTTAAAGGATTGAAAAAGAAACTACAAAACCACATTAGCTTTGAATCATTCAGACTTCTTAATTTGAATGCTATTGCAAATAATAAACAAGTCAAAAGATCAAATCTTCAAAACTTGTCAGGTCCTGATGAAACAATGATCCGGTTGTAATAATTTTAGTTTTATATATTTTACAAATAAGGAATGTTAATTTATCGCTACTCAAGCTTTTGCGCCCGTTTTAATTAAAATTAATATAGAAAAATACTTAAAGCATTATAAATCAATTATAAAGTGATCAAAATGTAATAAAACTTCTAAAAATATTTTTTCAGGGATTGAGATTTTTTCAAATAACATACATTGCCTGCAAGAACTCAGCTTAATGCAAAAGTCAAATCTTTTTGTTTACTCAGTCATGCAGGTTAATGTAGCAGTCAACTGCTTTGTTTCTTATTCGAATGCTGTACTGGCTACGATTGTTTTAATTTTAGAATTTTGCATGCAATATTTTTCGAATCGAAATATTTTCAGCATTCTTGTGTTCGTTTCCAAAATACCCTGATACTTTTTTTAAGAAATACAAGTTTATTGCTACTTAAAAATAATTAAATTTTCTTTTATATTTCATCAGAAGCATTTATTTCGATGAAAACTATATTTCCAGCACATTTAGGTTCCTTAGAGTCATTATTCAACAAAAACCAATAAAAAAATAAGCAACCATATTTTTGATTCAAGCAAAATCTCATAAAGTGAAAGTCTGATTCCAAAGTATAATTTATTGTCAACAGTAACAAAATTTATTTCTGATATATAAAATATTTATTGCTTTTTAATATTATCTATTTGATAAGTGCCAAAATATATCCTGGAATCATCACAATCTGAGCAATACCTTCTTTTGATGAAACAACCAACTGTAAAAAAATACTTAAAGTGAGAAAACAATTTGAGCTTTACTTTGAATAGTTATTTTACCTTTTTGTCAAATACTTCCATGGTAAGTATAGTTGTAGAAGCTCCAACAAATCTACCTATTTGATATCCATTAGTCTTGTCTAAAGCATAAATAAAGCCATCATAGCAGGCTGCTAACAGGATTTGATCTTCAAGTACCTTTAAACAAGTTGTACCTTTCCCACAGAGATAAACTTTGCGGCTACTACCATTCTAAAGAAATTTTTATGCAACCTATTTCATATTATACTGAAGATTGGTATAAAAAAATCGCTTACCAAAGCATCATAAGTGTATATTTCATTTTTGCTAGATCCACAATACAGGACATTATTGTCTAGTAGGACGGTGCTAATATCTAGATTTGCAGGCGGATATATTGCACGCAATAAAATCCCAGATGTCGCATCATGAAAATTTATTCGACTCTCCCTTGAGGTAGCTATCAGCACCTTATGTGGACCATCCCTTGTCGCCCTTAGGGCTATTACTGAGCTGTCCATTGAAAAAAGTAGCCGTTCATATAATTTATTTTCCTGTAAAAAATGATTATATAAGTTTCTAATAGCACATTTTGTTAGTTTAGGGCTAATAACGCATTTTCTTTTACGATGTTTTTTTCTTAACAAGAATTTAAGATTTTCCTCTAGATATATTTTTCCTTTGCTAAAAAAAAAAAGTGCTTTGATTTTCTCGAAAAAAAATGAAAAGCTGTTGATTTATCGATAAGGACTGAGATAATCAGAAAATAATTTTGTTGGGTAAAATTAAACTAGAAGTCCATTATGTGTTGCGCTGATGATATTCCCAAATTCCATGTTCCTTTAAATATAAAATGAGTTTAAATATTTTCCTGCCTTTTTTTCATGTTTATATTTTATTCCAAGGCGTTTTTGTGATTGTTTATGTTATACTTGAAGTCACAAGAAATAACTAGTGAGTAAAGAGTTTTATTTTACAATGCCTTGGTCAAAATAAGTTAAGCTGTCTTTTAACTAAAGGGTTTTTATGATTCCTTTGAGTTCTTTGCTTATAAATAACTGTTTATATTTGACATATTAGCTTGGTATGTCTTTATAAGCTAACTAGAAATTGGTACTAAAATAGAATTTACGCCCTGCAATAAATTCAAATATTTAAGGTCATTTGTAGATTCGGCTATTTTTATCAGTCAAAAATTTAGAGAACGAAAATCTTGTTAATATTTATTTTGAAAATATATTTGTGGTTCTTGAAAATGTTTTAATAGAAAACAATAACCCGGCACTGTCTTCAGCATAAATTCCTTCAAAAAAAGGAATATTTTTTCTTTTAAATTATGCTTTTATATTTTACAGGTTTTAAAAATGAAATTGTATCATAAATTTTAAAAGTAGTAGTTGTAAGAACATCGAATTTGTGCGTAAATATCTCGGCTCATAGCAATATAAAAATATATGTATCTGAAACGCTTCATCAAATGCTTCATTCATCAAATAAAATCTCTATTAAGTATTTTACATGTGTCCAATCACAGAAATTTCATTTATTGCAGAAAAAATCAAAAGCATGAAAAATACAATAATTATAATTCAATAATATTAAAATATCATAATAAATTCAATGATTAGAATGCATGGAGATATGGAGAAGGCAAGAAACGTGGTTGTAAATATTCTTAAGTAATAGTTCATATAATAAAGAAATTACAGGATATCAACAGAGCCTCTAGGAAGAAAGATTTATAGTGACTAAAAAACATAAATTTAAAATTTAAACTATATACAGAATGTCAAAATGTTGTTAATAACTAATAATAAATGCTAGCTTTTTAAAGAATTCAGCTGACGACATTTATGTGGCATTTATGTCCCCTTAAAATTTCTACGGGATCATAACAATAGTAGAAATAATACATCAAGCTAAAGTCTTCTTATCTAAATTTGGCGTGAAAGAATAGCGTTTAAGCTTCTAATTCAAGTCAGAAATCAACATGAACGCTCAAAAATTGAGTAAGATGAAATAATTTAGTAATAAATTTGCAAAATTCAACGTAAATAAGTATTTAGCTTGAAGTGTACAGAGCTTAAAGTGCCAGATCTCCAGTTTATTTTATGACCACAGAAAAGGAATGATGGAGAATTTTGAGAAAAATGTTTTACGACAAAATTTTCTACGAATACATTAAGTTTGCATTGTTTCTTACTTTATGATTCCGAAAATTTTTATGAAAAACTTAAACATATATTCATAACTATTATATTTATAGAAAACAATATTAAGGTTCTAAAAGCCCGAGTGCGAAACGTCTAATTTGAGATTTTGGTCTGTCTCGACGTATACACACTGTCTTTTATAATTGATATGTGCGATATGTATTAGTCTCGAGGTTGAATTTCTTCATTTTCTGCAATAAAATGCTTAACGGTAAAGTAAAGATCACATCGAACTTAATAGAGTAAGATCCCAGGGCCGCCAGACCTTTCTTATTTTCTAACTAACGAAATTTAAGGAATAAGTAGTAGTAAAAGGTATCTAAGAAAAATGCATATTCGCTAACTTGTCCGGAGGGCCATTTTGGAGATATTAGGGGGGGGGGGGGGGGAAGGTGCATAAAAACAAGGGCAAACTTTCTCATTTTCTAAGAGCTGATTTTTGGATATATTTTAGAGAATGTTATTTATAATCATAATTTTATATTGCCAGACACTTCCTGTGGGCCAAAAATTTAGTATGAAAAAAATAGCGGGAGTGTCATAATTTAAAGCGTCTGGCAAGGCTTTTTTGCTGTTTTTTCGCACTTTTTTCACATTTTAAGTTGTCTGGCTGAACCTTTGGCCCACAGGAAGTGTCTGGCAATATAAAATAATGATTACTAATAATATTCCCTAAAATATATCCAAAAATCAGCACTTGGAAAATAAGGACGCCCCCGCTATTTTTTTCATACATTAAGGAGTCTGGCTGAGACGTTTTTGCTGTTTTTTCGCACTTTTTTCACACTTTAAGGTGTCTGGCTAAACATTTAGCCCACGAGAAGTGTCTGGCAATGTCAAATAATGATTACTAATAATATTCCCTAAAATATATCTAAAAATCAGCACTTAGAAAATAAGGACGCTCCCGCTATTTCGTTTATACATTAAGGCGTCTGGCAAAGCGTTTTTGCTGTTTTTTCTGGCTGAACTTTTGGCCCACAGAAAATGTCTGGCAATATGGAATTATGATTATTAACAATATTCTCTAAAATATATCCAAAAATCAGCTCTTAGAAAATGAGAAAGTTTGCCCTTGTTTTTACCCATCTTCCTCCATGATATCTCCAAAATGGCCCTCCGGACAAGTTAGCGAATATGCATATCTTCTTATGCCTGGGACTCACTAGCGCTTAGCGTGTGGAGACGACTTAGTACAGTAAAAATGGAGAGTCTTTTTTATATACCAGTAGAGTGGAGACTAATGGACTCATTAGCAATTAACACTAAATTTTGTGCCGCTAAGCGCTAGTGAGTCCCAGGCATTATAGATACGTTTACTACTACTTATTCCTTAAATTTCGTTAGTTAGAAAATTAGAAAGGTCTGGCTGCCCTGGGATCTTGGACTATGAGGGGATGGTAGGGTTTTAAAGGAAATCATGTTGATTTATTTATTTTCTAAACTGGGATCTTGGACTATGAGGGGATGGTAGGGTTTTAAAGGAAATCATGTTGATTTATTTATTTTCTAAACATGCTAAGATACAACATCTTAAGCATCTTTTTTTTATTTTTTTTTTTCTAAATATTAATAAATAAGGCTGTGCAAGCAAATTTCCTGGGGCGCCTCCGAAAAAAGTATAGTTTTTCCGTGAACATCATATAAGTTGTTACCAGATCATCTGAAACAAAAAAATCAAATTGTGTTTTACACGTGACATGTTGCCCGAGTTAATTACGAAGCGATTTTTTGAATTTTGGCAGTATTTTGAAGTGAAAAACTTCAACGTCTTCACTTCGAAATTTTTGCGTATTTGTTATTATAAAATGGAAAAAAATTGTTTAAAAAAACTCTTCGTGGTTACCTGGGGATTTATATGTAGAAAAAGTGTATACAATTTCAAAAGGATCGGTTAAGTAGATTTTTAGTTATGATGTTCACGGGATCAAAAAATGCTGTTTGTGAGAAAATCAATTTAAAGCTTTATAAACGAGGTTTTTTATATGAGAGCATTTGAAATGCTGTATCTTCGTTACTTTTACTCCGATGTACTTAAAATTTTGACACAATATTCTCGACATGTTGGACATTCAGTAAAAAATTTACAAAAAACGTTTTAAAACCCTACCATCGCCTAAAGCCTTTTATAGATGGTGGAAAATGTCTGAAATCTAGTCTGTGTCCAGAGTTTTTTTTGTGTATAATGTGATATAAATATCACAGCAGATATATTTAAATATTTAACCAGAAATGATCTGAGACATTTTCTATAAAGAAAATTAAGAACAATTCGCTCTTCACACCCGGAAGACGAAGTATCAATCAAACCATTTATTAGTTAATAGCTAATTTATTGATCCATACCCAAATAATTTAAGCACAATATAAAATAATCAAGTATGGAGCCGTGACTACATAAATGTTTTATATTTTATTGTATTCAGCTCTGGTGCCAATATTTTTCAGGGTATTTTTAAGAAATCTTGATTAAAAACTTTTTTTTACTGCTTAGAGAAAAAGTTTTTTTTGTAGTCCTGCTTGAAGAAGTTCAGAAATTTTTTGACATTTTCTCAAAGTAACGCAATTTTTAAGTTTTTTTTTATATTTTCATTGCCAGCATTGTTTGAGTCACCAGTTAATATAATTTCAAATAATAAATTTCAGCAAAATATTTTTCTTCTTTTAAATTTAAGTCAATGCTGCCCTAAACAAATTAAAGAAAAGCAATTTTCACCTGAAAAATTGCATCAATATTTCTTATGGAAATTTTCAATCCCAAGAGATTGTACATAATGAAGGCGTCACACATTTATTTTTGTAATACCAATAGAGATCTTTTGCATGAATGGGATAAATGCACTTTTACATGTACTTAAGTAAAAGTTTGTGCAGGGTCTTTTATGTACTACTAACAATAAGAAATTTCTGCATTCGATGCTTACTATCGTTTTCAATGGGCATGCGTTGAATTTTATATCTGAATGGGGAGCACAATGCACTTGGAATACAATCCTTGCTAGTTGACTGTTCAAAGTGCTGAGAGACATTCATTTATATACTTGCTTCATGTTTTCAGAGAAAATGCATCTGGAAGCCGTAGAATCCAAGTACCACCCTCAATAAAGTCTATGTAAAAGCATCTGGAATTATAGGGTTTTCTTATTGGTTAAAGTACTCATCGAATCAGCTGTTTGCAAAAGAATTTTACTTTCACTTTTGTTTTTTGTCTGGAATGAGTAAAATGTACAATTTCATTAGAAAAGGGCGTGTAATTAGATTTTGTAGACAATTTCTCGAACTTGATTTCTTTTTTTTGCAATGTTTTGTTTGCCGTTTTGTTTTTTGAGCGCTTTTTTTTGTAATTAAGTATCCTTTAGCAGACAAAAGAATTTTTAAAAGGTGGTATTGAAACTGAAAAGATGCAAATGAATAACCTTTTTACATATAAAAATTAACGAGATGAAATTTAAAGGTGGAAAAAGTTTTTCCTAATTATTTTCAAATAAATTTATGAAAAATTTAGATTTTTGTTTGAAATAATGAGTTGTAAAAATAAAGATAATCTTTAGTTACAATAAAACTGTGTCTAATTTACAGATTTATGAACAAGAGCTGTTCTAATACACAATTAAAAGAGTATTAATTAAATGAAATTGTCAAAGTAGTTTAATAGAATTTTAGCAATATTGCTGAAAATATTAAATGAATACTTATATACTTAAATGATGATGTCGATTACTGCAACATATTCATGATAGAATCTCAGTAATACTATAGATCCATCAAGAAAATACTATGCATTATCACGCGGTATGGCTTTCTGTTCCTTTGAAGCTGAAATCGTCCCAACTTATGTTTATGTGCGGTGTGGGAAAAATTTAACACATCCACCCTGGTAGCAATAGAAATTCTTCTAATTGGCCGCTCTGGGTTTATCAAAACTAATGCTCTTCGTACGCTAGCTTAAGAACTTATTTTACTACAGCAACCACATTGTCACTGTAGAATAAAGACCTTAAAACAACATGTAAACAGTAACAGCGTGAAGCAAACCATTAAATTTCTCTTGCACGTTTTGTGTACAACTTTATTATTATTGTTATTATATACTTAAACTTTGGCTAAAAAATTAAGAATAGTATAAATTTACATGACAGTTAGCTTCAAATTATAATTATATCTTAAATAAATTCAAATATGTCAATTTTTATGGATAAGCGGTTGAGTAAGACTTTGCCAGAACAGTTTGAGATTAAGTCCCTTGATCGATCATCAAATTAATCTAATGAAAGCTCTTTAACGATATAGTTTCATAAGCTTAAGACTGCTTTATGACACACGAAAAGATTGAATATCTTGTTTAAACGCAGTTAAATCCATGTATAACCTTTTGAGATACAAAGCCTTTAATCGTGATTTTCAACTGATTAAACTAAATTGTGTAAAAACCAGTGTGAATATTTATGATAAACAAACTTTTCAAAAGAAATGGAAAGGTATAAAAAGAGATGAAGAATTTTGCTCATCTAAACAATGTAAGGTTTGGGATTTCATGTTAGTTAAGGTGAAGCTAGATTAATTTTAATCACTAGAAAACTGTTAAATATATTATGAGGGTATTTGCATTGTTGCTAAATTATGATTTTTAGAAAATTTAAAAAACATGCGAAAAACTTTAGCAAAGCTTAAAATTTGAAGCAAACAAATTTAATAACAAAAGATTTTATGTTATAAAATAATTTCCATATGAATGATATGAAAACTTTAAAAATTGGCTTAAAAACTTAGAAACATTTTTAACATATCGAAAAATATTGAAACTTTAACTTGCCAAGCAAGCCTTAACTAAGCTATGATAAACTGTGATGTGCAAAAATATAATTAAAATTCACCTCAATATCATAAACGAAAACATTTCCCCATCCACTTCCTATAAATGCTTTACCCCATTTTAATTCCAGGGTCTGTAATGGCTCTTGTAAGTTAACTGCAAGTGGTTTACTCTCAAAATTCTATAAATTGAATAAACAAAATCTTAATTAGTATTCAAGTCATAATTCATCAATTATTACTTCTAGTACAGTAGTCTTCATGAATCCATCCTGTGACACTGAATATACTAGAGCATCTTCAAGGATTTTAATTCCAGTTATTGCAAGCTTATGACATGGGATAACAGAGGTCAGCTTTTTTGTTTTCCAGCTAATTCTGTAAATGTGTCCATCATCTGATGCACATACAATAAATTCCTTAGTCACCTGGATATGAACTATTAATGATTTGATAATAGAACCTTCAAAAGGTTCATTTTGTTGATGTGCTTCGGAACAATAAGATACTATATGTTTCGATGACGGTGAAATAGGATCACTACATGTACTTTTCACTTTTTGAGCTTTTTTTCCGTATGATTGTCGCCTTTTATCATATTTTATAGGTTTCTTTTGGCATGTCTTGGTGTTATCAATATCACAACTAATTCTATTTATTTTATTTGTTGCGTATGCTGAAGTTGTTTTTCTCTTTGATACTCTTCTTGTATTTGTTAAAGAACTAATCACATTTTCATCCTTAACCAAGCATAGTTCATCTTCATTTTGACTTTTTTTTATCTGACTACAAGAAAATGCATTGGCTGCATCCTCCAAAAGAATTTCACGTTGGCAGCGTTTTCTTCGATTTTTGTATTTATCATTAACAATAGGCCTGGTGGATTTTGTGTTCGATTTCAAGAAGTTTTGATATTCTTTCTCAAAAACCACATTATGTAAAGTCTGATTAGATTCTTTAAGACTTGTATATTCCTTAAAGTCAATACTATTACTAGTAAAAGCTGAATTGACAATTAAAAATCTTTCATTTTGCAGTTGCATTGTAGATAAATCCATCGCCATTTTATCTTTTTGTAATTTTAAAATAATTTCTTCAATATACATTTTTCTTTTATGATTTTCCATAAGTTTTATATCAATTTCCTTGAGGCTACGTAGACAAATTTTTTCTGATTGTTTTTCGTGAGGAAGCTCTTTTGGATGCAACGTATCGTTAGCATTTATATCTATCGAATATTCTGTAGCATATTCTTGCTCACTATCAGTTCTATTTGGATTAGAAGTTGGCTTAAAATACTGTAAGTACTTTTTTTCACCAGGTGATTTCCATACTCTTGGCTTATTATCAGAATAAAGATGGGGCATAATTAATTCTTCCTGAGTCTCATATTCATCACACGATTGACTATTTTCTGATTCAGTTGCGTAATACTGAGGCGAGGATAATTTTTTCTTTTCATTACTCTTGTAAGAAATTTTGTTTGCATTGCATACAAGGGTAGAACTGGAAAAAATTGAATCTCTTTTGATATTTTCTACCATAAGCTGTTCCCCTTCATTTTTAAATGCAGATTTATGTGATTTTAGATTAAATGGTTCTTTAGTAATGTGTTCAGAAATAATACCATTGAAGTTAACGTCTTCTAAAATCGGATTAATTATTGAAGCTGATTCGTGATTTTTCATAAAAGTGCTATCTGCCAAATCAGTGGATTTAAATTCTTTTGATGTACTAAGAGATCTCATTTCTTTTTCCATAGGAGTTGCTATAAGCTTTTGTTTTGCAGTTTTTAATATATTTTGATTATTATTGCTAGTCAATTCTAAATTACATTGATCAGAAGGGTTTCTAATGCTGTGTGTCAAATA
This sequence comes from Acrocera orbiculus, assembly GCA_947359355.1. Taxonomy (NCBI): domain Eukaryota; kingdom Metazoa; phylum Arthropoda; class Insecta; order Diptera; family Acroceridae; genus Acrocera; species Acrocera orbiculus. The sequence continues at coordinate 28,421,145 of OX375757.1, forward strand.
ATTTAATGCTTCTTCACTATTATTAAATTTAGGGAACTGCAGGTCATTTATCCAAATTTCTAATTGTTTCTCTCCCATTTTTTGCAAATAAAACTCATAAATTGAGCTAAAAATGTTGGTTATTTTATTTCTGTCATACTTTTTATATTCATTTAGCTCTCTGTCCGTTAAGGTGGGTAATATAAATTTCTCAAATTTTTCTATCACTTTTCGTTTCAGTGAAAGGGGTTGAGTGTGGTTATATTTTACGGTATTTTCATTTGATTCATCACTACTATTAGAATCAGTAGCTAATTCTTCAGATGAAAGATCATTCAAAGATGTTCGATTTACCTTTTCATATTTTCTATTTGTATGACACAATTGATCATTTTCGCCTTTGTTTGAATATGTGTTAAGCTTAATAGTTTCAAAATCTAAAAACTTTGCTTGAAATTCTGCTATGGATTTTGTATTTTGGGTTAAATGTAAGTTTCTACCAGATGCTGATGGATTCATATTACAGCAAAGTGAATATTTTTGGTGTTATGAAAATCCTGTTGATATGTAAAAAGTATATGATAGATGATATATGATGATTAAAATAAAACAGTTTATTTATTATTTTGCTTATTAACAGTCAAAATGATGTTAAGGTCAATATAAGTACAAACAAAAATAGAATATTTTTTGCGTGTTGCAGAATAAAATAAAATACTTTATCTTAAATTCTTGTCTCGTTATTCTTTGAAGCAGTCAACAAAAAGCATTTGCCACATTTCTTTTGTTTTACTCTCTAGTAAAAGGTTATGTAAAGCAATCTGTAGGCGAAACTCTCACCATTGGCCTCTCAATAGAATCTACAACTATTTATTGCTGTATTTCCTGTCTTTAAAAAGTATTTAGTCGATACTCAATAAGCTTTCCCGAACTCATTTCTTTTTATTTTAATGGAATTTATTTGAAGTTTTCCATTAGCCATACAGTTGAGGATTATTATTATTAGATTCATCTACTCAACAATTAGGTTAAGAAAATGAATAGTTCTGTGGGTTGAATCTTTTCTTCATTAAAAAACTCAACTCACCAAAATTATAAATCTTTTGAAAAAATGTAAAAAATTCACTCACTGAAAAGGTAAAAAGTGATAAAACTCAAGCAATTGTTGAAAACAGAAAAACCATAAGAAGCTATTGTTACATTGCTTTATTGATACGTTTGAACGTGTTATTTTATCGAAATAATTTGACATACAAGTTGTATATGTATCCAAAGCATGTCCTAAATTAGCCCTTTAATGAATAAATATTCCGTAGATCTTAAAAATAGACTATATGAAAAGTAGGTTGGCTTACACAACCTACATTACATTTTTTTATTTTTTTGTTGAATTTAACAAAACAATGGATTACATAAATAGTCTATGTTCGAAAAATGTCTTTACACTCTAGAAAATATTACATTTCTTATTCATATAAATAAAAATATTTCTGAGAATGCCTTGAACTAATTTTAAATTTAATTTTATGAAAATTCATTTTAATAAGTTTGAATAATTAGGTTCAAATTATTTCATTAAAGCATTGGCACTTGAAGAGATTTATACGATTTTTAATGTTACATATATGAAGTATAAGTAAAAAAAATTTCTTCATTGGTCTGATTTTGCAGACAACTAAAACATGAACGCAAAATTCAAAATAATAATACTATAATTTTTATTTATAAAATATGACTGCAAATATTTAATTTTTTGTTTTTTTATAGCATACATATAAATTACGGTCCTTGTCTCACAATGAAATATTTATGTTTAATCAAAACTTAAAATTTAGAAAAAGAAAGGTAGCCGCGAAAAAAAAGCATAAAATATTAACATTGTATAAAACACTATACCGTCGGAAAGATTAGTTTCAAGATTCCTGGAATTTTTAAGCTCATGATAACTCTAACAATAAGAAGTAGCTACTGTACTTAAGTAAGGTAAGCTTACTGAATCTTTTTCATTCCTTGAAGTATAAAAAATAAATGGGAGATTTCCGACCTATATTTCTCTACAATCGTTTCAAAGATTCTATAATAGAATATTCCAAGGTGGTGAGGAAATAAAATATGATAATTAAGTAATAACATTATGAACTTTCCAAAACAAAGGCCAATTTCAATCTTCTCGGTTTGGACAAGAAGAAAGAGACAAAGAAATGTCTCCCTATATAATAAAAATGATGTTCTATATGTTAAATGTCCATAAAAAAAGCAACAAATTTTCATTCTGAAATTTCTCATACTTTACATACACATCTTCCCCTTCATTCAACTCTTTTCAAATGCAAACAAAACTTGTAGCTTAAAGATCAGAGTGTATGCAATGTACCATATAACGGTAATATACACAGATTCTATCTATTGTATACAGAATTCCTATAGAAAATAACATATCTATTACTTTCCCTCCCACACTATTTGTTTACTCCAAAGAGTCGACAGTCGAACTCTAGTAATTTGATTTCCCTATTTGCCTAAGTCAGTCGTTAAGCAATTAAAAATTATTGCTCTAGGCTCCAAGTGATACACGATGTGCTATTTACGAGGGATGTTTTGTTTTAATTTCGGTGCATCCCCGCTCATGTAAAGGAAGTCGTTTCTCATGTGACGTATTGTAATTGTTGATGGTATTTGAAAAGTACGGGAATATCTTTTCGACCGCGTACTTAACACGGCTAAATTATAAGACATCGCTGATTGCTGGAATTAATTGCTTCGTTTATAAATTCGCTTCTTCTGTAGAAAATTACACTTTGGAATTAAGTCAAATTTATTAGACAAGATGAATAGAATTTGGTGACTTGTTTGTGATCCCTAAATTTTTGTATTACTGGTGAAAATTATGGAGTGAAAATAATTATTTTATTCATTTAAATTAAATGAAACTCAGATGAAAGAATTTTTTCTTACAGAAAAAGTACACTTAGTAATATATCAAAACACCTGTTTTCAGTTGTTGTCTATTCTACCACGTATCTTTGTCTGTGGTGTAAATAATTACGGTTTTTTTTTCTAGAATAAAAAAACGAGAGATGTTGTTACTCTTTTCAGATATATAATAGGTACAGTTTCTTATTTTTTATGCATCACATATGAGTGTTTTTAAAAATATTTAAAGAAGGATGACAAAATAGAGAATTAATTTTAAATAAAATCGAAGATGTGGTTTAATAATAATTAATCAAACATCCTGATTCCCTTCCAAATTTAATGGTGGAAAAAGAAGAATTTAATGAATTTCATTTCCTTATTAGGGTTAAAATAGAAACTGTCAATTAATTTAGGAATTCCAGTAAAATTTCTTTTAAAAAGAAAATTGAAAATTAATAACTTAAGCAGCTGTGGAAACTTTTTTTATAATTCTTCTATGGTGTAGTATTTCAATTTAAAATCTTTTTTCCTAGAAAATTTTTCAATTCTATGTTATTCCTTGTTTGCTTTTATTAAAAACACTGAACATGTATAAACTTTTTATGATAAAGTCAAAATATTGATTTTTTTCATCCTTAAAATCCTGTTAAATTCAAACTGTTAGAAAATGTAGCAAACACAATTGATAATGAAAATGCAAAATTTTTCTATTTGACTGATTTCTAATTCACAAAAGTTTTATCTATTTAAGCCTGTATGTTCGTGCTCGGAGTTTTGTCAACTTTATGAAAATCCTTCATCAGCAAAAATGTTTTCCTTTATTTTGAATATATATATATATTTAAAAAAGGAAATAAAACTGAAAAATCTCAGTTGTAAACTTCTTTTGCATACAAATGGTCTTTTAAAAGTTTGGAGTGAGCCCTAATTGCGATTCTCTGATTTTATTTACATTCCAAACACCTTAAATCTATTCTTTGTTATAAAATATTTATTATCAGGTTAATAAAATATATGAGAGCTATGTTTCTTGATTATTCCAAAACTCAAGAAGGAGATTTGTTGAAAATTTTTTAATTTGCTTATTCAGTAGAATTAATTTTGCTACTGGTTTTCAGGTTATCTATTCTTCTTTCTCTTTGTAAAGTTTTAAATTAAGAATTTGGCTACTAATTACATTAAAAATTCTTTTTGGTAAGAATTGTAAAAATTTAGACTAGGTGTGGAATAGTTGATTGTGGTTCTTTTAGAAGATTAAATTCTTAACTTAATATTTTATTTGCACAGGTAAATAGTAAATTTATGAAATTTGATGGTCTATTTTTGTGTCCTTACTTTTTATTTTGAGTTTTAATATTATTATTGGCCTTTTTCAATATCAAAGTCTAACAAAATTAGATTAATTGGCAAAAATTTTTTTGTAATGCCTGGGACTCACTAACGCTTAGCGTGTGGACACGACTTAGTACAGTAAAAATGGAGAGTTTGTTTTATATACCAGTGGAGTGGAACATCAGTGGAGACTAATGGACTCATTAGAATTTAGCACTAAATTTTGCGCCGCTAAGCAGTAGTGAGTCCCAGGTATAAGAATAAATTCATATTTGAGAACATATTTTTAAAAATATTTGGGAGACTATATATAGTTGATATAGTTGGTAAATCAAATTAAAAAAGAAGCTTAGCTCTTTAAAATCTGGTTTTGAGTTCTTTGAAGCTGTTATACCTAGAAAATCTTGTATTTTACACAGAAAAGCTGAAGCAAAAACACAATATATACTATATAAAAATTTTAAAAATAATATAATAGATTGTATTAAATACCTTATTTTTTTGAGAGATTTAAACCACTTTACTATAAAATGGTTATCCGGTAATAGTGATTTTACAGTGGACAAAGATACTAGACAAATGTACTACCATTTTAGAATTTTTATGAGAAATCTCTAGTTTATTTCTCAAATAAACTAGTCTAAATTTTGTTTGTTTTTCTAGTTTATTGCTAAATTTACTAGACAACTCATGGCGGCATGGAGGGGAAATTTTGAGTAATTGTTCAGATTCTTTATTTCGGAAATAGTTTAACAATGAATAATTGTGGAAGTTAGGTTAAGTTTGACTGTGAATATGACGTAAAACATTTTTTACAATATCAAAGATAAGCAAATTAAAATATGTACTAATCAAAATGTACTAAAGTTCAGTATAAACACTTATTTTTATATATGGATAAATGTTAGTACACGCACTATATAAGGCTGATTTCCCGATATTGTTTTGTACATATTATTGCGGCTAATATAGTATTCTTCAAAAACAAGAACATTTTGAACATTCTTTCTCTAGTATTTCTAATATCCGTTTAAAGATTTCTTCGTAACTGTATAACAATCAAATGCGAAATATCAGGGATATTTATAATAGTACATGAAAGTTTTGAGGTGTGGTTTTGGTTTTATCACGCATTTTTTAAACCAATTTTATAATTTTATTTTAATTACCATTTTTCAAAACATAAATTTTTATTTAAAATATTAGCTCAAACAGAGTTTGTTTATCAGAAAATAACAATTTATTTTTCTTATAAAAAATAAATATTATAACAAAAATGTAAATATATGTCATACCAGGTTATTTATGATGCTAAATTAACTTTAAATTTGTTTCTAGTTTGAAGCCTGTATGTTTTCTGTTATTTGTTAAAAAACCATTCAAATTATAAAATTTCATTTTCTAAGTATATAGGCTCCTCTCTAAACAAGGTCTTTTAATTTGATTATTCCTAAATAAAGAAACAAATGAACATCTTTTTGGTAGCGTTTAAAAATAAGGAAGAGAAATTGATAATGGAGTTTGTATTTATTGCAAATACTTCAAATCGAATTGAAAGCAATTTTCCAGCTGACTACTCATTAATTCGTCAATTTATCCTGGCATTATCTCCACTTTACTGAGCCCAAGATGAAAACAATAGAAGATGACGTTCTCAGGCAAAGTGAGAAGGATAAAGTTTTTCAAGATTTTTTTGTCCATTTGACAACAATCAAAAAACTTTGAAAAGAGTTTTGAATAAATATTTCAATGAGTTCAATTAAAAGATGAACCCGAATGTATTTTTAGTTAAAACTGTATCAATACAATGGGCGAAGAAAACAGCCACCCACTAGTACTAGTATTTTCAGAATTAAAAAGAAGGAAAATAGACTTAATTTATAATATAGTTCAAAAACAGTTCATATGATGTAGGATTGGTAGGTGACGATGAAACACTAAAGTAATTTTAAGGGCTGTAATCGTAAGCCGTGAATAGAACTGTACTGGAAATTCAAACCAATGAAAAAAAAATGTTTTGATTGTCTAAGAGATATATTTGAAGTAGTAAAAATGAGCGTAGGATAAGTTAAATCCATCCTAACAGAATCAGGGCCTTGGTTTTGCAGCTGACATTGATGCAAAATTTTCGATTGGTTTTACTAATTCATTTTTTCTATATAATTAATTGAAACACGTTTAGATTTACAATGAAGCTGGATAAATATTTTAAATCTAGGGCTCCTTAATCAGATTAAGAGGTTAACATTTTTTGGCTGCATTTGTTTTAATGTGTTTATATGAAAATTCTACGATACGGTGGCTATATTATTTTCATTTTATTGAGTTTTTGATGAAGATTAAAAAAATATGAAAAGAATAATTAAAAAGTGGAAATGACATTAGTTGTCGGATAGAAACTTTTTTTAAAAACTCTTTTCCCATCAGGCATTTCTTAAATATCAGACTTTTTCATTTTTGTAATCTTGCATTTGACTTTTTTTATCTTAAGGACATCGAATCCAATTATGACGGAGTTAACTGCACTAATAAGTAAACCCCTAGTTTTCATGGGTTTGAAGACTTATAAATATATTAAGCTAATTTAAGGTTTGTTTCTTTGAAATAATGGACTTAAGCGTCATAGCAACTGATTAGTTTGTTCTATTGAATTTCGGAACTCCAGCTTAACAAAATTGAAAATTTCGTTCAATCAGGTCCCAAAGATATTTGTTAATTTAAAATAACCAATAACTACAAAAGGAAAATAAAAATATAAAATGTCGTAGAAGCGTAAAATTAAATTTAAATTTTTAGTTGGCAAAAACACTGAATTATTTTCAGAAGTATAAGGTTAAGTTTTTAAAAACCTCAGACGTAGAACTGGCTAAGCAAACTTTCAAAGATGCTACTCGATATGTGAATTTTATTTAGCATAACACATTTTAGAGATCACCTTGAATTTAATGTGAAAAGCACATATAATTAAATGAAAGTAATTAATGAAGGTCACAATGAAGTAAATATGGACCATAGAAACAATAAAGAATTCATACCTTGCGGCCAAAACAAAAATTTCCGCCTGTTAATTTTATGATTCTTTTTAAATCAGAAATAAAAAAAATTTTTTATTCTTTAGCTCAAGTTATGATTTTTAGATATAAATTATTTAATTGTAATAATTTAGTTCTAGGACGACACTGATATTTAGCTGAAATCGTTCTAGAAAGTGTTAATCGTTTTTTTATCACAGTTTAAATAATGTATTTTGAGATATGAATTATGGGAAAACTGATTCAGGAGAGCAATCTTAGACAAATAAGATCAAGTAGTATCAGTTTGCTATTAAATATTTTGCGAGGACCAATTATAATTTGAATGTTTTTGTATTATATAAGAAAATATTCATGAAGTTTTTAAATTTTTAATGATACTCTCAAAAAAAAGCACTCGTTAACTTTTTAAAAAATCAAGACGCATTATTACCAAATAAAATAATTTTTGGTTGAAACCATTAAAGAAACGTATACTAACTACACGTCTACTATAAATATTTGGTTAATAGCAATGTAAAATTATACCTAAACAGTTTATTAGTGTGACTGAACGTGAAATTATTAGGTAAAGTATTAAAACTTAAATTAAAAATAGTAGCGTAAATAATTTAATTTAACACTTTTTTTATCTTAAACTAGGATAACGCAAAAAAGCTTACGAACATATCACTTCAAATAAGTATTCATATGATACGAAAAAACGTTCTATTTTCTTTGATAAGCATACACAGCCTTTTTTAATTAGCAAAAACTATAAATTATTAACACTTAAAAGTTATGGAAAGCACCAAGTCTTCAGTCATTTAAAACTACACCAATCACAAGCTTTTATATCACAATATTTTCGTTATATTCTTTAAAATAGAAAAAATCAAGGAGTTTCGGTAAGCTAAGCTTAGCATGTTACTTTTATAACGAAAACATTAACCGAACTAAGATAATAATTGGGATGTGACTTTGTTTATATGACATCCCTAAGGGGAAGCAACGAATTTACAGAGATTTCCGGCGCCTGCGTTTAATTAAACCTTGGGCAAGAGTTGAATAGGTATTTACTGAAATCAAAAGCTGTGCTATAAGAAAACAATCTCAGTAAATTTTAGAATATTCCGAACTAAATATGTATATATATAAAAATAAAAGTATTATATAGATTGACCATCGAAAAGAAAGAAATGGTTAGTCAAGTGTTAATAATTTTGTCGTGAAACGAATATCTCGTTATTCAAATTTTTACGACAATACTTTGGTAGCAAGACGTTCCCTTCGTTATAAAGTTTAATATTTATGGCTTTCGAATGAAACACTGAACATTACTCAAAACAAGAAGTGAATACGCAAAGCTTGATTTCAGGCAAATGGACTATTAACGTAATAATAACAAACAGCTTGCACGTGGTATACTCATCAAAGTTACTTTAGCTAGCAAAGATTTTCATATAAAATGCTAAGAATATTTTGCCGCGTGCGAAAACGTCAGCAGTTTACCATCTTAGCCCAAAGCCACATGTGACCTGCACCCCATATCTATACACAATATTTCATAAAAAGGAAATTTTTCACACTTGAGGTAAGGTACTGAGTGATATTTATTCCCCTACCTGTTTTTTTTTTTTTACCCTTATCCTTACTGAACCCTATTACTGTAGACTACCATCCTATGAATATTCCCAAACACATCAAGTGTGTAGCAAGGCAAAGTAGCTTGAACAAAAAAAAAACGAATTAGGCGACTGTTGTGATGTCTGTTTGTTTTCCCAGTTTATGCAAAACAATGAATTCCGGGACCAAGGATAAAATTTAGGGTGCTATTTCGATTGCTAGAATAAAAATTACAGTCCAATGTTGTGCGATGAGTAAAATGCAAACATTCTGTGGTTGTTGGCGATTGATTGGGTCTACGAATGAATTAATGGAAAGAATATCATCCACCTCAAACCCTAATAAAAGAAAAGAAATGAATATCTTTAGTAAGGAGTTCTAATATAACTGATTCAAAATGGGATTGATAATTACAATCGTGAGCGCAATTAGATTGCCTTTAGGGGAAATGGGAACGCCAGTTGAAAGAATAATTTATTACAAATTCTAAGAAAACCACTACTCCTAGAAAGTTTCTTAAAAGTTTTTCCGTTTCTTTTTTATTTGCACCTTTTGTCTTCTTTACTAAATTGCTTTTGTTGGACAGGGTCCGGATCTAATAAAATTGGCTATTAACAGACAAAAATTATTGAAATTCATTTTATATATAAGGCTTTTGGTGGTAAGGAAAAGCGAAACAAACATTTTTTTATTTAACTTAAAGATTTATTTAACTTTAAAGATAAGCTTTACGAAGTTAATAAATGTCCTTTATCGGGGTATTTATATGAATATTTTCTTAAAAGAAAACCAAATATATTATTTTTATATTTAAATACGTAAAATACATTTATCAAAAAAGAAATTTTAGGACAGGTGTTACGTGGATAAGTCAAAAATTACCAATGTTTCTTTATTGTTGCAAATCCGAAGCGTTAATGTCTCGAATGTAATTTTGCATAAATTCTGAGTGAGATAAACTTAAAAATTTCATACAAATTTAAGTATCTTTTTAGGCAGCCATCGCCGATTAACTCTTGATAACATTATTTTATGTATAAAAGTTGCATATTTTTTTCTAAACGACATTTTTACACATTCTACTTTTGATTTCTCCCCGTTTATTATTAATTTTTAAGCACATACCTGACATATCATGCTTTAAAATTTATTACAATTGTTTTGAAATACTGACTTTTATTATAATTTGAATACAAAAATATTGAGAAAAACCTTTTCTTTTTTCGTAAAATTTCTGCTATTTTTATGTTTATGTGAGTGTATTTGTATTTTATATTGTAGTTGAAGTTATATTACACCTAAAATTGCTTGAGTCTTTTGCTTCAGACCGGTCGTCATTGCAAAATCACTGCAACCAATGTCCTCCCAACTTTTTCTGGATATAAAATTAAAAAAATAATAAATTACTAAAAAAATTTACATGTATTTTTAGACTTTATTTTCCATACGAAATTATTTTTATATTAATATCTTACATTGTGTGCTTAGAATAAATTCCTGAAAATAAGCTTTCTTTCTAGTGCCAAATGTAGACTAACTCCTTAAGGTATGCAATCAGTAAGGCATTAAACATATATTTAAATCATTTAATTTATTAGTTTGATTGCAAAATATTTTCTGTATACTATTAAGTTCTGCATTCCTATAAATAATCAATTGTGCTTGTTTTTTTTCTGTTCACGGATTTTAAATACAAAAATTTGCAAATTCTGGTAAGCTTTCTTATGATTGTGTCAATACAAAAGATTTTTCCTGTATGTAAGGTCAAATTTCTCTTATGTGGAGAAAAAGTTTTGTTGACAGTTTTCCTGAGATGACCTTAGATTTGTTGTAATGATCTATTTGGTAATCCTATGAGTGATCAATTTAACTATAAGTCCATCGAGTTATACCCTATTAAATCTTTTTTAAGGTCAATCAGAAATAATGTTGTGATTTTTAATAATTTGAATTCCAGTAATTATTGTTAATGAGTCATTAGACGGTATTGGAATTTTTACTTTTTTGAAGTAAAAGTAGAACTTTTGGCATATCTTACTTGCTTTTGATCACTTTCCTAGCAAATATAAACTCTAAATAGATTTCATCTAATTCTAGGTATTTTACTAATCAGCCTAAATTAAATAAATTTTCCGCAATTCATTATTTTAGTTTCATAATAAATTTTTTATGAAGTAAACAGAAACAAAGACTTATTTTTCGAATTTTTTAAAGATGATTGTAAAATTTTAATAATACTCGTATATTAGAAAGTATATTTTAAAAAGTTTTTGAGTCTTTTATATTCAAAATATGGGTTTCAAATTTTTTTTTTAAACCTATGAAAAGATAATAATTGGTGATAACTACCATTTCTGTAAATATTAATGTAAAATTGAACTATAATAAGAATGTTTTCACTAAAATAAATGTACTACGCATATAATTTATAAAAATTTCGGGTGATTACATTTTAGTTTGTATAACAGACAAAACAGTTTGACACAATGAAATAGGGTTTTGAAATTGCTACATATATGCTTCTTATAAGCCTTGCAATTCTCAACAAACACTTTATTTGTGTTTCATTAAAAATCTGAAATTGTGTTTAAATTGCGTTACAAATGATTTTGTATCCACAAGAATTTTTAATAAGTATAATAAATTTGATTTTATATTCTCATCTTGATTTCCTTCTCATATTTTCCTTTAAATTCTACTTTGACTTTAACCTCAATGGTTATTTTAGGGCTGATAGGCTGAATTGATTTTCTTCAAATAAATTATTTCTTCATGAATTTTGACATTAAAACTTTTGTTCACTTAGCTCAAAAATACTTGGGATGAGATTACTTGAAAGCAAGCTAAAATTTATCAAACTACCCGTATATAACAACAAACCCTATACCTAAGTTATTCATACCCTTGTTAACATCTGTTAACAAAAGTCTAGCAGCAAGAACACATTCAAGAATAATAGGATCTGCGATTGATAGACTCTCTAGAATTTTGGAGCTCTATTCATTGAGTTTAATTATTGATACCATCGTTTGTTGTAGCCCGATGGCTCTAACCTAAGAACATGTTGTTTTTGCCTAATATGGGGTCTTAAATGGGTTAATTAAATCCAAACAAAGATCTTTTAAAATATGATATAAAAATGTCAGCTCCCAAACGATGTTAACTTAATAAGATAGAAATTATACAAATTTTTATTATTCCGTTTAAAATTTAGTTTCTTTCCAAATACAATATATGTTTCAAAAGAATTATCAAGGAAAAAGTATCATTTAGTATATATTTTAATAAAATATAAGGTTTGTCAGCAAAATCAGATACACCCACTAAATGGGTTGCTTACCGCAAAAGGGATTTCAAAGAACAACCTGACACTTATGCTGTTAATGGAATGGAGCAGCTCATTAGGGTTTGTCTTTGTTGGAATTTAATCAAAAAGTCAAGTGGTCCAGTATGTATTCTCCACTTTGAAAGAGAATTGTGTATAGGGTAATGGTCAGTGTTATCTCATTAGAATTTGTCAGCACTTTTTGTCAGAGCTTTGGTGTTGAAACATTTGCAACTATAGAAAATAATTCTTAGGATAAAATGAAATTAAACAATAACAAATACCTACTAATTATTTTTCCAGATAATTTGTATGCTCTTGTGTGTAATATTTGTTATGTGATCGGCGGTTTTTTTTAGTCTAAAAACCAGGGTGAGCTGTGAGCTAAACGAGAGAAGTTTCTATTCTTTAAAATTATTTTATTAAATTAACTTAACAGTATATATGGCATATTATTTTATTCTGAAATCACCATTCAGTTTTGTAGATTTTAGGCTAATTGTTTTTCTAAAATGTTTTCTTCAATGAAGTTTAATTAAATCTTTCATTAATATTTGTTTTGAAAGATTTGCTTGTTATTCTTAAGTAGAAGTTGACTGGTTCACTAGTATTTATTTAATATTTTTCAGTCCCTGTAGTATTTTCAGTTGATAAGCACTGAGTTATTGTGCTTTTAGATTCTTTTTGTTTCTTCTGTTGTATAAAAGCAAAAATAAGTTTTCCTTACATATTAAAAGTTAGTCAAGGGTGTTTGAAAACGCCTGGCAAATTCCTTAGAACATTATGCTTAAAAATTAGTGGAAAAAGGCTTTGTGTTACGCAGAGTAGAGTCACTGAACACTGAAAAAAAAGTTTGGTTTTCAAGTAAATGCATTTACTTGACTTTCAATGTAAATGAATCAAGAAAATAATTTTTGAGTCAATTATTTAAATACTCAGTTTTAGTAAATTCAAGTAAATTCAAATAAATCTTATACTCAAAGTCAAATATATTTGCTTGCCACGATTCTGAGAACATTTTTACTTTGTTTGTTTAATAAGATTAACTCCTATACTATATTACTCGGATATCCTTAATAATAATATATTCCTCATTAAATTTTCCTATCCAAGCAAAAAAATTAAAGAGTTCTCTCAGAATAGCATAGCCTTCAGTTCAGTTTCACCTTTTATATGTGCACCACAGCTAATATGAAAAAAAAATAAATTTTAAACTATTGATTACAAGATTTTTGTACAAGGATAGAAATTCCACTGCATCCAAAATGCATTATTGTATTGAATTAAAACCCTCCTACTTTAGTGAAAATAAAATTTATTGAATCCAAGTCTTGCATGAAGCTTAAAACAATGTAAAATAAACTATTTAAAAGTCCAAAAATTATTTATAATAGGAATAAATCTAATCTATAAATAATTAAAAACCAAAATACTTAACAAAATTAAATAATTCTAAAACCTTTAATCATGATTTCCTATAACTTGTAAAACAAAAAGGCTAACTTCTAAAGCAAGATAATAAATTTTGAAAGAATGATATCCAATTTCACTCTTAAACGACTCTCCTTGTTCTATACTAAATTTGATTAAAATACTTACATCTTTTAACCATCGCTATGTATTTCATTTAACTGCCGATTCGTGGATCCTTTCCTGAATACATAATGATATCGGCTCAAACAACTTCTTGTGACCAGTCCGATAAATAAATGAAATAACAGAAGATATATAATATCAGCGACATTTAAGAACGCAAGATGATTACCCTTCAGACGTATAAATCAAAGCTAAGTACCTACCAAAACTTCAAGTGGCTTATTGAATAAGCTCCTTTTGATATTTGCATAAACATTGTACACTCGAAACCCTAGGTGGGCTTTCTCCTTCCAAGATGTATCAATTCACCTTTATCTTTAATACTGCGACTTATGGGTGAATATATGAACCAAAATTATGTTCAAGCTGAAAAGGGATTCATATAAGGCATATGCTAATAAAGATTCCTATGCTAGAAGAAGGTTTTCCTTGGAATTTCATTTAACGCTGCAACGGAATTAATATGATTACTTTCAATTTGTTTCTATATTAAACTGTGTTCGAAGTAAAATTCAATGGGTAAAGTATAATTTGGTAACAATTTAAACAAAAAAAAAACGGGATAATTTGAAAATCAAAATAATAATAAAAGAGAATAAAGTATTTCTGCAAATAAAAATCTCATTTTTTTTTGGTTTGTTAGATATCATTTTTAGGACTAAGCCCGCACACAAAAGTTCAGTTCGTTTAACAATGGACACGTTGACATGTGAATTTTATGCATGAAATCTCAGGCAAACATCCAATTTGTATTGAGTTACAATGTTGGACCTTCAACTTAAAGTGGACTTATAGAATGAGGAACTGGAATATATAAAAGGGTTAATAAGATGAAGTTACATAAATTCAAAAATGTCCATACATTTATATCCTAATTTGTTAATAAATATTAAAGTCATTTAATTTAGTAAATACTTAACTGTTAACGGACTGAATTATCATAAATAACAATAAGCTAATTTCAGGTGTAGAAGCAAAAGTAATTTTTGTAAATATTTAATTAACAAAATTGGCTTTAAAAACTCTATTTTAGTATTTTTCTTTGAAAAAATTGACTTAGCATAAATAAGCTTACTAGGGTCTGGTTTTATAATAAATAAGTCCTACATTTATAGTATTTATAGAATTATAATGTGTCTAAAAATTACAGTTAAAGTCTGTCAGCAAAATTCAAAGCAAACAGCATTATTTTTGAAATTATATTTTTTCTAGATTTATATATTTCGTTAACTGTCACTTAATTTATTTTGCTTTGTTTAAAATTTGATCAATCCTTTTTTAAAAACAGGGACGAGTTTTTTGTCTTTCTTAATAGTTTTGTTGTAGTTTTAATGCTGCCATTCTTCACCATTTTGGCCTACCAATTTATCTCAGTTTCTGTCCTTATAATCCTTATTTTTATTTAACTACCTTCACAAAATTTCTAAAGCCCTTATGATATATAGGAAGCAAATTATTGGCAAAACTAACTTATAAAACCGTTAGAAACGCTTTCTACTAGTACACACCATTATTAATATTTCATACTTTTATTCTAAATGCTGCATATTCTAAAATCGATTTAATATTACGAATATTGTTTGGCAATTACCATAAATTGAAGTTTACTGTGATTAGTTTGTTAATAAAAAATTTAATATTCTTTGATCTAACTTAATTAATAAAAAAATATTGTTTAGTTGAATCAATTTAATTCTTTTTTTGACAAAAAAGTAAATACATGTATACCAAACAATAAATACAGTATAAACATTTTTTGTACTCTGGTACTTTAAAAGAACTTCTAAGATACAAAAGAAGATAAACAATAATAGATCAAATGAGTTTAGTTTTAAATAAATAAAATTTTTAATTTGAAAAACACATAGTATATGAGAAGACTTTTGAGACTCATTTTGCAATTAGGACCATATCCTCTAGCTTTATTGGAACAATAGCAATCGCACATGGTTTTGTTTGTTTAGGCAAGAAGACCATTTACCATGTAAACACTTTTAGGTAATGCATTCCATGGGAATATTTCTGAGAAAATAGACTGACCAGACAGAGTACTTTAGATCATCCTAAAAAGCATTATTTTGTGGTTAAAATCCATTTTCAGAATACATCACTAATATAAACATGTGGAAATAGAAAAAAGGAAGTTTGTTGAAGTTGTATTTTGTACTTTGCTTAATTTTAACCCGTATAAGAGGTGTATATTTTTTTGGCTTTGCCTGGATTTCTATAAATATGCATTTACCTACACACTGTGTTGAATTCAAAATTTTAATTTAAATACGAAAATTTAAATAATTACTCCTTACATTGAAATATTTTTTATTTTATTTCGTTGTTGTTTATTATTATTTCCTTTATTTTATCATACACATTTTTTTTAGATTTAATTAGTATTAACAATTTTTGTGTATAGTTTGAGGATAAGAAATTTAATTAATTTTTATTATACCACTACTACGCTGAAAAAAAACCATTTACTTTTATTCAAACTTAAAAAATATGGCAAACTACTTTTTGACTATTTATAATACAATTTTTCCAATTCAAAAATTTTTTATTAGCCTAAAATTAAAATAAAGACTAAGAAAAACGGATTTAAATACTTTATTAAAACTCGAAGAAGTGTTTCACCATCACATCCCTAGGTTACTCACAATTCGTGCCTAATAATGGTCTACAATAGCCATTAAGCATCCTTGGATTAACAAGTACTGAATCCCTCAATTGTACTACTAAAGTTTTCGTTTGGCGATTGTATAACCCACCCTTATCGGTGACAGTTAGACTTTCACAAAGAATTCAGTATCAACTAGCACTGTCAAAAACTCTGTTAATTAAAAAACTGTGATAAGCATTGTGTGGCCTGACAATAGCCACAGCTAGGCTTGCTTATATTTTGTTTTCCATACAAAAAAAATGTTGCGAATATCCTTGGGCATTTTCTATTTGCTAATACTATATACCCAAGAGCTATTTGAAAGTAGCATGTTACGAAATATGATCATGTAATAGCAACAAAAAGACAAAAAATATGTCAAAATAAATAATGTTATTACGGAGAATTTATTGCTTATAGCTTCAGTATTTTTTAGCTAAAAAAAAGAGTGCAATTGATAAGAAAGAAATTAAAGGTTTCATGATTTAACATTTAAGGGAATGATTGAATTCTTCCTGCATTATATAATTTTTTTAAAACGGAGCATATTATTTTATGCTTTAAGCTTATTTTATTTTTTTTAATTTCAATCAAAAAAAATAAATTTAAATTAATAATTAGACGACTAAAACAAAGTTTACATGTAGCTAAGCTGATTTGCTGCATATTTAATGAATATTTTTCAAGGATTTCCCAAAAAATTAAGTATTATTGCATTAATATGAAGGGTAATTTTGATTTCGTGAAACTTTTATT
Source organism: Acrocera orbiculus (assembly GCA_947359355.1). Taxonomy (NCBI): domain Eukaryota; kingdom Metazoa; phylum Arthropoda; class Insecta; order Diptera; family Acroceridae; genus Acrocera; species Acrocera orbiculus. The sequence goes on from OX375757.1 coordinate 28,438,342, forward strand.
CAAGTAAAGATGCTATTATAACACACAAAAAGTGTAAATAGTTTCAGTTAACTAAAAATAAATTCAGTTAATAGGAAGAAAATTATGCTAGTTGCAGAGCAAAAAATGTAAAAGGTTTCCAGTAATGATAGTTTTGATTCAGAAAACTTCAAAAAAGAAGTTCAGAGATGCTAAGAAAGCTAGTATAAGTTCCAATTAAATTAGTTTTTCTAACAAAAAACTTAAAGAGAGTAGAATACACGAGGATGCAAAAGAATCTCCTTTAATGAAACAAAACGGTTGAAAAGATTACAAAGAGTTGATTTAATATAAATTTAACTTATAGCAATGAGTAAGTAAGAATAAGGTTTAATGGGTTATACTTTTAGATAACGGAGCTCGTAATTTTGGTTTAGTTAACCAAATGATTGTTAGTAATTACTATAACAAAATTTTATGGCAGTATTTCATACAATAAATGAAGTATAACTTTTCAACAGCGAAATACATGGCCTTTTAGAATAATAAAATTATTTCAAAAACAAAAATATTTTCAACAAGAAACTTATCCAATAAGAGAAATACCCTTTAGTTCAGGATATGAAAAAATAATAAATAAACTTTTGCAGTGTTTAAATACAAAATAAGCAATCCCATTTTTCAATTAGTAAATTTTTTTAAACCACCCCTTTTTAAAACAACGTCAACTTAAGGAAACACAAGTCCATTTTGTTTAGTTTTTATTTTTTACTCATTTTTAAATATTTTAAATAAAAAAATTGTGTTTTGAATTACTACCAAAGTTATTCCGCATTTAAATAAACAGTAACTTGAATGCTACAAAAATATTTTTATTTTTTTGGTATTTATTTTCCGTCACCCTAGTTAAAATACAATACGAATGGTTTATCAGACCTTTGTTTTTCTTCGATTAACTCAAGAATTCTTAGGGTATATGAGCCCATTTATTTGTCGACACCTTTTGTGTGTTCAGTGAATTGTTTTTACTGGACATCATCATTGGAATTGGATAGTATTGCTTGGATATAAAAAGAACAACACTAAATGACAGAGGGATGAGTAAAAATTCATTTCCTTTCAGCACAGAGAAAATATTTTTGTAAGAAAGTTCAGAAATTGTGGTCCCCATTTGTGACTTTAATTATAAACTCTGGTGTGGTACAGAATAAATTAAAGAAAAAGATGGAAAAAAGGATGTTTACATAGCTCCCAAAATTAAGGTCTTTCGAATATTGTTGAGTATTCTAAAAGTTCTTTCGTTTGTTTTGTTTTTCCAAGAATATTATTGTATAGGCATATTTAAATTATAGAAAGTTGAACAAAATGTCTGAAAAAGAAGATATGATTGATTGAATTTTTGAATATTTTAATCATGCAACATATAAAAATAATTTTATTCAAATTGGGGTATAAAGTAACTTATGAAAGATGAGCTCGTTTTTTTCAATAGAGATAGAAAAAAATACATATAATCTTGTATTATTCAAAATAAAGCTCCATTAATAAAACTTCTTGTTGAAATTGTTATTGCTGTCATTTTGAAACGATAAACGCCAAAAACTCTGAGATACAAAACAGTATAGTTACCCTGGGTTATCCTTTCCCAATAGACGAATTTTATGGCTTTATGTTAATCGCATAACTTTTTTTTTTTTATTTCTGTAAACATGTCATTGGAAACAATTCTAGACTCATTCGACAGGAAGGATGAACACCTCCAGAATTGAATTCGATATTTATTTGTCGCCTCTTCAAGACGTTATATCTAAGCGGGAATATGAGTGTACAAACTAAGGTTGAGATTTGCAAGACTTGAATAATAATGACTGGAATATAACCTGTTATTATTGAAGGCAAATATTTTGTCCTTTTTATCGTTAAAAAAATGTTTATACCTTCTTATTATATTTTTTTGGGACTAGCAATGAAAAAAATTTATTTAAAATATCTACAAACAAGGGAAGGGGAAGAATGAATCAAATTTTGAATGACATTCGCAAGAATCGATTTCATTGTGGCCTGAGTTTAATTTAGTGGTATAGCTATCTGATTAGCTATCATAAAAATCAACAAAAAAATAATTTTTGGCAATTACTTTCAAATAGAGACCCTTTTGATCGTAAAATATAAAAAATGGGGCAAAATGTTTTAGTAATTGGTGTTCATAGCACTCAAGGGGATTTGTTTTCAACATCCAAAAATCACCTCCATCGTTTGAAATTGTCTTGTTAAACTGAAAATGATTGTTGAAAATTTACATATCGGTTTTAGTAATTTTCGATTTTTTTTTACTTAAAAGAATTTTATAAGTAGGTTAATAGAACTTTCGTGGTTAATATAATATTTTGCAGCAAAAGCACGCGGAATGTAAAATGAAGCTATTGCAATATTTAGAATTTAAAAATATTATTTTCAAAAGCTTTTTATAATTTTTATAATTTGAATAAAAATTTTTTAGTGCTTATATTAGCTTTGAAAAGTTTGTTACGCTTTATAGATCTTAGGTTGGGCCATTTTGTGTTACGTAAAAGATAATTATCTCATTTGAATAATTATATCCTTATTATTTTAAAAAAATAATTGAAATTATGCTTCAATTATAGAGACCCTAGTGTTATAAGGAAAATTAATTTCACATTTTTTACATAAAAAAACCAATTGTGTAAATTGTGATATCGCCACACCCCACTAGCTTGATATATTTTGTCCTACGATGAAATTGTTTTGTCAGTTAATATAATAGAAAATATAAATTTGCTGTATCCAATATAATTAAAGTGAATGCTCAAAATTGAATTAGTATCCTAATAACAAATAAGCTTAGGCAAATTTAAAAGTTATTGAAAAGACTACAATACAATATATTTGATTAATCAGATTTTATTTCTTTAATACTTTCCTTCTATGATAAAATTAGAAAAAAAACTTTTTCAAAATTGACATAAAAGACAAACATTTTGTTTGTCGACAACAGCTTTAGATTGCTGCTTTTTTGTAAACATAATAAACAAAAGCTGGTGTTCTTTTTATACTCTTGAAATCAATAACCCTCAATTGTTCTCTTAATCGCTGACAGAAATGGATGACCCCATAAAAAAGTTTTGCTTTGTCGCGATGAACAAACACATAATAAGAAAAAAAGCAAACACTTCTGTCAAATAAATGGCAAAGATGTTGACATGACCTTTAGATGTTACTTTCTTTTGATTTTAAGACTAAGAAATTTCTTTGTGATAGAAAACATAAGTAACATTTGATTTTTTTTACTAAAAATTATTTTTTTAAAAAAATTACTAATTGTAAGCCACATGATAATAATAGGAGATTTTTACAGAAACAAAATGGAAGAAAACGCTATTATGTTTATTTCATCCTAATTATAATTTAGTAAAATTTGCACATTTTTTTGTATTTTTCGTATGAGTACATAATAAAATTATCAAATAATTAAGCGCCTACAATCATAAAATTATTAATTTATTTCTTCACTAAAATCCCTGCAGATATATCCGTGAAAAGAAATTTACCATTCTCTGTCAGAGATTAAAAGGGTTTTATGAAATCACTTTGCAATTCTCATTTTGATAAACGGCCTTAATTTTCCTTCTTCAATTTATTTACGTCGGCTCTAAACTTCGCTCATGATAAATCATTAGACCGGTGACATTTTGTTTTGTTGCCGAAACAGCTACTTTTACTTCACTTGATTAAGTTGAAAAAGTGCTCAAAGGATCAGAGTGCCGTCTGCATTGAATTAATTAAAAAATATGTTTATCAACATGTTTATTCATATGTATTCTGCATGTATTTGTGTTAGTTAAGCGGAAAGATTTAGTTTATATTATTTAAAAGTTTAAAGATACATTTTAATACAATAAAGGATAAACTTTTTCTTTATATATAGAGAAAAAATATACAATAAAATGTACTAAAACTATTTTCGCCCAGGAATTAATTTTACTAAAGAGAACTAGATTGTTATCAAAGGATATACTTCATTTGAATTTTATTTCTCAATGGAACAATTACTTCGATGCCTTTTGATAGTTGTATAAGTGTAGTTTTGTATATAGTGTAGTTGTATAATTGATTTTTTTCCAAAAAAATAGGAAAAAAATAAATATTTTATTTCTTCTTTTATTATCTGTCTCGCTTTTTTTATTTTGTCAATAAAAATTTTGAGTTGCAGGGTTACTTTTTACGTTTCTTAATTTATTACTGTTTATGTAATATCATTCTATATTATTGATATTAATGAATTAATAATCAGTAAATTCGCTTTTAGTACGAAAAATATACAACAAAATTTTTGAAACATTTCTGGAAAAAATTGTCAATTTAACAAGAGTTCTCCCTGGAAGAGTAACAGATGTTCAAACAACAAGCCAATTTTGAAACTGTTAACCTCATATCAAGCCCATTGTAAAAGTGCGATTTAAATTTTGTTTAATAAAATGTTTTTATTTTTATTTTAATTGTTTAAACTTTTAAAATATGCAATATTTATTTTGTGGCTTTTTCGTACAAAAAATTTGTTGGTTTTTTTTTGGACTGATGGATATTTATTTCTTTATACCCTTTCAGACCATGCATGAAATATAATTCTCAGTCCTTTATCCTAAGTAATTAGTAATTCATCTAAAATAACCTGTATCTCAAAAGTACAACAAAATCTGATTTTAGTAGAATTTGGATAAAAATATAAACGAATTAATTGCCTACCATACGCCATCAAATGATTTAAATATGTCCCCATTACATACTACAAAATTTTCTTCTACCAGATTACTAAGGTTCTATATACAGCTAGATATTTACCAAGCAAAAATTTGCATCTAATGCTCATACAGCATGTTTATACACTTATTAATTTCTGCTAATTCTCTTTGGAGCAATCATCTATGAGACTTTCGTGGGCTTAAAGAAAAGGGTGCATAAATTATTGTCAGCATTTTTATATTTTTCAACAACAAAAGAAGTTTTTAGCGGCCCAAGAATACTGAACATTCTCCGCCAGATTTATTTTGGACACAAATGAGAACCCTTCTAGAGTATAAAAGGTGAAGTGCTCTTGGTAAAAAGGTTTAAAGGATTCTTACTTATAAACACTCAAAATAAGTTGCTATTATCAGGACATGGTTGTGGTTAAATCTGAAAATGCAGATAAAGGGCAATTTAAATGCGTGCAAAGCTTTTAATTTTGGTTTTTATATTAATTTTTTTCTTCCTTAAATTGATTTAATTTATGAAATTATGATTTAAGGATAATTAGGTGTGAGACATAAAAAACAATTTTTTTTTGTGCTTTTAAAAGATGATAAATGTGTATAAGCGTTTTTTTAGAATTATTTGGAATAATTAATTTTAAAATTACATAAATGGCGGTTTTTAGGTTAAAAGGAGGATACTTGATACTACAAATAAATTCAATAAATTTAATAACAACAGATTGGCTAAGGGTTCTATTCCAATAACTTAGAGTAGAAAATAAATTTCCAAGAAATTACTATAAGAATTGATTTTAGGAATCCAACTTAAGTTAGCATAACTTACTGGAAGAAAGAAATCATGTTATATAACATTAGAAAACCAAATTAATTTTAAAATTTTAAAAAATGTTTTCATTTACTTTCGATTACAGAGTTTAAAATTAAATACAATAAGATAAACCCTTAAAAAAATTTAATTCATAAATATTTAAAAGAAATCTAATAAAATCTAATAACTTTAAATTTCGTAACTTAAAATTGTTGATTATCACCAACAGCATAAGAAAGAAACATAGTTTGGTGTTATAAAATTGAAAAAATTACTCAAATAAAAGATAAAAATTTATACACAGAGGTAAAATGAATTTTTACGCTTGATGGAAAAGACAAACACTTGGGCACCAATTCAAAGAAAATTGCACATTGGCTAGGAAAATTTTTGTTTTGGCACCGGTTGCATAGTATTGATGGCTTCAAAATTTCCATAAAACAAAATGAAAACGTACTATTTCTTTTGAGTGGTTCTTGTTGTTTTTTGTGTATAGACCAAAGTTAATCAAATTGACGCCAAATGTTGCTCTAAGTGTAGTACAGTTTTGTATTTTTATTTCAACGGCAGTTAATATTAGATAGATTCAAATTTTGTAACATTCATGAACAATTTTTCATGCTTTATATGAATTTAAAACGGATTGAAAATTAAGATCAAATATGGCAATCAAAGGGTATTTGAACAGTTTTAGAAACTTCTAATTTTTTAATAGCTTTTCATTTATGTTTTAGAATAGCTCCGTTAATCCTATGATTATTTGTAGTTAAAATTATATTAGTATTGGATTGAATACCATTTTTTAGAAATTTAAGGGTCAGGGTAAAGAACAACACACTTGAAGGAGGTATGGTACGAAAGAACAGGCCCGGATCTAGGGGGGGGACAATTGGGGGTGCTTGCCCCGGGCGACAAGCTTAGAGGGCGCCAAATTCATATTTTTAAGAGAAAAAAATATTTCCCAACGTACCATTTTGCAGCTTTATTATAACTATTAGTAAAAACCAGTGATTTAAAATACTGTAATGGAAATAAATGGTCAACAGGAATAACAAGTAAAAAAGAATTCATGTTATTTTATCGTTCCAGACAAATAATTCCAAAATTACATGAATATATAAATGACAGAAAATTTTAACTCTCTAAAATATAAAAATCAAGTATAGGCGTGTCAAAGAGTGATAACAATATAAATCAAAAATATTCTAAATATAGAATTGTTCAATTTCCAGAAAATATTATTTAAGTTCAAACAATATTAGCCTTACCTCTTTTGCCAAAGGGAAGACTATAAAGCATATTAAGTTCTTTAGCATATAGTAATAGAGTTCTAAGTGGCGTGTCAATTCATGATCGGTTTTCCACGTGTTGTGAGGAATCATCTTCTACTGCAGAATCTAAGTATGAAGCTGGTTATCTATTGCATGCAATGGTGGATTTTAAATTTATTCTTAACTTGACAATTTGGGCTAATATTCCTCGACAGATTGATAGAGTTAACGTCGAAATACAAAAAGAGGATATCATTATTTCGCGTTCTGTGGCGCTAATGCAAGGTCTTCTTAAAATCTTACAGGAAATGAGAGAAAAACCAATAGTACATTGGATCGAAGAAGCTACGCCTTTATCAGAAAAATTGGGAGTTGACCCGGTCCTCAGAAACAAACGAATTTCAAGGAAGAAAAGACAATATGATGAACTCTGCGAGGACGAGTCCAGAACACTTGACCCAGCTCAACTATTTTCCAAAGATTTAAAAGTTGTTTTTGACAAGATTTTAAAAGAAATTGAAATACGTATAGAGAGCACGAAAAGTTTAAAAGAAAATTTTGCTTTTCTATGTGCTCATACATTTTTGAACAGTTCAACTGAAGATCTCCACAAATATGGAACTCGCTATATTCAAAAATTTAGTGACAGGAATTAAAGAAAAATCAAGTGCTTCAGACCTCTTACAGCTTCTGTGCAAGCCCGACTTGCAAGAAGCATTTCCTAATGTTAGTATAGCTCTAAGGATATACTGCATATTACCAACGACTGCAAGTTGTGAACGAAGTTTTAGCAAACTCAAAATAATTAAGAGCTATCTGCGTTCAACCATGAGTCACGAACGTCTATCTGGCCTCGCAATATTAGCTATTGAAAATAAAACTACCTATGAGGCCAACTTTGATCAGCTAATAGACTCTTTCGCAGAAAGGAAAGCACGTCGTGTAAGTTTGTAGCAAGACAACAAGAAAAAAATGCTGGAGCCTATAAATTTAAGATGTGTATACTGTTTTTCTTGTCTAATAGGTAATTTTTATAATGTATTAAAGAGTTAAAATTTATTATAGGGTTTTTATTTTTCCGATCATTAAAACCCTACCCAGTATTTTCGTCTTTGAACTTTTGAAGACATGTATTTCCACACTTGAGGGGCGCCACTGCAAGTATCTGCCTCGGTCAAAAAAATCGTAGATCCGGGCCTGCGAAAGAACAACTGTATTCTATAGTCCAAAGTCTTAATTTAGGTAAGAAATCTTTCAGTGGATGGTGAAGTTTCTCAAATCAAAAGGTTTCTCTCACTACTACATCTAAAAATTTACTAGTTCATATCATATTTAAAGTTTCTCGTGAAAGGTTATGATCAAATTGAAAAATTACGTTTTGCGTACTTTAAGTTAGTTAAGTTATGTATATTAAAATTAAAAGTGATTTGTATATTTAAAAATGTCAATTAATGCCCGGAAAGTTATAATTGATTAAAATTTCAATTGAATTGTTGTTGTTTGATTAAAATGAATTGTTTATTTTATTTAAAATATATATTAAGATATAGAAAATATATAAATTAATTAATGTACCATAATATCTGGTAAATAAAACTTAGCATAAAGCATAAACATTTTGTGCCTTCTTAAGCACAAGTCAGGTCAAAGGCTATATAAGTCACCAGGCTTCTAAGCCCAATACATAAGGCATGTTATTTGAAAGTTAGTTAATCATTTAACTAATAACTAGTAATTTATGTTTCGTTAAAAGAACTATAGTACGTTATGTAACGACTAGTAAAACTTTTAGCATTTGATAGATATTTTATGGGACTCTACTATCATTATTCACTTTAAATAAAACACAATTTAGAAGATAACGCCATTTATCTTCTCATGAGTCTAAAGCACACTAATCCATAGAAAAAAAAGATTTGGTTTTGGTATCTGTAGTAAAATTAACTATCAAAAATCTGGTTTTGGGAAAAGCTTTCAAAAAGTTTCAAGACAGTAAAATAATTATTGAGAACAGTTAACCTCAATAAAAATCAGACTCATCTAATTACTGAAAGAAATTAGCTCAAATTCTTCAAACTTTTTAATGAGAATACAACTAACCACGGAAAAATAGAATAAATTAAGGTAAAAATTAAGCGCACGCTAGTCACGTTGTCACTTTCTCCCTGATTGCCTCAAATTTACAACCTTTTTCTTTCGTTATATTTTTAACCTTTCATACGTCTCCACTTTACAAAAAAATACTCTAAGTATGTCTCTTTGAACGTGTCCTTATCCTTAATAACATAGCATTTTCAGCGAAGAAAATGACTCCAGACTTTATACAATTTTTGCATACAAATGAGACCTAACAGTGTTAATGTGAACCCAAACTTCCTCCTTGGAATCTCTTTTTCATTTTTTCATCTAATGAATATTGTTATTGTGTCCTTAAATACTTGTTAACAAAACCAAACTTTGATTGTTCTAGTGGTCATCGGTATTTCCTTACTGTACTGCTTTTATATTGTTCTGATTCTTATTTTAGCTTGTTAATTTGATTTTATCACTCTGCAAGGATTAAAAGACTTTCAAAAGTTAAATGTTTTGTGGGTATAAGAAAGCAGCAAAAAGAAACGAAAATGTTCTCTAGAAAGCTTAAACATTAGTGCATATTAATTAATTAAAAAGGGTGTAAGTAGATATGGCAATTTTAGATAATAAATATTTATTTGAAAACGGATAAATTTTTGAAAAACAGCTAAAAATTTTCTTGAAAATGTTTTATTTATTTTAAGTGCTTAATCGCTTAACACATTTATTAGAATCCATTTGATATACATGAATTTTGGTTTTAGTATGAAATATATATGAAAAATGGCAGGACTATAATTTTAGATAGTTTGGCATGAGTTTAATTTAACGTTTTAAGGAAAAGTTAATGGTTGTGTTCCATAACACAAATGACAATAATTTTTAGTTTAAGTCAGAGGTATTTATTCTTTTATTCCATTTATGTATTAATGTGGATACGGATATACTATTAAATTTTTTGTTTTTTTTCGTACAATTTTATTTAGCGTGTTATATCATGATTTGTTTGTTGGTTACATTCAAGCTGAATTTTAAAACTTTCAATGACTTTGAAAATATCTAAAATTAGTTTTTTAAACTATTTGCTTTAGCTGTAATGGAGCCTACATAGTCAAGTCAATAAAATTTGGAGCTGAAAGTTTTTAAGTGAATAAATACTAATTGAATATATAGATTAACCAGGTGTACTATGTATGGTTTTTCTTAACTATGTCCTTTCTAAACAATCTGTTTTTTCATAATCTTCAGGTTTAAGGGCTTAACAATAATGTCAGCCTAGATTGGTAGTTTTTACTTAAATTTTATTCTACTAAAAATATCTGTAAAATTTTGTGGAGTTTTATTGATAAAATAGTTTTGGTTATTTTTATTCTAAAAAAGGGGCACTATGCATTACTTTCTTTGATTTATTTCAAATATAGATGGTAATAAGCAAATGATTTAAATTAAAGTATAACTATTCAGTAAACACGTATTTTTAGTGAATGAAATATTTTCTGTGTATTTAAAAAAAAACAGAATTTTATGCCTGACAAATATACATTTGCATGAATTGTGTCCTCTATGTTAAATTTTAGAAAAGTATCGTCAAACCAAACAAAGTGTTTCTCAAATATACAACAACTATTTAAATCTATTTAAAAGTGTAATCATAATGGTTGGAAAAATATAAATTTAAGATTATGGGTTTTAACCCTGCTTTTAAGTAGCTGAGTTTTTTAAGACCTTCATCGATAACCAATACTACTGCTTTTTTTATCTCAAATATTACTTAAATCACAAATAAAATGACTAAACGTGCTTTTCAAAATTTTATCTTAAATTTATTTAAGATATATATTCCAGGTGAACAAGGTTTCTTTTAGCCTTCTATTGCTTCTTTGTTTGAGAAATTGCTAGGAACAGTAGTGCATGACGACAGGAATTTGCCATTTGTCTTTGAAATTTCACTCTTGGGAAATGTTTTGAACCAAACAGACCCCGAGCTCTATTATCCACTTTAGGTGTCACATCGATGATGATAAATGTCGATGAAATTATTCGAGCAATAAAAAAATATAACATAAAATAGAACATATGAAGTTAGCTTCCAGTTTTAATTATTTCAAGGCCACAGAAGTAGTTTGAATCAAAGTTGAGGTATTTAAATATTTGCATTTAAAACTTTGATTAATAAAAGAGTACATATGTATTGCTTTAAAAATTATGAACATAATAAAAATGCCAAATATGTTTTTGATATTATTATTTTCATGACAAAAAAATATGAGTAAAATTCATTCTGCAGACATTTAAATCAAATTTATGTTTTTCGCTAGTTTTTTGAATTGCGTATTGAAAAAATGAATTTGCATAAATATTACAATTCTCTAGTCGTTTAAATGTAATTTGCTTTGGTTCACCAAACTTTGCTTTACATTATGCTCATAATAAATTCTTGGATAAATAGTTAAATGGGTTTCAATTTTTTTATTGAAAGTTTTACACAATACTATTCTAATGTAAAAAAAGAAGAAAATAACAATCTATTTTGAAATATTCTTTACCACATTTGATAGCATTTTTTCAAAGCCTTAATAAATAAAATGATAGAAATAATTTTATTGAATTGATTAAGGTAGATTTGTTTTGCGTAAAACTCAAGTAATACGTGACTTTTGTAGACAAAGTATAATAATAGGGGTAAGTAGGGTAAAGTGGGAAACTTAATCTCATTTTTGAAGTTACTACAATTAAAAACATTTAACTAGTTATTGCTATTTTTTTCCATTATTTTCACACATTAAAAACTAAGTTATCTTAACATCTCGATAATAAAGAGATAATTTATAGTTTGTTTTACCCTTTTAATATCAAACTTCTTGACAGTGTTCATATTTATAAATATTTCCAACACATTCTTTTTTTTTATTATTTCGGCTTTCTGATATTACAATCTGCAATGTTGTGCGATTTCACACCTGCAACATTTATTTAGATAAATTTTTTATAAATAAATATGTAGATAAAGTCAAAAAATTTAAAACATCTATGGTGTAATATTATGAAATATTATTATATAAAATTTATAAAAATTTCATTTTACGAATTAAAGTTAGGTAAAGTAAAAGACAACTGTTCTAAAACTATTTATCTTTATATTTTATTAAATATGTTTAGTGCGACAAGCAGCCTAATTACTATGAAATTACAAAATGTCTTAAATGGTTTTTAAAATACGATCTTCTTACACAAATTCCCTATAAACACCTTCAAAGTTCTGCTATTACTTTAGCATCAAGAAAACTGTTAACAGATTAATCTGAAATACGATTGTAATAAAGGATGCCGCAGTTAAGATTTGTTATAATGAATCATATTTAGAGGTAAGAAGAATAATTTTATATAACATAAACTTCTCTTGATTAGTAAATTGAAACAGTCATAAAACTTAAGAGCATGAACTAGATTGAGCAATTAATAGGTTATACTCGTATATTTGGATACTTAACAATTATTTACAAATAAATTTTGGTCTTAAGATACCTTTTAATCCTTTCACAGAGTGAAGTAATTATGAGAAATCTTAGAAATTTCAATAAAAAGAAATGGAGTGAGTGGCTGAAAATGTTCGACCCGAATTCAATGATACATGAAACTTTAAAACCAAGAATTTTACTTCTTCGGAATTATAACAAAATATTTCATTTTTTTCTAAAACAACTTCGAAATTGTTTTTTCTAATATTTTATAAAATACATAAAGAAATATATTTCGCTCAACTTTTTGAAAAATCAGACCAATTTGTTTTTGAAAGTTTGGTTATTTTTAAGTTGGTGGCTCAGATCTTGGATTATTTTTTATTTTAGCAACAAATGCAGATTTTGTGAGAACGTTCTACTTTCCATAAAAAGAATCCTGCATTCCTCGAATTTAAATTATAGGATAGCTAGGATGCAAACAATAAATGATCGTTGCAAGAAGTTTTTCTAAAATTTATTAAATTTTTTACACAAAACTTTCAAATTTATAAAATTAAATTCTTGGGAAATGTTAAATATGGTATACTTCGTGATCTACTTAGCAGCATTTCAAAACATCAAGAAAAGTGTACATTTTATATTTTTATCAACAGTTTTAGGAGAATCATATGCTCCTACTATTTTTATGGAATACACAATTAATTTAAAAATATCAATTTTTATGGTAAGGTTTTTAAGGATTACACGCTCTCAATAGTCATGAGATCACATTTAAAGGAAAAAAGTTTGAAGTCAATTTGATTTTAATTTAATTCTTTCAATTTTCACGATTTATCAAAACATTTTGGTTTGTTTAAGAGTAAAAAAGACTATAGACTTGAAACTAAATTTACTAAACTAAAAATTTACTAAAAAGACTAAATTTACGAAAAAAAAATGTAGTTTCTTGTTCCCAATGATTATTATTCTTATTCTTAAATGAAATAGAGGAATCCACATCCCATAATGAAAATCTCTAACCAAATGGAGAATGTAAAGAATAAAAACAGGCAAAAAAATTTCAGAAAAAATACTTTTTAAAACAATTTAGTTATGAAACAACTAATTCTATTCCTTCCATTTTTGATAAAGGCAATAATTACAAATGAAAATTCTGATCATTTCCAAAGAAGTTGATCGTATTATTAAAGGCCAGTGACTTTATCAGTCCAAATGGAGGAAATTAATTGCTTTCAAATATAAATATATATTATATATTTTTGAAATTATACAAGATTTTACTTTTTCCACACCATTAAATTTTATAAATTAAAACCAAAACCACATTGCTTTCTTATTCATTTTAACATGTCCGTATATCCAACTGAATTATAAAATTTCTAAAAAAAGTACTTAAAACAAAAGGAATTAATAAAGTTTTACTTTATCTAAAATAAACTTTTTATTTATTTTATTCCAAACAGAAGCAATTCGTATCCTATTCACTGATGGCAAATACGCCACCCACTTAACTATAAAAATCTTTTTCATCCAATACTAAGCAGCTATTTTTTAATTGTAGATAAAGAAAAATACAATTAAACATAACCAAATAGCTTGCTTAGACTAAAGAATAATGCATTAGCAAACAGTATCCTTCTGAGCTTTAGGTAAGAGAAATTTGCCTTAGTAACGCATTGCAAACAGTGGATAATATAATTATAATGGTGTAAAGGAGATCTGTTTGGTTTTCATTTCAGCAGATAAAATGAAAATCATACAGTGTAAATAATAAATAAATTACCACAAGGAATGAAACAAAACATCATGGTCCTTAATAATTCTATTGTATACAAAAGTTGTTTTTATAAAGTTTGTTACTTTTGTGGGCGTCTATGCTGGTTTCAATCGCATTTTGGCAGCCTAAGAAACCTAAAATACAGTCTTCAAATTCACGTACGATCTCATAAGACAAACATATAACCGTATATGAACATTTTCGATGTAAATATTATCCAAGAAATAAGAACATTTTTCCAAAAAAATTTATGTATTTATGTTTTAGCAACAAACTTATTCTTGTACTTAAATTAAGGTAAACATCTGATTGAGTACATCAAATTTAAAATATTTCAAATGCGCTGCCGGGCCAATTAAAGTCTCACCAAATATTATATTTTCTTTACGGAAGAGTACACCTTCTGTTAATCACCCACTCGAGGCATTCCAACAAGAAATGAATTTCAACTTTAGCCATTAAAAGTTAATCTCCGAGCTTCCAATTTCTTCTGTTTCTAACGAAAAATGTTTTCTTTGTTTATAAGTGTTTGGCTTTGTTAATTGATGTAATCGAGGCCTGAATCGCTCTGACAGCGTGACGGGGAACCATAAAATACGAGTTGTATTTATTTTCAAAAAGTTTCCTTCCTTAAATTTCTTTAAATTTTGGTTTGTTATTGTAACTGATTCAAATTGATTTTTTTAAAGTAAATTTTATGTTAAATACAAGAAAGTATATTCAACCAAATATATTTGCAGAAATACTACAGATAAGAAAGAGAATATACTTAATTTTTATTATTTGAAATTAATTTAGCTAAAATTCAGATAAAATTTGATTGAAAACTATAAAAATAGTAAAACAAAATTTTTATAACACTACTACCTAAAGAATAGTTTTGATAACGAAGAGTCTGTATAAAATCTCCATTCATTTTTTTCTGTAATGAATAAGCTTTAAAACACAATCAGAGTCCCTAAAAAACAAATCATCCAGCGAACAGGTGGAATTGTTGACAAAAATCTAAACTAAATTGCTGTAGTATTTGCTAAACGAATTCATATTGACACAATCTTTCATAATTGATACCCAATCATTCAGCAAATAGATATTCATTTGACTTATTTTTTAATAAATGAAATTTACGTGTAATGTCCTGATGCTTGAATGTATTTTTAACAAAATAAAAACGAGTAAGGTATATTTTTCTTGTATACACAAAGCTTGAAAAAAAAAACAAATCAAAAGGGACTCTCTGCAGATTTGAATATAGTTCATTTATCTTGGATAACATTTGTACGTGATAGTAGCACCTTTATATGTTATAACATATCTTTATCTTCAGGCTAAATTCAGTAAAGTTAATTTCCGGCACGCCAAAGTGATTTAAGGTTGACATTTTAACCGGTATATCTTTAAAGACTTAGTCAAAAACAGAATTTTAGTATGCATAACGGAGAAATCATAAAAGGATTAGAAGTTGGCATAAACCTGACTTTGTATATCTATGAAAATTTTCTGAGAAAGTTGAAAAGATTTTCTTGTGTGAATAATTATTGTTATGAATGGAAAATCGTTTTCTTTTCTCTTATATACTTTCTATGAATTTTTTCAGTAATTTAATTAATCATTATTTAGAAAAGAATTAATATAACAAAACTGTACTGGAAAGAAATTATTGGATGAAATAATTACTTTATTGGGTTGTAGTGAATACTTGCTGGAATCTTGTAGAATGCAAACAAACTATATAAATCCAGGTCAATAATATTTTAATATTGAGAAACTTTTAGGCCAAACGATTACCAAATCAGAGTTAGCACTTCTTGGAATGTAACTATTCTTGGATGTCAAAATTTTTGCAAATATTTGAAAAATATCATACCTACCTCCGTAAAAATTATACACCTACCCCTATTTAGAATCCAAACACATATATTATAAAGAAAATTTACTCATCACTTACAAAAATAAATAGCTCCTAACAAATTAGACTTAAAGGGCCTAAAATTTTACAAACATCAATAGTGATAATGAATATTTCATGAAACAAAGTGCACCTTTCACCAAAGTATAAAACATCTACCTATATCAGTTGCTCAGCGAAACCCAAGAGTCCAGAATTGTAGAAGCTTTTTAAAACCTAAACAAACAATGGACAGACAAGAATACACTTTACCTTTAATTGAAAGTAGAGTTTGTTTATATTCTCGACATATCTGCTCATGAGAAGAAACCTTTCGTTCTAGACTAAACATTCGTAAAATA
Organism: Acrocera orbiculus; assembly: GCA_947359355.1. Lineage (NCBI taxonomy): Eukaryota > Metazoa > Arthropoda > Insecta > Diptera > Acroceridae > Acrocera > Acrocera orbiculus. Next base: position 28,454,712 of record OX375757.1, read on the forward strand.
AACATATGAGGTGTGAAACTTACGTTTTTGTTTAAAAGTACTCAAAGCTGTATAAAAAAACATTACTGTAGTTCAGTACTAGAAAATATTCCATAGCAAAGAACCAAATTTCAATTTGAAATTTATTTAGTCATAGAAAATATCAATATGAGAAGTGTGAATACTCAAATTAATACTAAAATAAAAATTTTCCTATAAATTAATAAACATGGATCCCATTTATACTGGAATGTAAAATTACTTCAATTAATTGATCGGAATAATTATTCCAAATTATTCAAAGTAGCCCAAAACTTAAATGCACTGAAAAAATTGAACAAAAGATAATATATGACATACTTCGTATTTATAATCAATTAAAAATTTGGGATTTTCAAAATTTAGCAAAATATGTATCTTAGCACTTAACTATTGGGGTGCCAAAATTGAAAACATATGTATGTAGATGCCCGGTTATTAAATTTAAAAACTTACGTACACAGAAAACGATAAGAGGTAGAAGATTATATTATTAGGGAAGTTGTCAAGGCCGGTAATTTTACTAGACCAGAAGATTAAGTGTCAAAATATTAGTGCAACTTAGCCTTAAACACTAAGAAAAACCAATTATGTGTATTTGTTCAGTACAAATTTTTTGAATCCAGATTGAAAAAATAACATTCTATCAGGTTTGAAGAAATATATTTCTTACAATTAGACATAAAGGCATCATACGTAAATTTATGTTAAATTAAGTTTGCTTGAAACTAAAAAACAACATGGAAACACTTAATTTCACAATTTTATCAGGTTTACATTTGTAGAGTTAAAAGTTATTTTAAAAAAAAGAGCAACAACAATTAAAAATAAAACTTGACCCCATTGTAAAGACCAATTCATTATCGAACGTCGTATTCAAATCCACTTCACCTGACAATTATCATCTCAGCCGAAAGAATGAAAAGCAAATCCAGACAATGAATAAATCTTTTTCAATCAAGAACGAATAAGATGCTAAAAAGCTCTGATAAAGAACTGAATTTCGCAGTAAAAAATAAAGAAATCGATTGTGTAAATAAAGTGGTTTCTGGTAAACGAGGATGGGTTGTAAGCGAATAATGGAATTTCTAAGCAACTCATTTAACAACATTTGGTGGGGTCTCCCTTAAAAAACCCAAAAGAAAAAAATTTTTTTGATATATTCAAAAACTTTACATTTAAGATATTTATTATTTTTCAAGATTACCACCTGACGTTAAATTTTATTGAAAAGTTTATTATATGCTTTCAATTTAAGGTTTTAAATATTGAGTGAAAGCAGCGCGCAACTGCTTAATAAATATTTGTTAATAATATTCAATTAAAATTATGAAATAAAATAAAAATTGCCTTCTTGTTAGTTAATTTCATTTTATTTAATTAATAAATATCAAATCAAACATTATTTATGTATGTAAATGAATATCTCTTGGAAATGGTATTTGTATCTTAAAATAAAATTCTATAAGCGAAAAAACTCGTATCAAACCACTGAAAAGAAGGGATCTATCTATATTTCTTATATTATATCATAAAAAGTTTTATCAATATTGATTTTTGTCTCCAAAATAGGTATAATTCCTTGATAATTTATAGAAAATAATAAATTTACCTTGTAATGTTTTCATGAAATTATTATTTTTGCCTGACAGTACTTTGTTAAATTTTTAAGCCACCAAAGTATATTATATAAATTTTGGTTTCAAAAATCACTTAGAAACAACATTTATAGCTACAGTACAATAATGTAATGCAAGAAAATAACATACTTTTAATTTAAATTCAAGATGTCCTTTTTAATTTCTTTACTTTTTCTTTAAAATTTCAAAGATAATATCTTATAAAATAAATCAGACAAATATACTTAAAGTATTTTAGGATAAAAATTCCTAAAAAAATGGAGTGCAAACTTATTACGATGGTTGGACATGAAAACTCATTCTTCTAAATAAATGTAGTATTTAAAGGTGTAAAATTTTCAGGGAAATACTATAACTACTCATAGAAATATAGAAGCAGATTGTTTTGTGTCAAAGATTTTGTATGGAAATGTTTAACAAGTAAGAAATGGAATAACAAAACACTTCTATGTACTTTTACCATAATTTATTTGATTCCCTAAGATGTTGCATTTAACTCAATTGTTTTACTTATATAAACAACTTCCCACAAATTAATATAGTTTTTTCTTTAAAACAGTTATATTTAATTTATTTTTAAGTAAACATTAGAATTCAATTAATTTTTGTACAATTTTGAAGACAACTCAAAGTAATACGACTGAATTCTTTGAAAGTTGACTCAATAATAATTTTTATTTTGTAGTAATTGGAAAGTAATATATTTAGTATAAATAAATCAGGTTGATAAAATATGGATTATGTGTTGTAAATTCATAAAAAGATGAAGTATTATCTTTTATCAATAATTAAGAGTTAACAGTAATTAACAAAAACTAACAAGATTATATAATAAAAACAACTAATAACAATCAAAAGGTTTGATTTTTTATACTAGTTGACAATTAGGCATCAGTTACACGATAGTAGCGCAGATATGCTCAGAGCTTTAATGTTTCCTTAATCATCAGTATAGCTTATGTTGCCTGCAATAAAAAGCCAAAATTTTTAACTTACTTTAATTTGTAGAATTTTAAATACAAAACTTTATGTAATCCTCTAAAGCCATCACAGTTGTTGCAATAATTGTCTTTAAGGACTATAAGATAAAGTCTTGCAATTATATTTTGAAAAACTAAATTTCAATTCAACTTATTAAACAATTCAATTATTTTAGATGATATATCTAGACATATTTTTTATATTCAAACATGCTTATACCATAAATAAATATTTACTACTGATAAATTTGTCAAAAGAATAACATGTTTGATTTTAAACTTATATAATTTATTTTTTTCTAAATATTTTCTAAGCTTCTTAAAATTTAATTAAAACAAAAATGACAATTCTAAAACATGAATTCAAAATACAATAAGCTCCGATAACTTAGATTTTCATGGTTATTAAAATCTTCAAAACATTATTTGAATAAAGTTTATAAATAAATACTAGGACAAAATCTACTATGTGTTTTTAAGTTCATGTTTAGGATTTATGTGGGTAATAAGGCGATTAACTTGATGTATAATCACAATATAATCAAAAAGGATTTCAAAAAGTTACCAGCTATCTTTAAAATTAAATAAAACATTCTGTTGAAGTTAAGGATTAGTTATTGTGGCCACTGATATTAGGACAGTACTGGTTTAACTAGATAGTGAATGGAGAAGCATTTTTGTTTCCTTCTTTAGTGATAGAATAAAAAGAAAACAAGTTTGCAATGAAAAAGCTTAAATGTCATTCGTTTTTTATTAGGTATATGAAAATTATAAATCAAATGATTTAATTTTTCTGTCATATTTATACAATTACTAGCCTTATCAGGGATACTTAATAACTATGTATTTGAGAATATTATGGCGGAAGTTATCTTATTCCTAGTTTAATTGTTTATTTTCAATCGAAATTATTATGTAAATAAAATTAAATGCAATGGACTAAGAAAGTTTACTTACTTGACATATTTAGAATTATAATTTTTGATATCAATATAAGTTGTTAAGATTCTTTTTTATTGTTTTAAATAAATGTGGTAAATGTTAAAAAATTAATTTTATCCTATACCTTACCACAATATTATTAAGTACTTTACTAAAATGAAATAATTTCAATATATTTGAAATATATTGGATTATAGACGATAATTTAACTTTTTTTACATAACCAACTATTGATACGCTTAGCAAGAAATCCATGCAAAAGACACTATTGAGCTATAAAATAATTTTTTATTTATAAAGAATTCTTTACCTTTGATAAGATAACTGTAGAAAATAGTGTTGATAGAAGTAGGAAGAAATAGTAAAATAGAAAACTCAATAATAAAAAGACGGCAAAAGAGCAAAGCTCTATGACTAGAAACTAGAAATAATAAAAATTGCTCTACTTTATCTTGTAAAATTATTGTCTGTTAAATATAACTAAAATTAACCAGATTTCATAGTATAGAATTCATTATTTTTAAACAATTTCAAGTCCTAAGTATTTACAATTGGGGTACATTCGGTTACAAAACGAGGGCACTGGCTACAAATTTGAGTCCTTTAAATTAATTAGTACACATTTTATATTTGACTTAATACAGATAATATTTATTTGCAATTTTTAACTTTAATAATTTCTAAATTTATTCAACTCATATTAACAAAAAAAGTGGGTAAAACATGTTCACACATACTGCAATTTTATTACTCTTAAAACCTTGGAACATTTAACAACTTTACTTTTAAAAATTCCATTAATAAAATAAATCAAGCCAATTTTATGCATTTCAAATTTATGCAAAAAAGGCAGTTTATATAAAATATTTGAGCTACGTTTTTGCATTAAAAGCCAGGCTATCTATCCTCACTACTGTGACTCAATGAATTCAGATGCCTGTATCCTTCTAATATAATACCATAAATAATATAAGATAATGCCTTAGCTTTAATTTTACAATGAGAATACATTTTTGCCTTCTTTAGATACGAAATGCCTTTATTATGTATTTCATGATGTCAGCCAATATTTTGGCGGGTTTAGTAAAATTTTTTATGGTATTTATAAAAGCTACATTATAATAGGGAAATAAATAGGATTTTGCTGCAAAGACTGACTGCTTGATTTCTAAAAATTATATAGGTGACTTACGGCGTATAAAGATCATTTTTCGTCTTCGTTCAGAGTTTGATATTTGTTATTTGAGTTTAAATTAACACTAAATTTTTTCCAAAGATCCTAAAACATCAATTAAAGGATTTAGTATACTCAGCTATAGTAACATTATTGGATTAACTTCAGTTTCTTACATCCCGTATTTATACTTTTTTTCTACTTTTATTTTCAGAACCAACGAATATATTGAGCAAAGATTTATTTTCGTCAGGTGTTTTAAATAAAATCTAAATTAGTCATTCCATTGTCAGATTTGTTAATTAAATGGGACACAATCCATCTTCTTAGAAAATTTCTTTCTGTGTTTTCACAGAAAGTCATTTTGTACACCTGAAACCCTTGCGGATAGGGCAACTAGACGTCTTAATTACAAATTCATGAGTAAAACTTGTGCAAGCAAAAGTTTTAACTGTTAATACAAATTCACATAATACTTTGTTGTTTTAAGGGGGGCAACATAAGATTTGAATTAAGTTACATTTTTTTAATAATACAAAAAAAAAAACATCCTTTCCAGTATTATTTTAACTGTCTTCAATGCTATCATTTTGCACTAGAAATTTTAATTAATTTTTTAACTTTAAGAACTTATATAAGCTTTTATTATATAATTGATAAAATGTATGTTCCAAAGTAAGCCTAAATCACTTCCCTTTTTAGAGATCATATAAATTCATGCACATCTACCAGTTCAAGTTGTCAAAAAGGTTTTTTATAAAAAGATTCATCAGGATTTAAAACTTCGATAATGATTACTTGTCATTTTTGATATAATTAAAAATTCCTGGGTAGATAAAATCGTCCAATTTTCGAAATTAAGATTTCCATCCGAAAGCTATTGTCATCTTTAAAACTTTCTTTTAGTAAACTCTGGGTATTTTCTCAACTTATCCGTTTTTCTTTTATCTATTATCTTTTTTTAATTCATTATTTATCAAAATTTTCGTATGTGATATTCAAGAACAGTATAAATAATCCATGTTTTCCTGTCGTATTTGTGATAAAGTAGAAAAAACCAAGGAAAGAGTTCCACAATTTTTAATAGAAATATAAAATCAAAACCATTAATATTTTAGAAGCTTTTCATGCATAGGAGTAATTTATTACTTATGTCAAAATGATTCCTTCATTTGAATTCCTAGCAAACATGTGAAATTTCCGATAGCAGTGAAGAATCGAAAATAAATTCGTTCTCTAGTCTGAGCCAGACAAATAGTTAATCTATCATGTAAATTATTAACAAGCTAATACGACAGCCAACGTTTGTACTGTAATTTGATAAATTTTTAATACTGTTTTCTGTAATTACTCCTTGGAATCACATTATACTCTTTTAGTTATTAAATTCAAATGAATACAATTCCTAATTAAAACTATTTTAAAGGAAAAATGCAAAAAATTAATTCTCTTACTAATGTATTTCATTCATAGCATATAATATTAATTATATAAGTTACATAACATAGTTTTAGATTCTTCCAGGAAAAACACCCGCTTCTATTTGATCATTCCATTTTTCAACCCAACCTTTTGGGCACATAACAGTAAATACTTTATGAAAATAGTTACAGGGCTCGTAAGATTCGCCTTTAATTTTCCTGCACCTATGGAAATCTAAAAAGCTACTATAACAATACTTAGTCTGGTTTGTATTAGGAAAACGCGGATCAAATGGTGCTGTTGATAATTCTGGTTCTGCCATTTCTACCTAAATGTGTTAAAGAAATTACGATTGCTTAAAAATACGATTAAAATAATAATTATTAAATTATGACGAAATGGAATTGACGTTTGCTTTTCAATTATTTTACTAAAGAACGTGTTTTTCCTTCATCACATGACGAATTTTTGTACTTTTTAACTTCTTGAAGATATATTGACCAAAAATCTTTTGGATCAATCCCATTACCATCATTAGACTTTGACTTATTCACAATTCCAGTTTTTAATATTTTTCCACCTCTACGTTTACATAAAGGTAATAGCTTTTTGGCGTCATTTTCTGCTTGCTTTTGATTTTGTTGCATTTGTTCTTGCATTTTTTTAAATATTTCAAGGAATGAACCATCATTTGCAAAAACTGGATGTGAAGCTTCAGGTTTTGGTGGTGGATAAACTTTTCCTTCTTTTGCTAATGCTAGTCGTAGTTTTTCTTCCATTTCTTTATGAATTTTTTCTTTGTCAAAAGTCCCATCAGTGTTTTCTATGTAGTCATCTTTGTTTTCATAATTTGATAAAGAGGTATTATATTCAGAGAAGTTTTTCAACTCTGGACTGTTACTCTCCTTTTTGAATTCATTTTTAGATAAATTTTTGTCATTTTTTATAACTTTATGTTCTGGTGAAATAGTTCTACTCTTCCTTGAATTTGAATAATGGTCTCGGCGTGATGAAACTGAGCGACTCTTATGGCGGCCTCGAGATTTCCTTTTTCGACGATGTCGATGTCGTGAAGTTGATCGATCTTTGGATCTACTACGGGAATATTTGCTTTTATGATGATGCCTTGGGGATCTTGATCTATGTTTTCTGCTTCCGGAATGATATTTTTTCTTTTCATGTAAGAAATCTTCGTCCTTGTGGTAATGTTCAGCTTTCCGTTCTAGTTCTCGTGGCATTTTATCTGCAAATTATACTAGAAATGTTTAGTCTAGTTCGTTTCCAATTTCAACTTTTTTTTTTTGAAAATGTGCTTCCTTGTTTAATTATATTTATAATTAATGTTGTTTAACAAGAAAACACTGAAATAGTGTCAAAATAAAATATTACTTTACTGTTTCTTCCAGTGTTCCTGTCGATGACTGATTTTGCAACTTTACTCCATTTGCATCGCCAAGTGTCCTATAAAAATAACTTTGCGCGTAAGTAAAAGTCAAATAAAATTCATATTTAACAAAATAGTTCCCGTAGACAAAAAAATCCCTTTTAAAATTTTTTTGTTACATAATACATGATAAAATTTTATTACATCAATTCCATTTCATTTTAAATTATTACTCAAATAATCATTAATATAAAGCTAGTAATATTATAATTTACCTTATTATTTGAAAATGTTGTAATCAACCAATATATTAATACAATGGCGTCGAAAAATCACCTCTAATGTAATTCTCTCTCATGCACATATATTCGATTTTGATTAAATTGGTCGAAATTAAGTACATAAGCTAGTTTACATGTCAAGCAGCGCTCACTCTTTTAAAGTTTTATATTTTGAAAAGGAATATTTGACATTTCACGTGTATTCATAAAATTAATTCAAAATTTAATAAAAAGGTTATTGTTCAATAGGTTAAAGTATTTTTCACTAAATTTAGGCATAGGCAATACACAAATTAAAATTCTTTTCTTTTTGCAAAATTAAAAATATAACTTAAAACTTAATATATTTTGCTTCAACTTTCAATAGGTGTGTTCATAAACTCAAGTAGGATTTCAATTTTAGTTTTCAGACGAATGTCGGGTTCATTTAGTCATAACGTTTTTGTTTATATGTATTTAGCATGTATTTGTTTAGAATTATATTTAAAAACCAATAAAAGAGTTCTCATGCCGCTAAATTGGTCCGGTTTGGTTTTTAAGCCAAAAGACAACCACTCTTTTATTTTTTAAAAGCCATATAGCCAAATTGGCTTGTAATTGACTTTTGACTGAAGTTAATGAATACACTTTTTTTTAAGAAGATTTATAATACATTTTTAAATGTTTTACGACGAATTGAACTAGATGTCAGTCCAAATGCAAAGATGTGACCTTTAGCTAATTTTATTTCACAATAAAAAGAGAAACCTAATAAAGAGCTCATACCATTAATAAAAAAAACATATGCTAATTGGCTAAAAAGTCAATTTGACATTTCATATTCGGTATGTTTGGTCGAATATGACAAGTAAATATACCAATAACAAAAATATCGAAAATGTCTAGGTATAATACGGATTGGGAGAAAATTAATATCGTTGATCCTAAATGTAGAACATGCAATGATTTTAAAACCTGGGCAAAGAAGCAAAAGGAAATACTAAATTCTTCAAATATAAAACAGGTTAGTCCTTCGCCTGTAAAAGTAGAAGAATTTTGAGGAAATAAAGATAAACATATTTTAATCAAAAATGTTGCTTTCTGTATAATTATACTGAAACTATATATTTACTTTATGTTTTAGTTTGTACTTCCAAACAACAAATTTTCTTTTTGCTGTGTAAAAGCATTTAATAGCTCTTTTATTATAGTACTTTAGGTTTTTGTTATACTATAATACTTATTTCTTTATAATTTTATTTAAACCGGAGAACGCTGAATTTTAACTTGAAAATAATTAGTTACTTTTGTTATTTATAATCCATCCCTTGCAGAATTTATTACATTTAAATTAAATTTTTGATTTATCTCAATCATTTTTTTTCACCTTGTAGGATCAAACGGTTCATCTCATAGCTTCTGAAACAGACCCACATCGATCAGAATGTCCGTTAGATAAAGATGAGCTTGGAAGATCTACCTGGGGTCTTTTACATACTATGGGTGCCACATATCCAACAAATCCTACAAACACACAAAAAAAACAAATTAAAGAATTTTTTGAAATTTTGGGAAATTCATATCCGTGTGAACATTGTGCACATGATCTTAGAAAAGAGTATGCTTACTTTGTTTTTGACTAGTTTTGTATATTAATCATTTTAAAGACTTCAACAGGAACCAGTTGATGGCTCTTCTCAAGAAAGATTTTCTCAATGGCTTTGTAGATTGCATAACAAAGTGAATAAAAAATTACAGAAACCTTTATTTGATTGTTCACGAGTAAATGAACGTTGGAGAGATGGCTGGAAAGATGGTTCTTGCGATTAGTTCAAAGAAGATAACTATTATTATAATTTTACTGTCGTACATCCGTTGTGCTGTGTTATAAACTTTGTACAATAAAAAGTCGTTAAATTAAATATCTATCATTTGCCGAAATTTTTAGTATTTACTTTTAACTTGAGAGACGGTTGTTATCTAAAATTTACATTTAGAAATTTATAATTATTTACTGTCTAATAACATTTTTGTTGTGAAGAGTTGTCTATTAACGATTCACTAATAGACCTTTTCAATTAAATTTATAATAAAGTGCCAAAATAATTTTTGAAAAAAGTGTAATTTATTTTATATCATAAATTACAAAAAAAAAAAAATAATTAGAAATTCAAAGAAAGTGATTCGAATATAACAGCATAAGAGAATTTGCTGAAATTTGAAGACCAAATTTAATCGTTTGGAGTTTTGTAAGCCTCAATAGAATTTAATTATCAATGTTGCAGTCAATTTTATCTCTTGTTAAACTGTTGACTTATTTCCACCTTATAATTACAATTTTTATGAATAGCTCTCATGTGGTTTTATATTTAAACAAAACCAGCTTTTATATTACTACAATGTGAAAAACAGGTTAAAAATTACACAATTCCCATAATTCTTTCCATTTAAAATGGCTTAATTTTTATTCCCGAATTTATTCTTTATTTAAATTTTGTTTAGCATATTCTGGATTGAATTGACTGTTATATCTCTGTTTTACTTTTTTAGAATTAATGATTCTGCATGGCGTATATACTTTTTCTAATATTGGAGGCCTAGAGTATGCAGGAATTATCCCTTTAGATTTAAGTATTATATCATTTTGACGTTTTGTTTCTTTCGCTTCTCTTTCTAACCGAGCTCTCCGCATTTCTTCTAATTTACTTTTATTATCGATTGAAGTATTTGTATTCAATAATGAAGGCAAAGACGATGATTTAGATTTCTTGTGTTTTTTTCGTTTTTTTAACTTATGAAGAGATTTGTTTGACTTTTTGTGTTTACTATGCTTTGACGTATGTGTTTTAAAATTAACTTCTTCTTTTGGTACATTAGTGTCTATAGCCTCCTCTGTTTCTAAGGTTTTAAGCAAACCATATGAAGATGGTAAATATTTTTTCATAACATTAAAAGGATCATTAAAATATTTTGTTTGTTCGTCTTTTTCGATGGTATCTGTATCATTTTTTAAGTGGCCCAAACGTTTGGGTGGAATTTCATACCAACTTTTAACACCAAGAGCTTCATTTGTATCTTGACCAAGATAGGTTAGATAACCTATTTGTTTTTCATATTTTTCTTGTTCTCTTTTTTTGTCCTTCAAATAGTTTTTATTTGGTATAACTAAATTTTGTCTGCCGTCTTCAATATCTGCAAATAAATCAACATGTTCTAAAATGGGTTCTACAGTTTCTTCGGAATTATTTGTCGATAATGTTGTAGAATCATGTGTTCTTTTCCTTAATAGTTCAATTCGAGTTTCGCGTTCCTAATTGGTGAAAAAAAAATTTAAGTATATTTTGATTAGTTATAAATGCAACCTCACAGCTAGTTCTATTTTACGAAGTTTTTCCTGCTCTTTGGCATAAGCTTCAGCTTCGTCTTTTCGCACTCGTGCTATATTTTCTTTGGTGCGAACGTGCCATCTGTAAGTTATATGAAAAATATTTTTGAAATATAGATTTACGCTATTTACTGAGCTAATTTACTACTACAAATCTAGCTGATCCAGTTAGATTTGAGTAGTAGTATAATTTTTGTTTTTTTAATTTTATCTTATATAAATAAATTTACTAAAATATTTACTAAATAAGTAATTAGAGCTTTTACCTTTTTTTCGGTAAAATATTCATTTTTTCGTAGCCTAATATTTGACAGCAGCACAAGTATATATATATATATATAGAAACACTCCACTATGAATTATAAAATTCGATGTTTTTCGATATTATAAACAGTGCTGATGTTAGAGATGCCAAGCTTACATTACTGCCAGTGAACACTTCAGATTCCGCGATAAATGATACAATTTAAAATTACACAATTAATCTCACTATTCTTAGTATAAATAAATATATATAAATTGTTTTCCTTTTAAGAGAACATCAAAGGAAATTCGTTTGCAAAAAATTCGACGTGAGTGATAGAGGCTTGTGTGAGTTTAAGTACATAAAATTAAATTTTATGCAAACAAATTATTATTAAAGGTTCATCCAATAATTTATCAAATATATAATTTATTTTTGGAGGTAATTATTTTCTTATTATTGTTTATTTTAGACAACTTATATTTTTACTGATTTTTACTATACCTAACTAAAAAATATTTAAATTATACAACTTAAAAGTTAGGATGCCTACAGGGTGTCGGCTTACAGCCGAGCTGACACCCGTTCTCATTGCGATAGTCTAATCTTTAGTAGGCTGGCACTCTAAACACTTTGAGCATATTCCTATTGATTTACCCACAACGACTTTATAATCTTTGGTATCGCAATCGGCGTCAGCTCGGCTGTAAGCCGGCACTCTGTAGGCAACCTTACACTTACCTTTATCTTCAAATTCCAATTTTTTCAATAGCAGGAAGATATGTTAAAATTGTAAAAAACATACAAGCTTCTTAGCAGTTCAGAAAAAATGTTGAAAACAGAATGTAACTGAATCTAAAGTTTATCCACAATAACACCAAGAAGAAACCAATTCGGTTAATTGGGAAAATATAAGATTGTATATTTGAAAAAAATAACTCTTTGATTACTGATTACTAAGAATACTACAAGTTTCGCAGAATTGCTCTAATGTTATTTACAATCCTCGTCACAAACGAAGTAATTTCTATTTGTACACCTATTTGTAGACCTTTGTTTTTCATTCGTTATAAAACAACTCTTTTATTGAGTTTTATATCAAATAAATTTAACACTATTTCTAGTTATAAATTTGATCTAATATTTATTTAAATTTTTACAATAAATAACAAAATTCATTTATACATTCAAACAATCACACACACATTTTCGCACTTAATTTATGTAGGCACTAAAAAAATCTGTTAACATCATGAGTAAGAGAGGAAAGGCACTAAATATTTAGTTTAAAAAGTTAAAAATAATTAAATTATGTGAGTTCTTCGTTGAAGCACTCAGGCAGTTAATGGACAGCTGCAGAAATCGATTAAATCCAGAGCAGTAATGATGTCTGAGCTTTTGTTAAATCCACCTTCACACTTTCGTGACTAGTTAGTTACAAAATTATTTTAAATTAATTCATTATTAAATCTGTTAAATTATAAATAATAATCAAAGTTGAAAAAGAGTGAAAGGTGTTTAAATTCCAAGAACAGTTTGCTGCCTCTTTTGTTTTGAAAAATAAATTACAAAATTTACAAATGTTCATCTCCATGATAGTTTCCATTTCTATTTAAAGGCTGTCTTTCAGATGAGTCTGATGGTCGATTGCGATTGAAGAAACCGCACTGAAAATAGAAAATAGAAAATATTTATTAATTCTTAATTCTGAATTGGGATTTGAGAAAAACTATTGAAATATACTACACTGTAAAAAATCATTCAAAATTAGTTTTCTTCACAATAGTGTGGTTTCAAAAAAAGCCAAAAAATTGTGAATATATTTTGGATATTTTTAAAAAGAACGAGTAAAAATGGTTTTCTTATTGAAATTCCTACTTAACTAATCAAACTTTAAAAATGAAAAGTTATCAATTTAGTAATTACCTTATAAAGTAGAAAAACAAGTAAAAGGAGAATTATTGTTCCTGCACACGCAGAGAGTACGACAACCCATAATGGAACTACATCGGGTTTTACTATAGGCTCGGGTATTGCAGTAAGTGTAATTTCATGGTTCTTGATTTGTTTATCTTTTGGAGAACCTATATAAGGTAATTTTGAAACACGTGCTACAGCCATTGTTGATATATTAAGTGGAACATTTGAAGCCAATTTTTTCATTGTTTTAGCTACTAGCCGAGTACGTATAGCTATCCATGTTCCTTCGTCATTAGAAAGTGGACCTGCTGTACATCGCAATACTGCACATCGAATTGAATTACATCTAAGAGCCTTATCAAGTTGAGTATCTTCTTCTTGATATGTATCTCGTTTAGATCTAATACTAGATTTTGAGAGCCGCCTTCTATCAATACCATTGCCATCATGAGAAATTGGAGATGGAAGTCCTGTTTCCAAATCATCATCTATATTATCTTCGTCAGCATCATAATATTCTTGGTCATATTCTTGATAATCTTTAGTATCATCTGTTCCAAGTAAATGAGATGTCGAATGCTTTTGCACATTACGTTGTGGTTCAATACCACTACGAGTAGAAAAACTAAAACTACTTTGACTTTGATGGTATCGATTTGACTTAGCTTTTTCTCGTGATAAATCATCATCAATTAATTGCGAGCCAGCCACTCTTTGTGTAATTACATTGTCAGTGTTTTGTCGCTGAAGGACTCCAAGGTCAAAAATTCCAGCTTGAAAGCCTTGACCTCCCTGAGCAGCCTTTTCTAATCCACTTACACCACTAATCAAATTGGGTGAGAAAGGTTCACTATCCTGTTGGCTCATCATTCTTCTTCGGCCTGTACTTGTTTCGTATTCTCTGTGATTGTATGTGACAGTCGTTGGACTAACATGCTGTGGTTGGTTACGAAGTAAGTTCATTTCATTGGATGGTACATTTTTGTGATGCTGATTTTCACGAATATTCCAAGTTTGTCCTGCATTATTTTGATTTTGTCGTTGCTTATTATAATAATTTCTATTATTTTCATGTGAAGAAACTGCTACCCTCTGATTTGCTTGCAAATATTGTGAGTTTGTATGCGTTGGAATATTATGGCTAGTATTATGCTGTTCCCGGAAAAAGCTTGCACTATGGACAGGAACACCGTAATGTTCAGTGCTGGATTCAATGTAATATGGCCTGCCTTGTGCATTGTAGTGCATACTACGATTTCTATTAGATGTGTATAAATTCGGCTGAGCTCTTGTTTCAGAAGAAATATCCCATGAAAAGGGTTGACTTTGTGCTCTATTAGCTGTCCCTGAACCATAAGTATTCCATCTGGAAGCTGCTGCTGCATTTGCTCGTTCAGAATGTATAAATGATGCATCACCTGTTGATTCCATATTTTCTTCTGCAACAAGCTTACGCTCTTCTTCTTTTGATATTCTTTTGTTATCATTTGTAAGTATAGTTGGTGGAGTTGTAAATGTTGAATGCTCTATGTGAACACCATGCCTATCTCTTGACCAGCCTGATGCTCTTGCAATAGCACCACTACTTTCAAGGTAGCTCTTTCTTGAAAGTATTGTATCTAAAAGTACATCCCTTTCATTTGCATATACAGTAGGATCACACTTTATATTTCCGCTTGTTTCAGGTTGATTAAGCAAATACATCAAAGAGTCACCTTATAAAAAAAACAAACAGAGTAAACTTTGGTGTTGTATTTTTTTAATTTTAATTCATTACCTTCCATAGTTTCATAAGGCCATAAAATAAAAACTTCAGATTCCTCTATTGTAGATGGTCCATTGTTTCGAATATTATACATATGGACAACTTGTGGCCCAATATCGTGTTCCTTTGTTGCATTTTCCAAGTGTTTGTATTCACTACTATTATAATGTAAATAATCAGGTATAGACGTTCTAAAAATCAATATATATATATTACAGCAATATATTCTCATAACAATGAAAATTTCAAACCCTTCAATAGATAAATCTGTTTCAATCCAAATACCAATATTTTTTCGAATTACATTATCGAAACCAGAGCCCTGTGCCTCAGCATTTGTTGAGTTTGCTTCCATATAAAAATCATAAGAAGGTGCCATTCCAGACTTTTGAGATGGAATCATTATTACTTTAAAATTTGCCTACAATTATTTAAAAATTAAAAATAAAAATTTCAAAAATAAAACAAAAATTACAATTTTTCCAGCGGCCAGCGGATTTCCAATATCACACTTTAATGTATGATTCGTGGCTATCGATGGTGCAGTACAAGTAACTGGAGTATCTCTTAAATCACCAATTCTTTCAATTTTTTTAAAATTCAAATCCTCTGGCATCATCATGTAAAAGCCTGCTTCAAAAGCATCTTCACCAAAATTCGAAACCAAGACTTCAACTATAAGTAGATCCTTTGATCCTAATAGATACTTATCCACTGACCTTTAATTTAAAATAAGTTAACTGCTGTTATGTTTCAATGGCGAAAAGTATTATTTGAATTACTTGATATCAAGTCTTAAGTCTGGGATACATATATTATCAGGACCACAATTCTTTTGTATATTTATTGAATCACGTTGAATAGTTCCACGATTTTGATCAATTACTGGCTCTAAAATTCCTCGTCGTCTACGAACTGGACTTGTAGTCTGTAATGTACTTGGACGAAGTTGATATTTCATTTCGACTTCAATTGGTGTCAATTTATCTCTAATATTTTCGATTAGGTAAACACGTTCACTTCTGCATTCCGTTTTACCCCGATAAAGTCTCATTGTTGAGTTTCGTATACTTTTACCTTCATCAGACAAAAAAAACATTCTAGGACTTTTTGTTTTTTTGGAGTCCAAGACCCATGATACGTCGATATCTTAAACAGAAAAGTAAATCATTAAAACTCGTACCTATACATTGCAAAATATATTTAAAACTAAAACTGATGTGAGTAATTAAAAAGCGAATGAGTATTATATCAAACTTTACATTAACAAATTTTCATTCATAGTCGCTAACTATTTGAATACAAAATTAATCTCGAAAATTTAATAATGAGGAGAGAAAGACTAAAAATATTTTAAATGTTTCATATAGATTTAACAGCTGTGAAATTGTAAAGTGTTTAATGAAGATTTCCAAGAAATTTCAACTGACAATAAAAATATCCAAATTAATAAATTACTTATTAAATTTTAACACATAAGAAAAATATCGTCTTGATAATTGTAAACAGAAATAAAAGATATTTAATTGTCCTTACCAACAAAAGTTGGCAAGTTAATTCCATTGTATTTAAGGCAAGATTTTATAGAGGTGCATGTAACTTGTTTACGATCTCTAATTGTTGAACAATTTTTTTCATCAAGTGATATTAGTTTCGATTCTGTTTCAAAAACTGTGCTTGCTTCCATAACAGCAACAGGTCTTGACCTTTAAAAGGAGTAATTTAATTTTAATGCTTATATAATTATTTTAAAATATTTTGTTTACTTAAATACAATTGCTTTGTTTGACTCATAAGCCCCAACAACTATATCTGGATACATATTACCATCCAAATCAATTCCTCCAGATAAAGAAAATCCAAAAGTTTTCAGATCATATGTGCCAACAACATCCTCAGCATAAATAATTTGAGAAGCTTTTGCTAAAGGTCCATTAGGAGATCCATGAAAAATATGAACCGCTCCGTTACCTAGTGGGCCATCATAAGGTGCACCAACTGCAAAATCTCCATATCCGTCTAAATTAATATCACCCAGTGATGTAAGTGCAAGCCCAAATCTAGCCTTTGAATTGGTACCATCTCGAGTTTCTAATGTTTTGAATTTATTCTATAATATTGAAAAGAAAGTAAAAAAAATTTTTCTTCATCAAAATTTTTTAATTACCTCTCGTCCTTGGAACATTATATAAATTCGTCCCATCTCATATTTTCCTTCATTATTAGGCTCTGTATACATTGGTGCACCAATTATAAGATCATCTAATTTATCACCATCAACATCCACTGAACACAATGAGTATCCAAAATAAGCACCAATTTGTTCACCCGTAATATTATCCTGATTGACAACATTCCATGAAAAAATTAAAACTTTTCCAAGGAGACCAGCTCCACGGGGCATGCCAACGGCAACACCTTCTGTCCCATTTCCATTAAAATCACCAACAGTAGTTGAATATCCCAAATATGAATCATCTTCAGTAGATGCACTTTCACCAGTTGAATAAACTTTATGTTTAGGATTATTAAGGTCATAGGCATACAATTGACCTAAAAAAAAGTTACAGAATTAAAGAAAAAAATTATTTAATAAAATTGGGAATTAGTTTTTAAATGAAGTTTAAGCGCCATCAGCCAAATACCGATTAGCGGAATTTTATACAATTCACCTGTATTTTATGATTAACTTACAATTAGTTATATTAATTGAATAAGTGT
This sequence comes from Acrocera orbiculus, assembly GCA_947359355.1. Lineage (NCBI taxonomy): Eukaryota > Metazoa > Arthropoda > Insecta > Diptera > Acroceridae > Acrocera > Acrocera orbiculus. The sequence goes on from OX375757.1 coordinate 28,472,567, forward strand.
AAAGCAAAAACCCCAAACCAAAAACAAAAATTTCAATTTAATTTAATTTATTAATATTTCTTCGGTTTGTACAATACGCTAGAATTGCTCATTTTCTTTGAAATATTTACCCAGGGCTTAGTTTTTAATTTTAAATTAATTAAAGAATTACACTAAAAATCAGTTCAATAAAAAAAAAATTGCATTTTTACCTCACGTGAATGTCTGCGTTTACAACACGTAAAATGGGAAATTATAAAACTTTAAAGTTTAAAACAAGTGAAATTTTGACATAAATACATATGGTAATTATTATAAATGTTTATATAAAATTATAATCGGTCCTTATTAGCCTCCAAAACTATTTGACTAGTGTAATTATGATCAATTTGGAACATTTTGGAAAACAGAAATTAATTGATATAAAAGCAATAGCTTTGCATTTATAAAAGGTTTTTATTGGAAATAACTGCAAATTACCATTTTTTAATATTTCTTGTAATCAAATATTTGATATATATATATATATATTTTAAATAAAAGCTGCAGTTTTCATGCAAATTCAAATAAATGTTATGAGAGATTGTTTGGTGACTTGCGGTACAAGTACAAGAAATATTTGCCTAAAGGTATGCACTGATGTATAACAAAATATGATTTTAAATGCTTAGTCCTGTTTTATTATTAGTTCCACTGTAATAAATATTAAATTATATTGGGTGTCAGAGTAAAATTACTGTTTTTAAATAATTAATATCATCGAATCTAACTTGAATATTGAACTATAAAATGTTGCTAAAGTAATGAATTTTTATAAATATACCGATAAATAAACATTCAAAACACTGGTATTTTTAAATAAATGAAAAAATATCAATAACCCTTTTAATATTTTTCAAGAAATATCTAATTTCTATACTAATATCATAGCTTTCAAATAAAATATATTATTAAAAAAATCTGCTATAAAATAAATATAATTTTAAAATAAAATTGATTTTAGTATAAATATTTCTAATGGGAAAATTGATGAAATACTAAGATTAATTTAATTATAATGAAATATAATACAGCTTTTGAACCATGTTGTTAGCTACTCAATAAAGTAATTTGAAAAAATAATTATTAAAGGTATTAAAATCCAAAAAAAACACCACCAAACTTTGTTTTAATTATTTTAGAGCTGTTTTGATTTTGCTCAGCGATGTATTTTAGTCATTTAAGAGCAATACTGTACTCCTTTTTCTTTTTTTTTTCTTCTAATTATTTGTTAATTCAAATAAAAAGCGCGTAAATTAGAATTTTTAATAATGTGGGCACCACAAACGGAACCCAAGCTATCATTAAACACGTAGTTTACCTCCTTCGCCAAAATGTGAATATAGTGGTGGTTTATATTGGAACGTTGCATCAGTGTTAATTGAATAAATTTGTCCTTTGAATTTGTCCAACATTAAGTATACGTCGAATTTTCATATCACGTGCAATATATGCATTTAATTTTTATATTGGTTTTGCCAAGACATATAATAGTGATAGACACAGTCAGGTACACAAAAGAGCATAACAAAAATAATATTAAAAAATTATAGGTAAAAAAAGTACTAATAATATAACAAAAAAAAAACAACAAACTTATTATGAATAAATTTATTAGTCATATATTGTGCTTACTTTACGGCAAGTGCTTAAAAGAACTTCTTATTAAAAATGGCACTGTTGCTTCTTTTGGGTATTATCACTATTCCAAACCCATTTTCAGCTATTTTACAGAACATTTAAACAGAAAATTAATTTTGCTTCTTATATGATTCAAAGAAAGATTGTCAAGGTAATGATTTTATGGTGCACTTATCAAATTTTCTCCTTTGAACGATAGGATAAACGAACTTTGTGAAAAAATATTAACAAAATACTTTATTATTTTAAGTAGACATTCAAAAAACCCTTAAGAAATTATTATTACTGTTAAAGCTCAGATTTATAATTTATCTTAAGAATTTAATTTGAAATTAGGATTTCTACAAAATAAAAAAAAATTAAAAATTCTTAGCTACAAGGCCAGGAACTATATAGTATTTTGTAGAAAATTTTCTTTTGTTCAAAATAGAAAATTTAGTTTAAAAATATTTTAAGGTGGTATTCTAGTCTTGAGATTTGAAAAAATCGATTTTTTTTCATATTTTCAAAGCTTAAGTCTTTAAAAATATGTCTTTAAGGAGGGTTTTTCAAAACTCAAATTACTTTTGGAGATATAGCTATATGCCATACAGCTATTGCGCATTTAAAGGCGTTTTTCTTGAAACCACTTTTGCCATGATTTCTCAAGTTCCACTAAACTGATTTATTTTAAAATTGGTGTTAGGCTTTTCAATCCACTTCTCTATCGCAGGAACTAGGATTATAAAAAAATTTCAATTTTTACTATTTTAAAAAAATTCGGAAGCGTAAAAAAGTGGTAAAAAACATGTCTCTTGACAACTTCGTGAAAAATTAGTTCCTGCGATAGCAACACTGCTCTAGATTAATTATTCGTTTTTTTTATTTCAAATTATTCAGAGTGTTGCAATCATGGCAAGCATCACACGCCATTTTTTTAAAACCCTTACTGTCATCAGCCTGTAACTTTTTGGATTTTTGATTTTTTCACTCTTTTTTTATGTATTCTTAAAATAATAGTAAATATCCCACGAAATAACAGATACTAAAAATATTGTTTTTTTTTATTGCTCCTAAAAAAGTGCCTAAAATTCATGTCTCTAGACTAGAATACCCTTAAGGTCCTTTTGAATTTTTATCAATTCAAAAAAAATTTAAAAAAAGTTAGAGCACTGTTCTATTGTAAAATTTAAAAACAGAATCAAATATGGTTTTGAGTTTTCGGAAGATATACTTTGTCACAAACCAATCAAAAAAGCATACATTGAAAGTTCTAATAAGCACTCGCGATTATGTAAATGACACCGATAAATTTTCTGAAATATTTTGAATGCCAGCTGAAAACGCTCTAACTCAAAATAATTTGAATATCACTTTTCAGCTAGCGCTTAAAATCATTTTACCCTTGACTTGACTAAAATAAAATAAGTTTTTGTTCTGATTTCTTAAAAATTATTTATAGGCAAAGAAAAAATAACTAGTGTAATAAATACCTTGCCAATACCAACTGCCAGGTGCTCCAATAAAAAGCCGTTCTCCATCCTATTACGAAAAGAAAATTTTAGTTTTATAACTAATGAAAGCAAAAGAGAGAACTAATTCTATTTATGAAATTCTTTTATAGTTTTATATTAAAAAGAAATGAAAAAAATAAGTTTTATAATTACATTTCAAATTTTATTAAAATACTTGTTAGTGCTGTTCAGCTCGGTTTAATAAAATTGGAAAGAATGTGGTTCTAGTATATTTAGTTTAATAAGTGAGTATACAATATTTCTATCTTTTCCATGGCCGTCGTAGGCATACAGATTGAGATTGTCAGAATTGAACAAGATAAAACGGTGTCTATAATCTTTAGAAAAATGAAAATCGCTAAAAATGTTTATATAAATGCAGAAAGTTTATCTATATTATAATAATTTCATTTGATTTTTCGTTTCAAACATGGTTGAACTTATTAAATTTTTTATAGAATATATAAACCGAAAAACTTCTTATGATATACGAATACCTCAAACCGTAATCCTTAGAAAAAATATATTTTCATTATAGGAATTACTTTGCCTATGTAGAACCATAATCCTAAAAGTACCTTATTTGGCTTAAGTAATTTTAAATATCTAGTTCAATAATATTGATGTTAAGATGCATTCAGTTCTTAACTAAACTCTAAGCACAGCATGTTCTCAACTCATTTTGTTATGTAAACGATTTGCGTACGCAATCTCACTACAAATAACTAAATTATCACTGATCTATCTCAATTAACACATTGTTACTTCACAAAATACATTATTCTAGCCATTTTGGCACCTATTTGCACGTTCATCTCGCAAAATTCACCCAATTTACATAAATCAACCTAAAACTACACTGAATTGATACAAATTAATCCCAAAAACATAAAAAATCTAAAACTGCTTCGATTTCGCCGATTCAAATTTTCTTCGACCTCATTTTAATTATCTTTGACAAATATCAAAAGTATCTAATAATTTTTTAACCTAGATTCTAAAAATATTACACTTTTTCTGCTAATAACAAATGTTTGTTAAAATTACATTTATGTCAGGTTTGTAAAATTAAAGCTTTTAGCTTATAAAATTGCAAATCTTATGAAACTTGTTCGTGTATTATTTTTTCCAAAGTTATTAAACAAAATGATGTCATCGAAAAAAACTAGTCACAAAATTAAAAATTTAAATTTTTAAATGTTTTGATTTGACTAATCTTGTAAATTCAATTCGTTAGGAAGGAATTATCCTATTACAATTGTTTTATTCTAAAGCCTATTTTATTAATTTATAACTTTTTTTAAAACTACTTAATATAGTTTTTTCCATTGAATTACAAATATTAATTGAAAAATTACGTTCAATGAAAACCATAAAAAATGATTTTATTATCAAATTCTGGTTAAGTTCCCTGAGACTAAGTTTCAGTTGTACAAGAGTAAGTATATATGTAAATTAGTATGTAACATCTGTCATCGTGTTTTATTTAAAAGAATTTCAACAATAGCCAAGCTAACATAGTCCGTTCAGTATGTACTATATTGGGAAATTCTTAGTATGACCAAACGAATATATTTAAAAAGTTTTAGCAAAGATACTCTTATACTCGACAGCAAAACAGGATGACTGTATAAGGAGATGTCTTTAGTATTCGTATGCAAATTAGATATTTTAGCTTTGGTTTAAGGAAATAATAATAAAAAAAAAAAAACAACTACTTACTTTTGTCAGAGAAGCGCTAAGTCCTGCTTGACATGAACCTTGCCTATGGTATCCCCAATAGCCTGAAATGGTAAACAAAACCATTGAGCAAAGGTTATATTTTTTTTTTTTAGAAATGTTAATCAAAGCGTAGAGGCATCAATTTTGTTTTTAGAAAATTTCTTTAAAATTACAAATTTTAATACAATAGGCCGCCTTAATAGAAAAATGATTTAAAAGAAAATTAAACACAGAATGCTATTTGAGATCACACTCTCTGATAAAATATTAAACATTTAGCGTCATTCTTGATCAAATAAGTCAGTTGGCACATTTTCCTACAGTGACACAGCTGTAAGTGAAGCGAAATGATTGATTGAGTTAATCAAGTTTTTGTTTGAATACTGAATTGTTTATTAGCAAAAGGAAGGAACTGATCAAAAAGTAGATTCAAAGCCTGATTTATATGATAATTGCTTTAGAAACTTTAATTTCAAAAATATCATCTTAAGCATAAAGAGTAATTTTTGCTTAAACGTGTTTTACAATTGAGCAAAGCTGTCGATACTTTATGGTCTCTGAGCCCTTACTCTGAATTCATTTTACACGTGCTACAAAAATTTGAATGGGAATTATTGCATTTTGCTAGTGTATGAAAAAATAATTCATTGAAATTTCTTGAAAATAAAATGGCAATAATATTTTAGCAATAGTGGACAGTATAATGACAAGTATTTATGTGTCAGCAATTTTGCTTTAAAATGTAATTTATTGAAAAATATGTCTTTTTAAGTGATTTATTTTACAAAGGAAAAAAGATTTAAAAAAAAGAAAGGCAGCACTTTTATTAGCGAATCAAGTAACTGAAGTATCTTTTTAAAGATTTTACTTTGTTTGATGGTATGGTATGGTATGAACACAAAGCTTGTCAGACAATGAATACACACATTTATTGGGAGGATTTTGCGACATGCTTTTTTCTTACGTAATTTCTGTTGAAAACCGTGAAACACTGATTGGCTTGGGTCCATTACTATCTTGTGCAAGAAAATCCACGCTAGATATTCTCTTGATTTCTTTTCCTTTCTGTTATTATGAATATTAAATGGAATCGAAGGCAAGCAAATTTCATCTTCAATTGTGGTAATAATTTTCAAGATTTTTCAGCTGAGGTCTTTGCCACATTTTAATCATTTAAAATGAGATTTTTTTAGGTATTTTAAGATAACACCGCTGGTTGAGGAAAACTCTCCGTTATACTTTAACATATTTTCTTCTTACTTTATATTCAATATTACTATAAAAATCAATGTAGTCATTGAAATTCTAATCGAAAAGCTGAAAAAAACTTTTAAAAACATAGATTCAAATGTTATTAATTATGAGTAAAAGTGTTGGCAAATTTTCTAATCATAGAAAACTTCGTGTGTAATTATTGTTAATTTATTTTTTCAGCTTTAAATATAGAAATTTTCATAAATAGAATTTATCACAATATATTTTTTGTACTTAAATCAAAAAAACAACAAAATCAAAAAACAAATGACTTAAATATTTAAAATTCTAATTTTCAATAAATAATTATGACAAGCAATTACCAAAAAGTCAGACAACCCAAATATTGAGAAATTCGAAACACAAACTTTAAAGCTTTGAATAATTAAAAAAGTTAGCAAAAGTAAATTTTGAATTTTACATTAGCAAAAATTCTATTCATTTGGTGCTCATACTCTTATTCTTCACAACAATAGTCCAAACTATTATTTATTTATTTTTTGACTTCCGAAAGTTATAAATTAAATAATTTTAATTCTAAGCACCTAAACATAATTTGAAATGAAAATTGCTTTGACTAAACTAATCATCAATAAATATTGAAAAAAAGCTTGAGACGTGCCAACTCATTGATGATTTTTGAATGCATTTCTTGAATGTTAAAGCGACTAATTTTTCATTTTTACTATAAATTCTATGGCTTATCCGTATGCAATCCAGACATTGAATAATGGAAAATTATAGTGAACGTGAGCCAGCAATTAATTATTTTAAAATTGAATTTTCTACTATGGTTTTAGAAAGACCACAGCTGTCAGCAAATTCAATTACTAGCAGTCATGTTAAGAGTAAAAATTCTAAGCGCAAGGAAAAGAATATACATAAGGCTCATGTAATAATAACTAATCAAACAAGTGTTTCTAATGCCCACAAATGTTTAGGAACCTGAGCTCGTTTTTGGTTTTTTTCTTGTCAATGTTTATATTAAAAAAATCTACTTTGAAGTTAAAAAAATTACTCAACTTGGATTTTATTCCATTTTTTACTTCCTATATTAATTTGGGTGTTAACCTATAAATAATTATAAAATTTTTATAGAATTATGAATCAAAGGATTAGAAACATATTTCAATTAAATAATAAGTTTTTTTATCTTCTATAGATATTTAATCCATAGCTCATGTTAGAATATCGTATCCAAAAAGCAATTACAAAAAAGAAAAATTATATTCCATTATTTCTGTTAACTAGATTTCAAAAAATTCATATCAAAGCACAGGATTTTCTTTTTCCTTTCCATTTTAACAAAGACATATTTAAATACAGTGTGTTTAAAATAAACAAAAACAAAAAGACTTAAGAAGCTCCTTTGTTAAGTTACATCCAAGTTTTTTTTATCAAAATAATTAATTTTTAATTATTATTTTAAAATATACGAAAGTCAAATGAAAAAATATAACAGAGTCTACTAATATTTCATAATTGAGAACCAATCGAGCTATTTTTACAGGAGCTTAAAGTTACTTACTGTCAGTATCTGATATCGTAGTATTTTATTGTATATAAACATAAAAGGTTAAAGGACATAAGATCAACCAAATTAACGGTTTAGTAAAGAATATCAAAGAATTACAAAAACATTTTCTGACAAATTTAATGATAATTTAGCTAAGTAATTGTTCTTTATCTTCAGCCTTTAAGGGCTATCTCATTTCCAATCTTTTATAAGAATTTATGAAGCCATTTAACAAATCTCAGTATCCAAAGAAGGCATAACTAGCTTTTGTATTGCTATCACTTAGAAGATGTCTTACTGATTACAGCAGCTAATTCATGAGGGCATGCAATAATGTTTATCATAGTATTGTTTGTTTTCCCTGATCTTTCGCTGTCTAAATAAGACCTTCTGACTTTCAAGTTAATCTAATATTAAACAATAAGCTTAATAATATAACTAATGAGTCAGAACTTAAGAATTTGCCAGCTAATAAACAAAGAAGACATTTAACTTACTGTCAATCAATCATGAAAAAATCATACACAGAAAGTACTTAACTTCAAATATCCTAAATGAAGAATTCTACTTTTTAATATAGCCTTATCAATATTTCCCGTATACCTTATCAATCCCAATTGACCATTTTCATGTATTACTATTTTAGTAAAATTAAGCTGTGCTAAAGATAAAGTTATTTTGACGGTAATTGATGGATTCAAGTAGAACTTATGTAGTGATAATTAATTATAAATTAATAAATTATAATATACGTAATTAAATTATGTAGTGATAATTATAAAGAATTATAGCATTTATTATTAAATTTCATACTTTTTGGTACAAAAAATGTTTATATAAATGCTTAATGCAATAAATGAGTTTTAATTAAACATTTGTCAAAAATTAACCAAAACATTGGATTTTTTTCCGTAAAGAAAGTTGAAGGTATGTATATGTTTCAACTGCAATTAAAAGAAAGATACGTCCCCAATAAAAATGCTCATTAGTATTTTGAGACAGCTTTACCAACAGATATTTTATTTTCAATGTTTAAAGCTATCAATTTTCCTTACTAATTGTGAGTTATTATTAAATAAATAACTTTTCAAAATTAAATCAAGTTTCAAGTCAATAAAATATTCAGATAAAAGACAGTAAAAAAACAGCTCAATGTTCCAATAAGGCCCTATGACAGGTGTTGATCCCAGCTGGTTAATTAGTTGCAAAAATGGACCAAGCTATACCAAGTATTTTCCTTCTAAAAGTAAATTTATGAAAAATACAAAGAATGATGGATAAACAAGGACTTGAAATCAGACACATCCTTCTTTTCAAATATCGAGGAACGGAAGGTTGACGATGATGGATGATAGAAGTAACGCCTTATTCTTTGATATCATGCCGAAAATTTCATCTCTTTTGCGTTTATTATTCCTTTTTTGATTTTCAATAGTCTGAATTTTGTCACAGGATAGCGTATATGTACCTGCCTGCTTAGAGTAGCATCCCTACGTAAATTATAAAATGATTAGCATTTGACGTTTGTTAGATGCTCTCATATAATTATTAATTTCAAAGAGGCGGTAGAATCAATTTTTACTAATATAGTTTTATAGTTTACCATTAAACAAATTAAGCATAATTACTAACTAAAAGCCGAGTTTCATTTGCTTGGATGCACTAAAGGTAATCATTCTTATATGGTTTTAGTATTTTTCTGATATTATATGAAATTAAAAACATATTTACATTTGTTAACATATAAAAACCCAAGAAAAATTCAATTTGATACATAAAATAACATATTTGTGGTTTGAATAAAAAAGCAAACATCAAAATTAATTGACTAGAACTGTTGAAAAATTGACCTTACAAGAATTGAAACTATGGGTTATAAATTGCAGCAAATTTAAACATAAAAAATAATCAAACCAAATAAAAATAGCACATTACGGCGCCTATAAAAAACTTAATTATTATTCCAAGTAGAATATGATAAAAAAATAAAAAACGTTTAAAACAGTCACCTTTCCACCTTAACTTATCAAATGACTGATTGAATGCTTGGAAAGGGCATGACTTTTTGGATCCCAAGTAATGGACAGCACAAAAGATTTACAGTGTTCGGGGAGCTAAAACGATTTCCGGACATATTATTCTCATTTATATGCATAAGCGTATCTCAATAAATTTTTTGACACCTTACAGTAGCGTTGCTTTTTTTTTTTGGAACACCTTCATGGTTAACTGCATTGAGATGGAAACAAAAATTCTGGGCTATATGCTTCTGTGGCTTCTAATTGATGCATAAAACATGAAAATATAAAGACTTTTTATATTTTTGACCCTTTTATTTTGGTCTAGAATTCTAAAATGTCAAATTGACTAAGTTATAAAGAATCGAAAATTATGAAACTTTTTAAGTGAGATACAAAAACTGATTAGAATATTTTATTTTAATTTTGAGGACCAAATAAAGACCAAGTGATGGAAGATAGTTTTAGAGTCAAAAAAAAAATATATATATATATATATATTTATATATATGCATACACATAAATAATAAAGCATATAACTATAAGAAAATTTTTGTTTCTGTTTAGCGTTGCTTAGACTGGTTTAGATAACTATCTAAAAAAAATAATGATTTAATTTCAATTGACATAAACTTTAAACAGGAAAGAAAATTCATAAACACATTTTTCAATTCATTGAATTTAAAATGGTAAAATGAAACGCGGAAGTCAAGAGATATTAATTGAAATTGATTACATATCTGTAAAAGATTATTGTGAAGAGGAATATTTGATACGAAGCCTAGCATTGCTACAAATATATTTCTTGAATTTTGCATACTATACAAATATACAATTATGTTCTGAAGTTCTAAGCTACTTAAAAATTTCAGATCACTATTTAGCTGGTAATGAAGAGAGACAGAAAAAAAGAAGCAACAGAATAAAACTAATTTTAGAAATTAGAAGTCTTGAAATGTTTTCTTTCAATCAATTTCTTTGCTAGAATTATGTTTCAAAATTTTTTGAGTCTTTTTATAAACATTAATTGCCAAAAGGCTTTGATGTAGTCTATTCGTTTTGGCAATTAGGAAGATTTTATCAAAAATATTTAGGCTGAATAAAATCAGAAATAAAACTTTTTTCGGTTTCAAATTAATTTAATAATCCAGTAATATATATTTCTACAACGCAAAACAGTATGGGCCGCTATAATATGAAAATCTGATTCATGAAATATCCTGATATTCTTTTCAGTGCCATTTTCAATAAATAAAAATATCAATTGAAATAATTACAAAAGTTAAAATAACTCCAAGTAAGTATTTCAAAAATTTGTTCCTAACTTTTCAATACAATTTTACTATAAAATTTTCTCCAGAAATCATAGTTTTGGTTTCAGATGCTGCTATTTTTTTAATTTACAAAGAACTTAATGCTAAATGCCATCAAATGGAATAATTCGTTAGTCGCTTAAGCGTCAATTGATATCAATGGAGATGTATGAAATCTCTGAAAGTTGTTCCCATAAGGACTACAACCTAACTCTCAAACTTGATCAACTAAAAATAAAGACATAAAAAATGTTAGTCTTGGTCTCTAGCATTTTTTATATTGTCTAGGGTAGATTTTGTCTTATGATTTAGGAAACAACAGGACATTGTTTTTCTTTTCTTTTGGAGAGTTCCTGTAAAAAACGTTCGAGAAATAGTTTTAAATCCATTTTGCAAGCATTTCCATTTTAATTACTTGAATTACCAACAATTTGTTATGTATTTAAAAATTTTGTATCATTTTTTAAAGAATATTAAAAATTTTATTGGTATTTAGGAGGTAAAGTAACTCTAAATACTTAAACCGTATTCTTCAGCACTTGCTAATAATAATTAAATCCGTTCGCATGTGTATAAAAATTCCGAATATTTTCCTGCCTTATTATAGTTTTTTTTTCTATAAGTATAAAAAATCCAAAACCCATACTTGACGGTCAAATAATAACCAATAAAAAGAATTCACTTTATATGCATTGTGTTATATTAAAGCTAATTTGCTTTTTTATTTTCAGGACATACTCGTTTTATATGCAATCCTCTACTGGTAAAGTATTTCTCAAAATGTTCTGTTGTATAGGCATTTTAGAAATTCTTTTCTTAATTATGGAGAATGTTGATCAATTATTGAAAGGTCACTCTTGTTTGTACAATGCTATGCCAAAGAAAAGTTTAAAATATTTAACAACAAACTTGTTTTAATTTGTTTAAAGTTAAGTTAATAAAAAATTAAACAATAGAATTAGTACTTACTTGTTCGACAAGGTGAATATTCGGTGTAATCCCTGAAGTTATTTTTAACCATAAAGCAAGTTCCAACAGGTTCATTGCGTTCCACTTTCCGTGGTTGCATCATATGAAAAACATATCGAGGCGCACATGCCTGTTAAAAAAAGAACAATATAAAAAACAAATAAATAAATTAATATAGAAAATGAAAACAATAAGCAGAAAATTGTGAGATTGTTTCGAAGCAAAAAGCTATGACAATAAAAATTTGCTCGAAATGAATTCTTTTCAGTAAGATGTCAGACCTACAATTCATCTGCTTAAAGATAACGCTTTAAATTCGCCTTTGTTCTGTACAAAATAATGCCAGAGGTCTGTCAAGTTATCGTATTTTAGCCGGCAAAGACCATAAATAGTAAAACATCAGGTTACCACCAGATTACCGTACCAGAGGCAGTAATCGTGATACGCTCTTCTGGCATAAAACAAAAATCCAAAAAACAAAATGAAAAAGAAAAAGTAGTTATAAAATAAAACAACAAATAAAGATTTTCCTGTTGTACAAAGTCAGTCATATTGTCCATTTTTAGGATCTTGTCGCAAGGTTATTTTCTTTGGAAATATAATCGACGATGCTATAAGAATTTTAAACACGATTGAAGGAATTACATATTTTAAGAAGTTATATATACCTTTATCAAAGATTATGTCCATACAGGTATAGGTTTGCCTGGTATAACCATTTGAGGAGGATACTGACTTGTCTTACCGTTTGATTGATTTTGAATTCAATATGTGTCGCCGTGTTAGTTCCTCGGATATCATTTGGTTGTTGTTCCTTTAAAAGTGCAAGAAGAAATTTCGAAGACAAATCGTTCTTGATGAATTTTAACACTTTATAGATGTTTGTAATAAAAAGTAAATTTATGGAATTTTTTTTCTTGATATTAACAAATGCTTAAAGTTTGATTCAAGACAATAGATTAACAGAAATATTTCATTTAAGAGGAGTAAAAAAATGTAAAATTATTGAGTTTTTTTTTAAGCAAATTTCCTTTTCTTAAACATTAAAGTTAAGTAGGAAACTTAAAAAAGTGCATGGCGAAGGTATTTGAGAGGTATTTTAGTTAAAATAATAAGCTGTACGTTGAAAAAAGCCTTAAGGTCAAGTTAAAGCTTAGCAAAGACCAAAATATATGACACTACATTTATTTTTTAAGTATCTCAACTCAAATTTATAATTTTACCTTGCATTATTTATTTAAATATGTATCCTAATATTTCAGTTGGAATTATTATTGTATTTAAAATTTTCACTGAACTTCACTTTTTTATTATTTCATATACAGGAAGTCATTTGAATAATTGCAAATGAGTTCCTAAAACCGAAGAAATAACTATTTAACGTGATTTTTCGAAATCTAACTAATCTACTTCAGAGAGACATTATTTCGAATATTTCTTATTTTCGCATTCAAAATTCGGCAATATATAAGAGCAAAGAGATTCCAGCAAGAGCAATCCTAATTTTTTTATAATTCCCTATTAGTAATAGGAACTTTAGAGAGACATTATTTTGAATATTTCTTATTTTCGCATTCAAAATTTGGCAACATATAAGAGTAAAGAGATTCCACTGAGCAATCCTAATTCTTTTATAATTCCCTATTTGTGATAGGAACTTTTTAACAGACTTGTTACCTATTTTTTGATTAATAACAAATTTTAATATTTTGATCTAAACTTTTTTCTCAAAAAGTTCTATCGAAAAATTTTGGTGTAAGCTACAAGTTATTTTTTCTAGGGGATATTTTTACTAGGAGTTGCTATCAACCAATAAAAAAGTCACAGACTGGGTAGCAGTAAGTGTTCACAAGCTTTCTGTGTCCCATATCTCTTTATACTTTGAATAATTGGATTCTTAAACAAAAAAAATCCTTATCTGGAAATGAGAAATTAGAAAATTGGTAAAATAACTTTAGAATGCTACCAATATCCTTATTGTGCACAGGTCTAACAAAACACTGTTTGTTGTGCAAAGACAAAATGAATACAATTTCAACCAACTTGTTTTATAGTTAACTGTTTTTAACTTCAATCAATCAGACGGTGTTGCTATGTCAGTAGAGATAAAAAAAAAGTAAGTTTTGAAAAAACTTGGATTTATCTAACTACTTTGTATCTGATCAAGGTGAGAAACTTTTACTATTATTGTATTTGCGATTAAGAAAACAGACAAAAACAGTAGCTTGTCTAATTTTTCATTTGTGTTAAAGTTTTGAATTTTTCTCCTACAAAAATCTTCATAAAACTTCCCTAGTGTACTTTAAAAAACATTTCTTTTAATCACCTAATGTACATACATATATTGATCTTAAAATCAAATAAGCATTTCTTTAGCACATAAAATTGTTTTTCTTTGAAATTCTAAATTGAAATTAAGTGGCACTTGTACTAATAATAAAGTCAGATTCATATTCTTATGATGTAACCAAGCAAAATAAATCGTGCGGAAATTATGTTTTTCGTTTTTCTACGATAAATATGGATAGAACTAATTACACATAAGGATGAAAAATGTACATTTACAATTAGTGTATAGCTGACATATATATATACAATAGTAATAGTATGAATTATCCTCAATGCCTTTTAAAATGATATAAGTGAGATAAACGTAATTTGTAAATTTGTTGTACAGCAACCACAACCCTATACAAGCCAAATGATTTATAGCGAACCTTAAAGCAGCTATATGGCGCTACCACGAGATAGATATAAAAGATAACGAATAGAAAAAACTTAAAGAAAAGAATCTCAAAGTTGGATTCTATTAATCTACAATCCTGGTTATTGAACGGATTTTTCAACAGTAATAAAAGTATTATGTGCCATGTCAATTAATTATCTAGTTAATCATTAAACATACGGTAAAATGTGTGGTTTTTATATTATATAAAGCTAATTAATTCAATGTACTTGATGACTACGCAAATTTGTAAATCAGTACAATAAACGTTAAATTAAATGATTTGTCATTTAATGGCTGCATAATACTGGTTAACCTTAGTCAGGCACACCCACAGTCTGTGAAAATATAGAACACGTTTACCATCTTCATATCGACCTACATTTATAGAATCAAATCTTTTTTGTTTTGTTTTTAAAGTCCGTTTTAATGTATTGACCCCCATCACATATAATTTAGATATAGCTAAAGGACGTCGATGTTTTGATACTATTTAGGTGTGTCCATTATGAATTGCAAAGCTTTTTATTGAATTGCTGAATTGTTTTCTGGTCAGCACGTTAGATTTTTCTTCTTTTTTTGACTTATATTAGTTCGCGTGTTGTTTAAAGACAATTTATGACAAGGAAGGTAACTGATAAACCCAACAAGGCTTTCGTGGTCTAGGTACTGATTTTACTGATTTTCTTTATCATTAAATAATGGGTTTTACGAACGAATGATGTTCAGTTTTTGTTAGATTTTGTTTGAATTTATGTATTTCATAAAAAAATATGACTACAAAATAAAAAAATCAATACTAAACAAAATTTTTTTTTGAAAATTTTTAAGATTTTATTGTTTTTATATATATTTAAAGAATCTTGAATTGCTGAAAATAATTAAGCTGACTTATTTCAAGAGCCAGCAAAACTTGATTTCCTGAAAGCCTTTGTGATTTATTCCATGAATTCTTGACTGAAGCAACAACAATTGATGCGAAATTTAGCAAAATATTAAAAAAGTTTCAATCACCTGCTCTCAGCTTATAGCTTAAGTCACTTTATACATTAAGCTTTTAAAATTCAAATAAAATATTTTCATTTGGATTCTATTTCTTTCGGTGTCAATAACAATTTCACAAATATCCACAAAGCTAACTGCTGAAGTAAGGAACATTAAATTTTTTGAGAATATAAAGCACCTTTTAATAAATTACCATTCCATTGCATGAAGGATATTACATATTGCCATAAAAAAGTGACTTTATAGCATTTATGATTTAATCCATTAAATTCAGAAATTAATATTTTAAAAATTTCTATCCTTCAGCAAACCATATTCATAAAAAGTCCCGTTGAAAGTTGAAAGTTGAAAGTCAAGTTTCTAAAGTAATTTATATATGGATCAAAAATTTTACACGTAAAATTTTCTAAAATTTATGAGTTCTTCATTAGTTTTTTTACGAAGCATAGATTTTAAAATAATTTTATGTTTCTTTTTAAAGATTTTTAATACTTTTACATTTTCATGTTTGACTTAAATGAAAAACTTGTTTCTAAATATTTGAAATTTTAGCTCTTAAAATTAACTAAAATATACAATGAGTTTATATGGAATAACGAATTGGTACAACTTAAATCTTACACATCAAAAACACAAAAAGAACAAATATGCAAATTTACAATACTATTTATTAACAATAGAAGTCATTAGATCAAAATCTAGAGGAAGTAATTTCAACCACTAAAACTTTTCCAGTTCAATTACCCTTTCGATTAAGTAATAAAAGAAAAACCAAACAGTTACTTGTGGTTATCATAATCTCATATAGCAGCACTACAAAAAAAAAGAAGTGAAATATAAGAACAACAGCAATAATAACCACAGGTAGATAGTTTTTCTTTGTGGGCCATCGATATTTGGCTCATAACTTAAAAATTATCCTATCAAATAACCAAAGCATAAAGGAAATTTTTTGATTAAATTGCAATTTCTTTTGATCTCTATAAATATTAATAGCTTTAGCTAGACATGAAAATTATGTAATTTAATATTATTAAAATTTTTACTTACCACCAGGGGTCCATTGATCCCAGCACTTGCAACAGTCGCTCCAAACCATTGATTTGATTTCGTATCGATCTGTTCACCCCTGTCGTTGTGTTGATTGCCTGTTGACAAGTAAAATCCAATATTAGATTACAGTTAAAAGATCTAGTAAATGAGGATCTGTTTTCAGCCTGATGTCACTATTTGAAATTTTTTTGTTTTTCTTTTATTTATTTCAGTTTTTTATTTTGTGTGGACAGTGTTTGTGCCTATGTGCAACAGACATTACTGCTTGAGAAAATTATTTGACAGCTTTGTGTGAACTACTTGAAAGCATGTGCTGTGAACATTTAATGCCTACAATTGTCTCACACTCACCTTTTAGGGATACAAAACATTTGGTCAGACCTATATTTAAAAATAGAAAAAAATAATGCATCAATTTTAAAACAGATAGGGTAGAAATGTTTCCATTGTAGGACTCAATTGACTCAATTATATTGGTTTCTTTCTTTGAACATGTTTTGGCACCTAAACTTTTACGGCTTCCTATTTCGACCGCAGCTGGTTTTTTTAAAGTTATTTTAAAGTAAACTAAAGACTCTTAAATAAACTTAAAATAGAAATTATTTTACGCAAGATTTAATATTCCAAAAAAATTTTGACTAGAGATCTTATACTGAAAATTTAAAAGATGCTAAAACAACTTTATTATTATTCAACTTAATGATTAGGATTGAAATCCCTAAATGAGAAATTTAAACAAAAAATTTAATGATTTAGTGACCCAATTTTAGATATTACAATGAGAGATGCAGAAAAAGAAGTTTAATTGAATAACCACCAGTTATTTTATAGAGTTTTAAGTGATTATAATTTCTTGGGTGAATTATAATAACATCCAAATGGAATAATAAATTGTTAAGTTGCACCATCAAATAAAAATACTTCCTGTCTAGGTGATAGTAATATATTTATACCAAATCATTCCTGGTATGATTTTAAACAAAAGAAATTTTCAAGAAGCACTAGCGAATGACGGCTTGATAACCTTTGTTCATTGTGTCTGCACAATTTTTATTAATAGCAAAAAAACAAACTTTCTCTAAAGTTCTAAAAATAAAATTCTATATTATTGAAAAGTATTAATTAAGTTATTGTGATCATTTTTTTCTTCTTCTTTCAAAATTAGCACTCCATATGATGTTTTTAGAGTTAAAAACAAAAAACTTCTAAGGAATACTAACAAAATTTTTAGTAGATCTGTGACAAATGAAAGAAATTGGTTATGTATCTTTAAGAGATGACTTCGAAGCCAAAAATTTCATTTTTTAAAAAGTCCTTCGCCATAATTAAATTTTTTAGGTTTTAGGTTAAAGAGAAATCAGCACTTAAAAAGTTAATACAAAACTTTTTTTTGAATATTGAAAGAATATTTATGCTTAGCCACTATTTTAAAAAATGTAAGGATATTTATATTAAATTTCGAAAGCCTGCATTTTAAATTAATACTTTTTACTCCAGTTTTTACTTATAGACTCAACGTTTTTTGAAGATAAATAAATTATTTGGACTTTTACTCCCTAAAATGTACTCAATATGAAAAACATTAACAATACGGCAATAAATAGTTGCATATCCTTTTCACAATATGAATATTTAATTTAAAAAAATGTTTTTGTATTTCTCAAAAATAATAAACTAATACTTTTATTGCGAAAAGCTTGATAAACTTTAAGCTAATGTAAGCATGATTCCCTTATTTAAATATTTGATATCATAAAAAATTCTGTCAATGTCTATTAGATAATTATTAGTTCAAGATATCAAGTAAAATTTATTTTTTCTAATTCTAAGAATTGTTGATTAAAATGTAATATAATATTGCTAGCTAATAAAATTTCTATATCAGGGATAAGCTGATTTGACGGGCAAGAAAATTTGTTCATACTAATAAAACGTGCTATACATTAAAAATCTACAAATGTTAAAAAACAAACAGTTTATATTTCTTCCATGGTTTTATCAGTTTTTTCATGATAAACTTCTATTGAAAGAATTCAATTATATGTATTTTATGAGATCATATAAAACAGTATTTGAAGATCTGAAAGAGCTTTATTTCCGCTAAATGATTAGAACATTCTCTAATCATTCTTTAATTTATATTTAATACGAAAAAGCATAACAAAGATACTTCAAGAAAAACTAACAAAAGCACGTTATAGCGTAAATTGTAATCGATCGCCTGTGCATTTTTCAATTAACGGTCACTTCAAAGAATAAATAAAATGAAAAAGTTTTAAGAAGGCCGAAGTTTGATTAAAACTTGTATTCGAAATATTCAAAATATTATGCATAGAGCATAGACATTGGCCACAAATTCCTATTTATATCGAACAAGTTTTTTTCAAAATATAAAACATAAGTAAAATATAAAAAATAGTTTCAAGGTTTTGTTTATATTTCAAAGTTGTTAAAACTTAATGATCAGATTCATTAGACATCATTAAAATTAAAAAAAAACAACTTTTAAGAGAATATTCTAAAATGAACAATTCAAAACTATACAAAATAATCTTCGAAATTTTGAAAATTAAAATTACAGATCTATGTATGAATTTATCGTTTATATCTTCCTTTAATAAATTTTTATAAACTATAAATCAATAACCAATTAAAAAACTTAATTGTTATAATCCCAATCCTATGAACACCTGGAAAATTTTAAGTTTTCTAAATTTATTGAGAACGCCAAATTTAAGCAAGAATTGCAGGTGCAAAGTGTCATAATTCTTCTATGGAATATGATTACCATGCAAAACAAAAATTTTATATGAATTTTTTACCCCTCCAAATATAACTCCACAATTTGAAATTCTTTTTAAAGTCATCAATTCCATTAAATTTTAGTAGGAATGGCGCAGACATACAAAGCAATTTCAATCAAAGCATATTAAAAAGTTAGCAAATTTATAAAATTTAAAACCCAAATTCTTTTGGTTATGTTTCAAATCGACTATTTTGCTTTTTTTTCCAAAACACATATAAAAAATCGTTTTTAAAGTGACAAGATTATTTTCTTGTAAAAAGAAATAATTTTTTTTAAATTTAGGAAACTTTTCAATTTTTTTGAAACATTATTAATTGCCTTAATTAATTTTAAGAGAATTTTAAAAGTTAAAACTGGATGCCATTAACTTTTTTTTTACTGTAGCATAAATTCCTGTTTTCTGGCTAAAAATATTAAAAATTTTATGATTCAAAACTGCACTAAATTCTAATGTGTATAATCGGTTTATTGTCTGGCAAGCACAAATTTTTAAATTTCTTTTACTCAATGAATATTTTGTTACATACATAATTTTAACAGAATGTAAAATTAATTGATTTGCGCTCGTATTCCATTATTTCTTATTATTATATTATTTTTATAATATTAAGAAGAACTTAATGTGGTGTGTAAATATAACTTTAGGTAATTTTCCTGGATTTTGAAAGAAATACACAAAACAAAAAGTTTATACATTTCAATCAAAATATTGACGCATACTGCTTAGCATTGTTGTCATAATACAAGTAATTTTATGTCTGCTGTAATTTTGTCAATTATAAGTAAAAACTTCACACATAAATGCCTGATATACCAGCGCAAGCTAATATTCTATTATTTCCATATATCATTGCGCTGGATCATTAGGAAGTACTCCAAATTGAACCTCACATGTAAACGATCAACCATAAAACCAATATGGACCTATGGAATCCAGCTTTGGGGATGTACGTGGAAGTCGAACCGAGTAATAATCCAAAGAAGCCAGAATAAAATCCTACGCCTCATCACCAATGCGTATAGATACGTGTCAAACGAGGAACTTCAGGTAGATCTGAAAATACAACGGGTCGAGGAAGTAATACACGAATATGCTACCAAGCAAGACTGCTCTACCACTCAAACACATAGGATACCACCGATAAAATTAGGCGAATGCGGCGATTTAAGCCAAACGACTCAACATATGGGGACTGATTAATTGATCAACAGGCCAGATGAAACCACAGTAGCATAAGTATCATATTATAGCATAAGTCAATATTACTAGTAAATTAATTGTAATTAAGATTGTAGTCAACAAGCTGGGTAAAAAAAAAATAAAAAAATAAAAGTATATCATTGCTATAGATCAGCTTCTTAAAAATAGCAAAATCGAATTGCATATTGCTGAATACATACTTAAATTCATTTGTGGTAGTATTTTCAAATTGAAACTAAGAACTAAGAATCCCTAATAACTTTTTACGATGCAACAAGTTAAGAAGTTTTGTTAAAAAACTTCTTTCCGGTCGTAATAGTTCTAGCATGTCTTAGCATTTAACATTTATGAAATCTAAAAGTAAAATTTTTACTAAATTTCTGGCATAATATAAAACCAAGCATCTCTGCCGGAAAAAAAATACATTAAGCAATATTTTACAGCAGTTGATTCATTTATTATAATAATTCACAAATATTTACTTTTTTATTCAAATGAACCTCGAATGTTCTTTCATACTATTTTATTTGAACAAAATCCCGCGTTAATAAAAGAAAATTTATAATAAGAATTTTTATGGTATTTTCTTTGAAATCATGTAAGATTTTATGGTACATTTACCGTCCCTAAATTGAAACAATATGAATATTAATTTTTCAATTAGACGTAGGTAAATGTATTGCATAAAATTTTTATAAACAATTAAGATAAAATTGTACAAAACAAATATAATAACCTACTAAGCTAACTTCTTTTTTTCTCGAAAAATTTCATAAGTGCAATAATAATAATAATAATCATTCTCTAAAAGGAGGTCATTCACTCATACGAATATTGCATACGTCAGTAGGCTGCCGACGCGTCGCAAGCTAAAGTTTGACGCCATCGCTAAATGTTTAAAATTAGACATCCGCTCGACGAAAACAAAAATAGAATCTATATAGAAAATTTTTTAACAACTAGCAATGCTGATAGAATCCTTTTTTTTTGTTCTTCTTTTTCTTGTATTACCACATTAATTATTAATTTAGTGAAAATTATAACTTAAAAGTTTTATTATTGAAATAATTTTTTTAAATTAACTTTTTTTTTACCTTGGCTATCAAATGGTATTAGTTGACATCGATTATCTTCAGATATATCACATCTGTAGACAGCTCCACCTCTATATACATCTCTTTGTAACGAAGAAGTATCTGCTTTTGGTGCACCTATTATCACCCTAGAAAAATATAAAAATAAAACTATTTTAGCGATATTAAAATTTTATTTTAGGAATTATAAATTAAGTTTTCTTTTTCAGTTATCGAAAAAAAGTAATATTATATTCCAATTAGGAAGAAGTTTTTACAAAATTATTTAAACAAAAATACTGACTTTAGTGCAAAAATAAGAACAAAAGTTGAAGCTCGAACAAAATGAAACAAAATTAAGAAACTCAAAACTTAATAAGTAAATGAATCACGTTCTATAAATATTTTTCCATTTCTCACAGTCATTAGGAGTGAATTGAAGAAAAATGAAAAAATTACCATTATAAATATTGAAAATATAAAAAGTTATCGAGCTCCAATATAATTTATAATTTAAAAATAATCAATAAAATTAGACTACGCCTTAATCATCTTCTACTAAAGTTTGATGTAGTATAATTAAATATTTTTATAAAAATTCGATTGAAAAATATTTTCTTGGGAATTTGCTAAATGAATTTTGGTAAAATTGATCCTGTACCTACAGTACAGAATTAAATAATTGTATTTTTTACATATGTTTTGTATACTGGTTCCCTCCTTGCTACTTTTTTTAGATACTAGTAACGAGTGTCCACTTCAATAAGATGGAGTGCTGAAAACTTTAAAGTTAAGTTTGCTTCAAAGTTAATGACAGTTTCTGGCACATTTGAGCTGAGAAATTTAAAGATGCTGGAAAAAATGGAAACGTATAAGCACAATCTTCAAGCTTAAAGATAATGGAATTAGGTGAATCCTACTAAATATACCGATGCTTTGGAAGAGAGAAGTGAAATGCAAGGAAATTTCGAAAATTTTGGAGATTCTTTTAGAAGTCGCTATATTTACGGCTTTTAAATTTAAAATGTGTTTTAAAAGGCCCAGAGGGTCAACAAATTTTTTCTGCAACTTTACATACATTTATTTTTTGGTTCATATTGTATATATTTCATATGAAGGATTGTAACCTTTATTGGTTCCCTCATCAAGTATAACTTGTGGTTTTCGAAATATAGTTATACAGCTAGATTAAAAAATTTTAACATAAACTTAATATTATTCTACTGTCCTTTTTTTACTTGGGGGAATAAACCATATTTTAAAATTTATGAAAGTAAAAAACTATTATTTTTATATTTCTTTTTCAATTTTGATATCAATACTTTAGGTTTAAGGGTTCGTTCTTATGAAGATCTTTCAATTGTAATCGTAAAAGGATTGGACTATTTAACCAAAATTAACGAAAAGTTGAACAAGTAGACATTACCTTTGGAATTATCCAAGTTCTGTTAGTTTATAGGTCTGCAGTAATACTAAAAACTCTAAATTTCAAATTTTATACTGTTCTAAATGTAAACATTTAGGGACTCACTCAAAAACCTTAGTTCTATTTATTTTCATTCATTAAAAGAACAATTTACTAGCTCACTTTAAATAAAATTTTTACCGTTGTAGCTGTTACTCAATGAAGTTGTAAATTTTCCTAATTTTTACTAACAACTTTGGTGATTTGATTAAAATGAAAACTTGCTTAAGTATAAAACCAGTTTCAGTGTCAGCAGTTTAGTAAATAAGTAATAAAATGAGTTAAAAGTCCAAGAATTGTATAATGACATAAGAAAGTTTTCAAAAAACTAACGCCTACACTTAAACCCACCTGTATTTTAGAATAGCCTGCAGCTATAGAAATCAATTATGTATTGATATCAGTTTCATAAGCTTAAAATATTTATTTTTTTTGGTTTTTTCTGTTTTAAATTTAGTTAGAAAGGACATAAATTGTAATTTTCACTTTAGTGAAATAAAATAAATTAAAATACAAAAGAAAAAACAAATTTTAGTTTGATGAGATCAGCTGCACAAAAAACACATGAAAACAATATGAATTTTTGTGACATCACTAGCTACAAAAAACTTATTAACTACGCGCTCCTCAATTCTCCTTTCAACAAAACTAAAAAAATGGCTTTAATATGTCAACAAACCGTGTAGGCTGGCCAAGGCAATCACCTTGATCAGTTGCAGACCATATGGTCTCAAAATTTAAATTAAATCCAATGCAAATGAATATTTTGGGTCTGAATTATAAGCGTATGGCTTTTTATTCAAGTGATACTGTAAGACAATAAAAAAAACAAAGAACAACAACAAATTAAATATAGTCTTTAGGCAAGCCCTTTATTTACTAACATAATAAAATTTTACCCACGCTTCCTCGTTTTTAGAATATTTCCAATATGCATAGCTAAATAATTTTCTTGTTAACGGATAATATGCCAAAAAATTTTGGTGGTCTGTTTTTAATAGTTTCCTCAATTCTTTTTATTTTTTATTTTGGTATAAAAAACTGGTTAAATTGTGATTTAATTAATTGAATTAAATTAATTTAGAATTTTTGAAGTGCTCAAACAACTCAAAATTGTATAGGAGTTTAGAGAGAATGATTACATCATTGACTCGATAGCCTTGAATACTGTTTCTTTCCCGCCCTCTTTGGAAGTTATTTTATGACAATTTCATATATATATATATATATATATACTTAAGAAATGAGTTTTCTCTAATAATTTCTAAATATAGAGTCTTAAATTAAATTTATTTTTGTTACAAATGTTCTAGCTGCCAAGTAGTGACTCATTTAAAATGCAGCTTGCATAGCCCAAAAATTGTATTCTTCTCTCATCGTGCAGACACTAAAGAAAACAGCTATGATGATATTTTAAAAAAAAAAACAAATTTCTTTATTTAGAGATTAAAATGTCATTAATGTACTTTGAGGTGTCTTCAGCTGATAGCTCAATGGAAAATTTTTAGCCTGAATGTTTTTCCATTCAATTATATTTTTGTTTCTATTTCTAAAAAAATTCAAAGTGCATTCAATTTGTGTAAAAAAATTTACTAGTTAAAACTATTGGTCCCTTTTTTAAGAATTTTGACTCTAAGCATGTATTGTGCAATAAAAATAAACTGTTGGGGTGACTAACACGTGCTACATTAAGTCTAAAAAATGTTTAAATTAACACAACTTCATTCATTTCAATTTTTTTTTATTATTTTACAAGTCGTAGAAAAAATCTAAACTGCCAAAAAAAAATATTGTGGTTTATATTGCTACCTGTTTAGGGCTTAATGGCGTTATTATAGATTGATTCTAATTGCCACAAATCCTTTTTTCTACAAGTATTCGGAAATCGAAGAATATGTTAAGCATAAAAAATCGAGGAATATTTTAAGCATAATAGAATTATTTCAATTGATAAAAACTACTAATAGTGAGGCAAATCGCTATAATTTCATAACTGGATATAAAACCTACGCTTGAAGCGTATAACATCAAAGCTTTGATTTTATAAAAAGTTTATGTTACCTAAGCTTGAAGGCAGCAAATTTACTGTAAAATTCGAGCCTCTGAAGGACTAAAGCTAATAACATTTTGGCTATTAGGTGCACTTTTTACATTAAATTGGGTAATATTGGATCTTGGTCTCTAAGTTGCACCAACTTTATGTTCGTTAACCACCAAATAAGTGCTTATCAAAGTTCGCATTTTTATGGCTAAATAGGGTGAAAGGAGGACCAAAATTCCGACTCGGTTAAGTTAATTAAAATTCTAATTACAGAAATCATTTTCGAAAAATTTGAACATAGACTGACAGAGTTGATTGTTTTCCAAAAAGTGTCTAAAATGCTTTTAGTAAAGTTCCGTAAAACCTCAAGAGTATTCTAAGAGCAAAATTTATGGTATGACGTTTCGATATAACAAATTTATAAAAATTATTTTCAACCATGTACATTTTGCAGACATCTGCCTTAGGGATATAGAATTTACTCAAAATATTTTATATCAAAATACAAAAATTAAAATAGGCTGGAAACAATAAAAGGGTTACAGACATACTGACTAGAATTTAATGGGTTTTAGAAGTTTATTGGATCAACATCATATATTAAAAAAACGAGATAACGCGGACACCTGTAACTTGTAATTTTAAGACCTGCACTGGAACTCCTTATCGTATTCAAAATTAAATTTGTCAGTTTAAAATTTTAATTGAATTTGTGTTTAATTTCCAACGGAAAAGATATCATACTTTATTCTCACTCCTCTAACAATAATAATCTTATCAAAAACTATCTTTGGGTCTAACATAATTTAAGATTCATTTTGTTATTTTCTTTTTAGTTCTTGTATTTTCATAAATTAAACATAAATTCCTTTGCTTTGAAGAACAAAAATTATTGCATGGATGAACAATTTAACAGATCAACTATCAAAGGTCAATAACATTTTATTTCTATATAGTGACAAATATGCAGCTAGGGTAAGAAATTTTCAATTAAGACTAGAATTATCTTATTAAAGGCGCATGCCATTTCCCTTTAGCTTAGCTGCAGTTAAAGTTTATCGCCGGTCCATGGTAATCTTCGATCATTGGCACCAATTAGGTCGCCATCTTCATGTAAAATTGTTTCGAGTTTATTTAGTAATGTTGTCGTTAGTTAAAATGAAATTGAAAGTGGAAACGTGTCTACAGATATTCTTGGTAATGTAGTTCAAGGCCAGTCTATGTTGGTTTTTTTTTTTTTGTTTTGAGTTTTGTTTATTTTAATCTTTAGTTGCCTTGCAATTTGCCAACCTGTTCTGTGGTACAAGGCAAGTATACAATTTTCTTTAACACACTTCTTAGTTTCGTTTTTTACTTTTAAAACACTTTTACTCGTTAAGTACTTGCGGGTATATATTGATACCAACTGTTGGTATGATTCATCATTAAGGGGTCTTTAAAGAATACTTTATGAATGCAATTTAAAATAAAATAATATACCTAAAATTTTATGTTTGGCTTTGAAAATAAAAACTCTCAATTGAAGGCTAAATAAGAAATCGTAAGCATTTTAATTAAAATTTTTCCATTAAAATAGTATTTTAGGAAACTTCCTTTTTAAGTAAAAAAAAATCATATAGGTACACATAAGTCGACTAATAATTAAATTTGATGTAAGTTTCCACTTTTCATTATCTGCCAAATGCATGAATTTTTAATTTTAGAATCCAGAAATTTATTCAAACTACGAAGATTCTTATTTGGATTATTGTGTCCAAAATTACTAAATATTAGTAAAAGGTTGATAGTTAAACAGGGCAGTATAGATTATGTAGCAAAAGTTGTTAGTCTAATTCGTGAAACTTCTCTACCCCACATGACAACTTGCATTCTTATGATTGCAGAATGAGTCCAATTCTATTAATTAATACAAATTTCTTTTGGACCATATTTTTGCATTATCATCATTTATATTTTGAAGACTCTTTGCTACTCTTTCCATGGTTACTCACATTTTGCAGTTATTATCTCAAATATTGTTGCTGCTAACATCAAGTGATCTTAAGATTTTCAATATTTATAGCAAATATTACTACTTCAGTTCACACGAATCTCATAAAATTCTTGTAATGACCATTTTTCAACATACACCAACGTTTTCTTACAGAAGATGACAATTTTGGAAAGAGAGCAAGTCTTTACTCACATAAATAGATGAAATTCAATTCCGGCAAGGATAAAAGGACATTAGAATTATTCTTTAAATATTTCCTTTAAGAACTTAACTTTTTCCATTCTTTTATTTGTTGATGTTACTATCTTAAACGCATTAAAGCTCGTAAAAAAATATTGACAAAAAAGTAATATTAGGTTTATCCAAAAAGAAAAAAACAAACAAAAACTTAGAAAAGACTTCAAACATTTTAAAAGACACAAGATAAACAAAAATATCCAGATGGAAATGAAGATGCCAAAGAGGCTTAATCAAAAAAAACATTTGTAATCCAAAGAAAACAAACTCTGATTTAATATGAGCTCTGAAAGGTCCGCGTGATCTCAAAATTTAGATGACTTTTGTAATTTGATGATATAGTCATCAAATTAAAATTAGTTTTCTTTTTACTAGCAGCATTCAGACAGATAGACTCTAATAAGGAATTATAAATTTTTTTTTTTAATTTATTTTTTTAGATGGCTGAAAATATACATTTTTCTAATATTATATTACAGAGGGGTATAAATCTCTGAAATAAGTCAAAATTTGTTTACGTAGCGTTTAAAATCTTGCAATAAAATCCTGGGTTGGTATTCTTAGTCAAAAAAATGAATAAGTTATGTACTTTTGGAAATATTTCTAAGCTACTCAAGTATCTATTGCCCAGGTTAAAACGATTCTAATTATTCTTCTCAAGTCTGTAGGAATAAGGGATAAATTCTATTTATTACACTATTCCATGTGTTATAAATAAATGTTTAATATTTAATATAAATACATTTGGAGTTTATTTGTTTTATCCACGAAACCAAACTTAAGTTTAAATATCGCACGGAACCTTGTCCGTAATTTCTTACCCATAAAGGACAATTTAATTTGAAAGTTATAATTTTTTTTTACAAAAGATATAATGGATATATTCTCAAGTCCACACATCAATAATTTGTTTATTTTTGATATTGTTATTGTTTTGAGTATTCATTTCAGTCATTAGGAAGGGCTGCTTTCCAGCTAATAAGGAAAATTTCAATTAAATTTTTAATAGTTAGTACCACTCTAAGGAGGTGCCGTAATTTATTGACTTTAGCTAATTTTCGATATCTACCACTAAAGAAATTTCCAAGAATATTAGCAAAATGTTTCGTGATGGTGAATTATTTTGAAGATTGTTTCAAACCTTTAGTAGAATAAGGGTATACAACAATTTTACAACCTTTTATTTAGTGATAAGTGAAGAGTAAGGATATTAACTAGAGTAAGATAACAGAAATCAATATTTAACTAGAAATTTACGACTAAATAGATATATTTAATAGTTTGGAAATGTAATCAATCGAACTAGAAATTGCAGTTATTTTTCCAATTTTTGCTGGTATTCCCATTTAGAAATAAGCTTAAGACTATGTGGTTGAAAGAAAACTTTAATTAAAAATTTTTTTAGAGATATGATGAAAGTAAATAATTTGAAGTATTTAAAATATTGTTGAATAACATTTAAACTACATTCTGTAAGGTTTTTATACTAAATTATCAAGTAAGAAGCCAGTGGCAAAGCATTTCCCCAATCATCCTTCAAAAAAACAATTTAAGGTGATCAACGTATCTGAAATCACAAAACCACATTTATAGAGATAATACTTGAGTTTTTCCTCCCCTAAACGATCTTTTTCATTTTTAAATTGGTTGTGTGATTTTAAAGGCAAAATAACGTTTTTTTAACCAAAAAATCCGCCATTTTGGTATTTTACAACTCATTAAAAGTTAACATTTAGATATGAGCAAGTACTTTTAAACAAGACAATCTTAATAGAATATTTGAATATTGTGTATAAAATATTCTTTAGAATAATTTAGCAATGCGCTAAGATTAGTTTCAAGCCTTTAGCAATTTAAGAACTCCCTAATTAAGAGATTCTACAAAGAATTCAAATTATCAATATTTTATTTATACAAATATACAATAATGTATACTTTCACTTATGAACGAGAAAAATATTCCAAGCTTATGTTAAGCTCAGTATAAGCGTGCCATCACTTTTGCTCAGCTGGTGACCACAAAATACAAACACTAAGTACTAGCACTGCCTAAGTTTCAGCGAATTTTTGGCTAAAATTAAAACTGTAGCCAAAATAGCATCTATTTAATTAAAAGTTTGTTTATATTTTTTCTCACAAAGGTTAAAATAAAAAAGGAATGAATACAGACTGCAATATTTAAGTAAATATAACTATTTTATATTTGTTATGTTTGCGATATTTGATTTTAAATAAAAACTGAGATTTCAATTTTTTTAAATTCTATTTTGTCCAAGGTTTCGAGTCAAAACTAAGACTTATCTTATTTTGTAAATTTAACGTGTTTCCTCTAATTTTCCCCATTGAACATCAATGTTTAGTTTAGTTTAGCACTATAATTAAAATGTCTTTTTATCTTAAAACTTTTAATAACTTGTACTGTAATTTTATATACATTTAACTTAACCAGCAAACTGTAACAAATAATTAACTTGCTTTAAACCAGAATAATGTCCAAATACTGTTTACGTTTGTGATCAGACTTATCAAAATTTTTCAAAACTGTAAAGAAAATTAGTAGAAAGAACTAAAAAAATTCTAAAAGCATTATATTTCCTTTGAAATCTCCAAAATACAAAAGTCCAACTTTAATGATAACAAAATCATTCAAAGCTTGAATTAAAAAAAAATAAAGCTATTGAATGACCATCTTTGGAAATCTTTCCAAAACCACAAACTACAAAAACCATCGAAATGTTTTCAATAAATACCTGAAATTGTTATGATTACTGCAAATATTAATTGGCTGACTTTTTAAGGAAACAAATCATACAATTAATATATTTATGGAATTGATTAAATCAATTTTAATTTTACATAACAATTTATGATATTGATTAGAAAAAAGTTAGTTAGAATAAGCTTTTCATTCATTAAGCTAATAGTTAAAAGAACAGGAAATTAAATAATGACATATAGAAGATATTTAACATGAAAATTTAGTTATAAACACAACGTTCCAACTTTGTAAGAACTTAACCCAAAAGTAAAATCCAGTCGGATTCACTACATTATATTTTCCATAATTTTTACAATGAACGCATAAATTAAAAACCTCAATAAGGTGTTTAATTTTCGATTCTTAATGGCATCAAAATTGGCAGTTATGTTTATTTATAAATTTTAATAAAACCATAAACATTATTTTCATATTCAACTGCTACCGATATCTAAACAAATGCTATAATTAAGATTAAATTGACAAATAGTCCATTATCAAAGATGTTTATTTAAATGTTGTAACCTTCCAAATGTATTTCCAATGTCATTTCACTGATTAACTCGGATACAGGTTTTTTAATTCATAACAATTCTAATGATAGAATTAATATGTCTGCACCTTATCTTAATAAGTTTGGAAATTTGGGAAAGAAAATAAAAGCAATTATTATTCTTTCTATCTTTTGTAAAATTTTGCCCAATAAGATAACATTTAAGATTTCATTTAAAATGGGACTGTATTAAAATTTTAGGAGGATACCACCTTTATTTTTGGCATAAATTTCACTTCAATTATTATAAAACTCTTAGAAGAATATATAATAAAAATTTCAAACTTACCGTAATAATCAATTTATATAAAATTTTGAAAATTATATTTTCCTACACAAAAAATACTTTAGGCTATGTTCAACCGACTGTTAATTAATTTCGACATTCACATCCATAGACTATGATTATAGTCAAAAATATTGGATAAGTTTTTCATAGCTGATACAAAGCTTAACAATTGAAAAGTTAAATTTTGATTTAGAACCAGAATTTATCACAAAAATTTTCTAAACAAGGTGAACGGCCGCATTGTAATTTAAATTTGGATGGAAGAGTAGCAATTAATCAAATCTTTTATCAGATGAATTTCATATTCGTTTAAAATTTTTTTATGATGATTTACCTTTACTATAAAACTATTCCCTTCCTCAACAATAGTTAATTAATCCGGAACTGATATCTTGGCATGCAATACTCAGTTGCCTAACCTTTATTTTTAATATAAATGGAACAACAAAATTGAGATTCATTCTTAAGAAATGAATGTCTATGATTTCAAATGATTTTCTACGCTCCATTGAGTCTTAGGAAAAATAAAGATCATCATTTGATTTTATAAATAATAAAAATGTGAGGATCAATGATAATTTGTACATTGCATCTTTCTTCGGGTATGTTTTTAGTTAATAAAATGAAATTATTTTTAACAGTTACAATTTATTTTGACAAAAGTTTTTTAATATATAAGATAAAAAAAGTAAAATATTTTAGTTGAAGTTTTAAAAATTTCGTTTGAATTTCTTTATAATAAATTAAAAGTGAAAGTAAATGAATAATTCGCACAGCAGAACTATAATTATAAAACTATGTTAGTTTTTGTGTACTAAATGATAATACTATGACCCTTGTTAAACTGAAATGTGATGACTTTCAAGTCTTTTAATCAATAATTTAATAAGCCAGCATATAATTGATTACTGGATCTTATATATAAAAGAGATCTAAATCAGACGAACAAATTAATTAAAATCGGAAAAAAAATTGCAAAATAAAAGCAAAAGAGTCAAATGGTTTCTAGCTCATTTTTAGATACAAATGTAAGAAAAAATTGTAAAAATAGAGAATTTGGAAAAAGTAAATCATCAAAAAGTTTTCTATTTCACATTTTCAACTAGAAAACTATAACAAATTAAAAGGAAAAATTATTTGAAATCCATATAATCCTATAAATGCCACAAGATTAATATTTATTCGACATTACAACTTACAAACAGAGCAGAGACTGGGCTATCTTCTATTATGTCTTTTGTACAAAAAAATTTAAAAACACTTAAGTTTTATTCAAGGATTTTCGAACAAAATAAAACGCTTTAATCAGTAACCAAAACAACAACAAACAAGTGCCTGAGAAATTTTCTCAGCTAGACTAACCATTAAATAAGGAAAAAGTTGTTACTCTGATAAAATTTAATTATTATAATTGTTAAAATTTTATGTAACGCTTTACAAATTAATTTCGTTATAATAAACTTGACTGCACTTCTGACTAAATATTTTATTAAAAATATTAACTAACCTATTGCTATTTTTTTGTAATCCAATTGAGACACAGTTACGTAATTGTATGACATAGATATTATGCCAATATAACGTCAAAGTTTTTAGGTTTTAGCTGTCTGTATTTTAGTTTATATTTAGTAAGAATTTCTGGAGTTTTTTTTTTTTTTTGTTAAAAAAGGTCGCTAAGTTCTTGAGGTCCACAGTTCCTATGAAAACGACTTCAAACAACTTTTGATCTGGCAACTTATCGACATCGTTCATTTCAGTACCAAAGACTCGACTAATTCCATACAAAGTCAGTAATCTTTGTGAGAACGTATTTGTTATGGCAGTAGCTTCAACCAATCAAATACTTTCTATAGTTTCTAATAAAAAAAGTATATTCTCTTTAAAAGTTTTATGTACTTTCCCCTTCAAAATAATTACAATTAGAAGCTATATACTTATAAGCTAATCTTCCATTTACTTCCCATAACCCATTGAAGCTCTAAATTTCTTCTTACTGGCAGTTTAAAGTCGAAACAGCATTGGGCCTAACAATGGTTGCTACCAAAGCAGCCGAAAACGGGATGTATCAAAAAGTTTTCCTTTGTTTTACTTTAAAGTTTTGTTAATAATTGGTTTGTGTTTTTAAAAAACATTATTAATTTCATTAAAAATTATAAAAAATATATTAGTTTTAAATATAACATTTGCTTCTAATAAAACTTCAGCTTTTTAAATCAGGAACACTGAAAAATAGAAAGAGTTACATGCTTTAACGTGTAAAAAACAAAAGGAAGTTTAAAATAAGTGCTCACCAATGATTTTTAACTAACTAAAATGTAAAACTTTTAACAATTCGAAGAAACAGTTGAAAATAGGTCAGAAATAAAAGTATCTAATCGTTTGCAAAAAGAGACTGATGAAATTTGCTGCAATGACTTGAATTTTTGAATTATTTATCCAAAAGCCTTTAGAAGCTCAAATCTTCCCATATAACAAACTCATAATTTTTAGTTTTTTATTTGACAGTCTAAGACTCGAAATAAAGATTGTCTAACCTGCATTACGGTATATAAGATCAATATAGCCCAAAGCAAGACCAAGTTTTAACTTGAGAAAATATTAGAGTAGAAATTGCATTCAGGAAGTTATGTTAAAAGCAGGAACATAAACAAATACACAAATAGCTATAGATAAATATAAAATTATTAGATAAATGAGTTTCTTTTACCACTATTGACAGCTAAACACAAAATTAAAAATGGCGGCATTATTTAAATAAATTCTATTGCATTTCATTCTCAGGCTTAATGTATGTAAATTATTTTAAATGAAGATAGAAATAATTGACTTGAGGTTTAATTTTCAATGTCATTTTAAAAATATCGTTTACGACATAAAACCAATATAAATAAAACAAAAAAACAAAATCATTTTTAAATCAGTCAATTAATTTCCAGATGCATATTGTGGTTGGCATCTGGAAGAAGTGTTGCAAGTAATCAAATTTAATTTTAGGATCTTAATTTTAATTTATGCCTGCTGCTAATTGTAGCAATCGATTTATTGCCCACACAAATAAAAAAATTATCTAAAACCAATTTCATAGTTAAAGTTAGTCAGTGGGTATTACATTTTTTTTTTTTTTTTTGTTTATTTTATTTTCCAAGGGCAATCTTAATGTTGTTTAGACACTTTGAATTTAAAATAATTGAATGTAATCAACATCGAAATTTTGAGGTCCATTAAGTATGATTGGTTGTTATTAAGAATTTGGGCTTGTGTAGCATGATATATATAGTCACCAAGTGAAATCATGCAAGCAAGCATCATAATATAGTACTTTGAAATTAACAGTTCAGTTAGGTCGGCATTTGTCAAAGGTGTATAAGTAGTTTCCTTAAAGGCGGGGTTCATTTTAAAACATCTCCAAATTTGCATTATATTTTATTTGATTTGATTGGGATGATTTCTCTACAGTTTTTGCCCTAATTTGTAAAAAGTAAATGCAGTTTTTTTCTTAATGTTTATTGGAATATTATTAAGATCAAGATGTTCAGCTTTTGCAATTCATCATTTAGTATTTTTTATATTTTAAATAATGTTTTAAATATTAATGCTAAACTAACAATTAGTAAAGTTCATTATTGTTCACTAAAGCCTAGAAAACATTTTTATGAATTTTCAGAAATACGGAGTTTTCACAAATTTCAAAAGTCCGTAGAAAACACCTACGTGTATGAAATTTGTTTTTTAGTTTGATAAAAGTTTTATTAATATTATTAAATATTAAGTGCACTATTTAGAAAAATTTTGAATATATTCTCAGTGTTTACCTTAATTATTAATATGTAAGAAAAAATTAATACTGCATTCTTGTTTTAATGTAAAACTAATTAACTTATGTTGAAGAATTTATTTTTTATTCAATTATTTTAAGGGAAAATGGGACATCAATTTATTTTTGAAACTAAAACTTTTTCCCTAATATTAGAAACTATATTCTCTTTTTTTTAAAAAGAATTTTATTAAGATTTTTGGAATTTATTTCCCAGTTGGTAGTTTTCCTTACATAAAAAATAAAACAAACAACACTAAAATATAAGGTAATTGATCGTTGAATTGTTAAATAAAAAATTTGGCATAATATTAACACATTTTACAGAAAAACAAGACACTTTCATTAAAAATATAATCATACTAGGTAAAATTAATATATCATTGAATAAATAGTAAAAAAATAAAAACTAGCAATTAAATATATCCTGAAAATTATAAATTATGTATTGCAATTTAATATCGTACTAGTTAACAATTTTGACAATTCATTTTTAAATATAATTATAATATTTTGCAAAAAATTAGTCAATTGAGGCTTAGAAAAATCAATTTTTCCTCAAATTAACAGCGAATATTAATATTTTCAAAAATAAACTGTCAAAAATGTGCCAGCACACACTAAAAAATATTTTACGACTTTACGAATCAGGGAGCTGAGTCTGCAAAACAAAGTTACGAAATTTTTAAAAACCAACCCGTGTGACAGAAATTTTGCTGCATTTCGTTCGACGTCTTTCCAAAATATCACATACATATTTATTAATCTCAAAGTAGATAATTTTGTGTTGTAAATTGACTAAAAGATTAAAGCATTTGTATCTTCAGAGGTAGAATGTGAGCATTATTTTTTTACCGTATTCCTTTACAATTTATAATTATATCCTAATCGTGTCATAAACTAAATGTGAAGCACTTGTGTTGATACTCTATCCCTTTTTTAATTATTTCAGTTGACTTTTAGCAAATAGCCTTTTAATTAATTTGAGTTTTCATATATTTGACTTTGATGGATATTTTTCAATCTGAGCACCCTTAAAATATATAATAATAATACTACCTACTTTGGGTTAGGATTTATTTACCAAAACTTTAACCAATAATAACATGATCAAAATTTCAGTCAAATTAAAATCCAGCCCCAAAACTAAAATATTGTTCAAGGGTTTCTTTATAGCTAGCTTTAATAAAGATTTTTATGAATCACTGTTTCTTTTGTTGTCATTACTTGTTGACTCAGAGGGTTGGTACAGTTAGAAGCTGCCTCTACATATAAAGAAGAATAAAAATTGGCGCCAGTTTGGAGGGAATATAAAACATACAATGTCCTTTGAATTCAAGAAAGAAAATTAAAAAGGATTTCTATTGATTTTTCAAAACTCTTTAAAATCATCCATTTGATAATATGAATTAGTTTTGTTGTTGACATTAAAATACTTGCTTTTAGGAAAGATTTAAATAGTATTGCTATTAAAGGAAGTTAAATTTCGGATTTTTCAAGGCTAAAATGTTTTTATTTCTTATTATATAGAAGCAATAGAACAATATTTTTCCTATTTGTGAAAAAACTGTAAGGAAGCAATTATACATAAATAAGAACTCACATTAAAACTTTTGAAATGTTCTACTACAGAAAAATAAGATTTATGTGGTCCTTATTTATTTTTAAATAAAATTTATTGTTCGTATTCTATTTTTATGTAATAAAACAGTCACAAACTTCAATTAAATAACTTTCTCTACTTTATTCATTAGAAATAAAAGAAGCAAAGGCAACTTTTGGTTTTTTTAAAAGGAATATGTTCAATTATATCAAGTTTTTGCCAAATTTTTTTGTACACAGTATAATTAAGATACTCTTATCTTTCTATACCAACGGTAAATGATTATTAGTTTGTAATTTTTCAAAACAAAATTTATAATTATTACTGTTCACTCTTTCATTTTTCATTTCAAAATTTTTATTTAACGAAAAATTTGTAGAAATAATAAAATTAAGTTGAATAAAACATTGGTCAGGAAGTCTCTAGCTTGATGTATAGATAGCCGCACTACTAGCTTTAATGATATTTATTTAAATTACATGCTTTTCTAACATTTAGTTCAGGAGTAACAGAGGTTTTTATGAAACTATTTTTATTATTTTTTAAACAGTGGATTGTAAACAATTTCATCTGTTGATTGTTTGACTTCTTTAGCCTCTGATCCAACATTTCCCGCTGGCAAGGGATAAATCACAATTTAGCATAAGCATGTTTAGCAGAAATAAAAAAATAACAACTCAAATGAATAAAAGCAGTTTTTGGGTATTATAAAAAGTGCAAAACTTGGATATATGTTTTTTTTGAAAGGTTAAATTGTATAACCCAATTTATTGATAAAGCAATAAAATGCCAAATATTTTAGCCTTAAAAGGAATATCATACTATTTCATAATTTATTACGTGTCTAGGTAAAACGAATTCAATCCTAAGGGATAAGTAAATAAAACTATTTCAAAATTATTTCACAGACATTAATTAAATTCAATAAACCAAACTCAATTTTTGCACAAAAAGTCAATTCTATGTAATACAACAAAAAATACCTTTTTTTCTAAAACGTGCATCACTATTCAAAAATTTATATCTATTTGAAAGTATTTTACCAATTTTTGAAGAACAAAATTCACCAAAACTAGTCTATTTTTATTAATAGCAAAATGTTCAAACCCCTCTTAATTAAATTCTATTTTTAAGGACTAATATCATAACACAAAATCTTTTCAAATAAAAGATTGATTCGAGCGTGACAAAATAAGCGGGCAATATTAATAACCTTTTCAGGATGGTATAATAAACCCTAAATGGGTATTCCCCTGAGTTTTATAAGACATAATGGTGGCAACTGTTGCGCGTTTCCTATTTAAATTGCCAGCCTTTAACTGTAGTTAGACACGGGCAATAGGAAAACTTATGGTACACACATGTAGAAAAATAAGTTTTTGTTAATTTTTCTGCCTTTGTCTTATTTTAAAGGACTCAAATGTTCCATAACGTTAGGGAGGACAGTATAAGTTCACAAATCAATTAAAGAAAAAAAAATATATGTTTATTTCTTTAGACACATGTGAAGTAATTTTCTACGAATTTTTTACACATCCTTTTGTATGGTTTTTAATTTTTTAAGAAAATTCCTTTAAATATATTTTAACACGTGTGATGAGAATTCATTTAAAAAATTTCAAAATTTTGCTATGCTAAATTTCGTCCCAGCATGTGTAACAATATCAACAAATTCAATGAAAAAATAAATATTTATAAAAACAACCATAATTTCTCTCTCTGGATATAAAAATATGTTTAACTTAAAATAGATTTATGTTCATCTAAATATAAATTTTTTTTTCCTATGT
Source organism: Acrocera orbiculus (assembly GCA_947359355.1). Taxonomy (NCBI): domain Eukaryota; kingdom Metazoa; phylum Arthropoda; class Insecta; order Diptera; family Acroceridae; genus Acrocera; species Acrocera orbiculus. The sequence continues at coordinate 28,510,917 of OX375757.1, forward strand.
TCATACGGTGAAGAGATTTAAAATCATTCTAGATCTCATCTTGCATCCATCTAAAGTTAAATTTAGACAGACAAACTACTGAAGCTGAAAATGATGAAAAAGCTATCAACCTCCAATCTTTAAGAATTTTTCATTAAGATAGCTTTGTGATAGGAAAGTTACATAAAAATGTGGTTTTTTTTTGTTGTTTATTATTTTTCATTTCTTTTTTGAAAAACATTAAATATTTCTGCAATTTTTTACAAAAATAAAAGGGATGTCTGCATTTAAAAGGCATTTGTCTTAACGTTGTAAGAATAAAAACAAAAACAAATCAATTTTTCATGAGAAATACATATTCATTTAATTGAAAACATACATTAATTGATTTACTGAAGTACTTTAATACTTTTTACTACTTGTAATTTAAAATAAATACTAAACAGGAATAAAATTATTATGTTTTTTGATGTTATGCGTACTTCATATAGGATCAAGTGTGAAATAAAAATTAGACAAATTAAAAGTTCAATCAATCAATCAATTTGTATAGAAGTCAGAAAATGGCAAAAAAAAGGTTTAAATTTGGCAAAATTTATTTTGAAAAACAAAGAGTTCAGAGTTTAAGGAATGTAAGTAGTTTTTGAAAGGAAGCATTAATGTTTCTGGTTTAAAATGCTGAAAGGGAAGAAAGTTATTTTTGATTAAATCTTCTTCTCGGCATATAAAAAACCTTAAACTCGAAATTCAATACTACAAGTTTGAATTCCTCATTCAGAGATTTTACACCTTTGTAAAGGAAGTGATCTTAATGTGAAAAAATTAAATAGAAAATATACAAAAGCAGTATAAATAGTAGTAGCTTTTTGCTAAAAATAGTACATCGAAGTAGTCACAAAAAAGTGTTAAAGATTTATTTTAATAGAAAATAAATGTGTATATTATAGTATTACATTTTCCCTACATATTTAAGAGCGAAGCAACAGTAAGCTACCCTGCCCCAACAATTATGTGATTGATCTTATTATCCGTTATTGATGTAAATTTAACATTAAACTGGTCATAAAAAATAAACAATGGAAACATAATTGAGCAGCACTTTAATCCAAGATATAAATAGCAAGGATAATATTAAGTAGCCAACAATATTATCGGTGTTTGGTGCAATCTCAGGTTTAACCAATAAAATTTTGTATTATATTGACGCAGGTATTTCTCCAGTGAAACCTGTGCTGCTTTCATAACAAAAAGTCAATTGTTACCAGTATCCTTTCGCATTTTAGTTATTTAACTTATTAATAAAATAATGAAATCCATACTTGAAGAAGATTCGGTTTCGTAGAAAGCAGTTTAATTTGGACAAATTTAATTTGACGATTCTTTTTTACTTAAATATTTTTGGTTACAAAAGGAAGCAAATACCAATCAATGTCATTAGTTAACCATAATCGAAAGTAGTAAACATTTAATTCACTTTATATTGATTAATATTATTAGTAAGTAATAAGAACTAAAATAAGTTCATTTAAAATTTAGTTAGGATATTAATAAAAAAGAACACTAAATGTCTTTAAGAATAAATAATAATAATATCAATTTTTATATTTAAGAAAAATTAATGTGTATAAAATAAATTAATGAGCTCCTAATTCAAAAGTGTTTGATTTATTATAATCAAAATGTATTAATTGAAAAATATAATGAGTATAAAATATGATAATAAAGTAAAAAAAGAATATTACCACACTTTAAATGCGTATTATTGGTGTAAAGCAGGTAAAGCATTTTGCATCCCAAAATGAAATCTAAAAACTAAAACAAATTATCTGCGATAGAAATGTATCACACTATAATTAATTAAACGATATCAATTGCTGCGTGATAACAAGAGAATTAATGAAGTATGTACCTAAAGGTAGATATTTCACATAAGACAAATGGCATATAGCCAGAAGTAAAAATTATATCGTATAACTACGTTTAGCTTTTTGTTTATGTTTTCTTTTCAAAGTCGATATTTTCACCAAGAAACTTTTTTTTTAAATCCTAAAAAATTTTGTGACTCCGTATAAAAGTTTGTTTTAATAATAATTTTAATTTTATTTTATTAATGCCTCTGAATAAAGAATTTAGTATTTTTCGTAATTGATGATAAACTAAAAAGGAAAGATTTTGTAGCATATCATAGCTAAAAAGCCACTTAACTAAATTTTATTAGTAAATAGACTAATAAAATAACAAGACTAGAGAGCAGTAATATCTCCAAGATCATCTCGTTTTGAACAGTGAAATACGTTGCCATTTGTGGAGTGAATTTTTTTGCTTTATGTGTATGTCTACTTTTACATAATAAAAAAGAAAAACTTTGTTATACAATAGAATCATACTAAATCTTTCGTAATATGACATTCATCTATGACAGATTTAAAATATGCAACATGCGCTAACAGGAAAAGAACCATTTAACGAACTAAAATTATATTTTATTTATTCAAAAACAAAACTGTTTAATATCATAATAAAATCTAATTGTAAAAAAACAAATATAAAAATACTTACCAGCTTCTTTCGGCTTCTTTATGTAAAGCAACACTAAATCCAAACATTGAATCTGGTTGGCCTTCATGACGAATGTAATTAATTGAATCAACATTAAATCCAAATACAGAAAAAATTTGTAGCTCCCAAAGAGTCACTATAATAATGCCTAAAAAAGGCAACATTTGATACATTTTCAGGTAGATCAGGTGCTTTTTCTAAATTTCACACTCATTACATAAAAATGATTATTTTTTTTTTTTGATTTTTTTGGGCCAAAAAATTTAATGCAAACGAGAAGATATCTTAAGCTTCTGGCACATCTGTAAAAAGAAAAAACAAATAATAAGTAAATATTATTAAAAATATTTCTTATGAAAATTTAGGTTGAAGTCGGTGAAACTAAAATTTATTTTTTTCAATCAGAAAAATCAAATCTGCTGTCGAATATTTTTGGCTGCATTGTGTTTAAAGCTTTTTTTTTTGGAATGAAATATATCAACAAACAAAATTTTTGTTTATTTATATTTCTAAGTAAACTCATAATTATATAAAGTAATAAAAAATAATAAAAGTGCATGGTAATCGTATCATATCGAATATAAAAATTGCTGTTGTATTAAAATGAAATTTAAAGTCAAAGTTTATCTTAAAAGCTTAAAAAAATTGCTTAAATCATCAACATTTAAACCGTAAAAAAAACATATCGCATATAGTAGAAAATTAGCAAAAATATACTTTGATAATGCTGCAGGAAGAGCTGTTAATAAAAATAAAACGTATGCCTTTTCCTAATAATAGGTCATTCCACTTGCGTTTTCTTGATTTTTAACATTAATCAAATTAAGAAATAATTTCACACAAGAGTGGGCACGCGTGTTTTTTTTTCAGTAGTAGATTTTTGAGATGATGTCAATATAATTTGCTTTTAAGATTTTATAAAAAGAAAACGTAACTTTTTTTTTAGATTTCGGTGTGTTCAAAAATATTTATTATATTATGCTTTTGTTTTAAAATTTGGAAATTTAATAATCGTAAAATTGTTTAAAAATACTAAACAAGATTTACAGCAATTTAGAATCAAAGAGACTAGAATTAAACCTAAATATATCATCATGAAAATAAACATATATGTATGTAGGCTTAATTTTATCTTATGCGGGTTTATGGTTTGAACAAATATTTTCAAATTAAAACTGTGTTTCTGCTCATGAGAGTTTCTAATAACATAAAATGCTGACTGAAGAAAGTTACATAAAGATTTTGTTTATTGAAGTCAGCCAATGAAGCTTATCATTTTTGCAAATTTAAGGCACCCTTTGTAACTCAATATAATATAATGTATATAATAACTAACAATTTCTTCAATTTCTTTTTAGGTATTGAAAACAGGCTCTGGATAAGACCTATTAATGTTTTAGGATAAATTATCCTGAAAGATTAGGAGATTTTTGATCTCATTAGTAAAATTTTGAGAGTAAAAAAAAAAATAGTTTTAAAAAAAATTCCTAAAAAAGATCTTTCGTTTTGAATTCAGACTATATAGAATAATATAAAAAAGCTGCATATCGAAAAATTAATAGACAGCGTGACGAAACACATCAGAGAACTAAGAATAAATAAAGATCTTTAGACTAAATACTAAAATTATATTTATTATTTAGTTTTTAAGAAACGTGCAAAAATGGACTGATGAAGTTATATAAAGTTTTCAGGAGTTTAATATTTAATTTCACCTTCACATTTAATTTACTTCACCTTCTAATTTATGTTAGCTTAAAGAAAACCTAACATAGAATAAGAACCAAAAATTTCTTTAAATTTTATTAAATATTAAAAGTTTTATAGATGTTTAGATTGAAAAATAAAAAAGAGCGGTCCATTTATAAATGCCAATGCATTGGAGCATAAGTCTAATAGTATTCAGGTCTACTCTGGTCATCAGCATCAGATAGATACCTCGGAAGCCATTGAAGACGAGTATACCACAACATTATTTTGTAAGAACATTGAAAGTACGTGAAAAATTGATCACAAGCCTCTACAAAAGTAAAACCAAGATAAATAAAAGTTTATTAAAAGTCAATAAAAAATATTTGATTTTACTAAAGATGAATTTCATTTGCGTAAAGACAAAATTCAGTTACGAATGGATAAATTTAATCTGTAAAATCTTTATTAAAACAATAACAATTGCCCTGAATTAAATTATGAAACATACGTACTAAATGTCCTTAAAACTCATGAAAGTTTGAGAAAAACATTTTAGTACCTATTTAAATGTTGACAAAAATTGAAAAATAAATTTTTAAAACACATTTTAAAATGCATTCCTCTCATTAAAAATGCCAAATAGTAGCTGAATTTTTTTAAAACGTTTAGTACCAAATGAACAGTCATTTATATCAATTACAAATATTTTATTTATTTGTGTTAACAAAAATAAATGCTGCTTTTCAATTCTTTTATGTGAAAAAAAAATATTTAAGATCAACAAAGAAACACAATTATAGCAACTTATTCAACATAAATAGTTTTATTGAGGTTTATTGGTCACATAAAAATTTTTTTAAGTCATTATACCACAAAGCAGTACTCATTGATTATCGATGACAGCTTCTCGACCAATTTTAATGCTACCCATTCAAAATGCAGAGTTTTCATTTATTACCTCTTGGGAATAATTCCACTGGGATTTCATTGAATATGTAGGCATAGAGCTTCTTAGGTGGCCATTGCTTTGAATTTCAAATATTATCTGACACTAACTAAAACAGTACAAAATTATTTATTTTTAGTTTTCATCTGTTTTACATAAAAAGTGTTAATGAGATTATGTAAAAACTATTTTTAGGTCAATTCTGTATTTATCAAAATTTGACATAAAGTTTTGTTTTGCTAATTATAAACTAAATGTTTAGTCTTAGCTTATTTCGAAACTAAGAAAATACTCAGAGCGCACTGTCATGTCTAAAATTAACTGTAAAAAAAAATTCTTTTCTGTTTTTCATTGAAATTGATATTTTCTCTTAATGTTAATATAAATTAAAATATAACATTTTTGTATTTTTCATTTACTGCAATAATTAAGGAGTTCTTTAGTGTTCTGACTTGTTGGAAAGCATTGATTTTTGAATTCATTCAAACAAGCGTCAACAATTTTTTTTTTGTACGCAGAAAATTTTTTCAATTCTCAATCTAAAATGCAGCTACTCCCCTTATTGTCTTCTTTTTAGTGTACAAATCACTCAAGGTCTTTTTTATTTCTAAACAGTTTCTATTCTAACGATCTGAAAAATTGATAGTTCGACGTCGCTAAATCTGGTTAATAGGGTGGATGAGGTGAAAGATCTAACCCAAACTCTCTTATTTTCGCATGAATATTTGCAGCGTGAGTCCTCGCGTTATCGTTTTAAAGGATTCTATTTTTGTTATTGACCAAAACAGATCATTTTTTATGAGATCTTGTTTCATTCACTTGAACTGTTAAAAATCTCGAATGTAGGGTTATTGCTGTTTGAATGAAGTATAAAAACTTGTATGCAAATATTCAATCAAGTACACTTTTAGCGATCATGCGAACAACTCAATAAGTCATCCTAATTTTATTGAGTTTTGTTCTTCAAAAATTTAGAATGCTAATAAAACACTAAAGATTTTATAAAACTGACACGATTAAAGGTGCATAAAAAATTGCTTAAAGAGCCTAATAAGGTCTCAAAATTCAATCTTATATGCAAATAAGGAATCAATTAATATATTAATAGAATAAACAATCGAACAGGATAACACTAGAATAAATTAAAAATTATTGAATACAAAAAAAAAAAAAAAAAAACAACAATTATGAAAAAAATTAACAGCTGAATGAACTATGAGGCAAACAATGTTGAAAATATAAAATCTATAACACATACCAAATATCTAGATACTCTTTATTTTACTATGTATTTTTTTCTTTTGTAAATTTCACTAAACAATAGCAAAAGTTATTAGCTAGAAATTATTATATTTACCAATATTCAATTCGGATATTTTTGAATGTTACTCAATTTTTATAGAAAAGAAAACAAAGTTATACAAAAGTGCGTACCTTAACCTGGGGTTATATGAGCTCAAAGTTTGATAAGATAAAATTCTTTTAATAGATCAAACAGAACGTAACTCAAAGCGTTAAATAACATTATCAAATGCCAAAATTAAATTCATCCCTGTTCCATCACAATTTTTCAAAAATGTTTAACCAACCAATTTTTAAAACTATTAGAACAAAGATATCAAAATTTGCCAAATGAACTGTAAAAATGCTACCATATTATTTTTCATTATTAAATGTGATAATTATCTAACAGTGCAAATTTTTGTAAATTAGTGCTAAAATTTGAGATTTGTTGATTCTAAAACCTATCATGAGATACCAAGGTAAACAAAAATGCAGGAGACTCATCATATAATATGTGTTTGAGAAGACAAGTTGTCTAATGCATACAAAAAGTGGACAGAAGCAGCCGTGTCATCATATTCATGTCGAATGATAAATACAACAACAAAAACAGATAAATGAGATTCCAGGTATATTGTGTTCTAAGGATTATTTGAGTTTGAATATTTCTTTTTTTAAAGAAATATAATCCGTTTATCTTTACATAGTAGTTCTTTTGAATTTTTTTAATTGGTTTTTTTATTTTTGTACCTAATTTAATTAAAGTGTGCAGAAATTTTTCCCTTGATGAAGTTTTTTGGAAGTTTTTTAAGTCAAATATATTGCGTGTACACCTAAAATGGTTTGACGAATTAAGCGTTTTTCTTTTCTTTAAAACTCTGGACAAAAAATAGATTTTTATGGTTCTTTATTTTTAAAATTAAAAAAATTTAGACAAAAGAAAACCAATTGATCGCAATTGTTGAAGGTTTTCAATGAATAAGAAATTTAAAACAACTTGACAAATGGGTGCCATACGATCAGAATGTGTGCTTTGAACTTTTCTTATATATGAGTAAAAATGATTCATTTCTGGAAAAAATTGTAGCATTAGTGGGAAAATTGAATCTCTACAATAATTGCTAGTAATCTGTTACTTATTAAATCCTGATAAAACCTCCTGATATCAAGTAAATATTGCCAAGAAATGAGAAAAAATTCACTATTTGTACTCAGCATAATTCAATGCAAAAGTACTAATCTACGAAAAATAGATATCCTTTGTTTATTATATTATTGGAGCAAAGTTTCTTATCGCGAGTTTCAACACGAGAGCCAGGCCGAAAAATTTTATATGATATCGTAGGAATGCTAACACGAAATTCGTAAACGGAACTCTTAATACAAACTCCTAAAAATAAATTCCATTACAAATTTTATTTTCAGCACAAAATTTTGATAGTAAAAATGTAATAGTTTCTTATTATTTTGTTAATTTTTGTGTTTTTTAGTTTTTGGTTTTTTTCATCTTTCTTTAGATAACATATAAAAACTAATTTTCAAAGTCAAAAACTTCTTTCTTAGGCCGTTGTCCTAATAAAAGCGTCTTACGGACCGGTCACACCCAAGTGTTTTTTCTTTCACTGCGCTTTCCAACTGTGAACTTCTTGAGGCAATGAGCTGTCTTTTCTTCGAGTATTTGAAAAAGACTTCTCTTCTTACAAGCAAAAATATTTGACTTGAGAATGAATCTCTTTTCAGCAACTTCCTATATTTGCGCGAATTCAAGCAACAATTGACTATTCCTTTTTTTATGGCAGTGGTTACCAAACTATTTTAGGCATGGAACTCTAAATATTTTTTAAACAACGCTTTTTATTTTGAAAGGATTTTGTAACCGGTAATTATCTTGATTCTCTAAGCTTAGAAAGTAATCACTGATCACTGTAATAAACTGGACAGATGTGTTTTTATACCATCATCGATTTCCATATCTAAATCCACTTTAGATTCTTCGAGAAGCTCTACAGCTGAAATCCAAATTTTTTTTAGGAACTAAAAAATTGTAAAAATATTACAGAGTATATGAATACATAATAAAAACTATTTATAGTCCTAGCATATTCACAGAGGAATAAAAAATACTTATTTTTCTTCACTTGAAAAAATAGTTATGCTAGATTTAAAGTAACAGCCTAACTCACGATTACTGATTTATGATCAGTTATGTAAAAAATTACATAAATTTTGGTGAAGCTTGAATTACTAGCGATGCTTGTGTTTTCAATCGCCTTATTTAAAAATTTTAGATTTAATTTGGTGGTCGATGGTAAGTTGTCCGAGTAAAATGTAAAAATAATAAATACCATTCTTATTGTTTTTAATAAAATTAAATTTGTCACGCGGAACCCCTAAATTTTTTCCTGGAACCCTGAGGTTCCACGAAACACACTTTGGGAATCGCTGTTCTGTTGGATTATCACTTTAATGTATGCCACCATTTGTCTGAAACATATGATTATCGAATTTCAAGTTGTGAAGTTGTTTATTAACAGCAAATATTCGAGAAAAGCTCGTAGCAATTGCTATTTGCGAATATATCTTTAGAAATTATTGTATAAAACTTTCTCGACTGTATTTTTGTCCTGCATTGGAGACTTATCTTTGTATAAAAATTTAAATTATCAACAATGAAAAAAACAGCATACATTTAGATCAAACAGGATATGATATGAGAAATAAAAGTTTGTATATGTTGGAAGTTACTACATATTTAAAAAACTTCTCTGAAAAGCTATTCATAAGCAAATTTTCCAAATCAGCGTATGCTTGTTTGTTCAAGAAAGAAAACGGAATATTTGAATAAAATACAAACATTTTATTTTCACAATAAAGTATATTTTTGTATAACTGAAGGGTCGGCAGCCCAGAACTTACGAAGCGGTTGTGGCACTTAATAAAACTATTCATGTGACAAAGTTTCACTTCTATTTTTTATGAAAGATGTTTTTAAAGATAAACTTGAGATAAAAATTTAGAGAATGATATTTCTATTTAAAATATTGATATTAAAAAATTCATCATACAAAAATTGATTATAAAAATCATGACACATTTTTTTCAACTGAGATAAATTGAAGCTGTGAATATTATTTTAACAAATATTATTCTAAAATTGGCTTTTTATAAAATTTAGGCTGACAAACCGTGTTATATTGGATTGATATTAAATAAAAGTAGTAAATTATGTTTTAAAATGACTCTGGCAGATTAATTGTACCCACAGGTAATATGACCCCATAGATTTACAAAAACAAAAACTAATCGTACTGTTAAATATCTTTGAAGACGAGAAAAAAAAGCTTAACTATGCTGCTTAAAAACATTTTTTTTTTGTTTTTTTTCAGAGCAAAAATTAACCCTTTAGAAAAAATTCAGGATTGATGCCAACAAATATTTAATTCATATATCTCTTTTTGTATTGAAAAAAAAGTTTCTTAATTTATTAAAGCTACTAAAGAAATCATAAAGCTGTCAATTATTTTTATTTCAAAATTCCTTAACAATTGTGTTGTACCAACAACTTTTTACACTATTTCAAAACTATAATGTTTTGTAATTACATAACTTAACGCTCCTATAATAAAGTATGACGGTAATTAAAATATTCATAAAAATATAGTAATAATAATTGTTTTTATGGCAGTACATCTAAATCACTTGATTAAAATGTTTTTTATTACTTCCAGTTAAAAATCTTCCTACGCTAGAAACACCTTAAAAGCTTAGATAAAAGATCAATATATATATAAAAAAATAATTTAGCATTAGATAAACGTTTGCAATTACTAATAATACAATCATTTTTATCATATTTACAAAATCTTTATCCGTTAACACATTAATTGTAGTCTTAGTTTGTTCATTTTATTAGAAAAGGGTCAGCTTAAGACGAATTCAAAGAAAATGTGTTAACCTTCTCGAAACTTGTTTTTGTTTTTATTATGAAAACATGTAGCAAACCATTAAAAAAAACATCTAACACAGTAATAAAAACTTAATTCAACTAAAACTGATATTTCAACCTATCCTATATAAATTATACATATACATATTTATATGATACCTTAAATTGTTATAGCCTCGAAAAAATGTGCTAAAAACCAAATAGCAGGAACAAATTGTGGACACAGTTGGCTTTCAATGAGAATAAACAAAAACCAGCCCAAAGTATTCATCAATGATTAAGAAATCGAACAAAGTTTTATATACCACGCATTCACCCACACTTTTGACGGTTCTGTATTTAGAAAGTGATTCTATTTTCAACTGGTGTAACTAAGATTTTCAGTTTAAATAAAAAAATTTAACTTTAATACGATTTTAAAAATTTTTATTTTAAAAGTGCAAATAATTGATTATTCAGTTTACAGATATTTAAGATGACAAAAATATACTCAAGTTATATTATACTAAAAAATGATTGACTTCAACCTACAAATATTTGCAAATTAATTTGCTAAATGTCGTCACTTACTGGAAATAAACAGCGGTAACTTAAAGGCCTAAACTCCACTTTTTAATACCAAAATAAATGATGTTAAACTTCACAATCCAAACAGATTTACACGCATTTTAACAAAATTTACATAATCTAATTTTTTCGCTAAAAATAGATACAATACAGACAAACAAAATTAATTCACATTTCTTAAAATTTTTATTTTGTCAATGATTTTTTTTTATTTCTCACTTTAATTATTAAAAAACAAAACATATGAATTACACAGTAAAAAAGAAAATTCTTTTCTCACAATTTAACAAACATTTAAAACTCCAACTGAATGGATCACAATCATCAGTTGATATGCTTGATAAACATATAAGAAATAATAATTACACCGTTATATTCAAGAAGCAACCGAAGACTAAGGAAACTCTAAGCTTACCGCGAACATTTTTGAACAGTTTCGAATCTTCACTTGCCGGCGCTTAATTTTAGAAACACCAAATTGCGCGGGTGGAACATAACTTTTATACCATGAACAGCACAGAAGAAAGGAAAGTTATAACACAGTAACACTCGACACTCGTCAACGATGTACTGAAATGTACTGAAATGTGAACACGAAGCGGACCCGGATTTGCCTTCAAATCAACTTGCGTGCCAGTGGTCTGCTAATATCGCGTGATGGTTTTTAGCTCTCATGCTATATGTATAACACTTTTAGAGTTGTTTTAGAATTTATTCCATTTATGCATGACTGCATTTGGAATTTCAAAAGTAACAAAGATAATATTTTTAGTTTAAAGTCTGAATTATCAGATGTTTTAAATCGAATTATTAAGTATGTATTTGCTTTCTGTTAAATTAAAGTTATTAAATGAAATAAAAGAGGAAAACTGACAAATAATATCTTTACAAAAGTCTGAACAAAAATATGTGAATCCAAGATTCAGGAAAATTATTAATTAATGCTAATAAATTCATGTGTAAAAAGCCGTAATTAAAGAAAAATTCATGTATTGAGAATATATTCTACTAAATAGAATTTTTTGGATTGTTGCGATAAAACTTAAAATGTAGCCCTCATTTTTTAAGCGTAATAAATACTATAAAAAATACTGTAACGCTTCGACAATCACTGTAGTTATTACAAATTTTTCATTTTGGAAGCTTAGGTTATCGTTTGATAATGCAATTTGCGGTACACTTTGGCAAACATATGTGCTGTATACGTAATTAAAACAAATTTACAGTTATGATAGCCGATAATGTACCTTGAATCAATTTTTAAGCTAATGCCCAATGGCGTAGATAGGGTTTGGATCAGGGGGATCAATCCTCTGGCTTGCCTAGTAATTTTTCATTGATATTCAAGGAAAACAGTTTGAGTGACCATAAAGAATTCAAATGTTTCATTGAATTGAAATTGAAATGGATTCGTTTATTAGAAGATTTTTTGTCTTTATTATTTGACTTTTTTCCAGGTTTAAATTTTAGTCGCCCGTTTGTTTAACTTATTATGTAATATTAGCATTTTAATTCTAACAAAAAATATGTTTCTATTTTATATACAAGGTTTTTTTTACTGGTTTTAATGGAAAGATATAAGAGATAAGAGCTTTTGTCATGGAGGAAATTAATGTAAGTTTTCCAAACAGAGAAATTCTCCTGACATAACATTAACATAAGTTTTTTAAGCGAATAATTCATCCGGACAATTATTTATCATCATTTTAATAATGCTACAAAGTTATTTTATTGATATTATCAAAAAATTTATACAGGCACATAACACAAGGCACAAAATTTAGAACAATCTTTTAACATCAAAGTTTTTTGAATTCTATGGTTTCCCCTGCATCAATCAAACATTCAAAAAAAGAAGGAGAACCAATTATAAAATTAACAAAAACCGATAATATTTACGTACGAACTTATCAAGTTAGCTAAAATATTTATTTAAAAATCTACTATATCCAAAACGTCTCAAAAAAAGTAACAAGTATCGAAATATTTTTGAGCCTGTACAGACAATTTATTGAATTTTTTCTTTGGTTTACCTGGCATGTCTTTACAGTACAAAAACGGAAAGCTGCAAATTTGATGAAACACTGATTTTATAGAATACAGTATTCATCTATTGCCGCAAGTTTAAGATCTCAAAATTTTTCTTTGAATTATTTTATCAACAAGCACTGACTTTTGACCAATAATTTAGTGAAAATTCCATATAAAAACTTGAAAGCAAGAGAAAATGTATAAAATTTATTAAAGAATTGCAAAATGCTTTTATTTATGTCGAGTAAAATGTTAAAATTCCTGACTCCATAAATTATTTCAACCCTGTCTATAACTTTGGCTGTAGAGTGCATGCAAGGGTCTTAAACCATATAAAGCTGCAACATGAAGTGCTCACATTTACTAAGCAAACAGATCTTGTTACAACAATTTAACTAAAACCTAACGTGGACTACAACAAAGAGCCCGATATATAAATACCTTTGGTAACTAGTAAATGCTTAAAAATAAAGACAAACAACAACAGACTACTATACAACAAATTGACGTATATTCACAGGCAATGAGAAAGATAATCTAATGCCGATGTCAGCACTAAAATGTAGGGCATGCAAAATTAACTGAACATCCAAATTGCGGCTAACCCAAAATTACAGTAGGCCAAATACAATTGAAGAGAATAAAGGAATTTAGAAAAAAGTTTTTAAAATTAAGTAGTCTAATCTTTCTTATGTTTCTTAACTCTTTCTTAGGGGTTTTTTTTTTCATTATTTTTCTATAGTTTTGAAAAGCTGCTTCTTTAAAACACTAAAAAACTGCACCAAAACCAAGAAAAATATCTACGCCCTACAGATATATGAATATATTCTCTTTGATATTAATTTTGTAGCAGTAGATGATGAAAAATGACATGAGGAATTTTTATTAATAAAATTCGACTTTCATTATATTAAAAAATGTCGACTTAAAGTAAAACATAAGAAATATAAAGAGAAGTTGACCTTAGCCATAACATTGCATATAAATTACAATAACATTAAAATTAGGTCTAGAAGTACTTAATAAAATTAAAAAAGTTCATTTTCAATCTTTTTCCATTGATCATGTCTCAAGCAACTAGTATTCTTACATTTCTGGTACTTTGTCATCATTTTAAACTGATCGAATTCTTCAACTTCCAACTTTTTGCTCTCTGTTAAAGTCGGTACTTGGTTTTGTTAACACTCTTGCGTACGCGATGCTATCACTCCAGTAATATGCAGGGGAAGCAATCAATTTGGCTAATAGCCACTTAGTCAACTAAACGATCTTGCTGAAAAATGTTTTTTAATTCAATTTACTTGGTAAGTATTTGAGTTTTTAATGGGAAATATTATTCTTTAGTATATATACGGACTTTCTTAGCTCTTGTTCTATTGTCTTAAATTGTTGAATTAAAAGATTAAAATTAATATTTATCTTGAATATATATTAAAAGAGTACTTTGCTTTTTTTGATTTTAGCTTACACAAAATATCACTTAAGAAATCGTGTATTATAGTTTTCGATATTCACAAAAATAAACGACATTAAATGTTTTAATTCTCATGTGAAAAGTATAACAAAAAAAATTATTGGTGAGTTAACAATTCTTTTCTTTGATTTGAATTATTAATTACAGCTTTACGCAATTTCTAATGAAACTAAAGAAAACAGAATTATTAGTTCGTCGTTTCGATGTGAGAATAATATCATTTTCAAACTCAAATATTTACAGGATTAAATATTTTACAGTTTACCTATTCCTAAAAATTTTTAATTATTTTTTATTGTTAGTTTAATCGTTTATTTCTGTTAATTGTGGTCTTATTTTTTTATCATTATTGCGCATACCCAAAATTATAATAAATTCACCTTTTATTAATAATAATTTGATACATTAATAAAAGAATTTAAATTAAGCACCTCATTTTTTCAGTTGAAAATATTTACTCATTTAATGTGGTTGAATCTGCCTTCTTTAAAAACTATAAAATTTAAATATGGGTACTAAGAGCCGAATCATTGATTCAGAAATATAGTGAATACCCCGGTTTAGATGTTGTTCTCACTGAGAAAGAATGCATACAATATTTACAGAAACAAAAGTGGGTATAACAAATTAATTTACTACGTTAACCCAAATATTAGAATGAATATTCCGCTGTTTGAGACTGCCCATTCTTGTCCGCAGTATCCTTTTCTACCCACCCCATCCACACTCAGGGTCACAATGCTTTGTCAATTTTGTACAACGGCCGATTTTAATTAATCAAAGGAAAAAACTTCTCTTGAGAAGTTATTATAAAAGGTCCGAAAATCGAAATCAATAATTTTGTGTTTTCTTTACGTTTCAAGACCTGGAGAATCATTTGCAATTATTTTTAGAGTGGTGTCTGCCTGTGTGTGTGTGCATACATACATACATACGTAGGGATGTGGGCTTTTTTATGAGATTCGTTTTCTCAAAAACTACTGGATCAAATTACGTGTTATATATATATCAATCGATACGCTGCATTATGACTTAGATCTGAAAGGAGTTTGAGCGAAGTCGGTCTAGCGGTTCGTTTTTTATTGATAAAAAACTGGCTTTTTAAACACGCAAAAGTGAAGATTCTATTACTCAAGAACTACTGGACTAAGTTTTTGACCATATCATTCAATACGCCATATCATGAATTAGATCTGAAAAGAGTCTGAGCGGCTCTAACGTTCTCAAGCATGCAACAAAAATTTTTATGTAACCTTCATATTCTAAGTATCGAGGGGTACATGGGGGTTTTCGAAGGTGCTGATTTTGAATCTTTTATGAGTTTGGTAGACCCAATATGACGTCATTTTTTTTTTTTTGTAAAAATTCTTCAAATTGGATGAAATTTAGTTTTGAGCGGGATTTCAGGTAATAGATTATAAATCATTGTGTAATGTTGAATTGTTGTTTTTTTTCTAATTTTGAGCTTCATCAAAGTTAAAGGTATGGATTCGAAGAGTTAAAATAGATATTTATCGAAATGCTTATGTATTTGTCTAGTCTGAATAGATAGTGCCATATAGTAATTATAAGATAGTGTCGAATGATTTTCGAGGTATCGGAACATTAAAGAGAAAAATTTTTCTCAAGAAAAGTTGCTTGTGTGGTACCTGCTGCCGAACGTATTTTTTCCTTATAAATAGCAACATATAAATTTAATATACCACACTTTTAAAGTTGAATTTCTTAATTAAAAAATCAATCATACTTTAAAATTATAATTTTTATTTGGTTGAATTGTTATTGTCAAAACTATTTTATAATTGGGAGGACGATTGCGTCATTCAAACGTTAATTATGATCAACAGCAACCTATCATACTAGATAAATCAAACAAATTGAGCAAGCTGATAGTTCATTATTATCATCACAAGTTCTTGCACGCAACAGGCAGATTATTAGAAACCACTATTAGACTAAAGTTCCTTAATCATAGGTGTAAAACAAATTATCAAATTATCAAATTATCGTGAGAAATTGTGTAACTTGTGTTCGTCATGTACACAGAAAATGGGAGAGCTACCTTCTGAGCGATTGACGATGGCCGAGCCATTTACCAATTGCGGAGTAGATTATGCTGCACCTTATTTAGTAAGGACATGGAAAGGAAGAGGAGCTAAACAAGAAAAGGTTTATATTTGTCTTTTCATTTGTATGGCCACCAAGGCAATACATTTGGAGCTAGTCACAGGTTTATCAAGTGATAGTCTTATTGCAGCATTTAAAAGATTAGTAGCAAGAAGAGGAGCGATTAAAACATTATTCAGTGATAACGGCACGAACTTTCGTGGAGCTTTGAGGCATATTAAAGAGGCTTATCAACATTTCCAGAATAAATCTCACAAATACCCTATATACTTTTATTTAACAGAAAATCAAATTAATTGGAAATTCATACCTCCAGGAGGCTGGAATTAGAAGTGTCAAATTTCATTTAAAACGAGTACTGACAGAAACATGTTTGACATCTGAAGAATTGTATACTTTATTGTTTCAAATAGAGTTACAATTAAATTTTAGACCACTTACTCCGCTGACGGACAACAAGGAAGACATCAATGTATTGACTCCAGGACAGTTCTTAACTGGAGAACCGTTAATGGTTGTTCCTGAAATAATGCCAGACGAAGATATAAAATGCTTACGCTCCAGATGGAAGATGGTACAAGATTTGCAACGATGGAACCGGGAGTATTTAAATACATTGAATCAAAGATCAAAATGGTTAAAAGAAAAAATAAATTTACAAATTGATGAATTAGTTCTAGTGATTGATAAAAATTTGCCTCCCGGAAGTTGGTTAGCCAGGCGAATAGTGGAGATGCGTCCTGGCAACGACGATCTAGTAAGAGTAGTCCCCTTAAAAATGAAAAATGAGATCCTCAAAAGACCCATCACAGAATTGTGCTTGCTGTTACCTAAATACCTAACATTTCGAAGTGCATAGCCCTTCAAGGTAGGTGGTATGTTTGGAAAATTAATATTAGTAGGCATTGTGCCTCAGTAGGCCTTGAAAAATTAACTTAATAAGTTAAGTTTTTTGTAAAAGTTATAGTGGTCAGTTAAGAAATTTCACCACTTTGCAGCTAATTAACATACTATTAAGCCAGAAGGTTTGTTAACTATTTTATTGATTGTTGACAGAAATTTATTACAATCATTTTATGTAAATTACAATTATTTTATATAAAATTAAAAACAATTATTTTATGTAAAAAATTAAAAACAATTAATCTCAAAAACTTAAAACTTAAAACAAAATGACAATTGTCAAGCAAGTCAACTCTCATGACTTGCTTGACTTATTTGATTTTTACTACAGCCTACTACGTGAAATAGTTTAACTTATGATCACAGATATTTCTCCGCCACCAGAGCGTGGAGGTTTGCGAAATGAAGGAGCAGGGATAACAGAAACATCCGCTCCTGTATCAACCAAAAAATTTAAATTAGTGGATTTGTCATAGATATGTAAACGGCTAGAATAGTTCGTTTTATCAACCGCCGTTGAAGAAGATAAACGAACTAGTTTTTTGAATTACTGGTAGAAGAAAAGGTACAAGGCTTAATGTATTTCACAGCTTTGTCCGCAAAGTGTGAGTGATACCAACAGAAATTTGATCCACAGACAGAGGATTTAGGGCTTCTAGATCTTGATCTAGATTTTGATTTTCTGTTATAATTAGAACCTACCTTCTTCTGCAAATCGGCAACTTGTTGTGTTAGAATATCTAAACGATCAATGATTGAATTGATTTTGGAGTTAGAAGATTGCCCCTCAATTGCAAAAACGTTAGATTTGTTGTATACTTCAGCAATCTTATCGGCACAATCAGCCAGTACATTTAGATTACCAAGATTACAAGAAAGTATAGCTTGCATGTTTGTCGGAAGTCGTTGAAGCCAAAGTGATTTTAATAGATCGTCTGAAATGCTATTGCCTCCAAGTACCCGCATTTCGCGTAGAAGTTGCGAAGGTTGGCGATCACCTAAATTCAGATCGTTCAACAATTGATTTAACTTAGTATCATCACTAACTGAAAGTCGTTTAATCAAATTCGACTTTAGATTATTATAAATTTCAGGTGAATCAGGTTCTCGCAAAATATCACCTATTATGCTGATGACATCGCCATCTAAAGCGGCTAAAACATAATTATATTTAGTCCTCTGTGCGGTAATACCCGCAAGCGTAAACTGCGCTTCTAACTTATCAAACCAGAACTGCGGAGCAGATTTCCAGAAAGGAGGGGGTTTAATAGATGTGGCGGAAACGTCTGCATAATCACCACTTGGAGAAGTCATATTTTAAACTATTTAACGTTAACAAAAATACTTTAAACTATTTAGTGTTAATAAAAAAAAAAAAAAAATTGAAATAAAATAAAATTTAGATAATAATACTTAAATGAACTTTTGATATTGAAGTCTGGAAATTGAACTCTTGAACTGATTGCAATCAATTGAAGTTTTGAGAAAATTGTAGTTTTGCTTTGATTGAAGTTTTGAATTGATTGGAGTTTTTACTTGATTGAAGTCTTGAAATAGAGTAAAATATTTAGTTTGTTCTTCAGGATCACCAGAACTTATTTAAATTCAGAACTTATTTAAATTCTAAATGCAATGCAATGAATTGATTGGAGCTTTTACTTGATTGAAGTCTTGAAATAGAGTAAAATATTTAGTTTGTTCTTCAGGATCACCAGAACTTATTTAAATTCTAAATGCAATCGTCAATCTTCGGAATTAAATTCCAATTTGAAGAATTCAATTGTCGGGGTCACCAATTTTATAGTGGTCAGTTAAGAAATTTCACCACTTTGCAGCTAATTAACATACTATTAAGCCAGAAGGTTTGTTAACTATTTTATTGATTGTTGACAGAAATTTATTACAATCATTTTATGTAAATTACAATTATTTTATATAAAATTAAAAACAATTATTTTATGTAAAAAATTAAAAACAATTAATCTCAAAAACTTAAAACTTAAAACAAAATGACAATTGTCAAGCAAGTCAACTCTCATGACTTGCTTGACTTATTTGATTTTTACTACAGCCTACTACGTGAAATAGTTTAACTTATGATCACAGATATTTCTCCGCCACAAAGTCAATGAATAAATAAACATTGTAAAGTTTAAAAAAAAAAACCAAGTCTCTGCTCGGGCGCCAAAATGTTTATAATAAATAATAATAAAATTAAATTAAACCCCCCAACCCCTCAAAATAAGATTATTTTTAAGCTACTTTGGTTTATAAAATTTTTTTTTGGATTTGCAGGGACTCGCCATTGCATCTGATCGCATACTACCTTGAGTCAGTGATCACTGTATCTCAGCTGAAAATTACCTGACATCAAAAACACTTAAAACTTAGTCAGAGTCCTTCCCCCAACGTTGTCTGATTACTTTTGTTTTATTTAAAAAATTTTGGAGCTCATTTAAAATGAAAACTGCTATTTTGCACGAAAAATTCCGCCATTTTGTAAGTGGAAAACACCCTTAATGTAAAAAAGATTCTAAAACTCAACGTTGGGGGGAGGTATTTTTTATGTAGAAAGTTTATACCAAGTTCGAAGTGAATCGATAATGTAGTTTTTGAATGGCAGTGATCATCGACTTTGAAAAATTTGTTTTGAGAAAAACGCGTTTAAAAATTTTAAAAGCTTATTTATGGCTTTAGTTTCCTGGCTTTAATTACCCGATAACTTTGGCAGTTTTGCTTCGATCGATTCGATTTTTAAAAAGTGTCCCCTTAAGTTAAGACTGATAAAACTAAATTTTATAGCTTATAAATTAATTGCTACATAATTTTAATTAAAAAAATATGCTAAAAAAGTGAAAAACTGAAAAATCAAAAGGTGTCATGAGAGATCGCACAAAACTTCCACATGAGTGGGTATGGAAATATTTTTAAAACAAGATAGATAGAATAATTCTAAACAATTAATTCTGACTATTTAAATGTATATGTTGTGGCGAGCATAAAATTTATTGATTATTTAATTAAGTTTAAAATATATTAATAAAATTTAAGTTTTTTAAAAATGAATATATAAATTTTCAAATTCAGCTGAATTTACCCTATATCTTCTTATACTGATGAAACTTTTCAGTAAGCTTTGTTATATATTATATGCTAATATAACGTGTTACATGTTATATATAAAACACTTTGAAAATGTGTTAGAATTTTATTAAGACCCGAGTTAATTATAAAAACACTCAAACTTTAAGGAAGTTTATAATTTAAACAGGTATCGCGTGACATTTTTTACCGCGCACGCAAGCATGAAATAGTCATAAAATTTAGAACGAACTTGTCACATATGACACTACAAATATTTTGTACTAATTGTATTACACTGCCATCTATTTAATTATTAAAAAACTTATTCTATCCAATCAAAACAAAGATTTTTGGTCACGTGGGCTACAGCAGCCAATAAGAATTAGCTCAGCTTAATTGTGTCCGACATTTTCCTTTCTGACAAGCGTAGAAGAACTTTTCACATCAACATATAGCCGCCATTTTGATAAATCGAATTCTTGATGTTCGTATTACAGTGAAAATTGAGAAATTAAATTCGCGTAATATTATTTTAATTAAAATGTAGAAAAATGATTACATCTTTCTATATAGCCGGTGAAAAATGTTAATGAAAATAGTTTAAATGTAAATATCTATATATAATGTGATTAGTGTCAATTATTTTTGTGTGCACTTTTTCACTGAAAGGCGCTATTGTATGGTGTTAGGGGAAAGATGTATTATGTACTTTTAATATTTCTTTGGCGGTGCTTTGATTAAAATTTACCTAAAAATATCAATAAATTTATAATTAAATTTAATATTTATACCGCAATTTTTTTTTAGCCGGAATAATTAAAAATATCTTAAAGAAAATTTTTGAAGTTTAATTATTGTAAAAGTGAAAAAAAGCTTATGGATGCATACAAGATTTACATTTTATTAGCACCATTTTTTGTTTTAAACAATTTATGTATAAATAGAAAACAAAAATTTGCGCTTAAATTATAAAAAACCGCAAAAAAAATAATTGTTACAAAAAATTTATCCAACATAAAATTAAATGATTTTAAATAGAAATAAAAAAATATAAGAAAAATCAAGTCGAAAATTATGTGATGTATACAAAAGGGATTTTAAAGTATTAAAAACGCTTATTAAAGTGAAAAACATTTTTTTCTAAAAATAAAAATAACTATCAAAAAACTGCAACAAAATGTCTAAATATTTAAGTATAAAACAAATAAATAATTGTTATGGAAAAACAAAATACAATAAAATTTTAAAATTAATGAAAAAATAAATTATGCTACGTGTATTACTTTTAAGTTATAAAAAACCTTAGTTAATAATATAGTTAAAATAATGTTTTTAGAAATCAAAGTTATTTGTTTTTATGTTCATGTTGGTAGAAGACTAAAAGAAGTACAATGCAAACTTGGGAAATAACTCCAAAAAGACCCGAAAAGGTCTGATCTGCAAAAATGAAATACTAATTTTGTATTTAACAACAAAACTAAAACAAAAAAATAGAATCAACAAATTTTTTAATATTGAAAATTTCAATAAATAAAACAAGATACGAGATGGCAGATCATTTAGACGAACCGCCTCAGAAGCGGGTGAAAATAGAACGATTTGCTCAATCTGGTAATGATCCAGGTACCTTTATTAAAAATAATGGTAAAAAAAAACATTTATGAATATTTTGATTGAATGAAATTTTTTTTATGTTGCAGATGTCCTTTCAAATTTGGATATATTTGGTCTTGAGGACAATTTACCAGATGAGCTTGTTTCTACTGGTAGTAATTGGAATGATCAATTAGGTGGAAATAAGCCGCCTGCACAAGGTCCTGGCCCTGGTGGACCACAATTAAATGGAGATGAATCTGGTGTACCAAATGTTACACTAAGGCAAATGCAACATCAACAACTTCACCATTTAATGCAGCAACAGGTA
Source organism: Acrocera orbiculus (assembly GCA_947359355.1). Lineage (NCBI taxonomy): Eukaryota > Metazoa > Arthropoda > Insecta > Diptera > Acroceridae > Acrocera > Acrocera orbiculus. Next base: position 28,533,433 of record OX375757.1, read on the forward strand.
GGTTGATCTTCAATAAAATTAACTGTCAAAAAAAATTTTGTCTTTAAATTTCATTTCATTTTCAGTCGTATAAGGTTAATGTAATAATAATATACAAATTTTTGTCAATACAAAATATTTATATAAATCATAGGAAACTACTTTAAAAAATTTAATTCAATTATTGTGCGCAAACAGGTGTCAAACTACAAATGTCAAACTGAATGATTAAAAATTTTCAAAAATATAATTTTAATACACAAATTTATAGTGAGATTATAGTGAGTTTTTAATAATTACAAAGCTTGCTGTATGTCAAATTTGTCATTTTTTAAAATTGCGTCATTCTAACTTACATATTTGAGAAAATAATGACTAAATGTTTTTCTTTTTGTCGCTGCAATCTATACAATAATTTTTGAACTAAACTATTTAATTGTGTTTTTTTTTTTTCTTGTTTTAGTGAAAATACCATTTATATACATGTTGTGTTGTTGTGTTAAATTTCTTTTATTGACTGTGAAAAATAGAAAAAGAACGCAAAAAATCTCTACAAGAAATAAAATGAATGACAACAGACAAAAGGAAAATTAAAAGACATGAACGGTTTGATAGCTTTGATGCCGTCCATTGCGATTGCCGAACATAACGTCATTCCGAAATCTGTTCGGCACTTTTGGATGAAATTAATGACTGCCTTTAAGTCAATCTAATCTCAGCATCAAACATTAACAAATATTAGTTCACTATTTATGTATATAAATGCGTCTTTAAGGGGTTAGTTAATTCGCTCAAAGTGAAGAATATTTTAGTGAATTTGATTAATATAATTCTTTTTATTCAACCTCGTTATATCACCGGTTTGTCGATCTTATCTCGTTATTTTTCATGAAAAAGGGGTTAAAATAATAATCTTTAAAGATTGTACTTTAATATTATCAAAACAAAAAAAAAATGGCCTTACGCATACTAAACTAGACTACTAGACTTTTTAAAACTATCCAAGCAACGATTTTGAGGCGTTCGTCTTATTGTTAGTTATAATTAAGGCAGAGTATATTGCACTTAGCTTCTGAAAATAAATTCAATTTTTTCCCCAATTATGTCTGCCTGCTAAAGGACACTATTGTTTTGAACACAAATTTCATAATTAAAAAGCCTTATTGTACGTTATTTAATAATTTTTATTTTTCTCAATAAGTTGGTCAGCATTATGAAGAAATGTCACTCCGCATTGAAATGAACAAAATTCATACACATTTCTTAATCCTTTATTTAAAATTTAAAATAGCCTCGAAAGAATTTATTAACATTATGTTTCATTTATTGTTATGAGCTGGGCTCTAAGCAAAAAAATTTTTCTACATCCAATGAAAATTTTATTAAGTACTCATGTTGTCTGAAGAAAGAAATTTAGCATACTTAATATCTTTAATCTTTAATTTATTTTTTCTAATTACTACAAATTTAATGAATTCACTTATACTTTAGTTATTCAAATAATTTTTGGTATCCCTAATCTGTCGCACTAAACAAAATTAGTATAGTTCCAAACAAAAATTAATTTATTAAGGCTAAAATATTTAATATGTGTGAACTTTCTATTTAATCCGACATTCGATGCTTTTAATATATCTTGGTGCATAGATGTTTTTTTTTGTTAAATTTCTTTAATTTACTTCTGTTTGACTGATGAAATTATAAGGCTGCGGCACAATGCATTGCATTTCCTAAGATTTTACGTAGCCAGACTTTCTACGACAAGTGACATTCATCCTATTCTATACAATCTAGTGATATATTTTTTCATCCGTGTACGGAGGTCCATTCATAGGATCTGTCACACGACATAAATAGACAGCGTTCAAAATTTTGTGTTGGGTTAAAGATATTACTTTTAATTTATTTAAGTTAATTTTTAACTTTGAATACCTTCACTTTAGAATTTCACTAGTTTGACAACTTAAAAAAATTAAATTCACTTTGCCCACTATTTTTTGAACTCTGACGACTTAAAATTGCACAAGTATGATGACAAATATTTGCCTTCAGTCTAATCTTACTCCCAGGGATTGAATCATTTGAAAAACTGACCACTGAAAAACCTGTGATTCATGAAAAAATTACAAACCAAAATTGTTTATTTTATATAATAAACCTTGATAGAACACAAGATATTTTTCTAATAACGGTTAAAAATCCTTTTATGAAAATTAAGATTCTTGCAATTATGTTTTTGCTGAAAATATCAAGCTTCAAGACTTGCTTGATTTTACATTACACTTACAGTTATTACAAGAAATAAATTTCCGTTAACACTAAAATATGTTTGATAATATTTGATAATATTTTTTTGTGTGTTGTTGTATTGATAGATGTTTTGAAAGACGAAAAAATGAATTTTTGGTTGTCTTCTTGCATCACAATTTTTCATTGAACAGCTTTAATTTATTTGTAGTATGTATTTTTGTTTAAATTTCACAATAATTTCATAAATTCGAAAATGCATTTTAACGTAGCTGCAATTGTTAACAATATGCCAAACGACGACAAAAACTGCAAATATTACCTTTACAAGTCAGAAAAAAACCAGATTAAATTTCGAAAAATTTCATTCATATAACTAAAGATTCTACCACCTTTTTCAAATTTACCAATATTTATTTATCAATCTCAATCCTTTATATCGTGGTTCGATAGAGAGCCATTTTTGACTGTTTGGTAACAGGTGACGAAAATGGATTATTTCTCATAAGATAAGAAGGAAAGGATATTGGACAGATAAAGATAAGCGGCCAATTCCAAAAACAAAGGTGTCTTTACATACTAAAAAGATCCTTTTAAGTAATTAAACTTCCTAATATTTTCCCAAAATACCCACAAACTTTTGGGATGTTCCGATATGTAATAAACAAGGAAATAATTTTTTTACTGATTTATAAGTGTTTTCCACCTATTCTAGCCACGAAATTTTCCAAATCTCTAAAACCCAATCAACTGAACATAACGCCAGAACTTTTTATCATAGTGTTTGTTTTATGTTATTCTTTGAATTAAACGTCAAACGATTCTTTGAATCTGTTTTTTAGTGAGAAGACGAATTCTTAATTACTTTAATAAAATTTGCTACTAGCATCATACATCAGAATTCATGCCAAAATTAAATATAAATATTCAAAAGCAATTTTTGTTTTAAAGTAATACCTTTTTATGTCCAGGACTTATTAGCGCTTACCAGCACCAAATGTTTATGAGTCCATTAATACCTAATAAATTGGTATATAGCCTTAATTGGGGTCTTTTTCAGAAATGATCAAAGAAAATTTGTCTGCATAGCATCTGGCATGAATGAAAGTGATATGTTTAAGTATACTTACCTAAAGTAAAACAAATTTTAAAATTGGAATTATTGTCTTTTACTTTTATCATGAACACAACGTGACAAATCATCGAACATACCAAACGCTAGAGAATTCTAATCATTACACAATTACAAAAAAAGGTTTCTTCTATGTATAAGGCAAAATATGGACAATTAATAAATTTATTTCATACCAAATAAAACCATCAAGTTGGATGATTGCATGAATTCGAGGGATGAAGTTCGGTCATCTTATAATATGGGCTAGATTTCCATTTCTAGCTTATTTCTGAAGAACATAAATTTTACAGACTTTTATGTACTGAATCCGCAGCCTTAGCACTTATTGCACGGGAATAATATTTAGAATGTAATCCGATGTATGATGTTTGAAATTTTTTCAAATACTTTATGCTAAATAATTAGTACATCTAACAATATGAGTTTAAAACTTACTCCTCGTAATATTTTTAACCGATTCCTCTTAATTCATAGAAAATTGCATTATCTGCCAAAGGAAATTCTCTCTGGTTTTGACACTTCTGTGCTGCATAATTCTTAGTATTTTCTTTATATTTTCAAGAAAGAATAAAATTTGCATACTCTTTATAACCTGAAGAATATTTTTAATATTTTATATTCAATAAAACAAGCTTATCCCCAAATTTATAATAAATATAAGAAAATGAAAAATTTACTTCAAAATGCCAATTTTCAATTTTTTAAAGCTATAAAATTAATTTAGCCTACAGTAACCATCTAATTGTTTTATTTTTATTTAAAACTTAATTATTTTTTCTTTGTTTTCTACAAAAAAATCTTATCATATATAATTTAAGTATTCTTTTTTTTTGTAGCATATATAAAATGCAATTAAAATCAATTTTAATTTCAGGGAAATAAAAGTTCACTTGTAGCGAATACATTAGCAATGAGTCAGCTTGGAAGTAAAAGTCCCAATCTTCAGTCACAATCAAATTTACCGGGAGGTATGGGAAGTAGTTTGGGTGTTGGGAATATGGTGAATACGCTACCGATGTCTATATCAAATAATGGCACACAAACAATGAGCTCAATTCAAGGTAATTAAATTATTAAATATCCAGATTAAATTACATTTTTATATTTTCAGTTAATTCTCATATAGACTTACAATATTTTTTATTGTTATTTTCAAATCTTTGTAAACTTCCAGAAATTTTTTTTAAAACGCTCTATTGTGTTTATTTTTTAATATCAACTAAAAATATTTAATTTCATTAAATTATAAAAAAAAAATCTAAAAGAGCTGCATTCATATGTTACTTAAAAAATAGCTTCAGATATTTGCAGCTTAATTATTCAAAAATGATCATTAAAAAATCGTCAAAATGTTGTTGAAAGAATTAAATAAAATTGTAGTTACTTCTTCGAAGGTAAAAAATACTGTTATTAGGCTTGAAAAGTGGTTACCAGTTATTTAAAATATCTAAAATTATCTTAATTATCTTAACTTTATATAAAAAGATTTTTATGAAATAAAGAAACGATATGATCAGTAACTTGATTCGATAGTTCCAAATGATTGTTTATTTGTTTCAAGCTCACATTTCATCAATTTTATCGTCTTTAATTGATTTTAGCTTTTTTCTGTTTTAGAAAATCATATAATAAAATTTGAAATCCAACATTTAGCGTTAAAATAAAAGAAAAAACGAATAAGTCTTGTTCACATTTCTTGTTTATAGAAAAATTTAGCTAAATATTTTTTTCATTATGGTTAAATTTTCTAATTAGTCAGATGACTATTACGAATAAGATTTTGAAAAATTGTCTGTTAAATGTTATTAAGTGTACATAGCTACGGCGTTTGCTGGCAATATTTAATTAATAATAATTTATCATTAAACTACTTAAATTTAAGTGAAAATATAAATGAATTATTCTATAAAAAAGAAGGAAAGAGAAAAGCAATACTAAAATTCTTGACAGAAAGAACTACGACTGATTCAATATTCAGCTGGAAATGTAGTCGGACATGTAGTCGTCTGCAGAACTTAATAAAAAAAAATTAAAGCCTGAGCTTTAACCACACTGCAGAAGTGAAAACATTAAAGTTTTAATGGGGTTAATAATAATGCATTATTATTTACAGTAAAATAATTTGAAAGGTACAAATTATACTTTTCCGAATGATTTATAATGTAATTATTGCAGTCAATATACTTCTGAGTATAACCGCGCATCAGAACTCCTATAATTTCGCCTATAATACCGCTGTTCAAAACGCTAATCTAGACATAGCTTTATGTTTCTGGTATAATTACACCAAATTATAACTAATAAACTAAGAACATCTTGACATTTTAATATCTAGAGCAAAAAATTAAATTCCAGGAACTAGGTTATTTGTGTTTTTGACTACGCAAAAGAGCAGGCATGGCAAGGTAAAAATATTAAAATACCGAAAATATTTTTATTTAAAATATTAAGTTTCATAATATTTAAACGTTTACAATTCGCTTTTTTAAGGGCTTCTCGACTCCGAGTCCGAAAAAACTTAACTTAATAAATTTTTTGCAAGCAACATTAAATTGAATAATCAAAAAAAAATTTTAACAAAATACACATATATTTTGTTTGGATAATCAGAAATATAAAAATAAAATACTGTCACAATATTTAATTTCAGAAAAGTACCTAACAGAGATTAAATTAAACACTTTGTGATACGTTGCGCTTATGGGAGTCTATTATAAGACCATAAATAAGTTAAAAAGTGCCTTCAATTCAATACTGTAAAATCTGTAGTTGAATTTTTGCATCTTCCTAAATATACACTGAAATTCTTTATATTATCTTCTTTTAACTACATAATACTATTATCCTTGATCTCATAGAAAATAATTTGAAAAATTATTCAACAAAAATAAATAATAGTTACCCGTAGGAAACCGAAAGTATCCAAATCAACTTCACGCATCCGAGCGTGAATTAAATTTACCCCCTAGAAAAAGGATTTAAACAAAATAAAATGATATGTTCAATCAAACTATAAACTGGAGAGATTTCAAAATATTCGTATAATAATATAAAATTATAAAATGACAAAAGAAACAAAACGGTGTTGCTCAGTAGAGAAATAACGGACTAGTGAGATTCTTATACATGAATTCATGTGTGAATCATGTTTACTTGTGAAATATTCATTGTTATGATGCATGCATACAGAAAGTAGCCATCGTAGCTAATTTTCAATTATATTTTCATGCAGAAAGTCGTCATGACGTCGAATCTTGCGAACATTTTTTAACAAAATTTATAGATGTTTTCGCTAATAAAGTAGGCGTTATAACTGAAAACTATTTCTTTTATTGAGGAATTAGAGCTACTTTCCCTACTTGATTTATAATCTTTAGCTCCATTCATTTGAAGAACATATTGTCTTTTTCTATCAAGTATTATCACTCTAAACCAGGGATGGGCAAACTTTTTCGGTCGCGGGCCAAAAATCGAAAATTAGGGTTGGTGGGCCAAGATATATTTTTCTAAAATTTTAAAAACAATATACAAGTATTACAATTGGGATATGTTAATGAGATGAATGAAATTGCGATTTAATTTTTAAAAGTTCCTTATATTGAGGTTCGAAGTGAGATGTTCTGATTTTAAAGAACGAGGCTAAATGCTCATCTGTCAGTACTTCTGAAATTATTCTTTCTAAGGTTCATAGTTGAAAACATTTATTCACATAAATATAAGTTGAAGCAAACATAGCACTGATTTTCTGGGCGTGAGATATTAAATTTGGGAAACTACTTTCGATAATGACTTGTAAAACTCTAACTTTGGCATATTTAGAAACAGCTGCTTGAGATGATTGTTAGGTTGGAACTCAATTAATTCAAGCTGCAAATCTGACCTCACTACTTCACAATTTACGTTAAAAGGCATAGTAAAAATATCCAATTCTGTTTGAATCTTGAAATCTGCGTTCGAACTCAAAATGCAATTTTTTCAAGTTTGGAAGCTTTCTGTGCTTGCTATTTCCGTGGATTTATGTTTTGTAGCACAAAAATATCATCAGTCCTTTGAAAAAAAAAAATAATATTTAAACAAAGTAGAAAATGAGATGGATATACATATAATATATAAATCATATTTCTTTTAGTTTCCGTCGCACCGGCAAATTAAAAATCTATCCGCGGGCCACGTAAAACCTTCCAGCGGGCCGGAGTTGGCCCATCCCTGCTCTAAACCTTTCTAACGTATAAATATATAAGTAATATTTATGCATTTTTCAGGAAAAACTGTTTAAGATGATTTAAGAAATAATTTTTGTATGATTTCCCTGTCATTTGAAATAAATTTCTTTAGAGGGTTTTGATCCATGCTCGTTCTTCTTGGTAACCTCTCGTTTTAAATTTTTCCTATAGAGGGCTTTGATCCATGCTCGGTTCTTCTTGGTAACCTCCCATTTAAATTTTTGCTACTGCGCTAATTTTTTTTGTAAATTAGTGCCTTGTCAAAATAGTTTTTTTTTGGTTAACTATCATTTTTTTAAACCATTACTTTTCGTTTATAAAACAAACCCGTTCTTAACAGGCGAACTACACAGAAAGCCACTTTTGTATGGGCGAACTGAGTACATAAGTGGTTGGAACTGTGTAGTAACTACAGCCTTTTAAAGTCTGTAGTCAAAGAAAATTGACATCTATTGTGAATTTTTTCTTATTGGATCCTCCTGTTTTGTGTATCTCAGCTCGTTATACTTCACTAATATTCATTATTTAACTTTATAAAACAATTTACATAAATAAAATTAAAAACTCTTAACTTTTCTTTAATTTTTTTAGTTAAAACACTTAAAAAATTTAATAACCTGTAACATCTGATTTGACATTTCAAATCATATGTTCTGAGATTTAGACGCCATGTTTTTTTTTGTAGTGACTACAGACTTTGCTGTTAAGAACGGAGTTCTTTTGTATGGAAGACTACAACGTTGTAGTTGCGTCTGTTAAGAACGGGTATAAGGGGGTAGTAAGGTTAATTCGGTACAAAAAAACGCTATTTTCCATAATTTTTTTTAATGATACAGTTAATATTTGTGAATTTTTTTAATTACTACGTTATAAAGTATAATGTTAACAATATTTTTTGCAATTTTTTTTCTTTTTTATTGAGGTATGAGCTGTTGGCAGCTAATCTCCGCAGGCACTTTTAAAAAAAAGTTGTTTTTAATTGATTTTTTAACTTTTTACAGCCCATAGAAATCAAAATACCGATTTTTCATTAAAAAAATCGAAATTTTTATTATTATAAAAAGTGTTAAAATAAAAAAATAAAAAAAAACTCGACGTTGGTACCTCGTCATTTATGTATAGGAAAAGTATATAAAATTTGAAAAGCGCTACGGTGTAATTTAAAGGCAAAACTGTAGCAAAAACTTCACTTTCAAATACAAAGTTGCTTGAAATAAAATAATAATTCCCTAGTAAGTTAGAAAGAAGTGGCGATTTACAACCTCATATCTTCATTATTTTTACTCGAATCGACTTCAAATTTTTACACAGTAATCTTAATATGTTTTACATCAATATAAAAAAATTGAAAAAACATACCTTACTACCCCCTTAAGTAGATTTTTTACATGAAAAATTAGCTTTCATGGCTACTTCCTGCATGCTTTATTAATGACTTTTTCACTTGTTCAATTTTCCATCATAAGCCAGCTGTTGAAATTCATATATGAAACATTTTCCCTACTGGGGAGGGTATTATATTTGAATTAAAATTTTTCATTCCTATAATTACAGTTTTATATTGTTAATACCTGTAATGGAACTAAATTATATTTAGCTGTATCAGTGGCTAAATTCTTGCGATGACTTAATCCCTATTATGAAAAATTATATTATTTATGTTAAAAACAAAGCCATACTCCAATGCTATGACATTTACTCTTTTCAAAAATTGCAAAAAATTAATGAGCCAGAGAACCTTTTTAGTATAGGACGTCTAATTTATATGAATGCAATCATATTTTTATATTTGACTTTTTTTTGTTTATATTTTTAAAATAATTTAAATTGCTTAAATTCTAGGTATGAATAGCATTGCTCAGGGGAATATGAACAATATGATAATAACTAATAGTAATATTGGGAATATGTCGGGGGGTGGTTTATCATCTGGTGGTCTTGTCACAGGTAATTTAAAACAACAATTAGGCTCAAATCCTTTACTTGGACCTGGTGTACAAACAAATCAAGGAAATCAATCTTTACATCATAGCCCTCATCAAACAAATTTACAAAATGGACCACTAATGGGAACAGTTAGCCGAATGGTAGGACAACAACATATGGTTCGTGGTCCTAATCATCATCTAATGGGAAGTGGTCCCAGAATGCAAAATCCAAATATACCACTTGGTAAGAAAATATTGATTTAAATACAATAAAAATAAAAACAAAGAGAAACTATTTAAACATTTTTCTGATTCCAGGGCAAATAGGAAAAGAATTCGGAGGACCAAATATTCCTTATGGTTATAATAATCCTAATCAACAAAATGTTAATATTAGTACCGTTGGTGGGCCACAACAAACAATGTTAGTTAATACAATTCCACAGCAAAGGTTACCACCAAATATTGTAATGCAAGGGAATAGGCCTGGTGGTCCGATTAATAGTAATATTGGTATTGGAGTTGTAAATGATGGAAATATTGGAAACCAAAATCAGCCACAACCACAGCAAACATCACAAGTTGTAATGACACAAGGTGGTCAAACCCGGGTTCCTCCAGGTAATCAACAAAATCCTAATAATATTCAACAAGTTCAGGGTGCACCAAAACCCAATAATCCCACTCAACCTAAAGCAATTGATAAAAAACAACAAATTCAACAGCAATTAATGCTTTTACTTCATGCACATAAGTGTACAACACGACAAAATGAAAATCCAAATAATTCAATAACATGTTCAGTAGTTCATTGTAAAACAATGAAAGATGTCCTGAGTCATATGGCAAATTGTAAAGCTAATAAAGACTGTGCTGTACCACATTGTATATCATCAAGACAAATTTTACTTCATTGGAAAAATTGTAATCGACAAGATTGTGGTATATGTTTACCATTTAGGCAAACAGATAAATATCGGACATCAGCTTCTACAACAAATAATTCAGCTGGCACATCTAATACACAAACATCAGGAAATGTTAATATTGTTAGTAATACTGTAACTGCATCATCAGCTCCAGTTGTAATTAACACAAAACAAACACATGAAGTAAATCCAATTCAAAATTCAACACAAAATCAAGAAATACGCCGTTTTGAATCATTAGGTATGCAAGGTGCTGTTTCCTCACCTGGAAATATAATTCCAGCAAATTCAGTAGCCCCTCAAGTAGCACAAGGTATGAGAATGTCAGCACCATCAGTTCGTGTTATTGTTCCAAACCAAGGATTACCTCAAAATTCTAATCAAGTATTACCAAATAGTATACTAATGGGTAATGAATTACCATCAAATACGGTACCTCCAATACTTGGTGGTAGTAGTCATGTTGTTTCACTTGGTAATCAAAGTGGAACACAACCAACTTTAATGTCATCTCAATCTGTATGTTCCCAAGGTAATCCACAACAACAAACACAATCAAACATTCCACAAAGTGCTAACGTTCAATTATTTAATACAAATAATGCTGATAGTGCAAATAAAACAATAGCAGCAAATCAAATACAAATGAAAATGGGTGTAATGTCATCTGGACAATTACAAACAGTTACATCTTCTGGTACAACTAAAGATTGGCATCATTCAGTTACAACAGATTTAAGAAATCATTTAGTTCATAAATTAGTTCAAGCAATTTTTCCAACATCAGATCCAGCAACAATGATGGATAAACGTATGCATAACTTAGTATCATATGCTGAAAAAGTTGAAAGGGATATGTATGAAATGGCAAATTCACGTTCTGAGTATTATCATTTATTAGCGGAAAAAATTTATAAAATTCAAAAAGAATTAGAAGAAAAACGTCAAAAGAGAAAGGAACAACAAATGTTATTACAGCAGCAGCAGCAGCAGCAGCAGCAGCAGCAGCAGCAACAGCAACAACAACAGCAACCACAACAAACAGGTGGACCGTCTCAAACAATATTAGGAATACAGCAAATGCGACCAGTTAGTCAAAATGTTAATATAGTTAAACCAATGCCAACAAATCAAGCAAATAGTGGAAATAGTATGAATTCAGGTATGCAAAGGACACCTGGTCCAACATTGATAGGACCAAATTCACAACAGACTGGAATGCGTAGCCATTCCCCTAGTATTGTTAATGTAATGCAACAAAATAGACTTCAATTTTCAAATCAACAAAGTAATATTGCAAATATAGTTGTTGCACAATCTGGTCCAAGTCCGAATAGTACATCGTGTTCACAACAAAATATAATTGTTCAAAATCCAGTTTTATCACCATTCACAGGTCAATCAATAGTTACTAATTCTGGTTTAACAACAACTAGTTCAACAGCTCAATATATAAATACAAATGGTCCTACATCTGGAATTCAAACAGCAGCCCATAATCAATTTAATGATATAATGAAATCAAGAATGGTAGGATTAAATAATTCATCTGTTGCTCAATTAACATCAAATCAAGCTATATCATCACAAAGTAATTTAACAAATCAAATTCCATCTCCATTTAGTTCTGCTGGTCAGATAGTTAATACAACATCAGGAACATTTAATACAAATGTATCTAGAAATAATGCTCTAACACCATCACCAGCTATACTCGATTCATTGGGTAGTACAAATAATGGATCAGTACCAATGGCTAGTCCTTCGCCAGGACTTTCGCTAAATGGACCAATACCATCTAGTACACCGAATCCTCCCAGTGTTTCATTAATGCAATCCTTAACAGAACCTTCACCGCCATTAATGCCATCACCATCCCGGACACCAAATAGTATAACACCGATGACACCATCTATGCATTCAAATAATTCATTAGGTAAAGGTGGTGGTGTATTAAGTTCGTCTGTTTCACTACCACCCAGTCGTCCTTCTTCAAGTAGTAATCTTTCATCACAAATGGCAGCATTAGAAGCGGCTGGAAGAGATAGAATTGAAAATACACCATCACCTGAATCTGGTAGCAATAAAGGTAAATTAGATTCAATGAAAACAGATGATGAAATTAAAAAAGAAATGGAAGATAATGAAAGTAATCAAATGGATTCATCTGGTGGTAAACATGTTAATAACGAAGATATGAAATCTGAAATTCAATCTGAACAAATGTATTCGGATAATATTAATAATGATCATACATCAGATATTAAAACTGATATTAAAATTAAAGATGAACCAATGTCACCATCACAATTAGATACTAAAGGAGGAATTAAAACTGAAACTAAACCTCATGTTCCTGAACCAATTGTACCAAATGCACTTGATAAGAAAAAGAAATGCTGTAAGTTATATTAATATTATATAAATATATTAAATTTAATCATATTTATTTTAATAGTATTCAAGCCAGAGGATTTAAGGCAGGCCTTGTTACCTACATTAGAAAAATTATATAAACAAGATCCAGAATCATTACCATTCCGAATGCCAGTTGATACAGAAGCACTTGGTATTCCTGATTATTATGACGTTATTAAAAAGCCAATGGATTTAAGTACACTTAGGCATAAATTAAATACAGGACAATATACAGATCCTTGGGAATATGTGGATGATGTTTGGTTAATGTTTGATAATGCTTGGTTTTATAATCGTAAACCATCACGAGTTTATCGATATTGCACAAAGGTATTTTACTATATAAATTATTCTTTTTGAATATTTAATTTTATATATTTTAATTTTGAAAATAGCTCTCAGAAGTATTTGAGCAAGAAATCGATCCAGTTATGCAAGCTCTTGGATATTGTTGTGGCCGAAAATATACATTTAATCCACAAGTATTGTGCTGTTATGGAAAACAATTGTGTACCATTCCGAGAGATGCGAATTATTTTAGCTATCAGAATAGGTAATTCTATTTATGAATAAATAATTAGCAATAAAATTAGTTAGAAATATAATTTTTTTGATATACTTTTTTTCATTTCTCGAATTGATTTAAAGAAAAGAAACTTTTGTCATTACAAACACATTTTTTAAATTATTTTTTTTTTAAATAATTTTTACATTGAATAACAAAGCTAAAAGTCATTTCATTAAGTCATTTGTCATTTTATAGGGCCCACGCACTATCAAAATGGTTTGACAAAAGGTCCCATCCTTCCTATAAAAAGTTTGTTTCGTTTTGTTTTTAACAGTTTTAGGTAAAAAATATTAAACATGGTTTAAAGAAAGCTTTCACTGAACTTTTCATGAGCTTTTTGAATATACTTTATGCTTTTCATATGATCACAGTGTCAAAAAATGTTTTTTTGATGACTCGCAGTGGACTCAAGTTTTTATGCTTAGAAAAAATAACAAATTTGTAATAATTTAGTGGTGTTTGAACTTAGAAATCAATTTTAAGGATATTAATTTTTTTCAATTGAATTCAATGATGTATTCTTTATTTAATCTCAAATCTTTCTACCAGGTCGGTCCAAAAGTTCGTGCGAATTTTTTAGAAAATTATAAATGTTCAAATAAAACGCAATTTAACATTTTACAATTTATCGCCATCTTGCAGGTAACTTTTTAATTCCATTGCTGATTTTGATGCAAAAAAATCTTTGGAATTTATTTTATACACCTTGTTTGAAACTTAAACTTTTCGCTAGCAAAAAGTTTTGTAAGACTCTAAATAAGTGATAAACAATTGTAGCAATATTTGGGAAGCAGGATGCGGCAAAAGCTCCCAATTAAATTCACTAATTTTATCATGGAACAACACTTTCTTGATATTCACCAACCGTGGGCATTGTCAATCAATTCTAAGTTTAAACAGTATTAACGGTATAACGGTTTGTTCACACCATCAAGTATCTCTTTAGTATTTGAAAACACATTTGCTTTTAAAAGTGGTCGTTTATTTTCTGTTTCCTTTTGATCTTATGATAATAAACTCATTTTTCATAACTTGTTACTAAACGTTCTAAAAATGGCTCTATTCCGAAGCAGGATATAAGGGAATGCCCATATTTATTTGCTACTGACAATTGGCTTTTGATACCTCATGCGGTTCTCATTTTTCAAGCTTTGATACTTTACCAATCCCATTTAAAGGACTGAAGATGAACCCATTCTTTCTATGATTTGATCCATTGTTAATTGTGGTTCTGTTTCCACAAGGTTTATGAGTCTTTAATTTAAAATGCACACGAACTTATGGATTGCCTTGATAGTTTATCGGAGAAATGGGTACTTATGTTAAAAATTTAAAACTAAATTAATTTTTAAAAACTCCTTAATTTTATTATGTTTTTTTTCTGGTGGTCTAACAGGTATACTTTCTGTAAAAAATGTTTTAATGATATTCCTGGTGATACAGTAACACTTGGCGATGACCCTCTACAGTCGCAAACGTAAGTTACTTTAAAAGTATATAAACATAGTTATATATATATATATATAAATAAATTATTTTTAGGCAAATTAAAAAGGATCAATTTAAAGAAATGAAAAATGATCATTTAGAACTAGAACCATTTGTACACTGTCTTGATTGTGGACGTAAGCAACATCAAATTTGTATATTATATCTTGAAACTATATGGCCTGTTGGTTTTGTTTGTGATAACTGCCTTAAAAAGAAAAATGCAAAACGAAAAGAAAATAAATTTAGTGCTAAAAGATTACCTACAACGAAATTGGGTATATATATAGAAACAAGAGTTAATAATTTTTTGAAAAAGAAAGAAGCTGGAGCTGGTGAAGTACATATCCGAGTAGTTTCAAGTTCTGATAAAATTGTTGAAGTTAAACCAGGAATGAGAAAAAGATTTGTTGAAACTGGTGAAATGTTAGCTGAATTTCCGTATCGTGCAAAAGCATTATTTGCTTTTGAAGAAGTTGATGGAGTTGATGTTTGTTTTTTTGGAATGCATGTACAAGAATATGGTTCAGAATGTCCTGGTCCAAATACTAGACGTGTTTATATTGCATATTTAGATTCAGTACATTTTTTCCGACCAAGACAATATCGAACAGCTGTTTATCATGAAATTTTACTTGGTTATATGGATTATGTTAAACAATTAGGTTTTACAATGGCTCATATATGGGCTTGTCCTCCTTCTGAAGGAGATGACTATATATTTCATTGTCACCCGTCCGATCAAAAAATTCCAAAACCTAAAAGATTACAGGAATGGTATAAGAAAATGTTAGATAAGGGTATGATAGAACGTACAATACAAGATTACAAAGATATATTAAAACAAGCAATGGAAGATAAATTAAGTTCAGCAGCAGAACTTCCTTATTTTGAAGGTGATTTTTGGCCAAATGTTTTAGAAGAAAGTATAAAAGAATTAGAT
This sequence comes from Acrocera orbiculus, assembly GCA_947359355.1. Lineage (NCBI taxonomy): Eukaryota > Metazoa > Arthropoda > Insecta > Diptera > Acroceridae > Acrocera > Acrocera orbiculus. The sequence continues at coordinate 28,549,291 of OX375757.1, forward strand.
CAAGAAGAAGAAGAAAAACGAAAACAAGCAGAAGCCGCTGAAGCTGCAGCAAATGCGGTAACTTATTATTTTTAATATAAATATTTTTTACAATTTATATTAAATTAAATTTATTAATAGATCTTTTCAATGACTGACGATAATGAGTCCAGCAGTGATGGAAAGAAAAAAGGACAAAAGAAAGCGAAAAAATCTAATAAATCAAAAGCAGCACAAAGAAAAAACAATAAAAAATCTAGTGAACAACAAATTGGTAATGATCTAAGTACGAAAATTTATGCAACTATGGAAAAACATAAAGAAGTATTTTTTGTAATAAGACTGCATTCAGCACAATCAGCTGCTAGTTTAGCAGTAAGATATTTCTTAATTTTTATTTTATATATAACAATATTGAAATAAAAAAATTATTTATAGCCAATACAAGATCCTGATCCTCTTATGAATTGTGATTTAATGGATGGCCGTGATGCTTTTTTAACAATGGCTAGAGATAAACATTTTGAATTTTCATCATTGCGTAGGGCACAATTCAGCACACTTTGCATGTTATATGAATTACATAATCAAGGCCAAGATAAATTTGTATATACTTGTAATAATTGTAAGACACCAGTTGAAACACGTTACCATTGTACAGTCTGTGATGTAAGTTATTATTAGATTATTAGTTTTTACATTATAAATATATGTTAAAAAATATTTACAGGATTTTGATCTTTGTACAATATGTAAAGACAAAGTTGGCCATCCGCATAAAATGGAAAAACTAGGTTTCGATTTAGATGATGGTTCATCTCCTGCCGATATGAAGCAAGCAAATCCCCAAGAAGCAAGAAAACAATCAATTCAAAGATGTATACAATCTCTTGTGCATGCTTGTCAGTGCCGAGATGCAAATTGTCGTCTTCCTTCTTGTCAAAAAATGAAACGTGTTGTCCAGCATACAAAGAATTGCAAACGAAAAACAAATGGTGGCTGTCCTATATGCAAGCAACTTATTGCATTATGTTGTTACCATGCGAAACATTGTCAAGAAGCCAAATGTCCGGTACCATTTTGTCCAAATATTAAACATAAACTTAAACAACAACAGCTACAACAAAGGTAAATTATTTATAATTTATTATTTTTTAAAACGAAAAAATTATAAATAATTATTACAATTATTAATAATTAAGGTTACAACAAGCGCAACTTTTACGCCGTCGTATGGCTGTAATGAATACACGAACTATAGCACCAACAAGTCAAGTAATGCCAAATCCAGGAGTTTCTGTTTTACCAAGTGGTCCAATCGGTTCCGTTGCTGCAAGCGGTGGAATGAGCCCATCAGCTGTCCCTTCTCCGGTATCAAATATTGGTGGAATAGCCAGCCCTCATCAGCCAGGACTTGGTTTAAAACCAGGTACACAAACACCGCCTGCAAATGTACTTCAAGTTGTCAAACAAGTGAGTGCTAACACAAAATCTACTTTTTAATAAATATAAATACTACAAAGATATAAATTTAAATTAATTAGGTTCAAGAAGAGGCTGCTAGACAACAAGTTCCACATGGTGGTAGTTTCGGAAAAGTTACACCTACTGGTCCACAAATGGCTCCTCCTGTAATGCAAAGGCATAGTGGAGTAGTTCCTACTCAACAACACCCGACAGGTGTCCCAATGGGAGTCCCAGGTACCAGTGCAAATCTATTATCAATGGAACAATGGGGTAATAATCGTTATCCAAATAATACAAATCAAGCAAATTTACGGCCACCAAATCAAAATCAAATGATGCAAGCTGGAACAATTCAGCAACAGGTAAATTTAAAAAAAATTTATAAAAATTAAACTTGTTATTAATATTAAATTACTACTAAAAAGGGTATGATGGGAATGGTTGGTACACCAACAAATCAAATTATGGGAGGCTTAAGGCCAAGTGGTACAACTCCTATGGGACAAAATTTATCTCTGAATACTCAACAGCTATCCCAAATTATGCAAAAAATAAAAAATAATCCTTCAAATGAAGGTCACCATCAGATTTTACAAATGCTAAAATCAAATCCACAAATAATGGCAGCAATAATTAAGCAACGCCAACAAAGTCAAAATGCTGGTGCTGCAAATCAGGTTGGTCCCCAACAAGGACATTTACAACATATAATGGGTCAACAGCAACAACAACAACAGCAACAGCAGCAGCAGCAACAACAACAACAGCAGCAGCAGCAACAAGTTGTTCTTCCTAATCAAGCGGCCCATAATAGAATGCCTAATATACAAAATACAATGGTTGCTCAAGGGACGGCTAACTTACAGCAGCCTGGACCAGTTAGTATACAATTTTTTAATATTTTATTGCTATTTTTTTTTTTTTAATATAAATGTATATTTTAAAGTTCTTTTGTTTCATATTATTTGAATGCAAAAAGCTTTTTAAAATTAAAGCAATTATTATAGGAGGTTTTCAATCTTTTTTAAATTACTTTCTCATGTTCAATAATAGAAAAATATTTATTAGTTTATTAGACATGAAATTCATTAGTTCGAATTTTGCCTCTACTTAATTATATTTAGAACGTGTAACGCTTGAAATAGTCTCTGATACTCTACTTTCAATAACAATTTTGCATTATCTTAAGATTACGAAAACAAGTTTTATTATTATTAGGTAATCTCTCCATTCTAATAAAAAAAGTTGATAGTTTTCAAATCGATTTTAAAATAGTTGTTAGATTTTTCTTTCATTATTAGTTTTTCATTATACGTCGAATAATTTGACGGTGGTTGCTCTGTTCTCACACACACTTCCAGCAAGTGAATGACGATAAACCCTTTAGAGCAAGTCATTATTATTCCAGCAGGCAGTACTAAGTCGTTACACTACGTTAAAAAATATATTAATATTTATGGTACTCCATCATTCACTTTATTGAAACTAATTTACTTTGATGTAAATCTTGGCTCCAATTCATAAAACCTTAATAAATGTTAAAATCAGCAGGCAACCATATATCACGATCATGAAGTTTCGTTACATACAAAATAACTAGGATTTTACAAAAATATACACAAATATAACACTGCCAAACAAAAGTTTTAAAATAATTTCTTCAAAAATTTAGGGTGGTCAAAATTCCCAAATATGGTATAAACAGCAAATGATACGACAAATGCAAATGAATTATCCAGCACCCCCATATCCCCAACGTGCTCGTAATCCACAAATGGCAAGTTTTCAAACAGGTGGTTTTACTCCAGATCAACAATATGCAATGCAACAAGGTCTTAAACCAAATAATCAACAACAAACTGGTGGTGTTATATCATCATCCCAAATTGTACAAGGTCAACCAAATCATAATGTGATGGGACCCCCAACACCACATTCAATACAACAACAATTAATGCAATCACCGCCACCTATACGTAGCCCACAGCCAACACCGTCACCTAGATCAGCACCATCACCTAGAACACAACCATCGGCTTCACCAAGAGCACAACCTTCTCCTCATCATTTAACAAGTCATTCACCAGCACCACAAACAGGTGGGCCAGATTTACATAATCATATGCATCCTCATCAATCTCCTATACCTGGAGGGCCTGGTGATAATGTTGGACCAGGAGAAGTCCCTCCCATGACAGCTCAAGATCAACTCACAAAATTTGTTGAGCAATTGTAGTAATAGAAATCATTATAATTGATAAATTTTGTATATATGTTTATAAAATAGCATAGATTTAAGGCTAAAAAGGTTCTCACTATATATAAATTTATATATACATTTAATATATATAAATATGTATATATATATATATATACTTTTAACAGATTTTATAAACGATATTTGTTAATTTTTTTAGAGCACCTTATTATGTTATTGCTTCAATATGAAATTATTTTACAGCTCATTTATTTACATAACTGCTAACACGATGTACAATAAGCTATAAAATATTTTTTACTGTCGCATTAGAAAAATTTTTTTAAAGAGCTTAATATTTTACTAATTTTTGGGTAATGTTATATATAAAAACAGTCACATAATTTTAAAATTGCCTTCTGGGATTTTTAATATGTATTAGCTCTAAAGACATGACAAAAGATTTAAATTTTTCATTTTAAATTGTAGAATGACCATTTAATTCAAAATTAACATGGGTTTCTTCCCTGTCCATTTAGTAGTTTAAAAAACATTGATTTACTTGATTATTTATAATCAAATCAAAATTTTCTGGAGACTACAATTCTACAAATTTCTGCTTTATATAATACTTAGATCGAAATTTAAATTTTTTTACAATAATTGAATAAGACTTTGCAGAAATTTAGTAGATTATAAATTCAATTTTATATCATTTTTCATGAAAACATTTTTTTTTAAATTAACATTGACTATGAATATATCTTTAAAATTAGTCTAAAATATCTCTAAACGACAAATAATATTAATTTGTTGCCTTATGCTCATAATTTTTTTAAATATTTAAACTTTTTATGTTATATCTTAGAATGTAAATTTAAGTTTCTTACATATTTCATTTTAATTATTTGAAGGAACTTTAATTAAACATTCAATATGCAGAATAATAGGCAAAAACCTTAAAGAAAGAAGAAAGTTTTTTTTTTTTTAGATTCATTAAATATATAATTTTTAACAAATTCAGTAACTACCTAAATTTGTATTGATTAAAATAGTTATTCTTACACTTTTTTCTTAAACAGAAAATTAAAGTTAAATATGCAATTTTATGTAAATTTAATTAAATATATATATTTATAAAAAATACTCAAAATTTACCTTTGATCACTGAAAGTCTATATCAAATGCTTAGAAGTTTCGTTTCAATTTTTCACAATTATTTTATTTGTCGGCTTTGATCAGTACTATTCAATCCGTCATCAAACAGATATAATGTGTTAATTACTTTGTAAAAATTAATGAAATATAAACTGTTTTATAATATATTTGTACGACATTCCATTTATTGTAAACATTAACACATTTTTTTAATTTTTTGGCTACAAGTTCAAAAAATTTCAACTCAAAATATGAAAATATAATATTCTGATCAATTAATTTATTCACTTGTAGTAAAATTTCTAATTCTTTTTTCAAAGCTTCTTAAATATTTCTTTGTAAATATATTGCCTTTAGACAATGAATATTTAATAAAATATTTAAATTTTTCACAATTTCTTTGATTTCTCTTCACTTTAATTTTGTTATTTGTTTGTTTTACCATTGAAAATTGTAATTGTGATTGGGTATGTAGCTTAATTTAGTGTTAAAATATGGCAAACACTTAATCAAAATTTCTTTACTATTTTAAATGTTTATTTAAAAAAAAAACTTAAGCTAATAAAACCATTGCTACATTGAAATATTTTACTTTGTTAAATATTAAATCTTTTATTGTAATGTAGCAGAAAATATTTCTAATATATTTTACGTTAATAATAATCATCTTATACGAATAAGAACAATTCAGCGATCTCATATTATTTTGTTATTCTTAATAATCTGTTTTTGTAACAAAATTTTATAAATGATAAAAATTATTAATGATTTGCTTCTTAAAAATCATAAAAAACTCGTAGGATTACAGAATCAAAGATTACTTTTAAGAATTTCGTATAATGAAAAAAAAAATGAAATGTAGATCAGAAGACAAATTATTCTAATTTGGTGGATTTTAGGTATTTTTTTCAAATAAAATTAATGTTTTTTATTTAAATTTATATATAAGATGAAATTTAAAAAGTGATCTTTTTATTTGAAAAGTTTTTAGCCTCCATTTAAGTAAAATCGAAAATTATAATTTAGAGTAATTTCATCATCATCATTTGAATAATTGTGAGCATTAAGGAACTGAAATTATTTTATACAAAAACTAAGTATAACTAGCCTGGCAATTGTAAGCTATTGTCAAACTTTTGGACTCTTGTCGAATTTAATAAGATGTACAAATCGTAATTTCCTTTTATTATTTCTGTTCTTTTTTTTTCAAATAGAACTTAAATTTAAGAAAATCAAAACACTAGAAGCGTCATAAGAATAATGTTGTTTAAAAAAGAAATAAAAAATGTAAATATTCAGTGTATGCTTAAGGAATTTTTTTAAGTATAAAAATTATGAGCTACTAAAGTCTATGATTTGTAAGAAGACGCTGGCTGTGCTGTTTTATACATAATAATGAATCTTTATGATCTTAAAATTAACTAAGATCAATATTACTGTTATTACATAGTATAAATAATTCATATAACAGTTCATTAGATTTAATGTTTACCAATTTATCTTTTGTTTCATAAAAATTCATTAAAAATTTAAAACTTTTATTTTTTCTATAATTAATATTTTAAGAGTCCTTTTATTGTTTTATGTATTATATCAACATTTATTCATAAATATTCAATTTTTAATGTGAAAAAAATGTTTAAAATATTTATAATTGTGGAAAAAGTAAAATGATTTTTTTCACTGCCATTAATGTATGTTTTAAAAAACATGTATATTGTTAGTAATATTAGCAAATCAACTGTAAATATGTACGGTATTTTTTTTTTTTCATATTTTTAAGTGTAAAAATAATTAGTTAAAAGCTAAGTTGCGATTATTATCCCAAAAAGTTAGATAAAAATTTATTATAAAAAATATTTATATTAAAACTATACTTTGAAAAGTTTTTTATTTTAATTTTCTTTTTTTGTATCATTATAAATTTAAGAATATGTTAAATTACTACAGAATATTGTAGAAATAATGTGCAAAGTCTAACTTAGGCATTGTTAGTATGTCGCCTTTTAAGTGTGTAAATATTAGTAGACATTGTAAAATATAAATAAAAATTTGTTAAGTAGGTAGCATTTATAAAAATAATTCTTTATTCAAATTTTTTGAATGATCAAAATGTTATCCAAGAGAAAATTATTCATAAATTGTAAACTAGTTGTTTTATTTGATAAGAAGAAAAACAAACAAAAAATCAATTAAAAAAATAAAAATAAAAAAATAATAATAAAAATAATCTGAAAGGAAATGTGACGCATAAAATTTAATGAAATTACTGAAATTCTAATAAATATAAATGTAAAATCCTTTAAAACAGTTTTTACGTAAATTAAATCTAAGATTCGTTATTTATAGTTATTTGTACGCCCCATGTAAATGTGTTAAAAAGTTAATTTCCATTCAGTTTATTTGTCAACCATATCGAATGGTAGCCAACAAATGAAAAAGATGATTAGAAAGAGTATTAAATGTTTTATTTTGTAAGTAAATTTAGAATAATGAATATATACAATTGTATATAAAATAATTCTAAGAACATAAATATTTTCTTAATCATATGACGCAACTCAAAAGTGAATAATATAAACACATTAGGTATTTAGGTATATACAATAAAGCGAAAAAAAATAATATAGATAAAAAAGAAAAAAAAAACAACAAAAATTTAAATGCGTTTTTTAGTTTTTTAGTTAAGCATAGCCTTGAGGTAACAAATAAAATGAAAGACGTGAAGATATGCAGTGTTTATTAAAAATAACTTTATTTATTGTTTAATTTCATTGATGAAAATTCAAAAATATAAATTTTAATGTAAAATATTCTGACTTTTTCTTTACTAAATGATAATCCATTGAAAGAAGGTAGACAAAAAAACCAATTTAAATTTACTAAGCAAGACTTTCCTAAATTTGATTATGGGAGACGATAATATCTTAATAGTTATGCATAATAAAGATTGAAATGTGAAAAAATGACATTACTATATTATAAAGACGCCCAAACTTCAAAGTAATGAACCAAGTTTCAATCAGCATATGGGATTTTATAATTTCCATTTTTTTTGGTAGCTCCCAAGTTTTGGTCTGTTAAAAATGTTCACCAGTTTTCTTCTTTTTGCATTTTTAAACTGTTCAATTTTTACAAATAAAAAAAAATAATCAATTAATCAAAGCATATACAACTTCGAAAATGTTCCTACAAGTTTTTGAGAGTTTTTTTTAGAAATAGCCTCGAGGTTCATTACTCAGATTATCCCAATTCCTATACAACATAAAATACATATTATTTCCTGCTAATTTCTGATAAATTTCAATCAAACTTCAGATATGAGTTACTATTTGACAAAAACAACATTAATTTGTTATAAGAACGATAATTGTTTATCAAATATATCTAAAAAGGTAAAATTTATACTTTGAGTTGATCGGAAGAAATTCCAAAAATTAGTTTGCATGTCAATTTTCTAATTTTCTTACCTAATTTTCTTTGATATTCCAGAGCCATAAAAGAGCTTTTATTTTTCACTTCCGGCCTGTAAAAATAAAATTCACTAAAAAAATAAACAGTAAGTTAATTCATAAAACCAGTTTAAAGGAACTTGAGATTATCAGAGTTTGATTCGAAATTTTTCTCTGAGGGCCGTCCAGTAAAGAGGTAGTGGCTCTGGTTTTTCACCCTTTGCCCCCTTTTCTTTCAGATCTTTCTAATCACGTAAAATGAAGTGGCATAGATATCTTTTTGCGAAATCAAGATGTTTAGTCTGAACAAATTAAAAAAAATTATAAGCACATTTTCTTGAAGAACAGAAACTCAAGATCATTTTCTAAAACTTTTTCCCTTTTTTTCATTTTCCTTTAAATCTCATAGGGATTTGAACACTAAAACGAATAAGCTTGCTTGTGTTATTTTCGAAGCTCAGTTTTTTTGTTTTTTACACCGTTTAGGGGATTGTAAAATAACAAAATGGTGACATTTTTGTTGAAAAAACATTATTTTGACTTCAAATGAATACAAAAAATTCAAAAATGAAAATAAGCTAGATCGCTGAAGCGAGAAAAGAGTTATGATTTATCTATATAAATTTGGTTTTGTGATTTTAAGTAAATCTAAGCTAAGATACCCTTAGGCTGCGTACAGACTGCCGGGTTACAGCCGAGCTGACACCGATTCCCATTACGATAATCTAATCTTTGGTAGGCTTGCACTCTGAACACGTTGAGCATATTCCTATTAATTTACCCATAACGACTTTATAGTCTTCGGTATCGGAATCGGCGTCAGCTCAGTTGTAAGCCGGCACTCTGTGGGCAGCCTTATATAATACTTTCAAGCTAGACTCTGATGAGGCCGTTAAAAAAATGTTAGAGAGAAATGAATCAACAATTATTTTCCTAATGCAGTAAAGATCTATTTTGCTTTAAAAGGAATTAATAGTTTCATAGAGGGTTATATAAACCGCCAACAGCTAGTGAACAGTTTTACTTAACTAAAAAATAAAAATATTTTTAAATTATTGAAGATCTGAGGTATAATTTGGTAAACATTACCTCCTTTCATCTTTATTTTTTTTTTCTCTATTTATGCCTTTGAATAAAATAAACTTAAATTTATCTAATTTTCACAACCATAACGAGATATAATTATTTTATGATACAACCATTATTTTTAATTTTTGAAACTATGCAAAATCAATTAAATTAAAAGTTCAAGCGTAAATGTAATGAAGGATTCTTTTAAAATAATAATATGTTCAACAAAATTTATTAAATTATTATATTAAAAAATTGTTTATTGTGTAACGAAAAGAGCTCAGAACATAAAATAAATAACTAATGCATTTCAGCCCAATTTCTATTGATAACATAATTTTTTTTTACATAAAAAAATTAGTTATATTTACACAAATTCACCTTACTTGTAAAAAACAATATATGGATTTCAATTAATATATTAAACAAATCTAGACAGACCATGACTTTTCTTGTCATTTGTGATAAGATTTTATGTTAAAGTTATCTTTGTACTGTTATCATATTTTTGTACTTTTGTAGATAAGTTATTATTTTACTTTCGACCCCTGTCTTATCACAACTTGCCTGGCTCTGAAAGTACCGCGCTAGGATCCGTATGGATTTTGGTATTCGAGCCAACAAGTTCATCCCTTGATAGTGTTTTTATCTTTTTTTTTTTTAATTTTATTTATAACATTTTATTTAAGTATTTTTATTTCTTTGCATTCTAGATATCTGAATTATATTTCTTTTTAGCATTTTTATAAAGTAGCACTCGAACACAGAAAAAATTACTCAATAGTTTATAATTGAAAGATTCATAAACATTGTAAGGTAAAAATTTGAATTAGTTTCTTGACACGTAACGTACCAAATATCATTATAGTAAATGCTTAGCTCTGGAAAAAAAATTCTTCCACTGAAAAGATAGAAATTGAATTGTATCTCAAAGTTCGTTAATTTTTTCCAAGTATTGGCGAGGATAGCTTTTTGTGATGATGGAGAATAATTTTTATTTGTTAACTTTCTTAGGCATCTTAAAATTATTACTCAAATGTTGCTAGTCTGTGTGGATTGATTCCCCTCTTCCCACCATCCTTTCCATTTTTACTGTGTCCAGGTTTTGTGCCATATTTTCAAATTTAGTTAGCTTTACTAAAAAGGAAATGCTTTTGATTTATTTTTCAAATAAAAGTCTCGTGTTTTACAATTCGCACAACAACTATTTATTTTCAAATAAAAAAAATTATTTTTATTTAAATTAAGAAAAGTTAAAAATTAAAAGAACTGTTTCTATTTGCAAACAGACTCAGCTAAAAACAACATAAAATTCATTTTATCCTAAGGTGTTTATTTGTTTAATATTTTGTTAACACTGAATGTAAAAATTTCCTTGTTCACTCTTCTGAGCTTTTCGACTTCTTGCCGTAAAGTTTGTAGTTCTTTACTGGAATCCTTTGTATTGTTTTCAGTGAGCATCATAGCGTTTTCATCATCAACGGCTTTATATTGAATATTAACTTCACATATATGATTTTCTTCATCTTCTAAGCTAACCATTCTTTTTAAACTATTTCCTATAAATGTAATTTTATTTTCCATATCTAGTGTGTTTTTATGTAAAATAAAATAAAATGCATTATTTATTTGTCCTTTGAAAGGTAAAGTTCTTATAATTTGCCGGCTTTGGATATTCCAAATGAAAATATTTCCATCTTCCGAACCAGATAACATAGTTTCTGAACATAATGATATTGAAATACATGTTACAGATCCTTTATGTCCACAAAATGTGTTTTTAGCGTTTTCATTAGTAATATTATAATCTCTTGTTCGTGGGGGAGAATGCAATATAATTTCATATATATTTCCTTTGGTTGATCCAAAATATGCTGCTGATTCCAATAGATTTGTTTTAACACAAGTAAGCGGCTCATCGAATTGTATATTCAGTAAGCATTCGCCTGAGGCAAGGTTATATATCCTACATGTTCTATCAATTGAAGCTGTATATAAATATGATTTAATACCACCTACGCCAATACATATATCGCTAACTGGAAGGCTATGATTATTGAAATAATAAAGCTCTTGTACTGGTTGTCCATCTGATAAAAAAAGACTAGCCATCGACCAAACAGTTATAATACCATCTTTTCCTGAGCATACGAAATGTGAGCCATCATCAACAAATTTTATGGTTGTCACACTTTGATAATGTTTAGACAATACACAAATTAATTTTCCTGAACAAATTTGATATATATATACAGATTCGTTTACAGCCACAGCCATAAAGTTTCCATCAGGAGTAACTGCTACGGCTGTTGCTTTTCCAGGCAAAACTAATCTCACTGTAGATACTTGATCTTGGCTATTAATTGGCCATATATGTAAAAGTGGTTTTTCTGAATTCCCTGCTAATAAGAAATTTTCATTAATAACGCAAAGTGTATGATAATTAATAATTCCTCCGCCTTTGTATAACATTAAATTAGTTCCAGTAGTAGAATCCCATAGGCTAGCTGAACCATGTGAAACACTTGTTTCACTTACAAAAATTGTTTCAACTAATTCCGACATTGTAAATTTTTATTCATTGATTTTATTCAAGTATTTTGTTATTTTATATTAATTCTGGCAATTCACTATGCACAATATTTTCTAAACACCCTATATTACCTATAACTTTACAAAACCTTAGAGTCTCACGATCTAATAGTGCTGAGTGATTTTTTCAACCGGTATTTAGACATGTGACAGATGCTAGAGTTGGGCAGAGCTGCCAATAAGCATTAAGTTCTTTGAGGTTAATTTAAAACAAGAAAACAGCAGGAATTTTGTCTAGCAGCAAGAAAACTGGGAGCAAATTTGTTTATCTATTTTATACGTTTATACAATTAATTGCAACAAATTTCATGTATTTGTACTAGAGCATGCTGGTAGTGTGCGTACATGCGGCCAGTGGTCAAAAATTATTTTACAATTTCATTATATTTCTATTATCTTTTATTACCCCTGATAGCCAACAACTTGAGAGTCCTTTCTGTCGGCCTGAAGAGGTATACTCACAACTAATAAAACTTACGCCAAAATCCTCCTGTGGGCCTGATGATGTCTCGAACAGACTTCTTCAGAATTGCGCTTCGTCACTCTATAGGTCTCTCACGATGATCTTCAACAACTGCATGAACGTAGGCTACTTCCCAGACGCTTGAAAATTGGCCAATCTTATCCCGATACATTAAAAAAGGACCCCCCAATGAGGTCGAGAATTACCATCCTATTTCACTACTTTCCAATTTAGGAAAGCTCTTTGAGAAAATCATTAAGACTTTGAGAAAGTCATTAAGAGAGACTAATTTCATGACGCTTCACAACATCCTACCCTGGAACCAATTCAGTTTCAGGGAGGCACATTCTACCTCGCATTCTCTGATAGCCATGAGCAACACAATTATTCAAAATCTCAGGATAAACAACTGCAACGTAGCGCTTGAGCTTGACCAAGGGACCATACTTAAACTCAGAAATGCCAACTGTCCAACATATCTGCTAAAAATCCTCAACAGCTTCTTAACGCACAGACTCTTTCGTGTCTGCATTAACGGATCCCTTTCGGAACCGATCCCGATCAAAACAGGGGTACCCCAAGGCTCAGTCCTTGGACCCATACTATTCACCTTCGCTATACATGACTTCCCTTTTAACTCAACCGATACTAAAGGATTGCAAGCCTTCCTATATGCTGATGACATCATGATCACCGCAAGTGCTCCTCGCCCTTCCTTGGCCCTTCATATCATCAAATCTAACTCAGAATTGCTAGAAAAATACTTGCTTAACTGAGGCCTTAAGCTTAACATCAACAAATGCAAATTACTTGCGTTCAGGAATACAAGCGGCAAGTGTCATAGAAATTGCATCAAGGAAGCTAGAAATAAGGATTTTAGCTTATTTGGAACCAAAATCAAAGTACATAACTCTACCACCATGCTGGGAGTTTTATTCACCGATAAGTTTGGTTTTAACAGACATGCTCCCTTCAAACACACTGCTCTTTATACGTCTCACCATTAACTTCCAAAAGTTGTGCATGTCATGACTACTCGTGTGTCACCCCCCATTGGAGCTGCAGTTAATGTTGACCATAGTTAGTTAAACTTTATTGTAAAAATATATTCCCTACATAAAATATTTGAATACTATGGCTTGCAGGTTTACAGGGGAAGCCAGCTATTAACAAATAATAGAATTTAAATTAAAAATTAAGATTAAATTTGGTTTAAAATTTTAGGTCGTACAAGTATATTCGAATAATATTAATTTTGACAACAAATTTTCGAAGACACACTACGAAAAATCCTTATATGGTAGGACTTTGAATAAATCAGCCATGATGTTTATAAGTTAAAATACGCTTGTCAAAATGTAATTTTAATTTAAGTTTAAATTTAATTACACTATTTAATTGTATAATTATTGTAATTACCGTAATAAAATATCTAACTCATCATCCATAATTACAAAAAAATAAAATCATGGAATTTCAAAATAGTACACCATTTGTAGATCAAAATGTGGCAAGTCCTAGAAATAGGATAATTAGTTTACTCAATGAAATGGGATTAGCTATCGCAGAAAGCAAAGCCGATTGTATTATTAAAGTACAAGAATTAATTCTTGGTGGAAACATAGATTTGTTGGATGAGTTTTTGGATGTGATAATTTCACAGGCACACGATTTTTCCGTAGATGTTCGACGAACTGTAATTGGTTTTATTGAAGAAGCTTGTAAAGTTAAAATAGAATGCCTTCCACGTGTCGTTAATGTGTTGGTTATGTCTTTAAAGGATTCTTCAGTTCAAATAGTTAAAAAGGTTATTCAAGCATGTTCTTCGATTTATAGAAAAACACTTCAATGGCTTTGTAGTTTAAATGATATTTCTGAAGAAATAGAACAAGCCTGGAATACAATGTGTCTTATAAAGGCTCAGATTTTAGATATGATTGACAATGATAATGATGGTATTAGATCAATTTGTATTAAATTTCTTGAAGGAGTTGTTATATTACAAACATATCCTGGTGAAGATAGTATGAAACGTGATGGTGATTTTTCTTTAGAAGATATCCCTATTACACTAAAATTAGTCAGAAGAAGAAAACTGGAAGATGAAGCTTTAAATATTTTTGACTGTCTTTTGAAATTCCATGCAGCCTCGCATATTTCATCTGTTAATTTAATTGCCTGCACAGGTTCACTCTGTACTATAGCAAAACTAAGACCATCATTGATGAATGCCGTAATTGAAGCACTAAGAAAACTAAATTCTAATTTACCACCAACTTTAACAGATTCTCAGGTGAGCTCAGTCAGGAAACGTTTAAAGGTGCAAATTATTAATCTTCTTAAAAATCCGGGATCATTTGAAATGCAAACATCTGTTGTTGATATGCTTCAAGAACTTGGTTGTACAACCCAAGAAATTTATCAGTCAACACCAAAAATGGGCAAAGATGAACAACAACGGCGAACTAAAAGAGCTTTAGAAAATGCTGGCTACACAATTGCAAATAAGCGACATTGTAAAAAAAGTAACTATATTCCTACATTAAGTGATTCACAAATACCTGATTTTGATATGGAAGAATTAAATGAATTGAAAGAAAAATCATTACAAATCAATGAAGCCTTTATAATTGAAGGACTTAAAAAAATAGATGCAGTTGTTGATATAGTAATGGAATCAATGAAAAATTTACCTGAAACCCCAAGTGAAGAATTTTTGAAAAACTATACGCCAGTTATTAATATAAGTATAGAAGATCAAATAGGTAAAATATCTTATCTACTAGCTGAGCAAATGGTAGAAGGAAATATTGGTCCTGGCTGTGCAATTACAAATAATAGTTCAATTATTACAAAATCAACAGCGGCTTCAGCTGATGATCACGAAAATATTATAATAGAACAAAATCATGTTTTAGAAGCTAATAATGAAATGAAACTAAATGAAAATGAACTTAAAAAAGAAGAAGCAACAAAAAAACTACGAGAAAATATACAACGAGAAAAGGGAGAACAAGCATTAATCAAGCGAATGAAACAACGGGTTAAAACATTAAAACTACAAGAAATTACAAAACCTTTGACACGTGCTGGCAAAGAACAAACTTTACTTAATGCAATTAAACGAATTCTAAATTCGGAACGCGCTTGTATAATTGGGGGAGCATCAAATAAATGGAGAAAAGTGCTAACAGTAATGACAGCCACATTCCCAGATAATGTTAAAGAAATGGTTTTTCAATTTATAATGAGTGATATAAAAAATAGACTTGATATAGCATTTTCATGGCTCTTTGAAGAATATTCTTTATTACAAGGTTTCACAAGGCATTCATATATAAAATCCGAAACTAGTCCAGATTATGCATATAATAAATTGATAGGACAGATTGTTACTAAAGTTTTAAATTATAATGATCCAAAGGATAAAATTCTATTATTAAGACGAATATTTTTAGAATCACCAATGTTACCAGATCAAGCTGTTGATCAATTGATTCCTTTGTGTGAAGTTGAAAATATGTCAGCTAATTGTCTTGAATTAATCAAAGATTTAGCTGTACGACGGCCACCAAGGAAGCAAAAATTCTTAAAAATCCTATTAACATTTTGTGTTCACCAAAATATCAATATTCGTCAAAATGCTCTTGAAAATATTATAACATTATATGCTGTGCATAAAGTGCTTGTTGAAAAAATTGAAGAATTTGCTTTGACATGGTTAAATTATATAAATTGTGATGTACCTCCAGCAGCAATATTTGGTGCTGATTTTGGTCGACCTCATGCGCAGGATTGGGATGAAGAATTGACTAGAATTTGTTTTAGTGTTTTTTTTGCATTAATGCCATATCATGAAGAAAAGGTACACGACCTAACTCGTGTATATATAGCTGCATCGTCTGATATGAAGAGAATAATTCTTAGGACATTAGAAGGACCAATAAGAAAAATGGGACCAGATAGTTTTCAGCTACTTAAATTAATTGAACAATGTCCAAAAGGTTCAGAAACTTTAATTACAAGGATTATATATATATTGACAGAAAAACGTTTTCCTACACCACAACTTGTTGGTCATGTTCGCGAACTATTCAAAACGAAAGTAACTGATATTCGATTTTTAATACCAGTATTGAGTGGTCTTACAAAAAAAGAAATTTTAAATGCATTACCGAAATTTTTAAAACTAAATCCACTTGTTGTTAAAGATGTATTTAAAAGACTACTTTGTATTGGACCTGAATATAAAGGACAAGTAATGCCATTAACACCATCAGAAATTTTAATTGCATTACATAATATAGATGTTGGAAAATGTGATCTCAAATTAATACTTAAAGCAACTTCAATTTGTCTTTCTGAAAAAGATGTATTTACCCAAGAGGTATTAGCTACTTGCCTTCAACAACTAATTGAGATTACTCCAACACCAATATTATCAATGCGTACAATAATACAATCTTTAACATTATATCCTAGATTGGGTCCATTTGTTGTTAATTTATTACAACGTTTAATTTTAAAGCAAGTATGGAAACAAAAAGTCATTTGGGAAGGATTTTTGAAATGTTGCCAACGATTATTACCGCAATCTCTTTCACTTTTAATACAACTTCCACCTCAGCAATTATTGGATGCTTTAAATATATGCCCTGATTTAAGGCAGCCATTACTTGATTATGCTCATTCAATAACAGAAAATCAAATTGGACATATCTCACAACAAACTATGGACATTATAAGTGGAAATTGTCAAGATGTTTTTGTAACAGATGAAACTGGAGGCTACATAACTTTGGATAATATCAAAAAAGAAATAGAAGATCCATCCGAATTTATATTTCCTCAAAGTACTGGTCAGCCACTGCCTCCTGGAGAAGATTAACTGTATAATGCATACATTAATTATAACATCTATTAAAATTTGTTTCTAATATAAGTAATATCTAAATATATGTTCCGTAAGAATTTGATCTTTAGCTTTGTTTTATTTGCTCCATTAAGTTATTATCGTCTCAAGAGTATGCAGAATTAATTAATGTTTTCTAATTCACTTCGGTTTTAATTTTTTTATAATTTGAAAAGGGCACTATGAACTGTATTTATAGAATTCTCCGCAAATATTTTAAAATTGATATGTCAATCCAAAGGTCCCATAAAATTGCCGAAATCTCCTTAAATGCGACAATTTACGATAAAAATTTCCAAGAAATTATAATGAAAAGTTCCAATTTTCCTCTGTGCCAATTAAACAGAACTGTTTTGACATTTAAATAATTAGAGGTTATGTCATTTTGTGTACTGTGTGCTTAAAAGGTAAAATTCTTTGTTTATTGGTTTTTATAGTAAATAAACATAATTTATAAAAAATTACCAGTCAAAATATATACTTTATTAATTCTTTATATAACCGATTTTGTTATATCACTAAGAATACTCAAAATACCTTATCATAGAGTTATCCTAATCCTTTACAGTTTTTGATATAAGTAATCTTATATTCTTATAATAATGATTGTGTATATTCTTTTTATAAAAATTTTATTGTTTTACTTTGTCGAAATATGTACAAAATTGTACAGTTATTAAAGTACCAACATCTTCATTTTCTATAATATTTGCATCTACACCCAAAAGTAGCAAAGGTGGATTTTTTTATCCTAAAATTTGTTGGAAAAATATGCCTTGATTGATTTTTTTTTTAATAAATTGCAATTTATATTTTCTACAATATTACGTCGATTATTAAATTGATTACAAGTGACGGTGAATTAGATTAGTTCCTTCGATTGCTTTATGCGTTGGAGGGTTATGATTTTTTTGCTAGCTTTTTTTTTTTACTACTAATCCTTGCGGGATTGACTCCTCACCCCCCATCTACGCTTAATTAAGTTTTTGATTTATGTAATTGCATTTCATAAAACTCCATTTGTAGGAAGAATTAAGCTTAAAATTCACTTGCATAAATTTAAAAAATTGCCATAGCCAAAAATTCCAGGAAAATTTTTTTAGAATGCCAAAAAAAAAACTATGAATTTAATATAATAATAGTTTTATATTAAAACACATTCTATAGATTAGTTTATTTTCCTATCAAACTATCTTATCACAATTCTCAAAAAAATAATTATGCTTTCATACATTTTAAGATTTTAAGATTTTATATCTCCTTTTTAGGTTTACGATGTCTTCCACCTTAAGATAAATAAAAATATAAAAAATGAAATTTTCTCTCTTTAAATAAAATTACGTGAATTACAAAACTGTCCATGCCATCCTTTGTCGCATTTGCATGTATGATTTGGCATACATATACCATGTCTACAAGGTTTTCTGCATGTAGAACGCTGTCTGCGTCCAATTTCACAATGATTTCCACCAAGTCCTGCCGGACATCTACATTTATTACTTCCAATGCATCTCCCACCATTCATACAAGGAATAACACATTTAGCTAAATAAAACAATTTTATTAAAAATTTTTTGAACTTTTTTATCAATTTACAGTATTCACAACGTGTTCCGTAATAACCCTTAGAACATTGACACTTATCCTTTTGTATGCATTTACCTCCATTTAAACATTTCTCAGCACAAATACCTAAAAAATTAATTTATTTTTTAAAGAACATGTTTCATGTTCAAGCTAAACGTTCTATAATTAAACGTTTTATTCATCAACGTTCAAAATTAGTCGATGAAATAATTCGTGTAGATCATGCTGGAGAAGTGGGGGCAGACAGAATATATGCAGGTCAGATGGCTGTTTTAGGTAAAACTTCAGCTGGGAAAACTATTCAACATATGTGGGATCAAGAAAAGAAACATCGAAAGAAGTTTGAGGAGTTGATTAATAAATATCGAGTTCGTCCAACAATATTTTTTCCTATTTGGAATGTTGCTGGGTATATGCTTGGTGCAGGTAAAAAATATATTCTTTTTTTTGTTTTTTACCGAAATATATAATTTAAAAACAAAGGATGTGCAATGCTTGGTAGTAAGGCTGCCATGGCATGTACTGTAGCAGTTGAAAGCGTTATAGTAGAACATTATAATGACCAATTACGAAAATTAATGGAAACTCCAAATACAGATAAGGTAAAATAAAATATATTATATTTGAATAAACAGGAAACTATATATACATGTTTTAGGAACTTTTAGAGATAATCACACAATTTCGTAATGAAGAAGAAGAACATCATGATACTGGTATTGATCATGGAGCAAAAGAATCGCCTTTTTATAATGCATTAACCGAAATAATAAAAATTGGTTGTAAAACAGCTATCGAGATATCCAAAAGAGTGTAAGTGATTTAATCAATTGACGGGTATGGTTTACATTGCTGAAATTATATATTAATACTAATAAGAAATTGTGTATATATTAAAAATTGGTTTCTTAGATTAAAATGTTAAACATTATTCATAAAATACAAAGTAAGCATAAACCATTTTAAACTATAGTGGTAAGTCACTGGGTCTATTTAAACACTTTATAATCTTAGTATATTGAAATTTGTAGGGCATATTCATTTTGCTTTAAGGGGATTGTTCGGTATTAAGTTCTTTATTTTATTTTATTTGCATCAACATCATCAACATCTTGTGTGTCAAAGAGTAAGTGACCTAAACTTTAAAGCGTTTTTCTAAAGTTTGTTAGTTTCAAAGCCGATAACTCGAAATCTACTGGACCAATCGTTTTGGAATTTTGCACAATATACTTCTTCACCTATTTCACCGGGTAATGACATAAGCTTTTTGTTTTTTTAATAATTATTAATTTTACAATAAGAATATGTCGATTTTTTAGGTGAAAATCGTTATTTTGGTTTCCAAAGGCTGCCGAAAATTGAAAAATCACAAAAACAAAAACTTCCGTCGTCATTACCACAAAAATATCTCCTGTAATAAATAAATTTTGAATTTTGGATGATTCTATTGAGTTATGATACGCATCGCAAAACGCAAAACACCTTTTTTTCAAGACACTTCCACTCGCTTACTTATTATTATTTTGAAATAAAAATTTAGGAAAATATTATTCAAATCTTGTTTATCATATAGAAATTACTAAAATAAGTATTGCAAAAGAAAATTTTTTATAAACATGCCTTTTTTTAAACGAAATAACCGAACCATCCACTTAAGCTGTTTTGTTATATAAATTCATAAAAATGAATCTTCCTTGTTTATATAGACCGAGTTAAATGTAAGAAATTATTTTTAGTCTTTTTTAAATAAATGATACATATGTTAAATAGATATCTGAATGATTTTACTATAGAATTCAATATATGTCTAATAAAAACTTTATAATTCTGATTCATGACAAAAAAATAATTTTTTATTTTGAATTTAAGAATAACTGTATTACCATCTTTCAAAATTGACAGACAATAAGCTATTTATATAATTTATTAATTTGGCTATATACGAGTACAAACCGATTTTTAGTAAACTAATAAGTCTTACCTCCTTCACAATGTCTTCCTTGAAATCCTGGACGGCAGGAACAAACAGCAGGGGCCGTACAGTTCCCACCGTTCATGCACTGTGGGTAACAAAGTGCTGTTTGGCAAAATTGGCCCATATAACCTTCCTTACATTGGCATATTTTTTCACGATTACAATAGCCATTATTGCCACAATTTTTGTCACATTCAGGATCAGGACCTATTTAAATAAACACACCTTCCAATAAATTTTATTCTAAATTTGTATATATCTGATATTTGTGGGTTTCCAGGCGTTGACTATTGCCGTTTTCAAAATAAAAAGCTTTTATGCCTACTTAAAACAATAATCCCATTGATTTACAGAAAACAAAAATAACTATTTTTATAAGCATATTATATCTAATTTATATTTGCATTTATTTTTTTTCAAAGGAAATTCAAAGCATGGGAATCGCATTTTTTATGTAAAGCGAAAGCAATAGTTATGAAAATTTTTGTTAACCATTTTTGCTTAAAAATTAAAATAAAAGCTTTTTATAAAAATCAGTATTAATAACGCCAGTCATTACTGAGATTTTGTAGTATGTAATTGAAAATTTTTAATTTAAAACTTAAGACTAATAAATTTCGAAAAATTAAATTAAGACAATCCGAAATTTTAAAATTAAGAAGAAAGTAAACTTTTCAAAACTTATGAAGCTTTGATTTTTCTTGTTTAACTATGCATAAATATTTTTCAGGACATATAATCTCAGTAATGGCAAGCTAAATTGCCTTTATAATCAATTTTAAAATAAGTTTATAAATCATCTTTAAAATTATTGCTTAAAATATAGAATTAGAAAGTAAGCACACCATACCTGACAGTGAAATCATTTAAAAAAAAAATAATAAAATTATGAAGCTATTAAAAAAGCAATTTAGCTCGGAAAGTTAAACATATAAGTGAAAGTAAGAAAAAGCATACACTACCTTGCGGGGATGCTAGGGATTCTCTTTCATACACACCTCTATGGGCGCACTCCTTTTTAAACCTTAAACGTAATGGTGTACCTGGAAGTGGCTTACCCTTTCTATTTTGTATTAAGAGACCAGCACTAAACATAGCAGTTCCTGAATTATTTCCAGTACATGGTAAAAATATACTAAAAACTTTAAATTAAATAAATTTTATTAATTTATTGAATATGTTTCTATTCAATTAAAATTAAAAGTATTATAAATACTACCTTTTTCTTCACGAGGAATTTTCCCTTTGGTTTTAATTGAAACAGTTGGTGATTTTAAAATACTTTCATCTAAAGATTTTAATCTATCAAAGTGATAATAATACTTTTTGGGACCCGATTTCCATGTAAAATTGACATAACTTACTTCCGAAGGAATTGTTGGCAAATACTGATTAAAGTTTGGATCTCTTAAATCTGTATATACTTTACCATTTATAATTGCGTATACTTTCATTGAAAAACCTGAAAATTATATTTTATATTTGAAATTAAAAAATGAAATTTTAATACTTACCACTTAACATTTTTAATTGTTGTTCACTAATCCACAAGGATAAATCTGTATCCTGATCTTCAACTTTATCAAAGCCATTATTTCTCCTTTGCCCATGTCGACGTGCATCAACAAAAAGCAAAATAAAAAGAAATTGGACTATACTAAGTATCCAAAATTTGTTCATTCTAAAAAATAATATTAATTGATTAAATTACAGACACTTAAACTAATTTAAATTTAAGCTTAATCCTTTATGCAATAATATCAGAGATATAAATAAGTGTGAAAGCAAGTAATTGTTATCAATTTTTATTTTAGCTGATTTATAAAACTACGGTGAAGAAAAACCATCAAATGTAAGGTAGATACACTCAAAAATATTTGATTAAATTAGTGAACAGAATAACTCTTGAGCTTAACAAATTGAATATTATATTCGGTAGAAAATATGGATGAATATTTTTAAGTAACGTGAAGGTTTCACGCAATAGTGCGAGACTATTGGATATATAACTCCAATTAATTAGTTTAATAGAAATAATATGTTCATTATTCATTATTAAAAATGATACATATACAGTCGCCAATCTCAAGATCTTTTTTACTTAATTAACTTACCGCCTTGAGACCTTAAAAATATCAATTCATGCCGATATGTTGAAAAATATTTTCAGTTTGCCTCTTCAAATTTGATTCTTGTCCAGTTCTATAGCAAAATCATCTACGAACATAAGAAGTGCTTCTATGTTTCATGTTATCTCTTAAACGATTCCATTCATTTGATTATTTTTGAAGTAAAGACTCACATAAGACAGCAAAAAAAACATTGGACGTTCTCGCTTAGCTTTTCGCTTATGTTCTGCTTCAAAAGTGGATAGTTTTAGCGAGAAATTGTGCTTGTAACTGAGCTTCTGTTTTTGTTGTTGCGTTTTTTGATAATTTTATTGGTTTTTTATGAAACTGGCCCGAAAGGTATTTAAGCCAAACTCTAGTGTCGGGGCCCTTAACGCTAGTATATCCTCTTGCGTGGATAGTACTTAAACATAGCTACTACTATTTACGGTAGCGCAACAAAAACATTGATTTACTTTTGCTCATAAATTCTACTATTTGTTTTAATACAGTGTATTCGCCTGTGTAGGAGCTATTTTTTTTTTGTACAAAAGGGGAAGTATAGTGTATTAGAGGTCTGTGGATAAATAATATAAGCGAAACATTTATATAGAACTTATCGATAGTTGTCATTGGAAAGTATGGTATCGATAAGTCACACAATCCAAAGTCGCATTCGCTATGGTTTTATTAACAATAATTTTGAACTTTCCGCTTATTTATATATTTAAGATTTAATAGATCTATATTTATTTCCGTAATATATTGAACTTATCTACAGATTTTAGAAATAAAATTTTTGGCAATGTGTAAAAAGGAAACACATTTTAATTAAATTTGCAAACTTGAAAATTAGTAAAATTCAGATAAATTTCTTTTTTTAATTTAAAGTTAAAAATGGAGACAAAATCTATGGATATAAGCTTGTTCTAAGCTTCTGTAGATCTGCCAGTAATTTTAAGAAAATATAATTATCAGTTAGTTCTAAAAAATTATATTCATTACCATTGAAAGGTTTTTAGATACCATATATAGCCTTTTTTTAAAACAAAGCCGCAGTAGAGAGATGAAATTTTTTAACAAACGCAAACAAATGATTGTTGTTTCTCATTTGCTGTTTAGATTAATTAAATCTGCCATTAACTATTACAACATTGATAAAGTTAAAAGAAATGATAAACTTTATGAAAATTAAAGACAAACATAGGAAGTACTTTATTAATAGAAGAAGAAAAAGCACTTGTTGGAAAACTACAAATAATAAAAACAAAAATGTAATAATAAAATGCATTTAGTAATATAGTTCGAGAAGCTGTCAAAGACAATTATCGTCTGTCGATAAAAAACCATTATATGCAGTACATCTTAAGGCTTAAGCAATATACAATATTCATCCAAGCTAGTTTCCTTTAAGCTGTGCAAACAAGCACCCGCTTTAAAGTAATTTGTGTCTTATCATTAGAAGTTTACGATAAGATGAAGAATGATAATATTATAGCATTCATCTTATGCATGCTTCTATAAAGACAAGGAAACGAAGATTGCTATAAAACAAAATTATTGATGAAATAAAAAATTATAAATAGAATTTAATTCCTTTAACAGTAACATTAATAAATCTGTTCATCCACTGTCTGGCCAAGAATAATGGAGCACAAACATTAAAATGACCTTGTCCTGGTAATCAAACAAAATCTTTTATATATATTTATACATATATATATAGGCTCGTGTGCTTTTATAATCGGGTCAGCGAACTGTATAGCAAAATTAATGATCCTAACATCTGATCATCTATTTTTAAGATCATCCTAAATCTAAGGATGATATATATATAATGAAGAAAAAGTCATAAATTGTTTTTATTAAATCGGTCAACAAGAAGCTATTGCCTGCAAAATCTTGGTGATATTCGAATTGCACAAGGGAGACCGGTTGTCGTCTTTACGCAGTCTATAAGAATGTATAAGGAACAAAAAATTGAAAATAAAAAATAAAGAATGATATAAGGCCATAAATTCGCCAAAAAGTTGGAAAACTGGAAGCGACAAGAAAATAAATTCTCTTTGGGATCTAGAATTATTTTAGTTAACATAGAATCCAATGCAAAAATGCCTTCTTAATGTTAACATTTTGAACTAAATTTAATTCAATCAACAATTGAGAATTATTCATTTAATTGAAGTAAAAAATACAAAAGTCTGATCAGTTTTATATGAGGTGCCGAAAATTAATTTATGGTTTCTTAAACAAATTGCAACAAATATATAAAATTTTTTTCTTAACGTGATTCCACTAATACGGAAAATATCAAATTCCAATTTGTTAGAACGAGAATCAGTCAAGTAATAAAATATTTTAAATATATTTATTTACCTTTAATATATGCACGTTTCTATTGACACTTACTATAAATTGCTTTTTTTTAAAGCACGAAATATATTCGTAACAGTAATAAATGCAATAAAATCTTAAACATTATAATTTTTTCAGATTATTTAACAATTAATTTAAATTTCACTTGTTTCTTAAACAGCCACTACAAGACTGATCTTTCATGAGTTAAGAAGTATTAAGGAAGTTCAGAATTGAGATGATGAACCAACCATGCATGCGGCTATTCTGAGTTTGTAATAAATGGAGGGATTGATCGTTGTGTACTACACTATATATACACTAGTGAATATTTGAAAAATCTCTGTTGTCTTATATATACAACTCGTATGGGAATGTTAAAACTTGACAAACGATGGCTAGGCTGCTACTGAAGAGATGAAAGAGACTGCAAACCCACTCCAATTCCCTCAATAAATTGTATGAATGCATTCTATATCGTTTCACAGGAATCATACCTTGACAATGTGCATTCATCGTTTGCAGTTTCAATTGTGCATTGTTGTTAAGATATTTTAGTTAGAGGTAGAATAATATACCAGGAAGGGTCTATGAAATTTTTTTATCATAATATCGAGGGGAATTTTTCCCTTTTCCATTTCACTTAACTTTGTTTTTCTGATCATTTACTAAGAAATAAAAAATACACATAACTTCTTTTGTTTAGACATTTAGATATAACGGAACTCACTTTGGATTAGAAATTGAATTTTAATTTAAAAAAAAGCAATAAAATTAGTGGCTGAATGGAAAAAAATTAATTAAATGAGATTAAGATAATTAAAAAAATTAACATCAGTAAATTTTTTATGATTGTATGCCAAAATATATGGGCTCACGCAAACAAAATTTTAAAAAGGTTTCTTGAATCGTTTCTAAAAATAAGGATTTGTAGACCCGATAATATTGAACTAACTGTTGTAGACCTTTCAAAATACAATTGCTTATTGTTATCATTTATCAATACAGAAATTTCAAACATAAAAGTAATGTTTCATAAAAACTAAAATTAAGAAAACAGTAAACTGATTAGCTTAAGCAATAAAACATAAAAGAAAGTAGTATTAATTAAAAATTAATGTTAAGATTAGATTAAAGTTAGATCAAAAATAAATAAAATAAAGAAGGTAAAAAAAAATTAATAACACCTAAACCTTATGAGTTTGAATAACTCTATATCTACTGTGAAAAGGTCCCTCTCGCTATGGACCGGAGCTCGAATTTAGCTTTAGTATTTTTCAGGTCAGATTAGCATTAGTTTGTAAGTTCTGTAAATAAAAGATTTAATAAAATTTATATATAATGATGACGAGTAATATTGGAAAACGGTTTGCGAGAAAAGCCACTTAAAAATTAAATTTATTAATTATTATTCTTTAATTCAAAGAAAATAATAAAAATTCCCAAAATTGTTAAACATTATTAACAGGTGGGTACAGACAACATCCTCCTTTTTTTATCAATCCATTACAAACAAAAAGCAGGTTGATAAGTCTTGTAGACGTTTTCCATGATTTTTAGTTTTTTTTGCTCTTTCAGAATCAGCAAGATCAGTCAAAAATAGACGTCCTTTTTGTATACCTAATTGTGTTTCAATTCTAATTGTTACACTTAAAAGTGCATGACTTCTTGCATGGGCATTCAATACAATGTCCAGCAATACCCCCCTTACTTGTATTATTTTTATTCACAAGAATATAACCAAAAGCACATTTTTCACATGATAGTCCACTATGACCTAAAGGACAATTGCATTCTTCAATTAAACTCTGATCATCATATTCGGATTGCATTTGTCCTGAACTAATTGTTGCTTCTTTTAATATTGTTTCAACTTGATCTGTATGAAATGTTGCACGTATTAAAATTGTTTCGACATCACTTAAAACAGACATAAATTGATCACGTAAAACTATATCGTTGCACGTGTTACATATCTTTAACTGTTGATGGTATATGATACCAATGTTTTTCAGTTAATAAAATATTAATAAATGCATTAGTGTGATCAAATACATCATCTCCGTATGCAATTTTAATACCATTTTACCACTCGTATCACCACGAACTTTACGGTAATATGAATGATTATCATCAAAATAAAACCCACTTATAAGACGTTTTAAAAACTTTGAGTATCCGCAAACTACTTTCCATTGTATAAATAGATCTATCCCACTAATCTGAATTGAGTTAAATATTCTTCCTTGGTACAAAAATTTTAATGTCAAGGTTGTCCGGACTACAAACAATAGGCATAACACGAAAGGTACCATGCGTATTATTGATGATAAAATCATAGAAATAAATAATCTACCTGTGGGAACATATAAGTCGGATCATATAAAAAGAACGTTTTACAACAACAAATTAAGTTTCTATGTGAATTCATGGAGGGACAATTGGACAAGGTGCAGGAGGAAGGGGGACAACTCGAGGAAATATTCAAGCTTTCCATAACTTTAAAACATGGTACAATGTATGCTTTCAATGGAAAATATCGTTTGCAGTGATTAGAATCAATAATACAAATTTTGAAGGAGTTTTACAATTTTATGGAAAACGGAAAGCATACTTAGAGAGTCGGTTAAGAGCCACGGTCTCTAAGTTAGCCAACAAAGTACGATATATTACAACTGTTAATACTGATCAACTTTCTTTTAAAAATAAACAAAACACCCAAGAATATATTGATTACGTAATGAAAAATGGCTATGCTCCAGACCCAATAAAAACAATTATATAGAAACAGAGGAATCAGTCAATGATTTCGATTATATTATTGGCATGCCAACGTACATGATGAATGAAGAAGTCAAAAAGGACCTTTTAATGCAGATAGATATAAAAAATTCAGAATTAGCCGCCCTTCTGCTTAAAACGCCTGAAATTCTCTAGCTACAAGATTTAAAAGAGTTGGAGGATGCAATGAATAACCTAGAAGGAGAAAGTTCAGGCACAATTGGTGTAAACACAACATACGGCTTAGGTTTGCCCACCATTCCTAGGGGAGGGAAAAAGGTGAGCCTTTGCAGCTTTATTATTCCAACTTTATTATACATTTTCATGTTTTCAGAAAGTTGAGACAATGAAATCGTTTAACATCTAAATTGATAAAATGTATGCGGATAGGATGGCGGCGATATACAAAACAATTTAATTTTTACTTAGGAATAGAATTTTGATCGTTTAGTAACAATATTAAATTTAATTAAAGTCAGCTATAATATTTTCGATATAAAATGACATGATGTAACATGATGTACTATTTAATAAAATAAATAAATATATTAATTTGAAAAATTAAAATGCAAAGATGGACAAAAATGACAGACTAATAATGATAATAATGATAATAAGGAAAATGTACAATTTTGAAATAAATACACCTAAATATTTAGTTTTTGAAGATGTTTGTTTTTATTGATTTAAATTTATCTTGCTTAGTAATAATTGCGAATATCGTATAAAATGTAATAATTATTCCTTTGGAAGTTCCTTTAAAATGAATTAATTGTATTAAATGTAATAACGATAACTTTAATAGGTTACAATAACACCGCTTTTAGTATTATTGTTCTATTATTTTATAAAACTGAAAATAATCATTTAAAATATATATTACAATTTGTTAATTTGTTTAGCCGCAAAAGATACAGCACTTTTAGCATGAATTGAAAATGGTACAAAATTTGAGCCATATGATATTTCTCTTTCTCAACCTGTTTGGCAATTTATTGGAAATTCCCTTTGTTTATTCAACATTTTCAACATTTATTCAACAGTTTTTAATTATAAATATAGTATTCGATTACCAAAATGGAAATGAAATAAATGGAAAATTTGGTTTTACAAGAATCATAGAAAATTAAAATTCAGGATAATAAAAATGATATATGTATATAAAGAATTCAAAGAAAAATCCATTTAAGATTATTTAAAGTTACAAAAATTCTTATAGTGAAGTAGACAGTGATCTTGTTAATCATTTGTTTTTCTTGCAAAATTATAAAAAAAATTTCAATAAGGAATTATAGTATGATAAATACAGAAATCATAAACTGGTAGGTATCCCCCCACATCAGTTCTTGATAAGAAAAAATTTATAAAGGCATATATAAACAGGTGGATTACATTTGAAACGATAAAACTTTATTGTTTTTAAAAAGACCAGATTTTATACAACTGTATATAACTGTATATTTTGTTTAAAATTTTCACCAACATCAACACAATCTTTTCATATTTAAATAATTAAGTAAATTTAATTATTGATTCATTCTTATTGTTCTTTGCTTATTTCATATTAGCTAACATTATTGAAATATGTATAGGATTTTAAGAGATCATCCAATTTTATAACCTAAGGCCGTTTCATAAAGTAATTTAGATCCACGAACTAAATTTCCAATAGTCATATGAAAATATGTATTTATTACCAGAAAACCAATTTGAAATACGTGTAAAGGGATGAGTAATTGAAATATCCTTAAAAAATTATTAATTTAGTAATATTATTTTTTCATATATAATAAAATAAATACCTTTGTCTGAGGATGTATCAAATTAACTCCATGCTTATTAATTGCTATTAAAAGCATTCCTGGAAAATTTGGCTCGGTTGTTTGCTTTACTTCAAAAAAGGCAGAACCAAATGTTGGCCATCTTTAACATAATTAAAAAAATTTTGAAAAATAAAATTTACTCAATAACAAATGATTTATAAAAACAGTGCTCATAAGTAATGTATTAATATACATTTTTACAATTTATTGAGTACATTATTTAATAATATACTTTGCGTTATATTTCTAATATTTTTAAAAATGCTACTTTTTATCTGTATAATTTAAATTTATATTTGCAGAAGTCTTCGTGAAAATTGTTGTAAACTTTGGGAAAATTTATCTTGAAGATTCAGTTTATTTTCCCAATATAATATTAGTTTTTTAAAACCAAAAGTGATTTTCAACATTGGCATAGATAACTTATATGTCTTATTTTTTGCTGTTGAAATATATGCTAACAAATCAAGAGATCATTGTTATCATTAATTAAATATTGTAATCTACAGCTCTTGCAGATTTTTTATTATCATTTTATTATGGTTATTAAATTAAAAAATTAATATTATAATAGTATAATAATAATAAATTAACCTTTTTTGATCTATTACGCCAGACTATGTTTAATAAACTGTGCACATTTTAAATTGTTGTATAAATTTTTAACTTTTTAAAATAAAGAATACGTTATGACTTTTTAATTTTCTATTTCTTCTTTTCTAAATAAGTTAAATAAAAAATTTTACTCAATCAAAATGCACAAGAAAATGTTAACTACATAACAAAAGTCTAGAGTAAATAAAAGTTAATTTCTAAGTTTATTTACATGAAAAAAAAAAAAAAAAATTATTTTTAATACACAAAAATAAACAATAAAATATTTCAACAGGCTCTAGTAGATTGAAATTAATTAGCCATTCTAAAGGATTTATGATTTATAGTAAATTTAGGGTTCAAAATAATTTTTATATTAATTCGTGTATAAATGGAGTTATTAATCACTAACCTCGACTGTAGTATAGGTCTAATGGAAAATTTTAAATAATTTTGATTCTAATAAAAATAAAAGAATGTGACCAAGCAACGCCGAATATTTACTAGTTTGCTACAAAACAAGAATTTTTTACCAACAGGACTCAGCTATATATAACTTTTAAAAAAGTAACTTTTGTATCATTCGAACTCATTCCTAAATCCTGATTATAAGATGATATTATTGATTTTTTCCATTCATTAGAACTTTGAATTTTAAATAAGTCTAATGGAATTAATTCACGAAGCATTTGTCTAAAAATTATTAAATATTATTTATATATTATAAAATATATTCTTTATATTTATCAGCAAAAATATACTTTATGAAAAATTTGTGTAGTCTTAAGTTGTATTGTTTCAATTTCGACATGATATGGTGGATATTTTCTTTTGACCATTTCTAATTGTTCTTTGGAGACGATGTAAAGAATCCTGAGATATTGTGTGTCGTCTTGTACGTAAAAATAAAGTTAATTCATTTAATAAACTTTGACTGCTTTTCAGCTTTAAGTATTTAATTAAGACATTGTAACTGAAGTGAAAACTTTGTGTAACAATAATAAAATTAACAAAAGTCACACGAGAACAAATGTCAGGTGGAAATTCTACTGTAGGATACCGTGTTTATAAAAATATAACAAACGAAGTTGATAAATCAATATCATAATCACCAAGAGTAATCAATACTCTTCGATAAGTTCTTCTTAATTCCCTATTAAGAATAAGATTAAGTATCGGATCGTAATTTTTCGAAAAGAATCGTCCAAAAAACTTGTTTTATTGTTTAAGCATAATTCCATTTTCAGTACATAAATCATCAGATGGTAATTGATTTGATATAAAATGTTAGTAGATTTCAAATGATGATGACCATATTGCAAAAAGATGATTTCAATAATATTTATCAAAATAACCAGCTATAGAAAACATGTATAAATTTTAATTATTAAAAAAATTATTAAAATTAGAAACAAAAACTATACCGTAAATAATAAAGGTTGCAGATAGAAGAACCAATTATCGTTCCACCAGCGTTCCCTTTTTATATTTAAACTTTTAAGTAGAGCAATTGATTGATCGACTTTAGCTTGAACATTTTCCAAATCAGTTTTAATACCCTGTATTATTAAATCTTTGGTATCTTGTGCATGTTTAATATTAAGTGCTGCTTGATCTTCCAATGATAGCAATTTACCTCTAAATGGTTCTTCTAAAAATTATGTCACATTTAATGTGTTAAAATTTAAGTGAAGTGTTAAAGTGTTAAAAGTTAAGTTAAAATTAATTAATCAAAATGAATTTTGGATAAAATTTGAATATATTAAGATAAACGAGAATTAATCAAATCTATTGAACAATTAACAAATGGAGTGAGGATGCTTATTCGTGATCCACAACACTTTTAACACTTTTTCGAGACGATAGAAATGTGACATACTTGCATAAAATTGAAGAAAGCTGCAACAGTGACCCTCACCTAATCATGGCGATTGTACCAAATTATACTCGACAAAATGATCTTGGATTATATGAGATAATAATTAAAAATATTAATGCAAAAATTATGCTAAAAGTTACCTTAAGCTGTTCCTACGGGAACACCAACAAATAATTGAAATATGGATTCCTTTTAAGAGGTTCCAGTGGACCAGAGCAGAGTTTCCTTTGATTATCCAGCGTAAGAGTAAGAGTAATACTGATTAAATAAATTTAGAGTTAGCTTTTTGATTCATCTTATTGTTCATACCAATGCATTAATTTAAGCTATATATTGCTTTAAACCAGTAATTCTAATATTTTATCAATTCATTCAGCTAACATGGTTTTCAAACCATTCCTTAATGCCCGCATCAAATCTATATGTTCTCCACATTATTTTTAATAAAATATTTACTAAAGGTATTGGATCATCATTATGAAAACGTTGAGATAAATTATTCCACATAATATTCTCATAGTAAGGCCATAAATCTAAGAAATTTAAAATTCCTCTGATATCATCTAAAGATTTTTGAATTGGTGTTTCAGTTACAGCCCAACGATGTACAGCTTAAAATATTATTCGATTTTTAGATTAAATTTTACTATTAGGCAAAAATATATTTAGAACAAAAAACAAAAAACAAGATCATACAAATAAACATATAAAATTAGAACAGAATTTAACACTGGAACACTTTCTGCTATACTTTCGTGTGATAATACTTTTTTTGTTTTTATGAACTAAATTAAATTTATATTGTATTTACCAGTTAAAAAATCTTTTTGATTAAAGTAATTGATCTATATACTATTCAAAAAACGGATATTAAGTTTTTATCAGATTTTTCATTAATTATAAAAAAGAATGATTATGTACAAGCATTTGTCACATATTTTAATATAGAATTTATTAAATGCCGTAAAAATTTAATATTTAGTACATCACCAGAATAATAATTTTATTAGTAAATTTTAAAATAAAATAATAAAAATTTTAAGGTTAAATTAACTATGTTAAAAATTTCTCAGATATTATTTGAAAACTTGATGAAATATTAAAGTAATAAATTACCTTTCCAAAATATATCTCATGACTAGAAGTAATAATGCCAAAGGAAGAGACCACATAAGGTCCCGATAATCAGCATAATTTATATCAGCTCTTGCGCCGGGCGAAATATCTTCCCAAGTGATATTTGGTGGCAACCAAATCCGTTCCGACCAAAAAGAAGAAGCTATATTTTTATATATGACCATAATATTGATATTTTATCAATCTTTATACACAACATGCACTAATTAAGTTTTTTTTTTTTTTTTTTTTTTTTTTTTTTTTATTGAGACTATTTGGTTCACAAGTTATACAAAAATGCCTTAGTGTCTAACTAGAGGGCACAATCCTATAATAAATTGAATTGGCCCGATATCGTGTATAAGCCATCTCGTGAGTACTAACTATACAGCTCTAACTACTTGAGCTTACTATGAACTAAAAGTGTTTGCAGCTTATAATATAAGACAGCTTGCTCCCGGCTGTCACTGTGACTTGTACTAAAGCTAATTAAGAACTAGAAAATATTATATACATTATATACAACTTAACCTAACTTAACCAAGTACGAACATAGTTCTCATTACAAAATTTTCATGGATACTTATGTAGCGCCCTTTTAGGCGGACTAGCTAACATTTATAATTTTTAAAATTAACATTTCAGATAATAACTCACAAGCTAGGAAATGATTATGTGCATATATGTGACCTATAGCATAATTAGTTTACATACTGAGTATGAATTTGAAATAACCTAAATTTTGATGTGCCTGTGTGTCAGTCACGGGAGTGGACTCGCTAACGCAAGATAAAAGATTGAGTGGCTATTAACTTAATAAGACAAAAATATTATATACATTATATACAACTTAACCTAACTTAACCAAGTACGAACATAGTTCTCAATACAAAATATTCATGGATACTTATATAGCGCCCTTTTAGACGGACTAGCTAACATTTATAATTTTTAAAATTAACATTTAAGATAACAACTCACAAGCTAGGAAATGATTATGTGCATTATATGTGACCTATAGCATAATTAGTTTGACATACTGAGTATGAATTTGAAATAACCTAAATTTTGATGTGCCTGTGTGTCAGTCACGGGAGTGGACTCGCTAACGCAAGATAAAAGATTGAGTGGCTATTAACTTAATAAGACAGCGTTGGCCTACCTTTACAGTATTAATATGCATGATTGTCAACAGCTCACTTCCGACGAACACAAAAGCCTCCTTATGAGGTGAAAAAGAAAAAATAAATACAAAAAAAAAAAAAAAACAAAAAAGCAAACTGAATGAAAGACGTACAACAAATCTTCTGCAGTTCACAAGAATAATTACTACAGGCAGCAAGTATGCTACGTTGCAAAAATAAGAGCGAAGACGACCATCATGAACAACAAGGAAAGTTTAGGGAATAAGTTCCAACAACCCTAGGCTCTGTAATTAAGTGCAGCAGCGATTCTGTAGAATTCAGGGAGAGCCAAGGTTTCATTAGCCTCTGGATTCAAGTTGAGGCAATCCCAAGAATCTGGGTGAAGTACATTAAAGGGAGATAAGTAGTAATTGCTATGTACTGGGGTAGTGACATTTCGCAAGTATATGTCCGCCAGTCTTCGGTTAGGGTGGCCATTGACCTTGTCCAGCAGCCTTGCTCCTAACCTGAGCAGGTAGGTTAGCAACGGAGTTATCTTGGATTCGTCATATATAACCCTGTTACTGAAATGCTTGCCATTTGGCCTGCGATTTTTACCTATGCAGCGTCTGAGTATGGCCCGTTCGAGAACTTCTAGTTTTTTTGCGTGAGTTGGAGAGATACCAAACCAGACGGGGAAAGCATACCCAATGATGGGTCGTATGATCGCCTTGTAAACAAGAAGCTTCACCTCAGGAGTCCAGCCCACACCGTTAAAAATGTTAGCCAGCGCCTTGGAGGCGGACACTGCCTTAGCGTACACATGTTTCACATGGTTGTTAAAACCAAAACGAACGTGCAATTTGATGCCTAGATACTTGATTTCTTCGCTGCAAGGAATATTTTGACCCAGCAGCTTAAACTTTAAGGTTTTACTTTCACGGGTGCACCTGCTGTGCCCTTTCCCGTCCGCATTACGAAAGCAAATAATGTTGCTTTTACGCCCATTGATTTTAAAACCCCACTTACGCAGGTAGTATTCCAGTTGAGGCCTGGCTCTGTTCAATTTACTCAGAGCAGCACCCGGTCTCGGGTCACCGGCTGTGATGAGGATGTCATCCGCATAGATAATGGAACTAAGCCCCTCAGGGCCTAGTCCTTGAATAGGGAAGTCGTGAAGTGCTATGTTGAACAGCAGGGGTCCAAGTACAGAACCCTGAGGGACGCCAGCTTTGACTTGCACAGGCTTAGAGGTCTGGTGGCCTATACCAATGCAGAACGTACGATGTTCGAAGAAGCTAAGCAAAAGTTTTAGCAACCCAGGAGGACAGTCCTTGTATTTGAGTTTTAAAATGATTCCGGCAGGCCAAAGTCGGTCAAATGCTTTTTGCATATCTAGACTGAGGGCCACCGTGCATTTCTTATTTCTGAGATTTTGTGTGACTACGTCGCTAAGTGCTAGTAGTGCGTGCAGGGTGGAGTGACCCTCCTTAAAGCCATATTGGAAGTCTTGGAAAAGCGAAGCGTCATGACAGAAATTTAAGAGCCGGGACTTGATGATTCTTTCGAAGACTTTGCCCAGATTGGAAAGAAGCGATATGGGTCTGAAATTATCAATGTCATTATTAGTTCCTTTCTTATGGATTGCGATTACTTTGGCATTCTTCCATGCACTAGGGAAGTAACCGAGTCTAAAGCAACTGTTAAAAATAGTAGCCAGAGGAGAAGAAAGGGTACGAGCACAGCCTTTTAAGATGGCATTAGAGATGCCATCAAAACCATGAGACTTTTTGGCATTGAGCGAACGAATGCATCCTTCTACCTCCTCAGGGGTGCAGGGAGGGAGACCCGGGATGTTTATGTTAGAAGTAGTAACCTCTTTGTTGGGTACATGCAGTTGAGTTTCTTTTAGCGATTTACATACGTTGACGGCCAGCTCAGTGACTCCGTGAAAGTCACTCATGTTGGGAGTGCCCGACGTTTTAGCAAAACTTTGCCTGAAAGCCTCTAGTTTGCTAGAGACTTCCCACAGGGTGTGAGTACCAACAGAGATTGGGCCATGGCTTATCATGGATTTTTTGATGCGAAGCCTACCAGAGAGCGAGTCAATGTGTTTCCAGACACCTGGCCCGGGTCTGATGTTGCGGAGGGTATTCAAATAATTGTCGTTTAGTTCTCTCGTGACTCTATCTTTTATAATCTTATTGATACAAAATATCTGGCTTTCCAACTGTTTGTATAGCGGGTTGGAAGTGCTGAGTGTTTGCTTGTAAATCTTGTGTAGCTTATATCCCCATATGTTGCGGGTTTGGATGATTTTCTTAGTGAAGTTGTCCACTTTGCTTAGATAGCTAACTTGCTTGGTGCGGCGTTTTTTAACATGCCTGGCCATGGAAGAGGTTATTGCCCTGGTAACTTCAAGGATATTCTGGTCTATGCTCTGCTGGTCTAACTTTACGGAAGCACGTGCAGAGAGTCTGAGAGCATCAGCGATCTGCAAATTAAGTTTTTTCCAGTTTAGAGAATTATAGCTGAAGACCTCGGGGGCGTCCAGCGTTTCGGGAGATATATGATTATGAAATCTCAGTTGTATTCCCAAGTGATCCGAAAGAGCGTAAAAAGTAGAACAAGTGGATTGCAGCCCCTGATGATGGTTCAGAGCATCCCAACTGGTTGAGATACAAAATAAGTCAATGAAGGAACCCGATCTGGGGAAGGAGGGTGTAGAGGGTGCCACCAGTGTGGCACACAGCAGAGCGTCATCTTGAATCCAGTCTGCCAGAATTTTACCATTACTATTTGTAACTTTATCACCCCAGAGAGGGTCCCTTGCGTTGAAATCGCCACCCCAGACAAAAAGATCAGCTGAGGAAGAGATTGAGAGGAGGTCATTCAGGTCCTCTTTGAAATCAGGCGGGGACTGACCTGGGATGTATATTGCTGCCGCTACAACGGAGTGGCGAGTCTTGTGTATATATGTGTCAAATTTGACAACTGATGCGGAGATGTGTTTGGGTTTGAAAAAGACTCTTGAAGCGTTCACGCCATTCTCCAAGAGAACAGCGGTGCCCCTATGATCGCTGCTACAGAAAGAGGTTATACCGTCCAGGTGGAGGTGCTGGTAATCATTCAGCCTGGTCTCTGATATAAAGGCTGCAATAGGTTTGCGAAGTTTAAAAATAGTTTGCAAGAGCAGTCTACGTTCTTTAGAAATTAAGGAGTTAGCGTTAATAGCAATGAAGTTATTATTTGCGATTAGATTGTGTGACATTACGGTTTAGCGGAAGTATTCTCGTTTAGAGTCACCAAGAAGTTGACCATGGAGGCCTTTTTATCACCAATAGACTCAAGTTTTGAGTAATGCGCAAGAAAGGTATCAATTTCCTTTAAAAGGTTACCAAGAGAACGCCCAAAGAGAGCATTGACCTCCTCCGAGAGACGCATCATCGGGTTAAGATTAGGCAGAGAGTAACAATCCTCACCCTGATCGTTAGAAGTCGTCGAATCTCTGACTATATCAGCATACGTCCTATCAGGTCTTAACAGTCCACGTAGGATACGGTTATTAGACTTGACCATATCAGTTTTTTTCTCCTTAATCTTTTGCCTCAGCTGCATTCTATTGGCTAGGTACGCTTTAAAAGCATCGCATTCACTGGAATTGGCTGCATGGCCAGTATGGCCACAGTTGGCGCAGCGGAGTAAGTTCCTTGAGGCATTAACGTTTGCAGCATCTTCAGCAGACCCGTTCAGAGTTGCTTTTAGTGGACAATCATCAGAGACGTGATCCTGTGCGCAGAGCATGCACTTGGATTTAGCACAACAGTATTTGGCTATATGACCAAAGCTCTGACATCTGAAGCAGCGAGTTATCAGTCTGCTGCGCATGCGTTCCCAGCGCACACGCTGGTGTAAAAGCGTCTTTATCCTGGTGAGTTTTTCAAAGTCCTGACCCGGTGCGAGGGTAATGGCGAAGGCATTTATGACATAGTTGCGCTCCCTGGAGCGAGGTGTGGTAAAGTTCACAATGGATTCGATAACAATCTCAGGGCAAGTCTGTAAGATTTCAGCAGTTATGTCATCAGGGTCTTCGCTGCCATCAATACCTTTCAGAAGGATGCGAAGTCTACGTTCGCTGGAGGGGGAGAACGAGTGAGCTACAATGTTGGCCGCCTTTAGGACTTCCAAGCAAGATGCGTGAAATTCCGCATTTGTGGTGTAGAGACTAGCAACATTAGGTCTATTAGATGAGATCCAGAACTCAGCTGCGCCTGAGAGACCAGCTTCTTTGATGAATCTGCGAA
This sequence comes from Acrocera orbiculus, assembly GCA_947359355.1. Classification (NCBI taxonomy): domain Eukaryota; kingdom Metazoa; phylum Arthropoda; class Insecta; order Diptera; family Acroceridae; genus Acrocera; species Acrocera orbiculus. The sequence continues at coordinate 28,588,228 of OX375757.1, forward strand.
GTTTAGCAGGATTTAGATTATGAACCACAATGGGGGGGCAGCGAGTTTGTTTAGGTTTAGCAGTAGATTCGGTGTCGAGATTATTGCTACCGGCCACAGTGTTAGAGGGTGCTCTGTGGTTACCAGAGTTGAGCCTTGCCCAGTCCTGAGATGACTCCACCTCATTCAGAGTGGCAAAAGATCCCCCTTGAAGGTTAGTCTTATCGGGGTCAGATATCGTCTGAGTTGTGCTGGACACTGGTCTTCCGCCAATGGATGGGCTGTTTTGTAGCTTATATGTAGCTGCGGAGGCGAGGTCGTTCAGACAGATGTTAGGCGGGGGCGTGTTGTATAATTTCCGCTGGGCAACATTCATGTTGGAAGGTCGGAGACCTTTCTTGTGTTTTGCGGCGGGCCTCGGGGGCAGAGCAGATTGATGGGGTGGAGGTGCTGAGTCGGATTGTGAGATTGGGGTGTTAAAGTCTGCTGACAGATCCTCATCATAGTTGTTCAGACCGCAGATTTTTTTCATCTTAACAATGTCCTCTACAGTTAGTAGTTCAGATGGAAGTATGAAGCCAGGTGAGGGAGTCTGAAAGGAATTATTCCTTCTGTTACGCTCACCCTGTATGCTCATGATGGCAACTACTACGTATGCAGATGAGAGTCCTTAAATTAGGGGAAAAACAAAGGGATAAGCAATTACTACCGATGGCACCTGCAGAAGAATTGTTGACGAAATTAAATATGAGGTAACACAATAATCAACAGTGAAGATAGCTTTAGACACAATCAGTAAAAGTCTATTTAAGACAGAGGTGACACGATGCAAGAAGTAATTTATTGTCACCGGATATCGCTGTCGATCCTGCAGTTCTAGATAAGGACCGCCTGAAAGTTGTTACCAAAAAAAGAAAAAATTTATAACCTAGAAAATAGAACTCAACATAAGGCAAAAAAAAAGGCCACGTTAAAATCTGCATTAACGAGATGGCTTCCTAAACTTATACTCTATCTTAAAAAGCAATATCAAAATAGCACAAAAATATATAAAATGCTTAAAAAAAATTAGATTGTAAAGAAATGTTAAATTCATAGAGCCAAAAGAAGAACTTATGCTACTCCAGGTGTATTAGAAAACCAGTCCCGATGTACGTAGAGAACAGCAAAATATTATCGATGACTGATAACTTGGTAACTATAGTTGTATATGAGTATAAGTAGTCCCTTCAGGCCTAATGACTCACTATGCAAAAAGTATATGCTACCATGGATTAACGTATATGATTGCGACAAGCGTCACTTATTATCCGCAAAATTATTTAATAGCATAGTCTAAATTTCCACCAAATTATTGTTAATTTCAAATTCCAAGCGCAAAAATCATGTAGAATATGTCGTCAGCCATCTTGCGTGGAACACACAAAAATTAAATTACACTAAGGCGATAATAGGTCGCAAATTAAGACATCAAATTATAAGTTAAAAAAAAAAAAAAAAATGTTCTTATATACTTCATAGCAATAATTTGAATAAATGTATGAATAATACTTGACTTATTAACACTAATCGTTGTAATATAAATCGTGACCGGAATGTGTGTCACCATTGAACTCCACTTAAAAACATTATCAGATCTCAGTATTTATACTATCAAAACAAAATTCATTAAATGACACTATAACTTAATTATTTTATTATCCGCAAAGATATTTTAATAGCATATTCTAAATTTCCGCCAAAATATTGTTATTTTCAATTTCCAAGGGCAAAAATCATGAAGACTATGTCGTCAGCCATCTTGCATGGAACACGCGCAAATTATAATTACACTAAAGCAATATTAGGTCGCAAATTAGGACATTAAATTTTAAGTTAAAAATGTTCTTATTGTTAGATACTTCATAGCCAATAATTTGATTAAATATATGAATAATACTTGACTTATTAATCACTAAACATGTGAAACGCACTAATTAAGTAGTACTCTTTAGTCGGAAAAAAACTTATACCACAATAATGCACTTTTGATAAACAGATGAATTATAAATTTGAGGTTCAATCCAAATGTAGAATTACACTTACGTCAAACCATGTGAAAAAAAATTTGGTTTTAGGCATATACGACTAGAAAACATCATGTTTTATTTGAAATATAATTTAATATATTTTTCTAGCCTTGATACATTTAAATTACTCGAGTGTCATTTTACAGCTGGAACAAAGTGTTCTTTTAATCAATGTCCTTTGATGCTAAGGCTGTGTACTAAAATTAAATGATTGCAACTAAAATGGTGATATTTATTTTTAAAAATACTAATATTAAATTGCAAATCTAACAGTAAAATCAATTTATATAATTTACACGGAGCTTTAAAAATTTAATCAATTAAATTTTAAGAAATATAGTGTCTTCATCATTTTTTGACTGCCACTGTCTGTATATATTGACATGCTTATGAGTACAGTTTTTGCAATATGGAACTCTTATTTTATCTCATTTCAGACCTATAATTTTCTAGAGATTTGAAATTAATAAAATGGAAAGAAAATACAAAAAAATAAATTTCCCTATGTTAATTGCAGGACATTTCTAAAACCAAAAAATTTACGGAGCACACTCCTACATGTACGTTAGAAATAATTTGAATTTTCCTAGATATTTAAATTTTACAGTTAAAGATTTTATTCAATAATCTCTTACGTTGATTGTACCAGTGATTTTCGTTATATATCAATGTAAATAGTTTGTTATTATTTTGATAGTCAATATTTGAATATTATGTTATATGATTTTATGTGAATTATAATTAACTTTTAAAGTATGTTTTTCTTTAAAAAAATGCAAGCTTCTAAACGCTAACTGTGCGTTTCCACCGCACGTTTACTGACGAAATTACTGGCGAATTTATTGACAATCATAGATTTTGTATTAAAAAATAATGAGTCGACTTCAGTAAATACTACTGGAATTTAATTAGTAAATAATAATTTACTGAGTACGCAGAAAACCAACTTCTAATGAAAATTTATTAAATTTGAATTTAATATCAAATTTACTAACTGATAGTCTGATAGTTTGATAAGAACAATCTGTGATTTTGGAATTTCTAGGGTAATTAAAATTTATGAAAATTACAACATTGGTAAGTGTGAATTTCCAAGTTTTTTAATGTATCAAAGAAAGAATGTCTGTCTATTGACATTCTAAACAAAACTTGCTTTCGGTTTATTAGTAAATTCACCCGTGAGACAGCCTCAAAACTAACTTCGAAAATTCCGAATTTTCCCCTTACCTGGTGTCTCGCTATCATAAAAACCAAGGCTCCCTTGAGTCTTGAGCCTTTTAACATAAAGTAATTCATTAATACTATAATAATTCATTCGATTATATAAAAAGGATCTAAGGCGCAGTTGCATTCGGAAGTATATATGGCCGCAATAATTTTATTACAAAGACTGTATTTTCCAAAAATTTTCAAAAAATACAATTTGTGAATTCCAGCTATTGTTTTATTGATGCATTCTTATTTGAAAGAACAAATTATACTTTTGTAAAATATGAATGTCATGTAAGTCGGAGTTATTCAGAGCGGTGAAAACATTGCTGGGATAAATATAACGAATAATACCATCTCTATTTGAACTCACCTTACATACATGTCGGGCAACTTTTATCTCATTTATCGAAATTGACGAGAATTTAAATGTTGACAATGGGACAATGCGGAACTAATCGTCTAAATCTAAATCAATAGATACGTGTGAACACTACGCGTTTAATTAAAATGTGATCAACCTTAGCATAAACGTTTATGTCAATCAAATGTCAATCATTAACTTCGTTTATGTCAATCAAAGTGAAAGTGCAAGTGAAAGTACGTTTTTAGTCATTTTATTTAATTATAATAATTTTAAAATTTTAATGGTGGTGACGTTAACATAAGGTTTATGTCTATCAAATGTCAATTATCCACGTGAGTTGTGAAAGTGAAAGTGACAATAACCAAAAATGTAAGTAAAAGTGTTATCCTATTTTATGTTATTTATTTAATTTTTTTTATTTTTATATTTTTTCAGATGTCTAATTGCACTATTTGCATCGAACTATTTACAGCCCGGCTGTTGTAGGGCGGCACACAATATCGAGCCTCCCATGCGGGCATTTCTTCGGATATGCCTTCATTAAGGAATGGTTAAGGCGGGAATTTGTGTCACGCCCGACATGCCCGACATGCAGGAATACGTCAGAACGTCAAGAACGAGAAAAAATGAGAATAATGATGGAGTTTTATAAAGAAATGAGCATCAACAGAGCTATGCAAAATAGGGCTTTAGAGCAACGCTTAGAAAAAGCCAAAAATAAAAATAAAACATTGAAAAGGATGGTAGAAAGCAAAATTAGCTCCAATGAAGGTAAGATAAATAATTTCTTGAAATTATTTAATACATTTTACATTTCAGAAATTTTTGCAATCAGTGATTGATGTTCTAGAAATTTTGGTATTATTGGTATTATTGTACCCTAACAATACGTGAATCAATTCTTAAAGTAAATGGATCACGGATTAAAGGATGGTGGTTTATTTCAACTGTATGTGCTGGTGTACTTTTGGTTTGGCCACAGGGTGAACCCTGGCAATTATTTCGAAAACAATTTATGTATTTTAATGCATATATAAGTATAAATATGATTTTTAGTTAATATATTTAATTTAGTTATTCAAAACTTTAGGTATGGTACAATATTTACTGGGTGAAAGACATAATATGGATATAACTATTGAAGGCTTTCATTCATGGATGTGGCGTGGCTTAAGTTTTCTGCTTCCATTTCTGTTTGTGGGTTATGCATTTCAAGCTTATAATGCATGGACTTTATATAAACTCTCGTTTCAATTTGTTTGAAAAGAAACATATTAAAAGTATAGTAAAAACAAAAAAGGGGTAACTTGCGACATAATATCCTTGCTTGAAAGTAAATGTCGCTATTGTCAAAGGATGAATAATATCGAAAGTTGTACATTCCCAAATGAATTCGCTTAAGATCTGTTGAGGATAAAATATAAAACTTATGTCCTTTTCTAATTTATTATTATTTTTCTTGTTGTTTTAAATAACAAAATAGTAAAAGTTGGAAATTTCAAATTTTATACTTGTTATAGTGAAACATAAAATTATGGAACAACTTTTTAATAAATGCATGCTAAGAAATTATGTTTGAATATTTTTCGGCTTATACAAAATTGTTTGTACATATTATAAAAGTATTTTATGTATTATAATGAAATAAAGATGACTTTTTGAAATAGAAATGTGCTTAATTTACAAGAGAACTTTAAGCTGAACTTAGAATCTAAAGATTATCTTAGGATGATCTCAATATTCTAAAATTTCTACTTAACGGCTTAAAATAAAATAGTTTACTAGTGGTTAAATTAAGAATATTTGTGTATTTTACATAAATAATCCCAAAACTTGGATTTAACTTTTTAGAATCAAATATCAAGGTACTTTAATCCAAAATGTCGATACTACTTTTATAACTTAATTAAAGTTGGAAAACATTAAAAAATATTGTGCCCAAGTTTATTTTTTTCCAAATGTATAAAAGTTTATTTTCTTTTATTACCAAGAGAACAGATGATTATTATTTAAGGATAAAATTTATATGATCAACCTTAGTAGCCATTAAACAATTACTTTTAGCTTTTCCAACAGAATAATTCGTGGAATATTAAAACTTTTGATTGTTGACAAAACTCAAGATATCATACAAGTAGAATAATCAAATGGATCTTTTATTTAAGGAAATTATTATATTCAATACTAAATGTAGTTCTATTATATTTTGAAAAGGATTTTATAGTATTTGAACTATATAAAACTAGCTTTTTTGTTTTGATTTTAAAAATACTGTCGTCTTTTTGTTTTCTACAACAATTAATGCCTAAAGGAAGTTTTTCTCTGAGATTAAAATTGAAAGGTCTTTTAACAACTAAAGAATTTTATTCAAGTTATTTTATGTGATCTGTAGATAAAACTCAAACGTTTTTTGTTTGTTGCCGATAAACTACGATTCGACCGTATTGACCAAATCAAAAACCAACTCAAATATTTATCTTATATTTAAAAAGGCTTGCCAGGGTTATTAATATTAAAAAATTATACTTTTTTTGATTAAATTTAATAATTTATTAAATCAGAATAAGGCTTTGCTTATAGTAAAGTTCCCAACGATTACAATTAGTTAACTATCATTAAGCATCATACCATTTATAACTGTTACTATGTTAAAGTATTCTAAAGATTTCAAGAGTGAGTTTTCGATTTCTTATTTCTTTCCCAAGCAAAAATTGTTATTTTTTATTCAGCATATTTATTTGAAAATATGATAGAAACTATTTTGTGTATGCAAAAGAAGTTAGAAATAGTTGTTAAGGACTATGGATTACTTCTAGGCTGTAGTCCTTATGGGAGCGGTTTTAAGTTATTTTCAGCGGCTTCAAGCGACAAGCAATTGTTTTATAGGACACTTATCGCACAAAAGAATATACAGCCAATTACCCATGAAATTTTTAATGAAAACATTGGACCATAACTTTTGAGACGTTGACCAGTATAGGCTTTTGGTGCTAGCCAGTAAACAGACTCAATATTTGGTAATTCATACATTCCAAAAACTAGAGCACCTGTTTCATTATCCTGTGTTGGATATGCAAACATTGTTTTTTTTATATCTGTTACTTTCCAACCATCTAATGATTCAAATATTTCGGATTCAGTGAAAGCACTTTTACAATTGGAGCTGACACCCGAACAAAAACATTTTGTACAACCTTCTGGTGTATCATAATGTAAGCCAAAGTAGCCTAAGGAACATATTGAACAGTTTTCACCTTCAACATTCAATTTACATTTGCATTCATTATCACATTCTCCACCAAATATTGTTCCTCTTTTATCGCAGGTACATTTTGTACACTCCATTCCTTGATATCCGACAGCACAGAGTTCACAGTGCTTTCCCGTAAAACCTGGATTACAGAAACATTCTCCACTATATTGATCGCATTCACCTGTCGATCCAAAACTATTACATTCACATTTTTCACATGCATTACTTATTTTTGCTACTTTTGGTCTATAATATCCTGGTTTACATTGCTCACAGTGCATGCCTTGTGTATGATTCTGAAAACAAACCAAAAACAAAAAAGAAAACAACTCAAAGCTTTTTTAAATATTAAAATTTTTAATTTGAATACCGTGCAATTATAGCAAATTCCATTACCATTTTGACCAGGTTCATAAATACATAGTTCCGCATGTCCGTTACACTGCATTCAAGAAAAATAATTGAGTTACAAAAATTTTTCTCGAATTTTACATTTTCTTATATCAAAAGATGTACCTGACATTCTTCACATTGATTTGAGCTCTCATAAGTGCCTTCCTGATATGGTTTTTGATTATATAGTGGATAACAATGATCACAGTTGTCTCCACAAGTATTATGCAAACAATTACATTTCAAAAGAGACTCTCCAGACTCACTTAGAAATTCTGATGTCCGTTCAGCATGACCATTACAATCAAATCTTCCACTTATTCGAATTGATTTCAATGAATAAAAACTTTGTTTCTCTAGAGACTGTGGATCAAGTAACCATCCAACACTATTATCTGAATTAGCTGTCGAATGCATTCCTTGAAATCGAAATCTAATGTACCGAGCTCTTATAAAGTCCATTAGTTCTGGTACATGTAGAACTGATCCAGGTCGGTTTTTTAATAATGAAATATGAATTTCACCGCTTTCAATTGGTTGAGGTTTTGAAAATTGTGTTGTACAAATCACTTCAGTATTTGATTTAAATAAATATTTGTCTGTTTGACTAGGTAAGCCATATCGACGGTGACAATCTGCATCACTAATACCAAAATACTGCCATGGCTCGAATGTAATATTGTCAATAGATTTTTCTAATATCCAAGAAGCTGGTCTAGGTGATACAGCAGATTTTAGCATTATAAAAAATATTTGGTAGATCTAAAAATAAAAAAAATATAAAAGTTTGTTTGAAAAAGTGTTCAAATAAAAGGCCAAAATTCTGGTTAAAATATATTGTTATATTTGAACCCATGCAAGTTAATTAGATGCACGGGAAAGGAGCTGTCAACCAAATTATTAAATAAAGTCGGTCGATCGTATAAAATTATATCAAGAAGTTGATATTGAAGGTAGTGTCGCTTTAAAAAATGCATGGGGAGAACTGGAAGCAATTGAAAAACATGCTCAAAGATATCGAGAAATCCGTGATCGTACCGAAAAAGAATTAGAAATGTGTCGACAACGAGGATTAGATTAGAGGATTAAGTTTTATTGTATTTTAAATATGTAATTGAAAATATTTTATAGTTATTGCTTTTGTTAAGGAATTACCTGAAAGAATAAGTAGTGATGAAGAACGAGAACTTTTAGGTGAAATTAATAAAATGAAAAAAAATACTAAACAATACATTTAAAAAATATAATTTTTAGCTTTGCTTTGTAGAGTACATGAACTTGAAGCAGATAAAGTTTCATTACAAGCAGAAAGATTAGCAAGACAAGCTGAATTACGTCGAAGAGATTTACAATTATTACGTTCAGAACGTCAACGTAAATTATGTGAAGATATAATTAGTTCACAACGTCGACTTATTGAAGAAGGACAAGTTGAGCTTCCTGATGAACTTAAAGAATTATATGCATTATATCAACAAGAAATTCATGCTAGTACAGTACATTTAACATCAACAGCTACTAAAGATTTATATGATAAAAAGCTACAAGCAAATTATTCAAGAGGGTATGTTTACACGAATGAATTAAATGTATTATAAATTTTGATTTGTTTTTTTTTTTTGTAGATCAAATTCACCGGGTAGCTCAGACTCAAATTCTGATTGGTCACAATCACCTGTTCCATTAGTAGATTTAAAAAATATGGCAATATTAGAGGAAAATCCAGATCAAGTAATGGGTCCACCTATTAAGGCACATATAAAATTAAAGTCCCGTCATATTAAAACAATAAATGGTTATATTAGTTCACAGAGTACAACAAGTGAGGATTGAAAAATTTTGATAATTTTAAACTTAATAAAATATAAATTGTTTGCTATTTTTTAAGTATAACAAAATGTTTTTAAATGCATATTTAGGGCACAATATATAGTTTACATGATTTAATTTTATCATTAATATTTTGTAAATTAAAAAAAGCCTTAATGAGAGTTTTTTAAATGTTTTTTTTTTTGTTTTAATTTAACATTTCAATCTATTCAATTGCAATAGAAAAAAGAACCATAAGTTATTTGGAACTAGCTGAGAAAAAGAAGAAATTTTATCATGTTTTTTTCTACGAAGTTCCTTGCCGCGGGTTCCTACATAAGGGCTAAGCGGGAAAATTTAGAATGATATCTACGGAATGCTTACACAAACGTCCTTAACGAAATTATAATTAGAAATTCTAACACAAAACTCGAATACAAAAGTGTAAGATTTCTTATTATTGTTAATTGTTGTGTATTTAGGTTATTATTTTTTTCTTTTTCTTTTCTAAATTATAATTATTGGGATTAGTGTTAATTATTGTTTTTAGTTTTTAATTATTACTTTTTATTATTACACAGAAGTAGTAATTGAAAACGATATACGGAACCGAATTTATTGTAAAACAATGGTCCGTAGTTGTGATCATTTATTAAAACCATTTATGATAATATTTATAAATAAATATAAGGAATTGAAGGAGGCAGATATAAATCAAATTATATGTTCAATGTAGAATGTATTTGCAGAGTTTATTAGATGGGTTTCTTCTAATCCATTTAATATAGCCAATTTATTCTATATTCAGATATATTCTGATTCTTTGACTGAAATCATTTCCAATGCAGCTGTTGTTATTATAAAACAGAAAGTGAATATCAGAGAAGGCATTATTATTCCTTCAATCCCTATTTAACTTCTTAAAAAAATGATTTTTCTTGTTTTAGTTCATTAATTTTAAGAAATGATCTAAGATAAATTTCTACTTTCTAAATTTTTTTTTAATATTATTTTTATTTTATCCATTTAAGTCATATTTATCCCTTAATTTAAATATTTGTTACAGTCAAATTAAATAGCTCATCGCATAATATTTGACAATTATCTCGCCAAATTCCATCGTGTATGGGACTAAAATGAGAGTATATTGAGTGTTCTACAACAATTTTTTAACTAGCTCTATCTTGTTGAAACCATACCTGCTTACAACAATATATTTTATATGTAAAAAATTTGCAAGCAATCTCCTTTACTGCGTCATGTTAGTTGATTTGCCTGGCTGATTTACATCAATTTAAAAAAACAAAAACAACATAAAAGCCAATAGCTTAATCATGTTACACTAATTAATTTACGAGGATCCTCAGTGCTCTTAAATTTGCACATTGTAATCATGTAAACGAAAATAGGCTTTATAACTCAAATATTATTTGTTTTGAATATTTCTTTACCCGCTCTTGGAAATTATATGAATCTCATTTAGTTTTTAAGCGGTTATGTAAAGTTTTTTTTTCTTTTCTTAAATATAATTAAAAAATGTTAAATGGATCAAATGCATGATAACTATCAAAATGAAGAGAAAAAAAAATGTCGTTACATCAAAATGATAGCGAATTATAGTTAAACAAATATAAATATGAAAAAAAGCATAATCCAAACCACCACAAATACTCTAGGGGGTAGAGGAGAGTGCGTTTCCACGGCACGAATACTGACGAGAAAGTTCAGTTAAAATTTAAAATAAAAATTTATTTATTGAATGAAGCAGGGAAAGATCGAAACTTTTAAAGAATAGCTTCATTTATGTCATTGGACCCATTTACATTTTAAGGGTTAAGCACACAACGAAATTCTATTACGACTTAATTAGTAACATTTATTACTCTTTCCTATTGATATTTAATATATTAAGAAGACTTACTTAATTATACGACCTTACAATAGTTATATTCTTTGATTAAAAAATAAATACATATATTTCAATAAGTTTTATCACTTCAACACGAAAATAATAAGGAAATATTTAATTTTTCAACCAACTGATCATTTAATGGTAAAAACAATTTCTGTGTCTTTGTATTTATCCAGCCATTTGCAGTGTGCTTTTTCAGTCCGAACATCAAGAGTAATTTTGATTTAAACTAAGTTTGTTCTAGAAAACGAAATTAATTAATTATTATCAAAACTTTCAAGAAAAAGACTGTGTGTAATTAAATATGCTGCTAGATTGTACAAATCTACCATACCTAATTAATGGTGTTTATATTTAATAAATTGATAAAAGAAGTTTCTTCTAAGAATGCAAAGAAATAACATGATGGAAGTTTATAATCTGGAAGCTCAATTTTTGGTTGAATCATTTAACACTGAAATTTATTTTAAGATAAAAAACAAAAAAGATTGAAGTCTTTATTTTATAAGAAAAAAAGTCAAATGACTGTGTAGCGTTTGATGGAAAAGCTTCCAATAATTTTCTCCGGAAATATGTTTACCTCATTTTGGTTTGTGCAATAGGTAAGTAATATAGTTTTTCATTAACACAAAAACCAAATATTTACTTTATATAAATATTCATAACTTCGTGGTAAGGTCCGACCGAGAACTCGGTCTCTGCCTACTCTCGGCCGAAATCCAGGCCGAGATCTCGGTTCTCGTTCTCGGCTTAAATTTGCCGAGATTCTCGGCCATAGCCGAGACTGCACACGTGCCAGTCTATCAGTAAGCTATAATAAGCCAGCAAAGTTTTATCAGTTCCACTGATAGGCATTTCACATAGGCTCTCATATTGCAATTGAAATATTACAATACATTAGAGGAGATTGAATTTTCCATACAAATTTACAAAATGGTGGAATCGAAATTGTAATATCAATTCTGTGTGAAACGCCGATGACTAGCGTTGAGACTTTTTAGTAGAGCTGGGAAGCTATATGATGAGAAGCGGCATAACTTAAAAGGTAAAAATCTAGAAAAATTACTGTTTTTGTGTCATAATATTAGCTTATTTAATTTTGAGTATTAAAAATGTCCATATACTCATACACAGAAAATATAAGAATTTATTGCATTTTTTGCACTTTTAACTTTTAACCATCTTATACCCATTCTCCACTGAAGCTTATACTCATTATTACAAACAACGACGGAAATTTTGTATGGATTCTCCGTCGTTGTATTGTAATAATGAGTATAAGCTTCAGTGGAGAATGGGTATTACCCATTTTAGCTGCTATGTTTTTAGTCTCGTTCTCGGTCTCGGTCTCGGCCGATAATATATTTTTTCTCGTTCTCGGTCTCGGTCTCGGCCGAGAATAAAAAATCATTCTCGGTCGGACCTTACTTCGTGGTACTGGATGTGATTCACACTGTCACTCATACTTGACTAATAAGATTTTAAACTTGTCAAAACTTGTCGCTTGGCTAATGTTTTACTCATAACTATCACTAATTTTCATAACCATCGGACGCATATTAATATAACCATAAAAAATGAATATCAATAAATCAATAGAAATGCGCTATGTTATATTCTTTACTTTCGTTTGACAAATCTTTAGCAATAAATTTTTATATCTTATATCAGTATAAGAACTACCTAGGAGTGGTTCAAAAATTTAAAGTTGAAGATAGAATTATTTATAATAAACCCCATTCATGACGTCCTGTTAATTTTGATAAATCTTGTGGAGTTAAAACCACAATTAGAAGTGGATCAGATCGTAGAGAGGATGGATCTCATCTTATCTCATGGAACTAGTCTTTCATTTATTCAAATGAGATTAGGAAAGTATCCAACCTTGAAAATGGATACCACATGAGCTATCCAGAAGCAATATGCCAGAAGTGAATAAACATCTACATATAATTATATGTACTTTTTATATACTATATGTACTTACTTTTTATCGTACTTCGCAAGAGAGCCATGGCTCCAGCCACGCTGAGTTCTGCTTACTCCTTGACCACTGCTCTAAATGTTTTTCACTTATTCCGTGGCTTATGACTACAGACTGGCATAAGTTACATTTTATTACGGCTGAATAATTTTTGGAAGACCGAGAAAAAGACAAATGCTACTTTTAGATTGTAGTCGCTAAAATGATAAAAAAAGTATCTGTTTTTTTGTAAATCATTGAGAAGTTTCTGGTAAATATACATTGTCGTTTTTTTTTATTTTAAATAACATTTGATTGTCCTGATAAAATTTTCAATAATTCCTATTGCCCTTGAAAGCTTTTACACTGAAATAATATAAAATAAATATTATAAATAAACAGACTAATACAGAGAAACAAATTGAACTATTCTTTTTCAAGAATTTGGTGTACAAATGGCTGTGCCTAATTTTGTATATATAACTTTGCATTGCAACGTCTTAGTGAATTTGTAAATATTACCAAATGAGGGAGTTTGAGAAAGAAATAGATAATGATTTACGTAAGATATGGTATTGTTGTGTATAGAAAGATCCAAACAAATATAAAATATAATATATAAAAATATTTTATTAATGGTGAAATATTTATTGTCATATTAGAACAAAATCTGCTTACACTTATATAAAAAAAGATGAATATTTTAGAACATTTTTTAAATACTGTATTGTAAGTTATAACAAAGCCAATAATGTAATCATTCCTTGCTTAGCTAACAAAGATTTTTATACAGATAGTCATTATTGAGCCTAGATTTTATTCACTATTTCAAAACTTAAACACGGATATATTTTTGAATTGAATTATGCCTTAAAATTTCAATACTGTTTTCTAACATAGTTATATTTTTTAAGACTTCTGAAATAACACTGTATACTAAGGATATAAAATGTCAAGGTACACAAAGTAATAACTTAACTACATTGAGTTAATTTGTCAAAAGTTTGTCTGTTATATACGTTATTGACGTTTGTAAAAATTCGTAACAAAATTAAATATCTATTAAATACTAATGTAATATTCAAACAAAAAGTATTTCCTTTTCATTTCATTAATATTTTTTGTTGTTGAGCGAAGAAGAAAATCTTAATCATTCAATTCAACTATTTCAGCATTCTCACTTTGGACCTCTTTATACTGTTGCATAAAATATGAAGGAGGTTTTCCTAAAATTTTGGACACTTGCTCCAATACTTCTCGTTTTGGAAACTCTAGAGTACTTCTGAATCCCCATGATAATATGTTTCTAAAAATCAACAAGTTAAAACTGATTTACTTGATATGAGTTGAATTCCATACCCATTATTTGTATTATTAGGTGTTACATTTTTTTCCTTTTTAATGTATAATTGTTTGGGGTATGTCTCCGTTAACAAAGTTCTAATATTTTCTTCATGATAAGGAAGTGGATCAGTTTCATTTATTTTCAATTTCTTCAAGTATGTAAACAGAAGTTCTACAATTAGTTTTTTAAACGATTAAAGTAAAAAAAAATAAAGTAATAAATTACCTTCTTCTATACTACCACCCTTCATGAATATATAAGATAAAACAATAAATAATAAACTTAAGTCTACTCTTTGTTTTTTTGTATATTCTAGAACTGAAGATGAATGAAATTTAGAAACACAAATATATTGTTTATTTGATGTACAGTTCGGAACTTCCACAATATCAATCCCGTAAGCCTTACGACAACCATTTTTATTAAAAAAATATTATAAAGTTAAGTTTTTTACCTGAGCTAATTTGCTTTTGACAACTGTGAAAACTGAGTTAAATAGTTTAGAATTATCTTCTAGTGCTTGTACTAATGTTGATTTTTTAATTGGAGTTTTATTTGGTATATAATTTAAAATAATCTTTAAGGCATTTTGTGCCAATGCTTTGATATCATTTTGACTAGGATTCTCAGACATTTTTTATTTTTGAAGTTTAGTATAAAATTTTAGTATTCTGTATATGATTTTGTAATGTTGAGTATTCGCGGCGTTGAAGAAATGTCAATGTCAATTGACAACTTTGATGTGTGTAATTTAAAGCCTTATATATTATATATTCAACTTATATATTCAAGTTTTGTAGAAAAATTAATTTACCGTAAATAATAATGCATTATAAATGTAATGAAATTAGTTGAAAGGTACAAATTATACCTTCTAAAAGATTTTTAATGTATTCTACTGAGTATAAACGTGCCTCAAAACTCCGGTCCATGTCTAGACACAGCCTAAAAGTGGACTTTTGCTATGCAAATCTTCTTCTTATTCATATCATTATTGCTTCAATCATAAATATCTTCACTGCATAGAATGTAAAATGTCAATAAATAGTAAATTATCAATTAAAATTTTAATTTTTTCTAGTTTTTAAAGTAAAATGGTTTGTGTGCCTTGCTTTATAATACCTGTGCTGCTTATAATATGGCATAAATTTATTCAACCGATAGTACTTCGATTTTGGAATCCATGGGAGAAAAAAGATCCTGAAGGCAATGTAATTAAATCAATTCCTGAATTTCCAATTAACTGCAAGGATGGAGTTTGCAAATTTTCTGCTAAAAACTCAGAAAAACAAAAATCTAATTAGTTAATTTAGTACCTAAATCAATATATGTTTCTTTATATTTATGCTTGTTTTAACTTAATAATAAGATTATATCTAAAATGAATATATTCTAAATTTGAAAATTTATAGAATTTAATTTTTTAGACATTGCTATTTAATTTCAAAGTATAAATAATATCTTTTTTCTTATTATGGTTTTCATAAGTATTGTAATAATCCTATTATTCCCACTAACCTAGAAGAAATATTGTCTTTATTCTTCTACATGAGTTAGGATATTTTATTTGTTAATATAAAGTGTACAATATTTAAGTTTGTTTTCAATGGATCGAAAGAATAAAAGAGGAAAAGAACAACGAATAAATGACTATATGGTAAATGTTCAAACAAAGCTAGAAATTCAATATTTGCATATCCACAACTTCTATAATATAAAAATGAATCGCTGACCAGCTAAACCGATTCCGCTAATTTTTTTTTATAATATTCCTTGAAGTACGAGGATGGTTCTTATGGAGAGAAATATTTCTAAAAACAACACTTTTATATGTTCCCATACAAAAGATTCGTAATATACTTAAAAGTCAATTTGAACTTTAATACCATACCATAAAGTTAAGTGTTAGTGGAGGGGGAAGGCAAAACAATTGAGTAACGTTAATAGCGTATAAATATTAATGATAATGGTAACATAACACCAAAACAAATTGTCAATTGTAAATTTTCTGTGGTAAGAAAATTTTAAAATTTAGGCCACAAATTTCCATAAAATTAAAAAAGTGTTTTGTGTTTGTCACTTACTAAATATGCCTCGGCGGACAAATTTAGGCAGAAGAACCCGAAATGCAACGAGTCAAATTAATTATCAATCTAATCGTACTGCCCAGGAACATGAAGATCGCAAAGAACGTGAAAGAATTCGGTTAAGACAAACGTCAAGCGCGACATTCGACTAATAATGGTGCAAGTTTTAATCGTGCAGCTTTCTGTTACGAAATGTCAATTGATTTCAGTGCCTACAACTGTGTTGCTATTGGACCTATGAACTCTGTTTTCTAAAATTGTAAAGCATTGAAATACAAAAATGAAGCCAATTGATTGTGTTGTGCAAATGGAAAGGTGAAATTGATACCAATGCTTCCACCTCCAGAGCCATTGAACCCATTGGTTTTAGGAATAGGACTAGATTCCATACACGTTTTAAAGAATATTCAACAATACAACGACTGCTTCCAAATGACTTCATTTGGAGCAACGAAAGTAGTTCGGGAAAATTTCATGCCAACTTTTAAGGTTTGTAATAGTATTTGCAGTTTGATGGTGAAACTAGGGGGATAAAAATTTTTTCTCGTTCTCGGTCTCGATCCCGACCGAGAATAAAAAATCATTCTCGGTCGGAGCTTAATATTTTGTAACCCAAATTTATTAGCAGTATTTTACTTTAAAATACTAATTTATATATGATAAAAAATATTTAACCTTGAAATATTATCTTGAAAGATAAAAAAATTTTACCTGAATAAAAAAAAGGTTAAAATTTAATATGAGGTAGCACTAAATGTATTTGACATTTAGGTACACAAATACAATTGTCGGATTGTAAACTGAAGAAATATTTTTATGTAAATCCTATAATAATTAAGTAAAGTTTTTGTTTTCTGATAAAGTTCAAAGAATTTTATTGAAATGTGGAGCCCTACACATATTCAAGTAACTGGTGAGCTACTGAAAATTGTATTGTTTTTGTCTTTCATAACATATATTGTTACAACATGAATTTACTATTCAACAGTTATTCCACATATTTTATTTAGATGTTAAATAAGGCGTGTCTTAAACTGTAAAATAGGAAATTTATTTAAATTTATTAAATATTTATGAAATATTTAAACGGCAGAGATTTAAATAAAAAATTTACGCCCACCTTGAGAATCATTAGATTTTTTCAAATCTGTTGTTATTATTCAACTATAATATAATTTGAAATAAATAAATTTTCATATTTTTAGTTAACTTAGTTCAAACAATATATTCTCATTATTTTTTACTATGATTTTGTTATCATAATTTAATTAGCTCCGCTTAAAAATTTAAAATAGCTTTTAATACTGTTATTGAATGTAGCCCAACTTGTTTTAGGCACGCAATGGGACGATTTAAAAGACCCTAAATTAAATAGATTTTATTGACAAATGTGTAATCCTTTTGAATTATCTTCAGTCGATGAGGTTTCTGTTGAAAGAGCACCTAATTTTTAAAGGGCTAAAAAATAAATTTCTTAAGTTTTACAGATAATTGGAAGTGACGACATTAATTTGATTCTTCGAAATATTTAAAGGGTCAGATATTACGTTGTCGATAAAAAAATCACTTAAACACAATATCCACTTATTGGGCAGATATATTTCATACGGTTAAAAAAATTTTGCTTTTTTTATATATGTTTAAAAAATTAAATATAGCTATTTATTATTTCAACTCATGCAGTAAAACTGTGTAGAGTTCAGAGGCATACCAATTAACTGATTCAAGTTTAGATAGACAAAATTAATATCGATACCTATTTGTGGGAAAATATTAATAAAAAACAAACTACAATATCAAATTTCAACTTTTTATTTTCACTCTCAATATTTTTATTGCTTATTTTTTGCAAACTTAATAAATTCCTTAACTATTTCTGATATTATTTTCCAGTTCAACGGGCCAAAGGCTTATTGACGAAAGGGAAAAATGGAACCAACAATTGTTTCGTAACAATAGCTCTTGGCAAAGAAAAGTATCAAACATCGGTCATTGAAAAATCTGTTGGCGATGTTGAATGGCATGAAGAATGTGAACTGTATGTATTTAATTAGGAAAATTAAATAATTTGTAAAAAAAAATTAAAATTTTTAGCATGATTCCTGATAGAGGTAATCGAGCAGAACTAATTTTAACTTGTCTGCATCGTAATAATTTCGGAATGGATGAATTTTTGGGCCAGGCAAATTTACCTCTAAATGAAATGGATGTTTATGATAGTCCGAGATCAAAATGGCTTCAACTTCAAAGTAAAACAGGCAAAGAGAACAAAAAGGAACGAGGAAAATTAGAAGTTCGCATATGCTTTATTGTTAAATCTGGTTTAGTGAAAGATTTAAATAAAAAAGAAAAACATAAGTCGTCTGTTGGTCAGTTAGCCTCTTCAGTTGGTGGTAGCTTGTTGAGCTTAGGTACAATAGAAAAGCGAAAAACTTTAAAAAAATTTGCAAAATCCTTAGGATCAAAAATGCATATTAGTGGTAAGTCCAAAAAGAATAAAGATTATGATGCAGAGTCTTATACTGAAAGCGTTGCTAGTACTAGTACACCAAACAGTCATGATAGAAGACGGTTTGGACAAAGAGGGGTTGATGCTGATCCTGGTGTTGTTAGTGAAGATGAAGATGAATTTGTATTTGATAATTTATCACATAAAAGCTCTGGAAGCTCACTAAATATTAAAAGCCACCGTAATCTTGAACCATCACCAATTCTTTCTTCAAATGATAGTAGAAGTTTTCAATGGAAAGTTTCACCTCCATCTAAACCACCACGTGCACCCGAAACTCGTGATGAATGGGAAGTTAAGTTATTAGGTAAACATGCTGATATCGATAGTAGTGAATCGTTGAAACGTAGATCTTGGGAAAATAGTTTTACAAATAAATTAGAACAAGAAGATAAAAGCGAGCAGCGAGTTAAAACAGAACAACAAAATAAAATAGCTACGGAGAATTATTCCACTAAAGAAAGATCTATTCATGGACCATCTGAAACTCAAACTAATCCCAATGATTATCAAACAAATGAAATGAATTCAGAAACAACAGAAGTTAACAGTAAAAATGTAAAGAATATTGTACCCACTCAATCTTCTCCAAATTTTACAGAAGTAGAATTAAATTCAGAAAAAAAAAAGGTTACAAATACACCAAAAGCATTGCCAAGAAGTAACACTGTCTCCTGTTTAATAGAAACTAGTCTTCAAAATGATATGGAAAAACGCGAGAAAGGTGAAAAGAAGCGTTTTACTAAACTCAAATATTTTCGACGGGGTAAATTAAGAATTTTAAAATTAATAAGACATTTTTTCTTCTAAAAATGCTTTTCTTATTTAGATAAATCTGAACCACAACTTGATAATTCATTTCATAAGCAATTTGGTGAAAGAATTATAATTGGTCATGAAAATGAGTTTTTAAAAGAAAATTCTTCACAAGAACTTTCTCAAGCTATAATCAAGAAGTATGAAGGAAAAACTAGAGAGGTATATAAGCCATTATATATTAAATAATCTTAAAAGGTTTAGTGAAGAAGTAATTTAATACAAAAATAGTGAGTTGGGCTTTCAATAATTTTATATTAAACCTTCTATAACAGGAAAAATCTATGTAGCTTTATGTGTGTTTTAAAATTTTCTGCAAATCAAAATTTATTTAACCCTTAGTAAATTTGGGGTATTTTAAAAAATTCTTAATAATGAGGCGGTTTATATGAGAGGGAAATTACTGCAGACTAATCCCGGAATAATTGATTTTATAAATTTATAGTTGCTTTGCCACCTTGTGTTGTACTTTTTAAGGATAATTGACTTATACAAATAGTGCTTTAAGCAATGTCTGAAAATTTCTAATCTAAGTTAACACATTGACTGCTTATCACGCGCTTGCGCGTGGCGTGGCGCTATCGCCTAAAAGCCAATCACGCACCAGCGCGTGATGTGGGGTGATGTCTTAGTAGCCAGTCACGCGCTGGCGCGGGAAAATCCACTTCTGATTTTTCATTCTCTAGTTCATTTAGCATTGCTTTCAGGGTATTTCTGAAACTTTCTGTAAATAATCGTGGTTTCGAATTTAATATTTAATTTTTGATTGAAAAAATAATCTTGTGATATGAGTTATACAGATGATAATTGTGTATGTTGGCTTCTGGGTACAATCTACTTCGATGTCAAGGCAATAACTATCAACCCCATCTCTAGAGACTGGCAGTCAATGTGTTAAATGAAGAAGTTCAACTTCTTTTAATTATTCCTATAATAAATGTATTTATTTATGCTTTTTTAGGAAGTTATTTTAATTGCTGATCGTTTGGAAAATGAAGTTTTGGTACAAAAACAGAGAGCTAAAGAGTTGGAAGAATATTTGGATAATTTACTTTTACGGGTTATGGAGAGTCATCCGAAAATTCTTCAAAATCCACTTGATCGTAGCACTACTACTAAAAGGTTGCATAAATTTTTCAGGCTACTTAATTGTTAAATTTTTATTTTAAATTTTTAGCGGATGAAGTAAAATTCACTGAATTTAAAAAACATATTCACCAAATTGCCTTAAATTAATATTATTTGTTGTTATTAATTCGTTTCAAGCGAGTTTTTCATTATATCGTATGATCAAAACAAACTATTTAATTACTTATTCATATTTTAACCATAAAATTGTATTATTTGATTTCTAAACAGGTCAACCAGGTTTTGGGGTCTCACCAAAAATATGTTTGTTTTATTTAAATAAAATTATATTTATTATATAGTATAAACCAAAAGAAAAAAAACTATTAACACTAATAAAAATGAACAAGTTACTAAAAACAATAATTAATATTAAACTAACAATAAAGAAAAAAAGTTAACTAAAAAACACAACAAATTAACAAATAATGAGAAACTATTACATTTTTATATTAACATTTTGTATTAAATTTTTGTAATAGAATTTCGTGTAAACACTCCTTAGATGCCATTAAAAATTTTGGCCTAGCCCTCAAGTAGAAATCTGCGATAGGAAACTTCGTCCAAAAAATAATTCTGCAATTTAGTTTCAGTTAGCACTACTCAGGCTGACAATTTAGTTTTCTTAGTTTTAAGAGGAGGGATTGTTGCTAAAATAATTTGTTATTATTAAAAATAATATTTGTTTCATACATTTATATGAATGTTTAATGACGAGTGCAGCTCGTCATTGTCATTTTACTCAAGAAAGTTCATGACGAACTAGACTTCGTCATTTCAGTTCAAATAAGGGTTAAAAACTAATATTTTGAATATCCAAATTAACCGAAATCTCATGGAGAATATATCTTAATTAGACGTTTATACTTTCCAGTTGTAATATAAAAAAATAAGTAATTTACATCTGGTATCCCTGGTATTCAGCGGCTGAATGGAGCGATCATCTTTAATTTTGATTGTGATTTAAATTTAGTTGTGTATTTTGTGTTAAGGCTTCAATGTCGTTTATTTTTATACTTTGATTACTTTTAATTTATAAATTCAATTAGTTGTTCTTGAAAGCGCAGGAAAAAAATAATTTACTTAAAATTAACACAAACGTTTGTTTAATAATTAATTTTTGTTAGATTTCATGTGTTTGTTGTGAAATATTAAATCCGAAAATTTATCTTATTCGATCATGAGCGCTGAGTTTTAGAAACCCTTCTTTGGTAAGGGAATTGATTAAATAAATGGGTTATTAACGTATTTTAATACAAAAAAAAAATGTTTCCTATTTTTTATAATATTAATGCTAAAAAATTTTTAATGAATAAAGTGTTATTTTCGACTTTTTTTTGACGATAAATATCTATCTTGAATATGACCGGACGAGTATTTTGTTGTCAGTATTGATTGATATAAGAAATCCACATAATCTTCTGTGAGAATGATGTTTTCCCATAGTATTTTACAGGTAAAAATTTATATTTTGCTTTAAATTTAAGATAAGTTCTACAAAAAATATATCTAACAATTATTTTTAATATTTATCAAAAATTAATTAAAGAAAAGAGAATCTAAAAATTTGTGGTCTCAATTTTCAAAATTAACGGCATATGAAAAAAAGAAAATTGGGAGAGGTAAGGATGAAATTAAAAAGGGTTGTCTTAATTTCAAAAGAAATACAAATTAAAATAACTTAAATAATAAATAATTTAAAATAATTTAATTTTGATGGAATAACGATCAGGTTCATCAAAATGCGAATGTTGGTTGTCTACATTGTGAGAACTATTCGATCATTGGAATGCATGAATGGATCAAATTGAATATATATATACGTATAAATGTTTTTATGCCTAAAGAGTACTTAGACAAAGCACTCAATTGTTTTCTGTTTTTTTCCTTCACGGCAAAGTTAGAGTAAAAGGACTTTAGAACTTAACATTTGATCAAATTTGATAAGATTTGTAAAAATAAACACAGAAGTTAAATGCTTTAATTAACATTTGAAATTATAATTTTAAAGATTTGAAATAAAGCGTTGATGTATTCTCAAAAGAAGAAAACCTCCCCTGCTACACAACTGATCAGTTAATACATCCTGTATTACATCTACTTGCCAATTAATTGTTTTAAATTTTTTTTTTCAGTCAGATATCAATAATATGTAAACATTTTTTTCCTAGTCTCTGCGAAAATTTAATAATGCAATCGAATTTAAAATTATGTATAATTCATATGCTCGACTGTGTGGGTTTTCTTTAGATTTCAGTCAACCAGAATGATTTCAATTTTGTCCACAAGAAGTTCTAAGCTTGCTTTTGTTGCCTTGGTTGCTTTGGGGTAACATATGCTAAAATCATACCTCGATCTACTTTACACGGAATTTAATGTTTTGATCTTTTACTTATATACAATGTCTAAATGATATAAAAATTGAAGGCATAAGGCCATCAACAAAAGACCGTACTTTTCTACAAAAATTATTTTCTTTCTGACTTTTATCTATCTGAATTTGTCAATTAATAAAACAATTGAATCTCACAAAGGAACGCTTCATACTGAAAAGGTAACTACATACTTTGTGAGGACGATGAACCGATTCATTGGGCTATTTTTTATGAGCATATAAACACCGTTACAGATAATTCTGAGCATTAAGCAACTTTTTATGGACGATATTTAATGAATGTAAATAATCGTTGGCTTTAATAAGACGGAGACACATCGCATAGAAATCGTGAAATAGTCAATTTATTATTTCTCGCAATTTTGAAGACAATCAGCCTTCAGGATCTTGGGATTTAATGCTCTTCGCCTAGTTTTTATGAAGTTTTTTTGAAAGTAAAGTGTGTCTTAATCTTCCGCCAACAATTTAAGATCTTTTTTCGTAAAATTCGGTATGAAATTAAGGTCAGTTATTCACTTTTTCCTAAAAGCCTATTTTTGATGTTCCAATGAAATATGTACGGTAAAACAAATGGTGATGGCTTTTATTTATAATGACCATAGATACAATTTTCCCTAAAAATCAAACAATTTCGTTTGCAAAAAATTTGTTTAATTTAAATTTAATAAAAAACTAAGGGATGAGACACCCTATATTTAATTTGAAATTTGAAGAGAGCATTATTGTGCATAAAAATCCAGAAGCAAATTAAACTAAGGAACCAAATATTTCTCTGCATAAACGCTCTTCATTTATGTACCCCGAGAGTAATTAAAATTTATTTTTTCTTGTTATAAAGCCTGTTGGGAAGGAGAGATTTAATATTTCGGCATGCGAGTTCAATATACAAAAACATGCATGACACAACTTCTTTTTCTTTCATCGTTTTCTTCCGTATACACCAAATACAGTTCCAAATTTTTTTTCAAATATTAACTTCAAGTTGAACCTGAACATTCTTTTATTTAAAAGGCTTGTATTTTTAGGTACATTAGGTAGCATATCAATTTTAAATCAGAACGTTCAGGTCGAAATCAATTTATTTTCAGGTTGACCAAGCTCAATTCAGGCTCAATTTCTTTAAACAGGAAAGCTGAATGTGTTGATTTAATAACATTTTTTTGCATATGTTTTATTGATTTAACTACAAATCCCTCAAAAACTCATTATGAGATTGATGAGATTCAGTGTGTATGAAATATTTCCCAAGTTTCAAATTGTAATGAATGAAGATTTTAAAAAAATCAAAGAATTCTGGTCAGCATTTCAAATGTAATGTCTAAAGCTTAAAATGATTTCCATAAAATTTTTTCAAACCTTCTTAAATTATAACAAAAATAAAAAAAGAATATAACACTTTGATGTTTTAAAAAGCACATAATTACTCAATAAATAACTTACTTGAGTGTGTGAGTCGTTTATCCGCTGTGGCAAAGAACACAAAGTCCTACACTGAATTTTAAAAATAGTCTTCTAAAAAACAAAATATGTATTTTAATAACCTAAAAAGGGATTATTTTTGTAATTTAAGCTATGAAAATAAATAAATAAAGTAAAAGAATTGAAAATTTTCATAGTGCAATTTCGACAATTTGAAGAAACTTTTTTTGTTGCTAATTTTGTAAATTTTAAAATAAATCCTTTAAACTTTTAATAAAATTAAAAATTATTAAAAAATAATATTAGATCGTTTTTTCATAGTTTATTTTTTGGGTAAAAAAAGAACCAATAATAAAATGTTAAATTAGTGTCTTTCAGAATTTTCATTTTTTGTTTGTTTTAAAAAAATATTCGGGTTTATGGCAGTCGAAATTTGTCTGCAAAGATAAAACACGTGATAGATAGTATTACAAAACATATTGAGACCAGATTTGTGTTTTAAACTTTAAAAAAAGTGAGTTTTCAATTTACGAGTTAGAATCATGCTGTTTTGATACCCTTTAAATAAATTTTTTCAGAGGATAATGTTTTATTTGCGATACTCAAAATTGGTTTTGTATTTTATACGCTTTAAGTATAAGAATTAGAAAATTGCATTCATAACATAAAATTACTTTTAGCAATTTGCCTTTTTGTATTCTTTTAAAAATTTTTTTATAATAAAAATAATTCAGCTAATTTGTAAATTCTTACATTGCTCAGTTTTGAAATTATGAATTATAAATTTTATTCATGAATGTTTTTTAAATTTCTTAATTCTGTAAACTTAACATTGAACTAACAAAAAATAATACAAAGCTTAAAGGGTAAAATAAAAGTTAACTTACTTAAGAAATCACTTAAGAAATCCCGGTAGTTTTAAATTACAAAGTAAAAAGTACTAAATGACCCATAGTATGTAGCTTGAATTTTCTAATTGTAAGTATTGTAATATATTCCTGTGTAGGTTTTGAAAACGATTTTTAGTTTTTTAAATATTTTGTAAGTTAAAATCATGTAATGAAATCAAAAAATAATCTAAATTCTTAGAGTGGAAAAGTTAAATAACAAATTATTTTTAATTTTTTTTTTTAAATTCAAGAATGCATTGAAGAAAAATACAAAATTAGTTGAAAAACTAAATAAAATATCTAGAGATGTTTGGTAGGAAATAATTTATATTCTACCCTATAGCAACAACTACAAACAATAATTAACTTTAAAAATTACAATTAGCTAAAAGAAAGTTAATTGAAAAAACATGGCAATTACTAATAATAAGAAGCAATTACATTTTTGTATTAGAATTTTGCGATAGGGAACTTCGTTCCAAAATTATTTACATAAATACTACTTGGGTACGGAAAATATTTTGTGATTATGTGAAATATTTCATCTTTAATATCTCACAAATACATCAAATACTTGCAATTTTGAAATTGGATTACTAACCATTACATTTGCCACTTAGTTTTTGTTTGAGCTACCACTAGAATTTAACGTTAAAACGATTAAAATTTTTACTATTTACTTAAGAAGATTTTTTTTCATACAAAATGAGAAACTTTGAGGCTTTCTCGCGAACGCACCAAAACTGATTTGGCAGGAATTACACATATATAATCAAGTGATATAAAACTGTGAGTCTGCAAATTTTCAGCCTTTAAAAACCATCTTCTCCAAAAAGTCTACTAGTAGATCTTGGACTATTTACTCACATCGTTTGTAAAATATATTATATTATTGTATTATTTATTATTTATTCAGTCAAAAATTTACGATAGAGAAGTTGATGATTATTATACTGTGTATTACCAATTCAAACACAGGGCTTTGTTGTTACTTTTACGTTTGAGGTAGTTAAAAGTCAAGATGTAGTTTCAAAATTTTTGAAACTTTTCAAATAACTCCATGAGCCAGAAAATGTGCTCCCTTTTACTGTTTGACATCTTATAGTGCACTTACGGTGGGCAGAGTACTAAAACAGACTAACTGCGGCTCTTCATATAAATTAGAGTGGTGAAAGGCATAATAGTGTTACGAAAATTCGAAACAGTAATGTGAGGTAGCTAATTTGTTGCCTTTTCTTAATTTGTAAAAGGTTGATCGTATAATTTTACCCTGTAGCACTTGTTAAATTTGTAACATAAATATTGCTGGTTTACACTAGTTCAATTAAAACAAAAAAATGAATTTAGCCTGTAGAAAGTTCATTATTTATTGCAGTAAAACGCTGTCTGGGAAATTTATGCTTCAAAAAAAAAAAAAAAACAATATAAAAAATTAAAGCTTAAAAAAAACTACGTTTGGTCTTGAAGAAATAGTTTTTGGTTAAAAAAATAAACAAATAAAGTTCACTGAAGAAGTTCTATTTAGCTTTAAGTAAAAACTAGTTTCAATTTGTTTTCTAGTTTATTGGATTGTGGTTCCATAGTAAATTATTAGTTATTTTGATTTAAAAATAATAATTTATTTAATTGTAAGTACGGAAGATGTTTTTAGGACTTTAGGAATAAAATTTCCATGTTGTTCTATCAATCTAATACAATAAATTAATTTGGAGCAGAATTTATTGCTGGTTAGGAGAATGATACTTTTCTTGCGTAAATCTAGTAGTTTTAGTTTTTCATTATTTTAATTGATGTAATTGATGTAATTTTAAAGAAATGGTTTGGAAATTTTTTTATGTTCAAGTTAATCGCTAGGATAATACTCTGCCTTGAAAATTCAACTCATGTATTGTTATTATTTTAATGATGCGCGTCCCTTAAGGGATCAATCTTTACAGGTACAATAGAATAAACGTTCCGTTTTTTTTTTTTTAAATAAAAAGGAATCAAATTTAAGTTAATTCAAAAGATAATTTGATTTTGTTTTTTCATTTGTCATAATAATTTTTTTAAGTACCTTTTTTTTTGTACACTACGCAAGCATTGGTTATCATAATCAATATCGCACTTCCGCTACCCAGGGGATAATTTTTCATTAAAAATTCAAGAAGTAGTGTCTCAACTGTTCATTTATTACGAGCCAGTGCAAATCGAACAGGAAGAGACTATTAATTAAGACAACAAACGGCTACCATTTTTAATTTTTGTGTAGTATTTCTTTAATTTATTCTATCGGAAGCATTTGGTAAGAAAAATAAGTGCATAACGACTATCAATTGTCTCTGTTACACTATTTCAATTTGAAAGATAAAAATATATTCTAAAACTTTTAGTTTTCAATTTAAAAAACAGTTTTTCAATTAATTTTTTTTTTATTTACAGATCTTCTCCTCATTATGCCACGATAAACTGCCTAAGAAATTGGGAATTTATCTTGCTGCGGTGATATTATTAGCATCAGATTCCTTTTGTCAAGGGATACCTTGTAAATCAGATAACTGGTGGGATCCTGTACAAGATAAATGCATTAAGTGTACAGAATGTGATGATCAATTAATAGTTTTAAGGCCATGCCAATTACATCGAGATACCATTTGCGGAACAATCTATGATCTACAAATTGATTGGAGACCCTTAACAAAAACTGAACCAAATTGGAAAGAGGTTTGTTTTTTATTTATAACTCAAACTATGGTTAATGCTTTAACTGGTAAAATAACAATTTTAATAAGATTTATAGCTGTTAAATATTTTTTTTTTAAAGTAATGTAAAAATATTTGTATGTGTAGTTTTTTGCAGTTTGTTAGCTTACGTGACCTAACTTACTAATTATTTTGATTTATTTCCGTAGTTTTTATTTTACTAGTGTTATAGTAACTTGTGCCATTTGGAAATTCAATGTTTCTTTGTTTTTCTCTTTGCTTAAATGTACACCTAAAATTATCAAAAGTAAATAGCTTTAATGTTTTGAATTCAAATTGGATATTTCCGATTTCGCTATAGCAAAATATTAAAATATTATTTAAAGAGTGTAAAACTGGACGTAGAATTTAACTATTTATTTTCAATTTTATTATTATTCAGCTGACACAAGCTTTGTTTAAATCAATTTTACTGACTTTTTTATGTGCTGATTTTTCAAATGCAAATCAGATATTCCAAAAAAATTTGACACACTCCAGGTTTTCATTTTAATTTTTTATGAAAATATTTTTTATTTAAGAAATTGTTGAAAGCAATTTAAGCTAGATATGCTAATTTGATTTATTGTTTAGAAATGAAAAGTTGAATATACTAAAAGAAATCTTTAAAAAATCAATATCTGGATATATAAAAAAATAAAAGATGAATTTTTCGCAAGTTTTAATAATCACTCAATAGCTTTTCAGCAATGAATTTTCATGCATAAAACATACATACAAGATGTTGTTCATTTTTGTGCTAATCAAGCTCCCAAACCTTTGATATCTAAACTTCGTTCCTGTAGCTGCTGCTAATGTTTTTCAATGTTATTGAGTGTATACTACACACGCTAATTGAACTTTTGCATAATAAATGCATCATATTATTTTTATTTTTTGATACCGAAATTTCTCAACAAGTTTTTAAGCGATAATTAATTGTTTGAAATAGAGTTTTTATTAATGAAATATTATATTTATATTTTAAAAGTGTTTAAAAGTATTTTATGGTTTTACTGATTTTAAATTTAAATTTTTTGATTATAAACCTCAATTTGCATAGAATCCAATACACCTGACTAAGACTTTCAGATTTTTACAAAAGCTTCAAAAATTAATTCAAAAAACTATAAACTACTTGCATTTTTCTTGTATAAGGTTTCTGCCAAACACGTACCAGGATATGGTTTGGCTGATCAAGTGATTTTATATGTGCTCAAGATCAGCTATCCATAAAAATATGAGTGTTTGAGTATCTCATAGGGTACACAATTTTGTATCATAGCCTCCGATATTAGGCATTTAAAAATATGGAAATAAACTTCAATTTAAAACAATTTTAATTAATAAAGAAGAACATTTTTGGGATATATTTTGAAGAAAAATTCAAGTTAGAATGACAGCAGCACAGTAATGTTTTTCATTGGAGTAGCCATAAAATAAAATTGTCCAAATCATTATAGGCATATAGTTTATTTTATTATTTTGATCAGTAAGATAAATGTAAAATGGTTATTCCATTTTCTGGAATAAACCTTGACTTTACTAAAGAATAAGCTGTTTCTTTTACAACCTTTTTTCAATTGAAAATATTGCTATTATATGATCCTCAAATCACTTAATTGGTCAATAATCTCCGAAGCCGACAAATGGATCCATTTAATCGTATATGTATCTCTAAACAATAGAGTCGATTTTTTTAAGATCAACATGAAATTTCATGAAAATTTTAAAATATGGACCTTTGGTACCATGAATCACACCATTTGATAACATATTTACATTTACACTTATAGTTAAACTAAAGCAGCGCTTAAACATGCTAACCTTTTAAAAATGAAATATTCATCATTGAAATCATTTTAAATTTTTGCCAGTTTAATTTTCATATTTCACAAACAACTACATATTTAGTTGCGCAAATTCAGTAAAAATTGTTATGTAAATTTATTACAGTAAAT
The DNA here is from genome assembly GCA_947359355.1 of Acrocera orbiculus. NCBI lineage: Eukaryota > Metazoa > Arthropoda > Insecta > Diptera > Acroceridae > Acrocera > Acrocera orbiculus. Next base: position 28,618,453 of record OX375757.1, read on the forward strand.
GAAGATTCGGGATGTTAAAATTTCGCAACTCTTTGGAAAAAAGAAAATATTTATATAAGGAAAAAATCTTCGATAAAAGCAACATTTCTTAAAGAATTGAGCAATGAAAATTTATTTCCATTATTTAATTCACGTTAAAGTAGAATTAAATTGAAAATAAATAATAAAATTCTAACTCTAAAAATTTTGAGGCTATATAAAACCTTTTCTTTGCTAACAATCCAAAATATCCAAAAACATTTTCTAAGAAATAATTCGAGATTATAATGAGTTTATTAAGATCATGTGACTGCTGCTGTAGACACAATATTTTATATCCTTAAAAAATGATATATTACATTCATTTTATTGTATCTGCTTATTTATACTCTTATAATTGTCGGCTAGATTTCTTTCAAAGAAGATTAATTTTTCCGTCATTAATTCTTAAGAAACTTAATAATTTTTTGTATATTTTTATTAATTTTTTATAGCGTCGGAAGGAAGAAAATGTGCCATTAGATGAAAATGAATCCGAACTATGGAATTGGCAAGCGGCTTCTTTGGTCCTTGCGGCAATTGCATGTCTGCTTTTCTTTCTTGCTGCTGCTTATATTTCATGCCAACACATGAAACAATGGCAACGAGTGGAACGAAGATTAGACAAAGGTAAATTAATTATATTCAAAATAAAAAAAGTGCACTTTTTTTTTTGCTTTTGCAAAGTAAATTTTAGCTTCACGATTAAGAGAGAATGCATTTATTTAATTAACAGATAGTAAATTAAATATTTACTGTAGACAATGTTAAATGAAATACTTGAGTACTTTATCATGGGCGGAGGAAGATGTTTTTAACTAACTCGTTCATTAGATATTTAGTTCTTCGTTTTTTTTTTTATTAAGTATCTTGTATCTTTGTTACCCTTTAATACTCTTGTAAAACAAGATTCAGTGTACATAATATGTTGTTGTAGCTATTAAATTGGTTTTTATCAAATGAAAAATGCAGCTGGGTAAAACATTAACAGAAGAGATGGTAATACTTTTTTTCCTTTTGAGGGAGCATTTTATATTATAATTTCAACACAAAAGTTATTGTCTCAAAAACCAGCACAGATGAACTTAATTTAATTGTAAAACCAAGAAGTTTAGAAGATCTAAAATTTCAAAAGAAATTTAGTAATATTCTTACGAAGGTAGTATTTTAGCATGTTGATAGTATTTTTTTATATATATTGTATTTCCGCCATTTTAGAGAAGTTTTTCTTTATACGTATAGCTTAGTGTTTTGATTTCTCCTACAATTATTATTTTAATGGAACTGCAAAATATAAATAAAAAAATATATAACTGTCATCCAATTGCTTTTATTTTCTTATTGCTAGCTTTAATTTTTTCAATTTTTATTTCACGCAGTTCAATAATACTGATTAAAAAATTTTGGCAAAATATTATAATTTCCCAAAAAATTATATTTCTCTTATGAAATAGTATATATTGATTTTTGTTATTATATATGTATTTATATAGTAAACCAACAATAAATAAACGGATATTAATTCTTTAGGGATACGCACATATTTATCTTAAACAAATTAAAACGCCTCCACATAAGATACCAAAAAGATTTAGTAAAAGACGCAAATATAAAAATTTTTTACGCTTGTGCTCGAATGATATTTCCTACAAACAACAATATTGTGAATGAAAAACAAACAAAAATAGATTTTTTAAAAAAAACATCAGGTCAAACTGGAATATGAACATTATATGAAGAAAAAGGGGGGTGTGAAGTTTAGAGTGATCTATTTTTAGTATATACTTAAATGATTTTTAATAGCTTCAAACGTTTTTAGATACAATTTACTAAAGGACAATTAAAACTGATTTTTGTACTAGGGCCTTTATATTTTATGTCCAAAAACATGGTTTTGGCCTCTAAATAGGCTTAAATTTGTTTTAGCAAGCATCTGTTTATGAAAAAGAAAACAAAAAACAAAAACCTGCTCAAATGTCTGGCATCTTAAGAGTTACTTAAATCTTTTATATGAAAAACACATGTTTAATGTTTCGAAAATGATAAATGTATTAAATTGATGTCCTTAATACTAGTTCAATGTCAATTTCGATCAGTTTTAAATAAAAAAGTTATATTCAAAAAATTCCTAATCTAAATTTTGTACTTTTTTTTAAAAACTTAAGGAGTTTTATTAATATATATGGGTACACTGAAGAAAAAGATTTGATTATTAAGCTATGTATCTCATCTCATACACTAAGATATATTGAAATCTATATATGCAATTAAACGGCAAGCGTAAGACTTTGTGTACCTCTTTTTTCGGTTGGTATACACGCAAATATGATAAAAATTGTATATTTATGTAGCCCTTTGCACAGAGATGTGCAGAATATCAATTTAGTTTGTATCTTTCGCTTAATTATAAGTAAAAATATAAAAAATATTTCCTTTAATTTTGACACTCTAAGAACAGGTGTTAGTCCTTACTTAACGAATTTTTACTAAGGGGCTTCAGAAAAATTCAGTCAAATCAAATGAAATAAATGTTTTTAGCTTGAAATATTCATATAAATGTGCGTTAAACTCCGTTCCGCGGTACTTTGAATCATCAGAAATTAATCAGCTTTGTTCATTATGTGGAACAAAATATTTTAAATCTGCAATTTCTAATCGGGACAGAAATATATTCACTATTTGTTGTTATAGGGGGTAAGTACCTATGTCTCCCTTATCACCAAATTTATACTTTCAAAACCTTTGTGATGGTATTATTTCAATTGACCCTGTAGTGAAGATGGACTAATGATGTTAGATTATACTAAAAGATAATTAAAAAGTCATAAGCTATAGAGGAAGTAATTTTTAGGAACTCCCATAATTTTAGAATGCAGGAAAGTTGCTCTCGATTCACGTAATAAAAAGAGAAGGAAGCTTTATAAAACTTGTAAAAATTAATTGCGATAAAATGTCGAAACTAAAAATGAAATGTGCCGGGCATATAACTAATGGGTTTACTTTTATTTAATTTTATTTTATTAATTAAATTAAGAAATAGTTAGAAATTAGTTAAATAACGTTTCTTCTTTTTATCTAAAGTTCATCCGTTTGCTGCAAGCATACATTTTGTTTTGTAAAAGTTTCAAGGAATAGGTCTCATTTTTATTTTATAGCTTACATATACTTTTACTGACAATTAAAGTATCTTGATTGAACTACTTGTTTATTATTTTAACAATTATATTATTGCAAAATATGTTTCCATATAAGTAATTGAATATTTGTATATTTATTCACTATTTCAACCACCATTAAATCCACAACTGCAGCGAATAATTTGATATAAATATTTCCAAGTCAAGCTTAGAAATAAGTGCAATATTCCTATGTAATATATATTTTTAAATAATACAAACACCAATAAAGTTTATATCCCTCCCAATTCAAACGAATGCTGCAAGAATAAAGCCGTACTTTCTTTATGTTACTCCTTTTTATTGACAGTTTTTTTATAGGATATTTATAACAAACACCAAAATCCATACATGAACTAATATTGTCTATCCTAAAATATAACCACTACAAGAAAATGTCAAAAGGAAATGTTTATTTATCAAGCTAATTTAGAAAATTTGAAGAAAAAAAAACATGTGAGACGGAGGAAGTAAATGCAATAAGCATCCGTTTCTGGTCCTTCACCATTCTATTTAAGTATTGAAAAATAAACAACACGATATGTCATTATAGATTGATTGAGTATACAGCTGGCCGGATATGGCACGTGTTAAATACTCCTCCAAAAAAAACAAGGTTGACCTTTAATTGTATATATTCTCTTTTATGGTAAAATTTTGGAATGAATTGTTCTTTAAATTCTAATTTAGTCGCACGCTTGATTAGGTTTTTTATTGATTACAAATGGAATCCTACAAAGAATAGCCTGATACGTACACAATTAATATTCCTTTTTTATCTTTGTATTTCTTTTTTAACTAAATAAATGCATTTATGATTAAGATCATAAAAATATTCAGAAAATATGATTTTATGAAACTCATCAATTGATGAAGCCGAAATAAGGTAAAAAATGGTATAAAAGATCACGTTGGATCTAGACCAAAAAATACTAATACCAACAAACTCAATTCATTCGAAATTTTGGACCCTAAAAAGTCAAGCACTTTTTTTATTTTTATTCTGTACCAACTCAGTGTTTTTACAGTTGAAAGGTACTCATTGTAAGTCCTGCAAGTATAACAATTTATGAATTTTTCTTAGTGATTTTTGTAATTTAAAATGAACCATTTAAAAGTTATAGTGCTCATTATAAAAAGTACCCCAAAAATGTTCTAGGCAACAGCCTTATTTTCTTTAAATATAAAAATTCGTTTATCAAAATTCTTAATATAAATACCCATAAATATGTATTAAATTAAAATGTAGAGTAGAGCTCAAAATGGAAATAAACAATTTCAAAGAACAAATCAAGAATTATTAGGAATAAAATGATGTTGCATTTGACATGCTAAAAATATTAATGAAGCGAAATTTGCATTGGGTACAAAATTCTTAATTAAATAATTTGACACAAATTCAACCATGATCCATGACTTTGAAGAAATTCTTTTTGAAAAAATAAACTTAAAATATTCAAAATTTATGGAATAAATAATACTATTAAACTTGTCTTACACAAACTTTTTTTGTTACGTATATAAAAACAAGACACTTAATAATAATTTATAACAACAAAAAACCACTTATTGATACTTAGAAATTGATCCTTTGAGAGAATCTAAATTTCAGAATCGCAGTTTTGATTGCATTTCATGCATACAAATTAAATGATTACAGGCAATTTTCTTTTAAGATGATAATAACATTCGGCTTGTTTTCTTCTTATAAATTCACAGGAAAAAATGCACAAATGACCATAAGACACTCTAATCATGTAAATTTTGCACGTTTTCTTGACGATAACATCAAATAATCCCATGGATTGAGTGTAAAAGATTTTTAGTTCGCATTAATTTTTATATTTGACAGATTTTTTTTTGAGCTTTGTTTTAATTTCTCAAGAAATGCAAAAAGCTGACGATGCTGCTCGAATTTAAAATCATTATTTTTCTATTTAATATTTTGTAAATCTTTGTAAGCAATGAAATAATCAAAATATTACCCGTTTTTTTTATTTATTTTTTGTATTATCATTTTGTTCTTATTGTAAGTTTTAAAAGTAGTTTTAAATTCAAGATTTTTAGTGAAAACTTTAATAGACAAACGCAGAATTGGGAATACTCGGTCAATAAATATTATAAATGTAAGCGGAGGGTAACGTATAGCTATACTCCATACGTAAAGTGTTGTAAGCCCCCAAACAGTACACGATATTTTTGATTTATCCAGTACGATCGGCATTTTTAAAGTTGAGAATTTACATTTTTATATTGGATGTCATTTGATATTTACGATAAAATCATTTGTAATGTTACAATTTTTAAGTGGACGGTAAAATTTTAAAAAGTTGAAAGTTAAATTAAGACCAAACTATACAAGGTAGCCAGCGAATGACAGAGGACGTGCCTGGTTAGTTTTTTCTTTAAAAGCTGTTGAAAAAGCATCAAGCTATCAAAACCATTAATTAGTTCTTTCTAATCAAACCGTAAAAACTGACAAAATCACCCATAGCAGAAATGATAAATAAATTTACGTGACAATACAATTTGCATATAAAATAATGTCATTAGTAGAGTCAACCTATTATAAATTATCATTTCTCGCAGACATTTTCGATTCTCCTGTAAATGTTAATGGGATTTTTACCCCTAGGAATTTTCTCTACAAGTGATCTGCATGATGTCGATCAATCAGAAAGTTATTAATTTTGTTCATAACATAATTAATCGCATGAAATTCCAAAGCACAATAAAAACAAATTGAGACAAATAAATTAAAAGCAACTATTTGACTTTAAATTCTTTTGTTAATCAAACACTATGAGCATTGCACTTTTTACCGATGAAAAATTGAGTAAAATTTGATGGTATTTATATAATGAAAACAAAGGTCGTTTTTGACGACATATTGTCTGCTTTTTTTTTTTTTAATTATAATTTTTCAAATAACTAAATTGTTTTTTTTTGGTTTCATTGTGCTTTAAAATGAACTTTTGAGTCTTTAACTTCACTATTAATCAAATCCAAGTAGTAATTTTTCATTTCTGTTTTACACTATAATATAATGTTTAAAATATGAGATCTCATGTGACCGCATAGTAAGAGAATTTTTCTTGCTAGTCGCCTACATATTTTAAGTATTTTGACATGATTAATTTAATAGAAATGTTTTAAGAAATAAATTATAAAACTAACACAAAACATGAATACATGCAAAAAAGGTAAATTTATTACTCCATTATGAAGAGCGTAGTTTATAAAAAATTTTGCCTAGTATGTAATTTTCTTTCTGCTTATTGGTCACGATACATTAAGCAGTGTTGCTAATAAATAGAAACTAAATTTAGATCTGATCGAAAAATTTATTGGATTCTAGAAATTGAACTGATTCGAAACACGGCCATGTATTTCCTCACAAATTAGCAGGAAACAGAACTCAATGAGTAAATATTCAGAAACATTATTAGTTCTATCCTCTTTAAATCATGAACCAAAATAGATACTCATATTTTTGTGAAAATAAAAAATCAATTTGATTTTATTTAGTTTTTTGTTTTTTGCACAAATCAACACTGCACAAATATAGAACACTGTGAATATATTTCTGGCATGCCACATGTTTTTAACAATAATATCCCGGATATTATTCCTTAAAGATTTAATGCCTTAAAATATCAGACATTTTGCATTGTAATTTGTGTCGATGAGGAAGGTAATTGAGGGGGGACGACAGAAGTATTTGGGATTTCTTTAGATTGACCTTGTTTAATTGAAGTATCTTCATTAAAAATAATAATTTGAATGCTCTCAACTTTGATTTAAATTGAAGTACTTGTAAATTTTTCTAAGAATAATTTATTTATTGTTTTTTGGTTTAATTATTGCAGACGTTGAAGAGCTGTCAGCGAAATTAATGGCGAGATTAGCTGAAGCACGTAGCCTAGAAAATACAAATTTTTTTATTGAGAATCCAATAAAAAATCAAAATGTGAGACCTGTTCAGGTTCATTGCGTTTATTTGGAGCAGCTTTTAGGTATTTACAAAAAATATTTCTTTTAATCTATTTTTTTTGCTAATGTTTTTGGCTTCAAAATGTTTTTAAGCTAATTCTAATTACCTTGATTTATTTTAACACTTTGGAAGAAATTTGGCACTAATTTTATAAACTTTTTGAAGTCTTTAAATAAAATTGAATAATTAAATTGTTTGCATAAAAATTTTCAGCTTGCATCTTAATTTATTAGAAGTAGTTTTTTATTTAATTTAAAATTGTTGATAGTTCTTTTTAGAAATTTGAGATTAGTTTTGTACAATTAATTTGTTATTTATTTAAAATTACTTTAAAGCTGGTGCTAGTAGTGGTAGTGGTGCTTCATGACGTAAATTTGGCTTGAATTAGATTTATTATCAAGATTTGTGATGGATTTGAATGTTTTGAAATTTAAATACTTTAATTAATTGGAATATAGATATGATATTTTTTCAAAAATTTGCATTACTTTCAAAATTAGTAAAAATATCAACTTTAGTGCCAAAACCTGGCCGTATTAGTTTACATGCAAAAATTTATTCCTTCAATAGCATCAAATATTTCAATATTTTTAATTTTACTGAAAAAATTATATTTAGTGTTTTTAAACTTTTTTCTTTTCACCAATGCAATGACTAATAAGTAATACTTTCGTGTTTACTTTATGCTCAGGAAAAAGATAGTTATTCAAATGCAGAAAATTCACATTACATTTTTGCAATCAATGCGCAAATAGTTTAAGAAAAAGTAACAATTTAAGTTGATACCACACTCCACACTAGATGTCTTATTACGTGGATTAGAAATTTTAAACTAATAGTTAAATTTTTATTAACTGCTGTAAATATAAAAAATATTTGTAATTATTTTTTACAATACTTCCCTAATGGCCCTATATATTTACAAAAATATATAAGATTACAAAAATTTTATTTTTTTCTTTTATTTTCAGCTGAAAAAGAGCCAAAAAAATCTGCTAGACGAGGAAATTTTTATATTGAAGAAATCGGTTCAAAGGAATAAAATATTTAACGAGACCTGAGAGAAGCTTTTTGCTTATTATTTTTTATTTTACTATGTGCAAAATGGAGATTTTAAAAGAAGAATCGTATGATAATTGATGTACAAACTAATGCTTTTTAAGTAAAACTATGAGAATATTAATTTTAGTTTTTGTAAATTTACTTTCAAAAAAATATATTTCCAATTAGTGTGTAATATTATAACCATGCATGTAATTGAGGCTCAAATGCAAGGAATTTTAATGATGTTTTTCAGTGTATACCTTTCAGTGTATTTGTATGTGTTTGACTATTAAATTAATGTATATAATGCAAAAAATTGTAATTTAAGCAAAAATAATGGAAATAGAACAAATTTTCAAGGTATTTAAGACGTATTTATTTATTTTCGCTTTAATAAATTTGTGATATTATTAGATTGAATGCCAAACTATTCTGAAAGGGTAAGAAAGTAGAATATTGATTCCCTATGTACACATATGGTACATATGACAAGTTCAGTAAATTATTTTCAAAATTTGCTAAATAAAAAAGCAGATATATTTATTTATTTTTTACAAGTTGACACTCGTAGCAGAAAAGAAAAAAATACAAATATTAATAGCAAACTTAAAATGATGTGTCTGCTCAATGTCAACTAGTTACTCGGATGATAATAATGCACAAGCATAGAAAAAAGAAGAAAAATTTCCATTTAAAGAGCTTTGATGACAAAAAAAGAACTGCTTTTGATCAATTTTTGTTTCTTATAAGACATTGTTAATTGTCTTAATTAAGTGTAAATTTTCATTTTTATAGCATGGATTTAGTTATTTTTTTATTTTTATAGTAGTAGTTGGAAATGATAATTTAAACAGAATAATTTTGTCTGATGATTGAGATATCTGTCTTAGTTTTCTATTCCAAATTTTAGCATAATTAGTGTCTCTATTTATGTTAAATTTTATGCTTGGATCAAAATTGAATTAGATTACGTGCTAAATATATCAAACGCAAGCGTATAAATATGGTTTGAAAGGAACATTTAATAGTGGGAAGAGTGACTAATGAGTAGTAAAAACTTAGTTAGTTCTGACTAGTTGATTTCTGCGGTCATTCGTGGCCTTTTTTACATTTAGTCTTCTTTACGAGAAAATTTCGGTGAACGATCTCACAATACGTAGTTTTTATATTACAGGCTGTAACGAGTTGATTTGCGGAATGAAATGAAACTTTCAAAAGCTTAGTTATAGTCTCAAATATTACTTTTAAAGACTTCCAAATCTTACTAAGGTTGCGAGCTTAGTAGCATTAGAAAGTAATTAATTTTAGGAAGTTGAAATATATATTCCGGTATACAAAGGTATGCCAAACTAAGAATGAAATCTATCATACGGGCTTCGAACCATATCGAACAACGAGATGATTGTAGTAGAGCTTATATGATGATATTAATTTCTTGTTGTGAATACTTTTATTTAAAGTCCGCCGCCGCTATGGTTGCGGTCTTTATAAAAGTGACATTTAATTGTGCAATTTATCTACTTTATACGTTTGAGTAATAAGTAATAAATTCCAAACAATTGAAAATCATATTATAAGAATATGCTGTAATGGCAGGCTTAACCCTAACGATTATAAACCTTCCTAAAACAGCTGGTTTCACCAACCTTCGACGATTCGACTATGTATTAATTAGGTATCTTTTTAAAATATAAAATGTAGATTCTCATTTTATTGCTTAAGGTTTCTGCTTTAAAAAATTTCATTAAAATGTTACTTTATATGAATTTTACGAGTTTTTATTTACAAATAATTCATACGACTTCTAAGGGAAGGAGAATGAAGTATTAAAACTGTATTGTCGTTTCGTCGAAGATTAGTAATCCAAGGCTGAGAAAAAGGCTAATAAGCAATAGGTAAGTTTTTACGGTTACTATCTAAATAAAACATGAGAACCATAATTATTTGGCTTAGGAAATACTTAGGAAAAGCAGCCGACTATAGAAAAGTATAGTTAACTGCTAAAAGTCGCAGTCAAATCACTCTTTACTAATGTCATCTACTTGACTTAAGAACTTTGGAAGTATTGGAAATTGTTTGTAACGCTATACGTTATGTTATTTTAGAAAATATTTTTACTATGTCCTACTTCATCCAATGCATATCAAAAAATTTAAAGCTAAAAAAAGAAGAAAAGATTGAAAATTTAAATGCTTGAAAATATTTAATTGAAATTTATAATAGAAATAAAAATATCAACAAGTAGAAAGGTGAACTTAAAATGTTCTTTTTATTCGTGGTAAAAATTTTAAAATACTCAAGATGAATATTAATTCTATTTTAAAATTGAATAAACAATTGCATTAAATTTCTTAGTTTAGATTAATAATAATTTCTTAGTCTGTAGAAGTGACACTTACATTGGCTTAAATATTTAAAGTGCCGACATTTTTGGAATAGAGTTTGAAAGAAATAGGCACAAAATCAAAGTATTTCATTAATAGGTGTTGTATCAAAAATCATTGTCTGGAATTTATCTTATTCAGTTGGACAGCGTTTTGGTTTAAACGTAGCTGAAAAAAATCAACTTTAGATTATATGAGAAATAATAATGATTTCAGTTGCTATTGAGGGACGTATTACTTTTGTTACTCTTTTATGGATTTAACTCTTTCAACACGTGATTATTAACACTGATATATCTAAGTAAGTGTTAAGTTGCGGTATTATATTTATATAATATAAATAAATATATTTATATAAATAAAAACCATTAAAATGAGAAGGTTGAAGAAAAATGTAGTAAAAAAATTGTAAGTAAAACACTGTAAATCTGGCTAGTAAAAAAATTGAAATACCTGTGCATAAGTTTTCGTTATTCATGTGGAATTTATAATTTCGGCTCCAAATACAACTGATCAGAGTATATTTCAATAACCTAATTTCGCAACAATAAAATAAAAATAATTGGTATGATACACCATGCAAGGCACGTATTGCTGGCAAGAAGCTTAAGCATTTTGCATTGAAAATAATTGGTGCAAAACTATAAAGAGTCGCCATTCTTGGAAGCGTTTTACTTGTTATTTGAACACTGTCAGCAGTGTGCTATAAATTTAACCTTTTTGTTTTATTGAATCAAGACGCAATTGTAATCAAAGAGTTAATACTTGAATATCGAATAATGGCAAAGATTTTCTTTATTTTTTAACTTTACAGTAATTTTTTGTAGAAAATATACGTTACGTTAGATCAAATTAACTCAAAATAGACTCAAATAAATAAATTTATGGTATTTTTTGGGACTCTTCGAGATTTGCCGTCGTATCGAATTGCATGCTATCTTTAACTCCGGAGCTAAGACCCGAAGTTAATTAACAAACTAAACTTTGTAATTTATAATTAATTAATACTTAATTGTATGTTATAAAAACTTTTAAAATTGAAAATTAGAACTTAAAAGGTATGTCACGTGACACAATTTTCCAATTGTTATTTAGAAAAATTTAAAAATTCAGAAAATTAGAATACAACAATCAGTTTTCTGATAGGAAGACTTCGGAAAATCATTCATTTTTTTCAGAATTATCTAAAACAGTTTACCATTCTGATAATGCAGTGCAATAAAGCACTGAACCTGAATCTGCTGGCGCTTTTTCATCTGATTTGATTCAATTGTGTGGCGAATTCAACTGATTGGCGAATTTAGCTGACACGAGGGACGCGATCACATGACACTCCTTGTAATTTTAAGTTTTTCACGTGCAAATGCAAATTATTATTTAGGGGGCCACAAAATTTTGTTTTTTCGTTCTTTCGTTCGTTTTCGTTAAAAAAAAACACTCTAAGAGTCTAAAGTCGATAAAGTCTATTTTTAACTTAATTTTAATTTAGATTTAATTTTTAACTTAAAATTTTATCCCACCAGTTATTTTTACTTAGTTTTACTTTAATTTTTTATAAAGTTATGTTTATTTCGAAGTAATAAATTAAATTAAATTATATTAATAAGATGTAATAAATGTATTATTTTAGTTTTTTAAAAATAAATGATATATTAAATATATTTTGTAAATTCGTATAATATGGAAAATTATTATTTCTTTTGAAAAAAGTTATATTTATTATATAATACAAGTTGTATAATAAAGTTGTTAAACAAGTATTTAAATTGTTTTTTACGTAATAAAATATTAAATAAAGGTCATTCTTTGATAACATATTTTTTGATAATAATCTTTTTTTAAAAGAAAAATAATTAAAAAGTTAAACGATTTATAATTATTGACTAGTATTTCCAAATGATTAACTTAAGTTTTTCTCTATTCCTATTCTAATGGGTAATTAATGATTCAGTTCAAATCTTTTTTCAGTTTAAAAATTATAAACATGTTTGGAATGACTTACTTAAACGACTTTTATATTTCTTGGATTAAATTAAATTCGATGAAATTTTGTTATAATTGAGTGAACAAAATTATCAAAATCCTAAAAAAAAAGCTAAATTTTATAAATTAAACAACAACAAATAACTTTTCACGTCAGCTACATAACTTTAATTTGAATTTTAAGATACTAAATTTTAGCTTTAGTTGTCAATAATTAAGGTTCCTTTTTTCTCCATTATATAACTTAAAAAACGTAGTTCGAAACTTAATATACTGAAAATAAGTATAAACTAATAAATTACAGTTTGTGTAGGAAAATTATACAAAGTAAAACGTTAATTTTAAAGGGAGTTTAGGTTTCGGTTTGGCGTTTAGGTGTATTTTCCGGATGATTTGCTTCAACTTTGCTTATATAATTCATACATTGCATAATTGGCAGGAAAAATTAAGGGACTTTTAAGTATTTTATTAAGGGATTTTAGTTGTTGGTTTTTTTTATTGAAGAAGTCTTGAAATTTCTGGCTGGATTCTTTAAATCAGAGGAAATGTAGGTTTTTTAGTTTTATTGGTGGAGGTTATTCTATGTTAATTTTTGGATACAGTTGTTGGTTGGTAGATGGTGCTGCAGTTTAATATAAATTAGATATAGGGATTCAGTAAATAAGGTTTATCAAAGGGCATAAGGTTTATCAAGATACATGCTTAATTAGATAAAACTAAAGTGTAGCTATATCAGACGGTTTATATTTTTCTTGTACTTGTTAAATCGAAACTTTTATCAGGATAGTACAATTTTAAATTGGGTTTTTCGAGTTAAAAAACAAATCTATAATTCATACGAAATTTCTGAATAAGTTTTTACCTTAGAGAATTTTTTATTTTGTTCTTGCTTTCATATATCTTGCTAGAAAGAAGTTTCCCCTTGAAAAAAGGAAGCTTCTTTTCATTTAATATGTTTACTATGTCAACTGTTACAATACAGTTATAATACTATTCATTTCAGTTAAATTCATTAGTAATTATAACTTAAAAAGTATCTCATAGCAAATTCTCGTTAGTAATTAAATAAATTCTCGTTAAAGTTAAGCACAACAAAATTCTGATTTCATAACCAATACTTAAGTAAACGATGCTCCTTTTTACTAATTTAAATATAAATTTGTGTCCCCTTAATTTAACTTGCAATAATTTAAGTCAATTAAATTTTAAGCCAGGTATTTAAATAAGCCAGTACCTACCTTTTCGTAATCATTTTACCCTCAATAAATCTCTCACTCAAGTACCGAGCTTTTAACCCTTTATCTTCCACTTTCCAGAACGCTGCACAAAATTACATTTAATACCCAGTCTACCCTTTATCTCAATTCAAGCTCATGCTTTGCTAGAGAGAATGTTTTCCAGCTGAAATATACAATTCTGGCTCAATTAAGGGTTTGCATTTCTAAACTTTTACCAATGTGGCATCATTGGTGCGAATGAAGTTGTATTTCGTCGTTTTAACACTTGAAAATTGCGTAGTGTATAGAAATAGTATTAAGACAACAAGTGTGGCAAGCTAATTACAAATTAAGGGCAAGTTTTTTTGTAAGGAGAAGATTTTACTTACTGTATAGAACGATAATTTTAGGAATTTATTTGAGTATTTAAGTATCTATCAATTAAATTAAGATATAAAATTTACATTCATGGATAGGAAAAGTTTATAGTAATAAATTGAAAAGTTTTCTCATGCTTAAAATTATTTATGTGTTTTACTATAAATGAAACAATGCTTGTCCTTTAGTTTTAAACTTTTGACCAGGTGAAATTTCGGCTATGGGTGTGAAGGAATACGTCAGAGGTTACAAGTAAAAACTCTGGCTTACATTTTACATCATATGTGTGAGTTTTTTCTATTTTTTACACATAAATGTTAAATGAAAAATGAGAAAAATAATCAAAAATCCTTTATTGTGTTTGATAAAAACATTTCTAAACTAACAATAGCCTCTTTGATATTGACTATGAATTTTAAAAAAAGGATTCACAATCCAATCATAAAATTTTAAAATCGTTTTACAGCCCTTTCTTCAGCACTTCATTTTTTTTATGGAGGAAGAGAGCAAACTCAATCGAAAACGAGAAACGGTGTCAATACACAAACTCTGAATGGCATTTACGTGATGATAATTCTAACATTTTAAATCCTGTGAATTTTACTGTGTGGGATAATATAACTTTGTTTTGATTTATTTTCTTTACATGTAAAACATGAAATTTTTGATTTGGTTGATTTTTTTTGGGATTTCAAGATTTGTGTGGTTACATTGGAATGTCTTATAAATTGTTCAATTTTACAGACAGGGAATGATGTATGTGTTTTTATTTGATTTATAACGTGGAGAATTTTTTCGTAAACAATGGTCAGGTGTAATAAAAAGTTGAACTTTTTGTAATGAAATAAAATGTAATATTCTTCTCTTTTTTTGTATTTTAGTTTTTAATTTGATAATTATTTTCTATTTATTTTGGACAAATATATTTTTAAGCTTATTGTTAAAATAAATAGTCTAATTACCAAATAAACAAAGCATAACCAACTTTGGTATGTAATAAATAATATATTTCGCAACGAAAAAAAAAAACAAATAATTTTAGCAGCATTAGGTGAGAAAAATATTAGTTCCTGAAAATCAATTTTGTTTTATTTTGAATCATTTATTAATTGGGATTATAGCATAAAATTTGTTGAACCATTCTTTTAAAAACTTTTATTTTATGTAATAATTTTCCTAAAAATTAAATCCTCTTAGATAAAATTTTTGAATATCTGATCTACTTTAAAAGTCTTAAGTTTATTTTCAAAATAAAAATATTCTCTAATGGCTACAAAATATGAAAATTTTGTAATATATTCTTTTCTCATATTGAGTCACGTTGAATTTTATAGCATAAAGTTTCAGCCAAATACCAAAGCTTAAGTCTTGTATTATATTTCAAAACCTAATCTCAAAAAAACCAATTCAAAAGTAAAACAAAAATATAAAATGCGAATTCCTTAAAAAGAAAACCCCCCTCAAAAATGAAATTTTGTACTAAAGGGTTATATTCGCGAAAATGCTCACGTACATTAGAAAATAGCTGGTATTAGTGATAATCCTAAAAAATTGTCACTTAAAGGATACTTAAAACTTTGAATTATTGTGCTGAGAGATGATCGTTAGGATTACATAATTTATCTTATCAAAAAGGAAAACTTACTACAATTATTGCCTACTAAATTAAAGTAAAATTCAAAGTGAATAGCCAATAAATAATTTTGATGGCACGCAAGTTTTATATACATAAGCAAAACTTGAACTTTTATTAAGGTT
Organism: Acrocera orbiculus; assembly: GCA_947359355.1. Taxonomy (NCBI): domain Eukaryota; kingdom Metazoa; phylum Arthropoda; class Insecta; order Diptera; family Acroceridae; genus Acrocera; species Acrocera orbiculus. The sequence continues at coordinate 28,634,405 of OX375757.1, forward strand.
TCCTATAATAATTATCTATGATTTTATCTATGTATTTGTGTATTTGTTAATCTTCAGCATTTCACTTAATTCTCAATTTCATTGTATCAAGAAAATACAAACTTTTGTCCGATACATGATAGAGAATGATATTTAGGCTATTTGTAAGGATTTGCAGTGAGATTATCATGGGTTTACTAGTAAATGTGATAAAAATGAAGAAATAGAATTGGATGTCGAGAGTAATCAAAATAAATGTGTAGTCATTATGTCTCGTACAGAAGGACATCTTTTGTTCACATGGGGTAAAACAATTTCATTTAGAATGTGGAATAGTTGAATTCGGAACCATATCTAAGTTAATTAGATGGAATGGGATAATAGAAAGTTTAGCCTAGCTCTTTCGATAGATAAGCATTATTTTACAGGAAGATATGATAATAACAGTTTGAATAGGAATTCAACAAATATTTTGAAGAATTTTCTGATTTGACAAGGTTTGACAAGCTTTGACAAGGATCACAAAATATACAGAAATACATTTAACCGCATATAAGACATTGATTTAGAATACACGGAGTTTCCATTATTTTTAAGTGACAAGTATTATGATATTTTAAGGAAGAATTGGAGTCTAGTAGAGAGGCAGAGTAGTAGTTTCAATATAAATTTGTTAGCTATACTTGATTGAATTAGAGGTTAGGAATGAACATAGTTTGTGCTAAGAGGAATAATGTCTTGTTAGATGTTCTAGTGAATGAACTCCCGGCAAAATTAAACTTTTCAGCTATCAATTTCTTGCTAATTATTTTATGAAATGTTATTATGTTATTTATTTGTCTCAAATAATTGTCAGATAGTTTTTCTTCTAATCATATTCTAGTAATAAACTCAGTCAAATTTGATGACGAAATTAAAGTTTTGGCATCACAATAAAAAGTCATTTAACAATTTTTGTAACAAAAAAGATCTAATTGTAGAATTTATATTTCCTTAGAAGCCCTATCCTACATTTAAGTTGGCATACAAATGTTTATTTTATTGCATTTTCAATTGGAAATGACATTTTGTATCATTTTTGACTAGACTATTAAAGCAAAGAAAACAATTTGAGCATATTTTATTTTGGTAAAAATAGAATAACTTCTGTTACAGACCAAAAACCTATTTTCTCTTGGATCAATAGCTTTAGTGCAATCTATGATCCTAAAATTCCATATAAAAAGCCTTGAATATTAAATGAAATTCTTCAAAATTAAGAAAAGCCAAAACGTTATGAAAATTACCCAAAAGTTCCATCAATTTTCATTGATTAATTTATATAAAACAGACTTTCTTTATTTTACGGAAATCTTAATGCTCGATTTCAAAACCATTTATTTCCATCATAAAAATAAAAATGAGATATAAGCGAAAAAATTTGTAGTTTTAGAACTACTAATTACATGTAGTTTTTAAATTTTGCAATTTTAGTGGCGCTTTTGAAGTAAGTCAGCTAACTAACTTCTAAATATTAGAAAAAGAATATTAACTGAAAAATATTTGAACTAGAAAAATTACATAAATACAATAGTTTCAAACATCATTTACAGTGCATTCGTTTGTGTAATTTTAATTAGACTCGACGAAGTGCCAAACCACCTGAATATTAAATACATCAAAAGTTTTTTCCACTGCAAGTAAAATTCCTACTACTGTAAAATTCTTAGTATGCATGCATGACAAATGCAATTGTCTTACTTTGTTTGAAAAGCATAAATTCTAATTTAATGTTGGATGGCTGGAGTTCATATGTCTCCGTACACCCATGATATAATAAGTAGCAGTAATTTTTTTTTACTGTGTATATAAAATATGTAAAAGTTTTAAAAATATATTTCTTATAGCATAAAAATCATATTTTCATATTACTGAATATATTTTTTATAATTTATTTCTAGTTTTTTAAAAACGTTCTCTTAAGAAATGAAGAACAGTCACATATTTGATAATAAAGGAAATTAAACACATTCAAATAGAAATCTAATGTTTATAATTTAAAGCGATTTCTATTTGATCTTTAGATTTCTTATTCTACAACTCTTGGGCTAATATGTAAATATTAAGTGGAATTTTTATCACAATAAATTACTGAATCATAAATAAATTACATCGACCAATCTATGTCGTACTGTAACCATTAAGTGAAAGGAAAAATGGTTATCCTAAAGGAAATTATATCGTGCAGTTCAATTCAACAGTTAATTATATTACTTCTTAGGTGAGGGAAGCATTTAAACTTTTTCCTTATGGAAATTAGTCATATGGTATTAAAGTAAAATGTTTTTTGTATTCTGTTAATTTTTCTTTAGTCATAGATCGTTAAAATTGCCAAAACATATACATACATAGTAGCAAATTTTTTGCCATTGTGTTTTATTTTACATATTAACTGAAACAAGATGTTTTATTTTCCTGATAAATACTCCGTATAATTTTATTTTTTAAGTAAGTAAAATTAACACCTTTTTTAAAACTTTGAGCATTATTCCACTTTTAGTATTATTTTGACAGATGTTGTTGTGAAGTGTTCACCCGTTTTCACGTTAGATAAATCTTACAACGAACTCGTCTTGCAAAAAAATCTCATTTTTTTTGACTAGTTGTAGAAAACCTTCAACACTATTGTCTCACACAGGCTTCCATTTAGCCTTAGGAACGAAATAATTATCTTTAAAACCTAACTTCTTTTCCAATTAACGTTTTACATATTTCTCCCAACTAATTAGTTGTAATCTGAATTAAAACTTTATATCAAAATAAAAAACGTTTCTTTAGGGAAAAGTAAGACAAGTAAAGAAAACTACTAAATCTGTAGGAGCTCATATGTAATTGACTTGCTGTTTATAATTAAAAAATAGATTAAATATGTAACGAACTATAGGTCGATGAACTATTATATTATCCTTTTTTAGGATTTGCTCAAATATTTGAAAAAGGACATTTTATTAGTTACAAAATATTTACTACTTAAACAACATTAATATCCCTTCACATACATATTTAGATATTTATTTAACAAAAATATTTCAGAAATTTTCAAAAACTACATTTAAATTAAATTATAAAAATTTAAGAGCTACACGTTATCAAAATTGAAGTTGATCAAGTTAACAGCCTAAGGAAAGTATTCCAAACTTCAAAGCTACCATTGTCATAAACCAAGCTGGGCTATTTTAACTGAAAAGGAGCTGCTTATCAGTACAATTACTATTGAGGGAAGCACCAAGTACCCATTAAGGAGCTGGGTTGGATAATTATATCTCAGCAACAGGCAATTACGACGCTATAACTTGGTCGTTTGTTGTGATCAAATGGGAGTGTTAGGGCGGTAAAAATCAGATTAAATTGTTCCGCGACTGAAAGATATCATCCCTTTATATTTTGGACAACCATTGTAACACCTTAAACAAGGTGTTTATTGTTTATGAAGGACAAAAGAAATTTCTTCATAAAAGGGGACAGATTATTCAAAAGAAAAAAAACAGAATGGTAAAATTTAAACTGTTTTATATGCCTATGTTAATTTAAAAATAAAATTTGATTTAACCAATAAAAACAAAAAAATAATGATTATAATTATGTAAATTTTCAACTGACTGAGGTTTTTAATCAGTGACATAACACTGAACATAATTTAGGAATAAAGAAAATTTTATTTTATTTCGAAATAATATTTTTTTAAAATATTTCGTTTTGAAAACTCTTGCGTAACATAAAAGAAAAATATTGTCTACCTATTATTAGAAACTATTTTAAGTGGCTAAATACTCGTATTAAAATAATTATTTTAGAGGTACAAAAAATTCCGAAACGGAGAGTTTTACTTCTCCGTTTAGTTAAAAATTTGAAAAGTAAGCCAATATTGAATTATTAGTAACTGATTTCGAATCAAACTAACTGAAATTTATTGATTGTAATTAGTTCAAATTAATGAACTAATTAATCTATAAATAATTAGCTTGAAGATGAATATCTATAGAAGGTTATTTTTATTCATAAAAATTTGCAATTTTACAACGTAATTTAGTAACAACCTTATAATTGTTTGGATTTTAATTTTCATTAAATTTTCATTTATTTTGTTTATTTAATAGAGTTATAGAGATACAGATGTTGTTGCTACTTAAACTTAACTATGAATTAAGCTAAAGCTTAAAGTAGTAATATAGAAGTTTGTGTTTAATTTATTTAAAAATTATATAGCTTTTGGGGGAATACATTATATAAAACAAGCATTTATACTATAAATATTTCAAATCCATAATTGTAGATAAAATTTTTTCTTTAACTGTGAGTTAAAATTTAAAGAAGTGACAAACACTTTAAAAATTTCTCATAAAAATAAGCCATAAGCCTTCATCTTTTTTTTCTTTACTTCTTGATAACATATGAATTTTTGCTGTCGCTACTTCATCATATTTATCAACAACTCCATAAACGTGGTAAATAAATTTTTCTGACATTAATGTTGTCTAAAGGGACATATGTAAAAGGACCTTTAAAGTGACGATACATGCATCTAGGCACACATCATCAATCAACTGGTGAATCCTCTAGTTTGCTTATTTTGCCTTGTATTGTCCTTGTAATGTCTTTAACTCTTCCCCCTTTTCCTTAGCCTTAAGAAGAAATCATTTTTATTGAAAGAATTTTCATAAAAAAAAACAAGGGGAGATAAAGCCACACGGTGATAAGATAAACTCATTGGAAGCTTTATTTGTGGGTTTTACTATTTTGAGTTTATTTCTTTTCCTAAGATTCCTCAGAGTTTTTTATTTTCATGTATATAATATTTGGTAACAGTTTTGTCTAATATCAAGTTAAAATTTTTAAACATATTTCATTTTCTCAACTAAATTACTGTTTTTTAAAAACATTAACTTAACGCGTGAGTTTTTTCTTGTCATAAAGAATTCATAATTCAAATTCCGAGGGAATGAAAGCCAAAAATATTAAGGAAAAGTATATAAAGTAAGATGATGAAAAGAAATTAACTAAGAATCCTTTAGCTAACGAATATGATTTGTTATAAAATACCTTCTTATTGGTTACTAGAATAAATGTCACTAAAAAATATAGAAAGTAAGCGGTCAATACTTTTGTGTTGTAAAGAAAAAACTGATTAATCTTCTGCTTTTCAAATAAACATGTATTCCACTTTGCATCATATTATACCTAAAAGCCGAATAGAGTTCGTACAAACCTTGGAACTACATTTTTGCTCTAGTCATATTAGTAAGGAAGTAAATATTTAGAAGCTATGTAGATTGCAGCATGTGCAGCCTCAAAATAATAATAATAATCAGTACAGCCAAAGCAAAAGCTGTACAAATATTTAATTGATCCGTTAATATAATGTATAGGGATGAAATCATTATTCAATATATATATATATGTATATACCCTTAAAAAATATGAGATAAAAAGTCTCTAATATACTTGGAATTTATCGATATACATATATGAAAAGCAAACCAATATGAAAATATTAAAAAAGTGAACAGTAAAAAATAATTGACAAATACTCACAGTTTGACAGTGTTTCTGCTGTTTTAGTTGTGTATTTTAAAACATCCATTTTTTATTACGCTTCAACTATTAAAGATTATTTAGCTCTGTCGATATTTTAACTCCTCCAGGGTTCCGATTCATGATAAAAGAATATTTAGCTATACATTTGTAAATTGTCTGTTGAATTGATAAGAGAAATCGATTTTCTCAAATTTTTGAATAAGCTCAAATTTATTTTAATCATTTCAATCAGAAATATCTAAAACCTTTTTTTTTTTTAAATTTTTTAAGTACTTAAGCAACATTACCACTAAAATAACTAAATTTGTTTTATTATCTTTGTCCCTTCAATTGTTTCAAACACAGAAATTCTCTTGAAATTTCATCGTCTTAATCTTTTTTGGAGTTTCTAATAATAAGCTTTTATCCCATACCTTGAAGTAGACAATGTCTCCTTAAGTTTATCTTTAGCACAACAAAAGGATGAGATAAATAAATAAGTAAATGAGAAATTATGAAACGCTCGGGGAAAATATTTCCTTCCTTTTGTCATATCTCTTAATGTTGCCATAAAGTCTTATCCGCGGGGTATAATTGTTGCTGTTTGTGTTCTTTATTTAAGTAATGTTCTTTTAGTTTTTATTCTATTCTATTTAATATCATTTGGTTGCATTACTTTTTCCTCATTCTATTGTTTTTGAATTCCCTGGTGTACACTTTAAGTTAGTAGTGTGTAAATTTATAAAGGTATGTCTAGCCTTATTTTAAGGGTAGTGTAATTGATAGCCCTTACATAACGTTGCTTGATTACAACTGTAGTTAAATGCGTGAATTTTATTAGACTAACAAAATCTACTGCATTTATTCAGGCTTATTTCATATATTTATTTATGTTATGGTTTTATTTTAATTATGGAATAGAGTAATTCACCTGTATCATATTAATTTACCCCTGAATCTTTGTAATTTTTTTTTTTTTTTTTTGAGTATGTACAGGTTAAACTTTTTATCATTCTGCATTCGTATTTTGGTTGAGCTCAGTTGGTAGAGTATTGATATGTGTACTGCAAATATCTATGATATCAATACTTGGCATCATATTGATCGTTAAGAGTTCGTATTTGAATTTCGATGTAATTTTAATAGATCACACCAGGGTTTCCCAAACTTTTTTCATTCACGGCGCCCTTATGAATTTGAAATTTCTTCACGGCGCCCTTGTTTTTTAGTTTACTAGTTTTCGTTTAGTTTTAGTTTAATAAATGAAGAAAAATATACAATTTTATAATTTATCTTACAACTGTAACATTTATTTACATGGAAATAGAAATTAACTGATATAATTTTTAATACAAATTAATGTGATGGATCAGATTGATGAGTATCACACAGTTTTTGGAACCGAGGAATAAGACTCAATACATCTACTCTCATTTCTTGTTCCACATTGATTTTCGATCGAAATTTGATTTTTGTTACAGCAACAACAGAAAATTCAGCTTCACATAGATATGATGTAGAGGGAGTCAAGATTCTTAAAGCTTTTTACTTAAAGTTGAATATTCATTTGCAATTGATATCCAAAACTCCACTAAATCAGAACAAGCAAATTTTGCTTTCAGACTATTTTCATAGGAAAGTTCAATTAGGCTTTCTTCTTCTGAACTGAATTCTACTGCAGCTTGAGCGTAAAAAGGGTTTTGAATCCACACGAATTTTCCATCATCATCTTCCGCAAAATATTTCGCGAACCGGTTGGCGAGCTTTAGAAGGTGTTTTGTGAAGAGAGATAATAAGTCCAGGGATACTACAATTTTATGAGAGTCCATACACTGGTGCAGCGTGGGAAAATAATCTTGACCACCATCTTGATTTATTTTTTTTACCCACAGTTGCAACTTTTTTCTGAACGCTGAAATCTTCTCTACAAGTTTCAGAATGTGCATATTATTGCCTTGCAAAGACATATTCAAAGCATTCAGTTTATCAAATATGTCACACATGTAAGCCAACTTTAAGAAAAAATTTGGCTCGGCAAAGTTACTAGCACTGGTATGACCCTCTTCTTGCAGAAAACTGAGTTGATGCAAGTGATTCTATGTGGATTACAGATGACAGATTCTCCAACCATAATATTACCTATGTCAAGTGCAGCTGGTAGAATAAGCTCTTCTGCGATAGTATGTGGTTTTTTGAACTTTGCTACTCTATATGCTACATAAAAAGAAGCTAATAATGTCTTACTTGACACAGACGTTTCTCTAGTAGGGACTTTTTGTATTTTTGTAAGCCATGTAGCTTCCTATTAAAAAATTCAAGGGATTTATCGACTATATCGGGATGATTCCTCACAGTAGAAACAATAAAATCACTATTTAGTGTTCACAAGTATCCACAATAGATATCACATACCAAAATTACAAAAATATTTTTATGAAAATATTATTATTAATAGAAAGGAAAACCGTGTCAACTTCTAAGGAATGATCGCGACGCCCTTGCTGGCTCTTCACGGAGCCCCAGGGCTCCGCGGAGCACACTTTGGGAACCCCTGGATCACACCATTCAGAAAAATTCAAAAATCTGTTGAGTTTTTATAGATTTTCACTTACTTTTTTTTCGTAGTGCAGAAGCATTGGATCGAGTTTTTAATTATTTTGCGATTAGTTATTAATCTCAAATTCCACAAACACATTCCTGATAATGCAATACATTATTTATTATTATCTGTGGAGAAAAAAAGGTTGAATTACCACTAGGCATAACCTTTAAAATAGATACTAGGCGACATAGCGTAATTTACATTTTTTTAAATAATTAGCGTAATATAAAAAAAAATTATGTTTTTCAAAAATCATTTTTCAACAATTCAGTGTTTTTTAGGAGTTTTTTAGGAGTTTTAACAGCCCGAAACGTATTCTACAGAAACGTCAATAATGAGGTAATTTCTTAAGGCTTAAACACAATGCATGTGGAGCGGAAGCGGAATTCATTTGGAATTCAACTTTGCTGTCACCATTTCTGCTCCGCAGCCACGTGCACTGTGTTTAAGCCTCTACTTAAGCGGGTAAATTGCATTCAATTATAGAAAACTAGCCTGTGTTGACTTTTCTGCATAAAGTGATCAATATTGAATGAATATATATTATGAAAAGCAAATAAATTTTCAAGCACTTAGCTCTCCAGAAGCATGACCATAATTGGAAACACACTGTTATCCTAAAGGCTTTAAGCTAGAAACTTTCGAAGTTTCTAATAAAAGTTTATAACTGAAAAAGGTATTTGCATGCAATATGCATATACATATATACATATATAGAGATATATATTCGCATACTGCTGTGGAGAAGGAACATTGTTTTGTATATATGTACATCGAGATTTAGAGGTGTATTCACAAGTTCCTACGGTTATCTAATTGAACTAAAAGAGCTAGTTATTCACTTTTATTATAAATAGATCTAATTTCAAATTTCTTAATTTATTTTGTAATTTCTTCTTTAGGCATATGTTCTTCAATCCCATTTGTTCCATTCAAATTGTATTCTTACAAAATCTTTATTTTTGTAAAAAAATTTTAACATTAAATAATACCAATTTTATAAAGTAGACACATTTTTTTTTCTAATTTATTTTTTTTGAATTTTTTTTCATTTATTTTGAGTTTCTATTAATATTTTTTCACCTAGGCTTAATAAAAGCAATAAAATCATAGAAAAGCCATTTAAAAGACAAGTCCCTCGTTCAATATCTGATTTTTCTTACTTTTGCATGATAACTGAAATTTTCATACCAGCTTTTGTATCAAACTAATTGCAACTTCATCCTTTCAAATCACAGAGCTTTGTTAAAATCTTACTCTCTCAATTAGTCTTATTAAATATTTTATTCAATGATGGAAATTAAATTGACATTATATTCGATAAACAAAAGTAAAGTGCCCAGAAAGTTCTTCTCGATAAAAACGAAGTGAAACAGATATGCCTTCGATTAAGTTTGTTCCTTTAGGCCTCTGCTGATCAATTTATATTTTTGAAACTGTCTCATTTATCTGATTCCACTAATATTTAAAGTTCAAAATAAGGCTTTTTATTAGCTAAATTTTCTACTTAATTTGAAATGTACTCTGAATTAGATTAATTCATAGCAGCTTTTCTTTGTCGATTATAATATTAAACTAAAGTTTAGCTATTTAAAAATATGAATTTTTTAAAATAACATGTTGTAAATACTTAATATTTACATAAAAAACTTCTGATTGTTGCATTTGCTTTTGGTATTATGAATTTGATTTATGTTACATAAACCAACAAAAAATTTTAATTAATAGAAAGCTAGGAGGCTGATATCATCCTCCTTTAGAAATGACTAAAGTACCTCTGTTAGTCAGGATTACCTTCAAGGGCTGTAGGTAAATATTTTCAAAGCACTTGGATGATTAATGGACTGCTATCACTTTTATGGTGGGACATTATGCATAATCGCGATTTCTATAAAAGATTTCATTTTAATAAGGACAACGATAAATTTGCTGTAGTTTAAAAAGATAACAAACTTCTTTGTTAAATGATTGGACCACAGGGAGTTGTATAATCTATATACAAATTTTGCATACGTATCATGTAAAAAAGGAAGCAACTTCTTTAGATAACACCTCAAGTTTTTAAATAAAGAAGCTATCGATTTCAGTTTTTGAATGCAAATTAGGGTAGTGGGCCATATTTCATCATGTGACTTAGATTTAAATCAACAAATCTTATTGATTTTTTAGTAATTTAGTCAATTTTTCTTTATTCGTATAATAGAGTAATTAAAATTATATTTCTAATAGTAAATTTTTGTTTACTTATCATAATTCCGTAAAAGATTGCATTTTTTCAAGTCCTACTGATTGATTACGCCACTATATATAATATATTCCATTTGAAATTTCGCTTAGAAATACTATACAGAATTTTTAGCAATTAGAAAAAAAAGTGCTTGGATTTATTTTAACTGGTCCGTGAATATTCTTAAGAAATAATATTTAGTGTGTTTAAGAATTTTGAGGTCTTTTTTATAGCACTATAAAATGAGATTAAGTTTCCAATTATTATTTATCTTTCAAAAGTGAAATTATTTATATATTTTAAATCCAAAATTGGTATAGTTTAATTAAAACTACATTAAAAATAATTTTGATCACCCATCGACGTAAATTAATTACTTCATAATGAAGATCTGTCTTACTCGCAAGCAGGTAAACTTAATTCAAAGTTTGCTTAACCTAAAAATTACTACAAACGCACTAGTTAATTTTTCCTTTTAGTCTTCTGTTTTGCCGGCAAATAGAAAGAAAATTGATGATAATAATAACTGACGAATTTTCACTTTTTGATTTATTTAATTTTTGTGTAAATCCATGTCAATAACTCCATGTCTAAAAATTACTTGAAACTGCGGCAAAGGTTTTGACATAATACTAAAAAATAGAACAACTTATTATAGCTTTTAAGGGACTTTTGGAAGACTCTTTTATTATGAAAGAAAATAACGAAGTTAATTATGTTATTTTGGTTAAAAACTATTGAAAATTATATCAGAAGATTATATCAATCCGTGCACAAGTATTGAAAAATTAAAATCAATTAATTACCAATTTCAGTATAATTAAATATTCTGGCTTCGGGATAGTTGTATTATTTTATCAGAGAAATTTAAAGAATTTAAACTGATTGAATAACGAAAATTATACGCGGTTTTGTTTCATTTATAAATACTCATTTAGCATAATGAAATTCTGTAAAATTATTTTCTAGAATCTCACTATCTCTATATAATTAAACTCTATAAATGGATAAATCTGATTCATCAAACAGTAATTAACAAAATTTAATTTCCATATTTCAATGTTATCATTATAAAAGTAATTACCCTATTGTTGGGGCATTATCCCTAATTATTTGGACACTCCAATTTAAATAATTATTTATTAAATTAAAATCATGATTTTTATTTGCAAATGAAATTTGTTGTTTTTGTGATATTATTATGGGAAAAAGGATATTATGTCCACAAATGAAAAGATAATAATAAAATGACTTTTATAGAGTATAATGAAATATTTCTTATTTGATATTTTATATGAAGAATTTAACTATTGCAATAAATTTGGTAATGATTGAATTTTAAAGATAGCATATTCCTCCTAGGTAAATTCAGGGGATTTTGCTTTTTTTAAATAAAATATCTTGGTTAACTAAATTTTAAAGTCATGGCTTACTAATGTTAGTTTTACAATAGAAATTTTAGCATTCTTATACCAAAATAATTCTTATTACACGTTCTATATTTGCATATTTCTTCATAGAAATCGATTACTATTTAGTATTTAAGGTTTTAAATTTGAAAACATACCTAGAATCATAAACTTTCTGAAAATGTTCGCAAATAAGCAGTAATAAATAGAGGAAATTTAAGCAGACGTTATTTTTTTCTAGCCCCACGTTTACATAGCGCTAAAGTAATTCAAGGTATGATGACGCCACCATGTTATTAGTATATGCTTATTACTTTTGGTTATTAGCTTCATTATGGGATTGAATTATTATTAGATATAATGATGCTGCGTAAAAGTGTTGCTTTATTATTTATTCTTAATATTTATTAAAAAAAAGTGTTAATTCGTACTTAAAAGAAAATTTTTTAAAGATAAATTTAAATAAAAAAAGTCCTCTACGTTCAAAATTATAAAATTCTTAAAATTAAAATTTGGATTTAATTTTCTTTGTTATTTTCAGAAAAACTCTACTCTTTAGTTCCTTTTCAGAACGAAAAATCTTAAAAGTGCAATAAAGTCCCAAATAAAATTTTAAAATACTAAGAAGCTTTTTGAAACCTGTTTATATTTTAAAATAAAATAAAACGAATCTTGCTGCTTTTTGAATTTATAAGCACATTTAAGGCTAATTATTTCATTTCAACTTAATTCGTATTCATATTTTCAAAAAGACTGTCCCAAAGGAAAACTATTTAGAAAAAAACTCTGTAACTATGGTCTTTTTATTTTAACTCGTTCAAGATTAAGAAAAATATGTCGTTTTAAATGTAGCCCCTAACAAATATTTCTGCATTTTATTAAATGTCCAAGGAAAATGGTAAGTCTCAGGAATTTAATATAAATTTCTGGTAAAGAGTGATCATTTAAGAATGGCTCTCTATGAAATCAACTGGAATTTATCAGACGACTGGTCAACGTAGTCAAGGGGGATGACTTTATATTCAAAAGTATTACTCCTTCACCTGTAACATATCTTTTTTATTTGATTATTGAATTAAAACTTTTTATTAACTAATTCTGAAATGTTACTAGTTGAAGAAATTTTTATTGGTGGTGAATACAAAAAAAGTATCAAAACTCAAATCTCGTGGAGTTAATAGATACAAAATTCCTTTTATGGTTTTTTCCAAATAAAGACTCATATAAACTTATTACAAAGTACAGTTAAACATAAAAAGGATATGTTTTTGGATAGTTTTCTTTCAATAGCTTCCTCCTGAAAATATAGAGTTAATTGAAAAATATATGTCCTGTTCCTCAGTTATTAGTATTTTGAAAAACATTTAAACAACAAAACTAAACATATGCATAAACTTTTATTTGTAGCATAGTATCAAAAAATATTTCATGTAGAAAACTATCGATCGATTTCAAGAGAATGATTTGTGATAAAAAACTTTGAAAGTTGCTCTTTTGTGTTCTTCATCAGGTGCTGGATGTAGATAAATGTACTTTCAGAGTTCATTGGTCTTATAACGTCCTTAAAATATTGAAAAACTTTTCTGTAATAACACCATTTGGAAATATTTAACCTTAGTTACAAGAATATAAGAATATCAAGTTATGTTCAACTCCAAGAAAATATATTTTTGATTTCTTTTGTACTTAGGATATTGGAAAGCTTCAAATTTGGAATTTGAAATGTGGAACATAGCTTTATATCAGTTTTCTACAAACCTTGTTTTTCAGTTGAAAATATTTTAATGTCAAAGTTATATAAATTTTAGTACTAAGCGTTATAATTCTAAGCGTTTATGCAAAAGAAAATTTGTTTTTTTCAATTTAAGAAGATTATTGTCAAAAAAAAAGGAAAATTTGTATGCAAAAAATGTAAATATTATTAGTCAATTTTTGTTTGATTGACTCTTTGATGGACTATTAATTTGTAAAAGTACAATGGGTGCAGTACTTTCCCAATTTAGGTACTATAAATATATGAACACAGTTCATCCAGCATAAATAATCGTGATTTATAATCTATCCACACGCGTTTCTGGTTCTTTTTAAAGATATGTTTGTGATATTTTCAAAGTTTTATACAAGATATTTTATTCAGAAAATTTGTAGTAAAAGAAGGACAACAATAAAGTTCACTTGAAGAAACTGCCTGTTAGTCAAACTGAAATTTGTTTAGAATAAATAGAAGACCTTAAACAAAAAAAATTTCATCAGGGTCTAAATAGCAAGCAACGTTCACAAAAATTAAACCGCTGCTTCTAGTAAGTATCAAAATTTCTATAGATAAGATAAGATTAATGCTGTCGCTTTTCTCAAAATTCTATTTTTAAAGTTGGTCGCCATAATTTCCTAGAGCTAATACATCAATCTTTTTCAAAGTATTGTCTACTATTTGAACAAAGGATTTTTTAAATCATAATTAATTTTAAAAAGCAATACGTGGTAAAAATTATATCAAAAGTAATTCTTTTTCATGCTAAAGCCTTCCGAAACTTCAAACCTAAACTTTTTTTTGTCTACTAAGAGAGAAATGATTTAGTTTTTAATTTCGCATTAACCTAAAATAAGTTATAATGGCAACGACAAAATTAAATAAGTTGGACAAAATGAAACACTCATGGTTGATTTTTGAAATGAAAAATTTTCAAAAATGTCTGTAAAATATTTGCCTTTATTATATAAAAAAATACTGACTAAAATATTTCATAAAGTATAGTAAAAAATATAAGAGAAAATATCCCTTTATATTCTGTAAAACGCATATTGCCTGATTATTGACTTATAATCAGTCGAACACAAATTAAGTAATAAAAACAAAAGCAAAGTTGTTCCGGCAAAATCCTGCTTTTGATAAATAAAAGTTTACTATCTTTTACAGAAAAACGGAAATTACTTTTTTCACATTTTCAATTCAATCCCTTTTCATTTTCAAAATTTTTTTTTATTTCCTTTTATTTTGATAAAATAAAATGAATTATTTTGCTGTTACAAATTGAAAATATTTTATCAAATTATCTATAAACAATTTCAAATTAAGTAAAAAAAACCAGTTATCGTATGCTATGATTTGCCCAAGTTCTTTTTTTAAAAAAGGAATAAAAAAAATTATGCAATACTAGTTTTAATGGACTTGATATAACTTTATTATTAATATCTATATCCAAAGTTTTATTCTTACTTACAGGAAAGATTCCTCTTGTTTAACTTGCATGATCTTTCCTAGAAGCTGATGAAAGTTTTCTGTTATCCAAAAACTCCTACTTTTCTCTGAATTAATGGTAGATAGGTTAAAATTTCAAATTGTTCTATATACTCGAATGTAAATTGTAGTAAAGATAAAATAAATCCGAAAGGGCAAGCTTCCAGAATTAAATCCAATAACGAATGGAATATTTGTAACCTTGGGCATTAAATTAAACGTTATCGGTTGGGTGCAGAAAATTATCTCGATATGGAGAAGTGTACCGAAGAATAATTTTATGGTTCTCATCTCTTTGAAACCAAAAACCAAATGAAATTTTAATACTTAAGGTGGTGAGGGAGAAATCAGACATGGTCAGTATGTGGATAGCTTGGAGTTAATTGCTTTATGAACAAAAGGGTAATGCTTTAATTTGATTGTGATTTATGGTTTTTCCAATTAACAGTTTCCAAAACAATTGATGAAGTCTTTAACTATATAGTCTTCCGCATTTCGGGTAATAAAATGTCATATTTTGTTAAGTTAGGATCAGTTATTGTACTACTACTTAATATTAATAGCAAATCTCTTAAGTAAAAATAACGGATATGTAGCACTAATCATATTAATCCCTACGAACAGAAGGGATGAGTGCAGGCTTTAATATTGATTGTTCTTTAGTTTTAATCTTTAAAGAAATAAAATTTTAGAGTTAAAAATCATTTAATATTGCAGAAAAAATTTCTTATACGTGTAATGAAGTTAAGAGTCCTGTGGAACACACATATTGTGGGTTTGAAAAATTTTCCGGGGGTAGTTTTCGCTTTTTACAAAGCATATGAAAGCAAAACTGTTAACCAGGGAATTCTTTCTTTCCATCTAGGAAGACATTTACTAGTTCAGACAAATGTATGCAGCATAATTTTCTTTAAGTAGGAATTTACGACTTAAAAATTTTATACATTTTCTTTTTCTTTTAGTTACAACTAATGATTTTCTGGTTGAACAAAGTTGGGAGATTATAATAATTTAGTTAGCTCAAATAATTTTTTATTTTCTTAATTATTGTTTTTTGTTAAACTCTTGAATAAATGAAAAAAGGACCTATGGCAAAGTGAGAAAGTTGTAATTTCACTCTATATAGTTGCTCGAGAAGTCAAATAAAAATAAATATGAAAAAATATTCCAATAACAGTCAATTTAAGCATTCAATGTTTTTCTCTTTGAATTTTAACTTAACTTAACTTTCTAAGAGTATAAAAATGAGTTTTGTGTCTTTTATATTCTAAGGAAAAAATTTTTTGAATTAAATTTGAAATAGAAACAATAGTAAAAACTTTAATTAGAGTATCAAAACGAGTTTTTAAATTTCTAGCCACTCAAAAATGACTTCAAAACTGTGAAAGCTTGAATCATTATAACTTAATATAATTGTTTGCATTAAATAATGTTTCATAATATCCTAGAATCTAACTTGAAGCGTTTTGTGATTGTTTTGACTTCACTATCAGGGCTAAAATTAACTCTAACAAAGATTTTCTACTTAACTTAATCACCCCCAAGTATAGAAGAGTTCTTGTTAATTCAGGTCTCAATGCAAATCTCATCATGGCGAGTACTTGTGTTAGCCTAGACACAAAGTTAATTATAGAATCGACTTATTTTCTGTTTTAATTCAAGTGGAAAATGATTTGCATTTGAAGGTTCCACACGACAGAGCGGAAGCTTCTGAGGAGATACACATCTTCATTATAAAATTAAGGGTTAAAGTGTTCTCCTGTTCCTCTAGACAAAGGGTTTTGGTGGAAAAATGTTAATGTTTTCAAAAATTTTTGTCATAAAATTTATTTCTGAGTTATCAAAGCTATTTTTCCCGGGGGACTCGTAAAGTGTAAATTAATATCAAGTATTCCAGCAAGGTACTACTAAGATAAATCTTTACTTTTAGAATTGTTATTTTTGTGTGCTTTAGATTAAAACTTTTATAAATTTCATTTTAGTTAATAGAATCTGACATTTAGTCATTATAGGTTAAAGTAAATCGTTGTATGTAGTACTGTAATAAAAAATTTCAATAATGCAAAAGATATTATTTATTATCTTACAAGGCATAAAGATCAGATTTTTTGCTTTAAAATTTAAGTCATATTCCATTAATAGTAATAAACAGAAAGTAGATTGGTTTTTATTATTAGAGGAATCTTGAAAGGAATTTAAATGCAATTTTGAGGAAAATTGTCTTGCCTTAAAAATTACACGAAATCATCATTTTATTAGATGTAAATAAGTCTTTAGTAATATTTTAACTGATTTATCATTACGTATCATATTTTTAGATATTTAATGAAAACTATCCTTGAAGTATACCCGATACTTACGCTCTTTAAAAAACACTCTAACCCTAAAAAAATGGACCGACAAAATGCTTACTTGACTAATGAGATATACTTGGAAATAATTTTCCACCCTTTCACCTTTACTACACACATCAATTCGATAGTATCAAAAGTCTGCCAGAAGCTAAAGCAAAAACTGTCCACAAAACTTTTTAGAACTTAGCAGTTGATTTAGTGTTGTGTTCTCCATAATACCCTCTTTTAAAACTTTCTAAAGGAATTGAAGGAAAACACTCTATATATGTAGACCCCATAAATAGGATTATGATCTTATCGAAGTCTAAACAGACGAAGAAGTTATGGCACCTTCTGTTGTTGGGAGAAAATTGTTATGTAGAACAATAACTTAATAACCCTTTGTGAAGATTTCAATATAAGTAGAACCATTATGCAATAGTATTTTAAACAAACTATTCCCGGTTTAATTATAGAAGAGGATTAGAAAACCAAATGAAACTTATTTCCGTTAGAACTAATCAATATTTTCATTATATCAAAAAGTTTTACTAATTGATTCTGAATAAGCTTTGGCGATTCAAATATTGTTGGAAAATTTTATCAAAGAAAATCAAAAGAAAACTTAAATTTCGAAATTTGTGTTAAGTACTATAAATACGAAAGAAGCCTCAAAATGATGATTTATACTTTACTTAATTCTTTATCCTTATAGAAAGGGTAATTAAGTTAGTAGTTTAATAGTATTATGCCATCTTGTTTTTAAATTTATACAAAATCTATATTTTTTGGTTTCCTTAAAAATGCTTGCAGGATATATCTTTACATGTGTTTGTAAGGTCAGCTTTAAAGTGAAGTAAAAGTTATTATTATTTAACTTATCAACCTTTCATTTAAAGTACCTAAACGTTTTTTTAACCAAATAGTAACAAAATGTTAAGGAAACGAAAAATAAATAAGACGAGAGAAATTATTTTTCCATCTGACAAACTTCTTCGCCAAAAGAATGTTCTACACATAAAGAAATTGGACAAATACAAAAAACTTTGTATACATTTTGAAGTTAAGGATATTAAGTCGAGTGTTTTCTACAAAAATTTTAACTTAACACCTGTAATTTTTACTAGAGTGCATTAAAAAATATCATAATGTAACAAACGTTAATAAAATTTTTACAGGACTCATTTTTAGGTAAATATATGCAAATGCTAATAATAACCACAAATTTTAAGGTTAAATACCTAACTAAGAGAATCCTTAAGTCTATTATAGCTCATTTTCTTTTCGTTTAGGGGAATACACATCGTTATAAAGTTCTTCAAATGCTATGCAAGCATTAAATTGAGTTTTACTTGATGCCCATGGCGCCATTTAATATTCTGCTTATCGTTTAATCGACTTAACTACCGACGATCCATTCAGCACGTATGTTGTCTTCATATATGGTTACTAAACCAACAACAAAATTGTTAGTCTTCAAGGCAAATGGTTGATGATTCAAACAACCGCATTAATCAAAAGTAAGTGATAAGCAGTTATTGCCCCCAACCCTATTTCCAATCTGTTGTTTTCTCCGCAAATGGCTAATTCAATCACCCGACCAGTCTGATTCCGTTTGTACTTAATCTGATAGCAGCCGGAAACACTTTGGGGCTACCCGCAGTCTTGTTACCCGTTTGCTTCATTATGGGTAAAATTTCTACATCTCAATATTTTCCGTACATTTTCGGATTGCTTTTACTGAATTGGGGATGACATGTATATATTTTAATAGAGCTTTTATCGATCATAGAAAATAGCATTATGCTTAGGGATTATCTTTGGAATACTTCACACGTGATTAATTTTGTCTTTGTAATTCAATTCTTAAATTTATAAAAAGGGATTTTATTCTAAAACTTTATCCTTTAAATGAAAGTAAATTTTTCAATCAAAAAATTTCACTCTTTTCTTTTGAATTCAACGGTTTTATAATTTGTTAAATTTTAAGGATCAAAATTAAGATTTTATTTGTATTGCAATCAGATTAAAAGTTAGTTGGGAAAGTGTTGCATACACTTTAGTTCTTTACTTTTAACTCCTTCAGCCTTATTATACGAGTGTTTAAACAAATAATGAATTCTAATTTTTCCCATTTCCAGCAAATAAGTAGAAATTCCAAATTATTCAAATTTAAAATTTAATTTTAAAGGAATTTTAAATTTTATTTTATTTTTTTACTACAAAAGATCAGCAATTACCCATTGAAAGGCACGCAGTTTGCTTCAATCTATCGCGGACCTTCATAGTTTTATTTTTTATAGTAAAGCGTGGTGAAATTAAAATGCAAACAATAGCTGTAGAAAAGGATGTAGAACTTTTTTCAGTCAATGTAAAATTCTTTTGTTTCCCTTTTCCGTAAATCTTTTTTTTTGTTTTAAGGAATTTTGCATATACTTTCAGTAAAATTTTCTGGAAATAAAGGTGCTTAAGTTGATTGTTAGTCGTTAAACATGAATATAATAAACAGGTACTTATACTATTTGAACAGAAATCGGTTTTGTAGCAAAAATAAAGAAGACTCTAAAAGAAAAAGGGGTAGCAAAGAAAAAATGATTTTCCTTTTTTAAGACTTTTTGTAAAACTTTAGGGACTATTCATTATATTTTCCAACTCATCAAATGGCTCTCTCGTCCCATATGACCTCATAAAAATTTAAACATGTTCAATATTTTACTCACAAAAGATTCAGCCATATATTTTATATGGGACGAGACATTTGATGAGTTGGAAAAAATAGTGGTGCTAGCTGTACAGCTGGTGGTGATATCTACTTCTTCAGACAAGCATTTTCATCAAGTTTCTATATAAATTTTTATACATTAGAGACCATCAACCTTTTTAGTTTCAGAGTACTTCATTGTAGTTTTCAATAATTTTTCGCAAGTAAGTATTACATATATTAGATTATGAATAAAAGCTGAAATCCTTAATGCCTTGCTATAATTATTAGTTACTCACGCTTCTATTTGTGGTTTAAAATAGAAAAATGATATTAAAGTACATTTGTTTGGACTGTATCGTATTGTGGTACTATAGTAAACTGGCAAACTTACCATTAAAGTTGTAAGGATAGTTCTGGATTTAATTAAAATAAGCCTGCCAACACTAGACCCAATGTTGTTGCTATTATTGCAGAAGAAGGTAAAAGGTAAGATGAAATTTCGAAATTTTAAAAACTTTTTAAGCAAATCCGTGAAGAAGAAATTTTGCTGCTATTCGTTTGACATTTTACCAATAAATATTTACAAATTCAAATGTATGAAGTTTAATTTTATTATAAATCACTTTCTAAGTTTGAAAGAGTATCTATCCTGGAGTGTGCTCACAAAATAATATTCTTTGTAATAAAATTAAAGGATGCAAAATAGAAAGTGAACTTTGGAGTTATGGGGAACTAGGTCATATTACAAAAAGGTGTTACGAAAAAACAAAGAACGAAGTAAAAGAACTTTACCTGAATATCCTAAAAATATCTCTAATTTCTCACTGTAGAGGGAGTTTTAATTTAATAAATTCAGGTTGGCATTACCTTTTAATAGTTAAATAAATTTGTTGTTTGATTTAACTATTAACCATGAAGTTCTTACTATTTGATACGTATTTGCCATGGTGTCTTCTGATATTTTGCGTTTATTATTTAATCAGTATTAGTAGCTCCCTAAAGAACTCAGTTAAAAAATTACAGTGTTTTTTTTTCACTATTGCCTTGCATTTTTTTAATTACACTAATTTTCAAACCTTTCTAGAAAGTTTCCATACCATTTTGAATAAAGTTTTCAACAACTTTTCATATTTCAAAATGTAGCAAATTGAAATTTTTATGGTGTCATGATAGAGATGTACTTGAAAATTTAGATAGAATGAATATACAAAGTTAAATACAGTTATCAAAGTACAGGCTAAAAAGGATGTTTTTGTTTTTGTAAATGAATTAAAAATTCGTGGAGAGTATACAAGCTTTGAATAAGAACATAGGAGGAGCTGGTTTCTTCAAACGCCCTGAGCAAAAGAGAAAGCTTTTCTAGTGCGCACAAAATACAATTTTCAGATCAGTATATAAGTTTTGCTCCTCCTTAATTTTTTTAAGTTTTATCTCTTAAGTTAAAGAAAATTTTGATTAAAATTTCAATGAAAAACAAAAAAATTAAATTTTAAATACAAAAAAAGTTGTAATGAATGTCAAGCAGTGAGCGTTGCTTTCAACTATGACACTTAGCATATGATTATACAATGCCAACAAATTAAAAGCTAAAAATTACTTCAGGTTGAGAGATAATAATTCATTAATGAGCTCATATTTAAAAATTTTATAGCATTTAATTATGCAAAAGTTTCAGTATATTATTTCTTTTCACCTCAAATTGTAAACAGTCAATACTAGAAAACAAAAATTACAATGTTGTTTTCATTTTCTGTATCGCAATTTAGTTAACATTTCCTTATACTAAATATCCTTATTAGTCTTACCACTTAAATTAGATATCAATTGGCAAGAAAATGGGAAAACTTAGAACAAATTGATGCTTTGTAAGCATGTGAACGTATTAATAGACACTTAATAGAGTTAACCAGACTGAGGGCCATTTGTCAGCGTCGTAACATAATTACGAGCCTATAAATTGCCACAAACATAGTAATTTCTAGTATAAGCCTTGAGCTAGCTACAAATCTTTGTCCCTATGACATGTCCTTAAATGTATCTCATCTCCCCCATTATCCATTGGTGTTTAGGTTTTGGTTAGATTTATGGCATCTTGAACATATGTACTTTGCACGCTATATGTTTTGTTCTATTTCGTTCATTAATTATTATCAATGCAGCCAACAGTCGACAATGAACTACATTTTCAAATATAAAGTATTTATTTTATTTATGAAAAAAAATAGAGTATGGCTTGTTTATAGTGTATCATGGAATATCTTGCTCTCCTATTCCGGAAATCTTTCATGACAGCTCTAGTAGGTTTTAACGTTGAACATCAGTTCTCATTATTGTAAATCTCTTTAAAGTATTTTAAGAATTTGCAATGGTTAAATATGATAAATAAATATTTTATTTAAAATCCTTTGATTCAAAATTGATGATCAGTTACTAATCAAAAATTAATCGATTAAAAAATTCAGGTTATCAAGCAGGTTTTTATTAATTTGTATAGTAAACAGTGATGTGAGAATTTTGTTTTCTTGGAACAAAATACGTCATTATTTTTTTAAGATCCTTTTAAAAAATTACAGAGCATTTTTATGCAAAATATTTTAAATAATTTTTTCAATGCTTCCAATGAAAAGAATTATTTTTTTATTATTTTTCAGCAGTTTTTATTTATTAGGATGCGTTCAGGAGCAAAAATTCTTTGACAAGATACAAAAACAATTTTTTTATAAAAAATCTAGTAAGCTTTTATAGAAAACTGGATATATTCAGTTTTTTCTGAATTTTGATAACTTTAGAAACAGGCATTGTTTCTACTTTTTCGACTGAACTACCTTGAATATTTTTTTTGAATCATAAAAAAATCCTTATAATATCAATGAAGCAGCTTTTGGAGTTTGGCACCAAGAAATTAACATGAAAAGTCTTAAATTTTTCAAAATTAAACTTTTTTTATTCACCTTCCTGATAACAATATAATCAGTCCAATATATTTTTATAGAAGAATTCATTTTTGACTTTAAAATAGGTCATTGATCTCTTAATACTCCCGTCATTTGTTTATTCTAAAAGATAGTTGTTGCTAGGGATAAATCTAGAGAAAAGGCAATAGAATTATATTTTATATTTACAAAAGATATTTTTTCTTCATACTACTTAATTCTTAATACCACATAGAATTACTGATAAAATTGAACAAGCCTTCGAAGAAAAGAATTACTGTTCTGCAGTATTCCTACACGTGTCGCAGGCATTCGACAGAGTCTGGCACAAAGGCCTCAGATATAAAATGCACCTAATGTTACCAAGCAACTTCTGCAAGATACTAGAATCATATATAAATGATCGTAAATTCAGAGTATCACACGAAGATATTACCCAGTTAAGCGGGTATACCACAAGGTAGTGTCCTAGGACCGATACTGTACCTGCTTTACACTGCAGATATACCCATCTTGGAGGATACATTCATAGAAACCTTTGCAGACGACACAGCTATACTTGCAATAGACAAAACTCAAGTTGAGGCAACAGTAAAGATTCAACAAATGCTTGATAAATTCAGTAACTGGACTACAGACTGGAAAATAAAGCTTAACAGAGACAAATAAATACATGTAACAAACTCACTGCATAAAATAGATGCAAATATGTACATATATCTCAATGGGGAAAAAATTCCACAAGCAGTTCAGCTAAATACCTTGGGCTCCATTTGGATAAAAGACAAAAGACAAAAGGCTAAGCAGATAAAAAAATTAACATGCAAACTTTACTGGCTCATCGGAAACTACTCCAAATTGCACCTCACTAGTAAAGGAACAATTTATTTATCAATCATAAAACCAATATGGACCTATAGTATCCAGCTTTGGGAATTTACGCGGAAGTCTCACAGAGCAATAATTAAAAGAAGCCAGAATAAAATTCTACGCCTCATCACCAATGCGTACCGATACATGACAAAAGAGGAACTTCATGTTGACCTAAAAATACAACGGGTCGAAGAAGTTATACACGAATATGCTACTAAGCATGAGAAAAGACTGATCTACCACTCAAACAAGGAGGCCATCCAATTGATGGATACCACCGATCAAATTAAGCGATTGCAGTGGGTTAAGCCATACGATTTAACATATGGGGACTGATAAAACCACAGTAGCATAGGTATCATAATATAGCATAAGTCAAAATTACTAATAAAATAATTGTAATTATGATTGTAGTAAACAAACTGTGAAGAAACAAAAAATACTACTTAATTAATAAACCTGGGCATCAATTAACAAAAACCTTAACACTTGATAAAATTTTACCAACTCTAAAGGCTTTTTATCTAATTGTTCCACTCAGCTGACTTTCAATTACATGATTCTTTTGCTTCCCTTAAGTAGCTCCAAATGATTTTCTATTCGAGCTCAGCAAGACGAAATATCTCCATAGCTAATAATAAATTAGAATTTGTGTTATGAACTAATTTTTCACTGTAAAGAGTATTTTTCTCATCAAAAAGATAATAAATCAATCTATATTACAAAACTACTTTAATATCATAGTTATTAGAATAACAAAATCCTAGCCATTTAAGATATAGTAACACTTTCACTAAAGGTTAGAATGCATGAATTCCAAGATCAGCCTCAAAAATAATTGCCAAGTTAGGGTTTGGAAATTTTTCACTGCAACAGATGTTTAATACAGAAATTTACTTATCCCATTTTATGATTAAATTGAGATTATATTTTGATTAAATTCAGATTAAATTTTATTATATTAATATATTACTTAAAAATTTTCCAGAAGCTCAAAATTTTTACAATTAATCAACATTAGTCTTGAACGTGAAAAATTTGTTTCAAAAATTTCCCCCTAATACTTAAGTAATTGAAATTTAAAAGACCACAAATAATTGATCTCTTAGGCTATTAACCTTGATCTTAGCCACACAAATACTTTGTATTTTTTTAACCCTAAGTAAACCACCTGACCGGGGACGGTGTGATTTTTCTTTTTAGGGTAGAAAATATTATTTATTTTTCGGCTTGAAGTCTTTTAGAAAATCTTAAGCCTCCAATTAAGGCTAATTACATTTTTTTATCCATGCAAAATGAAATTTTTTTTTCCTCATGGAAAGTTTTTTTTCGGTATAAAACTTTTCTTAAAATAGGGATGAGCAATTAACTGTGAAATGCCACAGCTGATGAAAAATAATGAAGAAAAGAGATTTAAATTTGATTGTAAGAGATTGAAGAAAAACTATTCTTTTGAAATCAGTAAAATAATTTCGCCGAATTAAATATTAAAGAAGGAAGAGCTGCCTTTGTATCACTAATTGCTTATGACGTGAGATAAATATTTTTAATGCTTATTTTTCTTTTTGGTTTTGAGCTTTGAAAGCTTCTTTTCTGCAATTTTTCTTATAAATATGCGTTTTTTCTCCTTTGTTTTTAAGTTTTCAATTTTTTCTAACATGCTGCCATTTCGCGGTTTTGAACATTTCTCATTTCTTAAAAAATGTTGAGTATTATTTTTAAAACACAGAAAGCATTTTATCGTGGTATTATTTTGTCTTCTCAAAAATCAGGGATTTAATTGATCAAATAATTCTTGTATTTGTTTAGATGTACTAATACAAAGCTTTTAAGTGGACATGCTTGACCACATTGCCATCCCATTCTGAAGTTTTGTGCAAAATTAATGACCCATTCAATGTGAATAATGACCTCTAAGTTAAATAAATTACATTAAAAGGAAAGTAAAGTGGATTTCTGTATGTAAAAGTAACCAATTAACCAAAGAATAATTATGTGGGCTGAGAATTGTAGTTAACCGTCAAACTTTAAGCATTTGTTAGATAGTCAGTATTTATAAATTTCGGTTGAATTATTTTCCATTTAATTGAGGAAAATATTCTATTAGTTTATTCTTTAAAGCTTTTCAAATCAAATTTTTAAAAAAAGGAAATGTATAACTTAATAATTTAGTTATGTGATGTGTGTGGCTCAAAGCCAGAATTATTAGAATTCGAAATTCGAATTCTTACGGCCTAAGAGAAACCAAAAAAGAAATAATATAATTTCAATGGAGAAATGAAAGTATTTCAGTTCGAATTTTTGAAGTCTTACTTTTAAAGATAGTAAAAAATAATTTTTAATTTTTTAAATGATATAAAAAAATCGAGCTAAGATGTCTGTATACCTTAGTAAAATACTATATTATAAAAAATAGGTAAATCTGTATGGAAAAATGCTTAAAAGACGCTAAAGTTTTAGAAGAACATAGAATTTCAGGTGGTAAGCTCCTCGATAAATTCGGATAAAATTTGTTGAGTGTCCTTAGGACATCTGTATCTGTATCTATAGGAAAGATACAGTTTGATAAAAGCGGCATTATTCATATTCATTATTATCTAGATGCAACACAAGGGAATTTTAATAGGATAAAATTGCTTGAAACCAATGATAGTTCATTTGAAAGTATGATCAAAATTCCATGCCAGTTTAACAAAATTCTTTATTTAAAATAAAGCTTTAAAGGAGGAGATTAATTGTTTATTTGAACAAGTAAATAGATGTTTTATCAACTTCTATATTGTAAAAATTATTATTCAAGGTACCAAGTTGCCATCCAACTTATTTAGCTCAATTGAACACTCAATTTATTTTATATAAGCTTCTTTGATTACAATGTCAAATAGATGTTAAATGTATGGTTAACTACGAAAAACCAGTTTTGCATTTCTTATATAATTTCTCCACATAAAAAAAGAAATACTTATTCTTTTCATACCAGGAAATCCCTTTAACTGTACGTTTTCTATTTTTAGCCAATCTTTTTCGGCAGTAATAATAAATTAATTCGGTTTTTTTCGAAAAATACCGGGTTTTTAAAACTTTTGGGAGAAATTTTGGTACAAAAAATATCAAATTCTCTAAAATAACGTTAAACTTGCATACAAACTTATTTAAATACTTAAAGACATCTACTTGGATAATCACGAATTGTAACGCAAATATTTAGCTAAATTAAATTTTTCTAAAATCATGAGTGATATATGTATAGAGATACGATACAAATCTAAAATATAAAATAAAAATAAATTTTTATTTATGGCACAAATTGCATAAACTTTAATTACAAAAGATTATAATATCTGATTAGATTAGTTCCGCATGTAAACAATGTAATAAACTCCAAAAACCGTTAAGTATTAAAATCAAACATATAAAAAACATTTATGCTTTTTTACTGTCAAAATATTAAAGAAGTTGTCTACCTTATGTTGAATTCAGCGAAAAAAATATATGTCCTTAAGAGAGTATGAAATTACTCCTTAGGGAAAGAAATAGACCTCTTTCATTTCAGAATAACGTCGTTAAGGTATTTTTTAAGTTTTCTTAAAAGGAAAAGGATTCTTTTTCGGGCAATTAATTTACATATTCAAAATGCATTAACCGAAAAGTATTTTAGTAGCCATTGTCTCCTCATTTTAACCGAAAATTAAGTTGACTTAACTAATTCCCTTGGTTTATGTTATTTAGGGTAATTTAAATTTTAGAAAGATAAGTTTTCATTACTGACTAATGAACATTAATATCCTTTAAGTCGAATGATTTTGTTGAGTTGAAATGTATTTTAGTATATAAAATTTATGATAAATTTTTTTGGTCTAGATTTGCTTTTGCTAAATTTTATTTTTCTTATGGTTTTAAATTTATGGTAATTTTTAACTGATAAATGCGTAATATCTGTTAAATGAAGGCTTAAAACAAATAAAATTAGTCAATTAATCTGTCCAGCAGAAGAGCTGGTCGAGATATTTTACACACTTTGCTATTGATATATATAAATAATATTTTTTTATTAATTGTTGAAAAATTTTAAGGCACGTATCAGTGTTAGTCATTAATTTTATATAATTTTTTTGTATTATTAATTCAAAAAAATGTTTAAAATCTCCTTAAATACTTAATTTTACAAAATTCTATACTATAAGAAATTGTGGCTCAGGCTGTTAAACAACCTGCTTTAAAGTTTCAATTTTTTGGCAGAAAATTGATAAAATATATCTTGAATAATATTAAATTAATATTTATAAATGAATTATATTTAGGGAGTCTTAGTATATAGAATGAATTTTGTTACAAATATAAAAAACTTTCTTAAATATTTTTAAAACCATTACACACAAAAACAAAATATTTGTTCAAAAATATAACAAATACCACAAAATTCCAGACTTAACTAACTTTTTATCAAAGAAAGAAGAAGCATGGAAAAGCTTTCTTTAGCTGCATAAGATTCTATAAAAATATATTTCCACTAGCTCTAAGAACTATATAAACATATGTAAAGTCCTGAGCAAATTACAGTGTTGCACGAGGTTGTTCTGAAAAGACTAGAGACGTCTCATGAAACCATAAGGAAATTGTATTTTAAAAGATTAAAAACACATTAATTTTTGTTTTATTTATTACCTTTTAGCTAAAAGAGTAAATGCACAGCTTATATAAAGTCAATTTCTGACTTTATACTGAATATTTAAACCGATCCCTCAATTACAATAGCACAATGAGAAATTTTTATAATTGAATTATATACTGCGAATCAATTATTAACATTATATTTATTCATATGAATATCATTTCACTTAATAAATAAAGTATAAAGCTATGTTTGATTTTTAATGACTTTTTAAGTTTACTTTTGATTGTTTTTACTCTATGAAAGAAACAATAGGTGAGAGAATTGAGCTCAAGAAGCCAGTGGCAAAGCCTAAGGCTGCCCACAGAGTGCCGGCAGAGCGCAAGCCTACCAATCACAATGGGAATGGGTGTCAGCTCGGCTGTAAGCCACTCATTCGTCAAAATGCTAAATAACATCTACCAACTTTTATGTTATTACATTTATAAAAATCCAAATTCAAAAAGTTACCCTTTCCATAAGCTTATGGGCTAAAATGTTTTTTCCTGTTTTTTATCTTTTAATGAAGCTTAAGCATAAAGCCTAGTGCAGACGAAAGCGAAACTGCGCTACAGTAGTGGCTCCTATCT
This sequence comes from Acrocera orbiculus, assembly GCA_947359355.1. Classification (NCBI taxonomy): domain Eukaryota; kingdom Metazoa; phylum Arthropoda; class Insecta; order Diptera; family Acroceridae; genus Acrocera; species Acrocera orbiculus. The sequence continues at coordinate 28,663,497 of OX375757.1, forward strand.
TTGCTGTGTGAATTTAAACATGTGAAAATATCTACTCAATTCTCAAAAGCTAGCCTTAGTTTTAAAGGATCTATTGTGCATCTGCATATTTAATGGTGGCAGCACTAATAAAATGCTATCAAAGGTGCAGTAAAAAGAGGTATAAAGTGGTTTAGAAAAACTCAAAATCTAAACTATTTCCAGTATTTTCGCTTAAAATTTAGACTTTTTCCATTTTCATTTTAAGGAGTACTTTCGTGGCGTAAAGTGATTATTTTTGTTACCTTTTTTGTGTTAAAAATTTCATTAGACAGTAAATATATAAACGATTAATATCCCGGCTAGAAAATTGTTAAGGATAGGATCAGGAATGGATCCAGTTTCCCTTATCTGTATTCCATTCTGGATCAATTTTATTGATCCAGCAAGCATCAGGGATGTAACGCCTCATTGGATCCTAGCCGGATCAGGTTATCTGATGCTTTCTTGATTAATAAGCCTGATCCAGAATGGAATAAAGGTAAGGGAAACTGGATCCATTCTTGATCCTATCCTTAACAATTTTCTAGTTTGGTTTACATACATACATACAAATAGTGAACACGTTAAAATTGTTGTGAAGATTTGAAAAATAATAAAGGTTTTTGAATAATCAATTTTATTTTAATCTTTTTGTAATGAATTTAGTTTAAATTTCTTATTATAAACATAGGTTTTATTTTATGTGAAATTTAGCCTTTATAATTCAGCAGAAATGTTGTATTCTATTTTTTGTAATTAAACATATTTAATAAAAATTAATTATGACTCATCTTACTGACAAGAGTCGATTGTTTTGCCCCAATCCGAAGCACAGTTTATAACTTTTCCAATAGCCTGCAAATAGTGTTGTTCTTTAATAGCCTTTTGATCTGGATTTTCCTTATATTCGTTCAAAATAATGTCTGTAAAATATATTAATATATGGAATCAGGATTTGCTTGTATTAAAAATGGCAGTATATTATTACCTCTCAAAAATTCACTAAAATTAGTGTCTCTTATCATTCACTTTTCTTTGTGCAGTGAACTGCTTCAAAACCTTACCGAATATTCTAGACCAGCGGTTTCCAAACTGTGGGTCGCGACCCACAGAAGGGTCGCGTAATAACCTCAAGGGGGTCGTGAAGATTTTATTTTCTGTATATGAAATGTTTCCAATTTTAAATGACGTCGGTACCAGAAACAATATTCAAGCAAACAAAAATCTGTTTATAGAACATTTGCAAAGTTTACTAAAACATTTTTTACAATATTTCATCGATACAATGATTTTTACAAAGTTTGCATGGATCCAGAATCCATTTTGGAATAACCAACTTGAATTGATAATTTTCGAAAAAGAACAACTGATTGAAATATCTTGCGACACTTCATTGCAACAGGAATTTGATAGTAAAACTTTAATTCAGTTTTGGGAGGAACGAAAAAAAGATTATATTACTTTGTCGGACAGATCTATAATAATGCTGTTACCATTTGTAAGATCATATTTATGCGAAACCGGATATTCTGCTTTAGCAACCATGAAATTGAAATATTGAAATCGTTTAGTAGTGGAAAAAGAACTTCGGGTGGCTATTTCAACAATAACACCACGATTTGAAAAACTTTGTGCTAACAAACAAGCAAATCCATCACATTAAATTTTTTATTATAAATATACATACTAAATTTTTATTAATTTTTGTTTAGTTTTATTCTATGAATATATTATTTTTAACAACTTGAAAATGTGCTTATATTATTTTATTGTTTTATCTAATAAGGGGGCCGCCAATTTTTTATTTTTTTCTTATGTGGGTAGCAGTATCAGAAAGTTTGGAAACCGCTGTTCTAGACAATATATTTGAAAGTGATCTATTCAATGGCTTTGTAGTATCAAGGAAGAAAGAGATGAAATCATCCTGTTAATAAAACAAAATTTCATATAATATATCTTGGGAAACGTCATTTATTTCCTGTAACTTGTATATTACCAATTCTGTTTTCAGTTCTTCATCCTTTTCGAAACTTTCATCGAATTTATCAAACTCTTCAACTGTTTTGAATGGTAAACTCAATTTTTTGATTTTTTCTTGACGAATAGGTCTTCCTTCAGTTCGACGCTTTTCTTTTATATCATTAAGTGTTTCTTTTATTATAATGGTTTCTTTTTGTAACGTAGATATTTAGTATGGCAATTTTGAGAATTGCTGAGTAATAAAAGTTCTCAAGTCGTGATGCTCTGTAACATGTTTTTTATTGCATGAAACTATAAAACTTCTTCAGAAGACATATGTATCATATATATGAATAAATGTATACTTAGAATAATAATATAAACAGCATTGTTTACAAAAATTTGAAGTCATGACATTGAAAAAACTTACCTGATTTTTCTCCGTGGTTACTGTCAATTTGTGTCTGAATAGTAGACGTGTGGTTTCTATCCTGTTCTGCCAGAACACTATGAGTTTTAACTTTTTTTGGCAACAAATTTTGCGGAGAAGTAGGATTTCTACTACGTTTTGTGGAAATCTTCTTTTCTTTTGATTTGTTCTTAGCTTCAAATTTTTCTCCACTCGACTCATTCTTTAGGTGAGTTGCTAAATAATTTAAACATAAATATTAATTACAAAATTTTTTAGATAATTTTATCATTATTACTTTTCTCTGATATCATGTCATTATTCATCTCCTCTGAGGTGTTTGTCATTACTGGCTTTGTCAGATCTATCGTACTGTTTGCAAGGAGATTTTCAGCATGCTCACTGTCACTACTTTTTTTCATTTTGACTTGTTTTTTAATACTTTTCTTTTTTTCCTGTATTTTAATTTCATTATCCGTATACATGCTGTTTTTCAGTCAATTCCTGTAATTTTTTCTGCGCACTTGTATAAGTATCTGAAATGAACAATCATAAAAACAGTAAATATAGATATGAAAAAATCAGAGTTTGAAAAACTATATTATCGAACTCACCTGCGGTACCGGCCACATCTACTCGGAAAGCTTTCCAAGATTTATCTGAACAACTTAAAGTTTTTACTAGTTTAATTATTTTTTTTTTTATTTTTTTCGGTTAAATCATTAACAAAAGGGCATAATAAATTGTCATCTTTGCGCAATAAAGCCAATCACTGGGAACTATGTCAATGTTGTTGACATTTGCTTCATCCAAAAAAACAATTAATGTATACGGCTCCATTTTATTGTAATAGAAAACAATAATTTTACTGCTTTCACTAGTTCTTTGTAATAAAACTTTTTTCACTAATTTTACTTCAATTATCACGCACTTTAAATAAACATGTCTAACTTCTAAGAGAAACACTTTATAAATGATTGTGTCAAATTGATACATATAAAACAAAGAAATGAAATAGAAAAAAAACTGCAGATATCACCCTATTGCACGCAGCATAATACACAAAAATACACAAATTTCGATACACAAAAAATGCCACAAGTTTTAGTTTCGTCTTTTTTTAATTGTAAATATAGAAAAAAAAATTTGCAGAAAGTCAATCATAAATGGGGATGCAAGTAAAAAACACAACATATACTTGCGATTTTCTATTAAGGCTCCATTGCGGCATCTTGATGTGTCCCTGATCAAGATCGACTTCATACAATTCTGATCAGGATTGGATCAGCGGAAAGAATTCAGTCTGTATTAAGGCGTTGATAAGAGAATTTGACCCAGTATGGATCCAGGTGAAATAGTCAAAACCTTATTAAGGCAATTATCAATCTATCGAAGTCTTTTCTTAAAATAATATAAGAAGCCGTTGAGATCTAAAAAGTAACCAAAGTTTCTTAAAACAGAAATTATTAAAGTTCATATTTAAAATCTCCCCCAATAAGTTTTTAAAAAGTATCAAATAATTAAAATTACTAAATTAATTTCTTTTTGTTTATTACTTAAATTTTATTTTGATATGCACTACAGTGCTTGTTTTCTACAATAAATACGAATACTGGCAGCATAATTATTCGTTTAAATTTTGTTTAAACCAAGGGTAGATTTAATTCAGAAGGCATACTTAGTTACAACTTCTTGTATTTATCTGAACATTAAGTAGACTTGAGATGCTGCAATTATCATAAACTGATTAAAATTAAGACGACACGCTAAACCATGCGTAAAAATTAGACAACGGTTATAATTTATGCAGTAAAACTTTGTTGAAATATCAACACCACTTGATGACGAAAAAACAAACAAAATGCTAAAGAAAATTCTTTATAAAAAGGAGTAACCCTTAATTGAGAACTTAACGTAAATTGAATGGATTATTTTCGTGTTGTTGCAATTAGTTTAATATAAATTATTCTATAGAATATTTTCAGCTATAATTTTAATGTACATACATTTAAAAAAATATCTAAGCAAATATGAACCTTATTTTAATATACAAACAAATAGAGTTCAATCCTCAGGGCTTGTTTGTTAGCTGCTTTCATATTTTTTAGTACAACTCAAACCTTTCTTTCGAGTTCAAGCAATAAAGATATTGATAAAAAAATAAGATTAATTATAACGGTTAATAATTAAACATTACTTCTACAATTATAAGTTCTTAAATAAATATTTTTAGCAATGATTTTCAATAGCACTACAAGCCAACTAAAATCAAGTATGATAGAAATTGCTTACCAAAACAAGACAAATATTTGCTTAAAGGAATCACTGATAGATATGACACCCTGAAAAAGTCTAATTAGAAGAAGAAAAAGTAAAGAAAACTTTACAAACCTAAATATTTTAGACACTACTATTATAATATATTTTACTTTGCCCATAGACCCTAACGAAGACCAAATAATATTATGTTTCAATAAATTAATTAATTGACCACCATACTTATAAAGGAAGGATGAATCATTTAAAAACAATCTTGATTAAACTTTAATTTATCGATATTTAGCCTTCACACAATATTATTGATGATTTTATTAATATTATTTGGCTCAAAAAAGCAGAAATTTTGGACTTTATTTTTTTTTGACGCTAAAAATAAATTCAAAAGCCAAAATAAGGCAGCATTAGATTTTGTCACTTGAAGCCCCTTCATAAAGACATCTTATTCTAAGAAATAACCATAATTTTAAAACTTCATCTTTTCAAATATTCTAAAATGCCAATCATACCTGCAGTTAGTGTTTTTCTCCTATTGTTTTCATCTCAAATTTATAACTAAACCATCGGATAAGTTGCTGTCAGACAAGACCCCTCCAGAATATTCTCTTACATTGATTGTCGAAAAACAAAAGCTTTTCACTTTAATATATAAATCCCTTATTCATTTATTTATTTTATTTATTCTATGCTTAATTAAAGTAATATATGATTTCTAAAACATTTTACATTTTCTACTCAAAATCATTCAAATATTACAAATGAGTTCTATTGAATTAAAATCAACCAAATCAGACACTCTCATCCTTATGAAATTGTTTATGTCTACCTTCAAACCAAAAGTTCATTTAATTATGACTGACATATCCTTTTAACTGACACATATATCCTGGAAATTGTTCTATAAGTTTACCGATAAAGTGACAAACAAATGTAAGTTGATCCATTTACAAGAACATGATGCCTCTATGTGGCTAGAAACTTTCTTCAAGATAAGTCAAAGGTAATCAAAAAGTTCCGTTTCTTAATTGAGTTACCTCGTAAGATGACAGCAGCTTGAATCTGTCGATTAGCATGGCATGAATCATTAATCTCATGCTACAATATCTAAATTGACCTTTTTAGTATTCTTATAATTTTTTTATTTAATGTTGAAAGTGATAAAAAAAATTTGATATCTTCTTAAACTAAATTATATAAATAACAATTAATTTTTGTAATTGAATACTTTAAGGGCATAGAAAATTGCTATATTCCAAAATAACGAGAATGGTTTTCAGTGATGTTCATTCGCTTAAAGGCATATAATATATCATTTACACCTGATATGCTCACAAAACTAATATTCATTGCATAACTTGGTGCGTTTATCACTAGTAAAGGCTGTTACGATAATCAGTGACGGTGTTGAATACCTTTGTCCTCCGGGAACGCAGTAATAAAGCGCATTTGATCTGGCACACGTACATCCATTAATATAATTTATTAGCGTTATTTTACTTTACGTTTATTTATTAACTGGTACATCGTTGCTCACATCTGCAGTTATTTTGATTTGGTATAGCTTAAAAAGGAAATTAAATTGATAAACTGCGAGACGTGCCCCTACAAATTTAAGGAAGTATATTCTTCCAAATTTTTGAAATTGATGTACACATTTTTATTATAAAGCCACAAAATAGAGAGGAAAATATACATTGAAGGGGTCTTGTTAATCAATTGTCGATTATTTAGAATTTAATATCATGTTAGCAGAAATTTTCTTGTTATAGCACCAATCTTTAAATGTCATCTTAAGTATTACTTGAAGTAAAATTTTGCTATCAGAATTTAAGTATATTCATGTAGAGATATACATTAATGGATTAAGATAATCTATTCTAAAGGTTTTTTTTTACTGAGTTAATCACCATTAAAATACATATATAACAGATATTAAGTTGGTTTTTTATGCTTTGTGTAGTGAAAACTAAAAAAAACTTTAGTCCTAGTAAATTTAAAAAATAGTAGTTTACTTGAAGGTTTAGTTTAATCTGAAAGCAAAGTGAATTTTTAGATTTTACAAGCTAGTATCCGATTTTTATCTATATAAATAGCAAAAATATGTGTTTTTTTTAGTTATATAAAAAAAAGTGCCATTTTTTTTCATTAGCATGAATTTATTATTATAACAAAATTCATAGACAGTATAAAAATTTAGTTTATCATTTAGTTAGCTTCAACATTGTCCACCTGAAAAATGAACTACTTTTTTTTTATAGACATTTTAAAAACATTTATTTACATTTACAATTATTTACAGCAGAGGCTCCCAATCTATTTAAACCTGCGACGCCCTTCTCTAAAAAAAACTGTTCTTGCTCTAACTTACATTAAGATTACTTTATTTGTTATTAAAGAGAACTCCAAAAATCATTTCATGATTTATTTTCCTTTCTTAGTAATTTTTATTAGGAAATATAATAGTACTTTGTAAACTCAATAAGAATGATAGGCTTGATTTTCTAAGCATGCCTTTACAAATCGAGACGGGCCGAACGATAAATAAACAAAAGGGAACCCCTGATATAAAGGTTATGATCCATTTTTGAAGTACTTGCCGATCAGGTATTTGTTTCAAATGTTTGGCAACATAAACTGGTTATATTTAAAAATGAAATCTAGTTAAACAATTTTTGGAACAAAAAAATCGTACGCAGCACAAGCCACAAATGTAGTGGAATTAAAGGCCGAATTATCAACTAGTTAATAAATAGACTTTTAATTATGATCATTTTATATAATCAATGAAGTAAAAGGAGAAAAATAATTTTTTATATTAATGAAAGGGAGTAAAGAAATTTCATTCTCAATTTTATATCACGAACCCTTCATAATAATAACAAACTACTGAATCAAATCTATTTAATACAAATTTATGTATTATCATCCCTCAAAAAGCTTAGTAAACAATAATTAATTCTATACAAAATGAGAGATACTGATTTAGGAAATATAATCTCATAATGCTCTAAGCTTTTATTCTTCATGATGTAAAATTGTAAATGAATTTTGTAAAAACAATTGTTTGATCATTAGTTCCCATTCAATGGTATAAAAAACTATTTTTCCATTTGATTATAACATAAAAGTCTGTTTTTGACAAGTTTACTTTATGTTATTAATTTTAAATACAATTTCAATACACAAAAATAATCTTATGTATCTGTGAGTTGAGAATATTCATCGAGTAAAATGCTCAATTTTGATGTCCTAAAATTGGTTCAAGCTTAAAATTTAGAAGATAAAATCTATTTGGTGTACTGGGTGTACTTTATATTTATTTATTTTTGCTTCAGTTGCCATTTAAACTGATATCCAAAAAAAATCTTTGTTTAATCAAATTTTAATTCTTTTAAGATTAATTATTTTTATTAAAAGTGGAAGACAACTATTTTATTTTCTTAAGTAAACTCGAAAAACTACAGGATAGTTCTTATTTGGTATTAAAATCATTAAATATTAATAGATGGAACATTTTTGTTTCTCTAGCCAAAAATCTGTTAGAGTAATTTAAAGTTCGTCTAGTCTAATACTTGTTAAAAGAAATTTTATATTATTCAATTAGTCATAAATATTATCAGTAAATTATTTGTATTTTTATTCTTTGTAAGGATTTTGTCATTGCAAAGATTTCATCTTTAGAAACCAATAATATTATTTTTGTTCCACTAACAAAAAGTTTTGCTCAGGTGTCCATTAAAGTATGAATTGGAAGCCAAAAAAAAAGTAATTTTTGAAATATATTAATTACCCTCTTCATCAAAAAGCTTAATAGGATACAGAAATTTACATTTTAATTTTTCCAATTAAATCGAGTTCTACGGAGGACTGTAGCTTTATGCACATTTTACCAGGCAATCAAATTTATCAAAATTATCACACATAAGCCGTAATTGCCTTCAAATACAAATTAAATGGGGAACCCTTTTTTAATGGCACTTTGTTACCCTTCTTCTAAAGGATTTGTATGAGCACATTACGTAAAGCTTGAGCTGTATTCCTGTGTTATCTTAATGTCTATTGTCTGAGGCCGTTTGTCAAAAGACCCCATTAAGCGTTCACTAATTTTTGCATAGAAATTTGTTACTATACTATCAAAATTATATATATGGTTTTTTATTTACTCAATACTTCTACTTTTAGCGTTTACTAATTTAATAATGCTATTTATAAATTTGATTTATTTAATTTAAAAATTATTTTGTTTCATGAAAAATTCTGCTTAAGTGCTAAGAAATAATTTCTTAAATTATAAAATTTTAGGAAGAGAGAGTAAAGCTGAAGTAGTTTACAAAATATTCATTCGCTTTATGATAAGCAAAGCTTTTTGAAAGTTCCATCATTGAAAAATATGATAGAAAAACGAAAATATACGAGTTGTATTTTTAAAGAAAACAAAAAAATTTGTCTTACAAACTTTATCTTATAAATAGTATATAACTAGGCTTCAGTTCATTGTACAAATATTATTTTACTTATTAATATCAAAAATTTATATAACTTTCTGTAACCTAAAATGGAATAATAGCACAAAACTTTAATGAAATGAAAAGTAAAAATATCTCACAGTTTTTTTAGCTTTTACGGCAGGCCTGTTTGATATTTTAATCTTTTGATCCTGCTGGGAGGATGTTATGTGAAGTGGCTATTGAGATTTTTAGAACTTTTATTGACTTATTTTATAAAAATACATGTTGAAGGGCATGGAACCTTTTTAGAAAATGCAGATTACTTTTTGAAAATTTAATGTATGTAATGAATAGTCACAAAATATGCATACAAATCAATGCAAGTTTGAATTCATTAGAAATGCACGTATAAATTATCATGCTTCCTGGGTAATAAATAAGTTAATAATAATTATTATAAATAGAAAACTAAATAAAACTTTCTATTTAGGTCAACATTTAAGTTAAGCTAATTCAAATAAATAGCATCTATAAAAATAATAAGTAAATAATTAAAATCTGGTTATTTCCATGTTGATCAGCACAATTAAATTTCAATCTAAAATTTATTACTTTTCTTTCACAAGTCATGTCGCTGATAGAATTTATCGATACTTGTCACTCACATTTCCACTAAAACAATTTAATTTATGACTGCTTTTTTTAAGTTTGAAATTTTTACCTTTGTTCACACTTTGTGATAAAAATATATTTTGATTACAAAACAAATCAAGGCCTTATATTTATTTAAAAGACCAAATTTCGTAAGACGATCAATAAATTTAAGAAATTTTGCATTTCAAATTTTTTTTAGAAATTATAAAAAAAGGAAAATTTTATTGAACATCAGAATTACATCTCATTAATTCTTATGATAAAACTTTTTCGGTTTTTTATTTTATATTTTTCAAAAACAATTTGGTGTACTTTTCTTTGCATTGTTTTTAATTACAGGCTAACTAATGGCTGAACGCACTTCAAAAACTCCCAGACATATAGAAATCCCTTAACAATCACATTATTTCACACAATATTGCTCAAAGTGATTCGCGCAACATTTCGTAATTGTCAAATCCATATAACAATATTCCATCTAATATTTGACCACAGGTTTCTCACGATACAATCACGTCATCCTATGCAATATTGTATCATATTATTTGATGGCTAAGGGGCCATTTAATAGTTTATTTAAATTACCCATTACTGAAAAAAGATGGGAAAATACTAATTTTGTCTACCCTTTAAAAAACATTTTCAATACAAAATCTCAAACAAAAAGGAAAATATTGATTTAAATTTTTTCAGTAAAACTTAACATGAACAAAAGAGCATTAAATTGAAACAAAATAAAATTAACAAAATAAACTTTATTATAAAAAAAGTTGCAACATAAATGAAGCCACTTCAATAACCCCCTAAAGACGTCTTGTAAACGATTTAAAATGAAATGAGAGCTAAGTTAATTTCTTTTTAGTCGTCAACCATAATCAAAAACAAAAGCAATTAAAATTGTTACAAAACAAATTTTTGGTTGAAATAAATGCACAATGGTTTTTAGGGTTGAAGTGATAAACAAAGCATTCTAAATCCACGGTACAAATATTGTCAGGTTTTGGCTCCTAAGTTAAGCAAGTACTTTTGAGGTAATTGTATTCGCAATTATTTTGAGGAAACAAATAAGAAAGAAAAAAGAATAAACCGAAAATTATACAATTGACATAGTAAATTCATTTATTATGGTACTAAAGGATAATTTTATTAATTCGAAATGAAATACAGGAAATACTTCTATTTCTACTTCTATTTCATCCATTTTGAAGCTTTTCCTATTTTAAATTTATTTTAAACTTTCAAAGTTTTTTAAGTTTTAAGCAAATTAACCAAGTTTTATAAAAGAAATAATTTTAAAGCTTATAACAATAACAAATCAATCATACTTGAACATATTTTTTTTCAAAAAATTATTAAACCAAATTTAAAGATTACAAATAACAAAAGAAAAAATTCTTAATTTTTAAAATGCTGTTAATAAATTCATACTGCTTCTAGTTATAGTTTTGTAGAATTCTTTTAAAAATCCAAAATAACGCTCAGAATCTCATTGTGTAATATTAGTTATCCGCCCCAATGTTACAGAAATTATTCTATTAATCAAAATTATTATTATCGTATGGTTTTATTAATTCAGTAGTCTTATGACCTAAAATCGACACTTAAAAAAATTACTTGTAAATTTCATTTTCATAAACCTTTTATCCAATTTGTCTGCTCCATTTTGTTAATTAACTCATCTTAGTGCAGTCTACCGACTTAAATCATTAAAGAACTTCTTGAAAATCGTGCAGATAATTCTTGAAAGATGGGAAAAGTTCCTAAAAGAATCATAAAAGTCTGCTATATATTTTTCTTTGTTGGACTCCTGTTATAAAGAAGGGTGCTATATTATATGAATAAGAAAAAAAAATTCTTTTGAGTCGATAAAAGCAAGTTACTAACACGTTTTTTTGCAAGTACTCTGCCACATTTTCGCAGATTTAAAAAGCTTATCGACTTAATTTGAATATCTTCTTAAACCTCAATAAAACCAATTTAAGTCCCTTAGGACAAAAAAGCTGGGGTATAAAGCATAAAATGCTGTTTCTCTCAAAGAAAACATTCCGTGAACATCTCCTTAAGACACAGCAAGTAAAACAAATGAGCGATTAAGGGACGTAAATTACAAGAATTTGTCCCGATCGTCCTTTGAATTTTTTATTTTTCTTTTACCCTGCGGGAAATGTCTTGAAAATTGGCTGTATATATGCCATTTGCATCAATTAGTAATGAAGTGTTCTTGGAATGGATTTTTTTTATCAGCTGAAACAATTGGGTTGAATTGGATTTAAAAAAAAAAGGAGTCAGCTATTTCAATAATAATAGCCAGACTATAGAGTTTTAAGTGAAACAAAACAATGAAATTGTGTTTGTTGGTGTTTTCTCCAAATTTAATTATTCTTAGTAACCGTTTTTGTTTTTCTTTTCAAATGACTGCTTTTTTAAGAGGTGAAGACCAGTTCACTTTATTTTTTGTATATCCTTAACTCTATCGAAAAGCTCCTAAGCAATTGAAATAATTTAAATATTTTTGTAATTCAATTTATTGAACTGAATTTTAGGAATTCAATTGTATTTATTTATGACAATTTACCTTCAATATTTTTTAGATTGGTGAACACAATAAAAAATCACAATTGGAAAACTGTAAATTATGTCTTCAAGTCATAAAATGATATTACGTATGACGGTAATAAATTAATTAAAAGAAAAGGGCGGATTTAAACTAGAAAATAATTTGCATCATTTGTCATTGCCTCTTTTAGATATGATTTTCTGAATACAAAAGCTTTGATAGTGCACAACTCTAAAGTTAAAATACCATGAAATCTACAGAAGTTAGAAATAAAGTCTTAGATTAAAAAGCGTACTTTTAATTAAGTTTTTTTAGATTAATATTATTTATGACTAACTAAATTTTAGTTTTGCCCAAAACTTTTTGGTACAGTTTTAAGAAAAAATGGAAACAATTTGATATTTTTCGAATAATTTGTATTTAATATAAAATTAAATGTACGAGGTTTGTTATATTTTTATCTTTTTCTTTCCTTCTAGTATAAAAAAAAGTTTTCTGTCATGTGTAAATATTATTTATCTTTCTCTCTCTCTATTATACAAAGAATTTAATTCGTGGCAGCTGAGCGAAGTGTGGCAAGGAATGGCTAAGCTAAGTGAAGCAGAGCGCGGAACACCGTAGTTTAATTAAAAAAAACTTTATAATATTTATTATTTAAAAAAATATAAATGTCAAGCAGCCAAGTTTAATAAATTTAAGTTTAATAAATTTAAAATTAAAGGAGATTCCATTGATATTAGAAAAAATAGTTAATAGTAGTTTTTTTTAATCAAATAAGGGCATTCTTCATGATTTTTACATGAAAATCAGCTGAAGTAAACTCAAACTCAAACTCAAGTATAACTGAGTTTTCTAAGGATTTTAAATAATTAGTTTCTAGTAATCTCATGTTACGAATTGTATAATGTTGGTTTTTATTAATTAAAATAAAAGTAAAAAATAAAAATCAATTTAATAGCTAAACTGTTAACAGTTTAATGGCCAAACCTACATAAGGCAAAAATTATTAAATTATCAAATAATTTTTAAATTTTGTTTGTTTGTAAAAATAATGCCAAAACATTTGGAAAATATTTAATGAATAAATACAAGAAATTATAAAACAAAAACTTTGCAAATAATTCAAATAAAAATAAAAGCAAAATTATTCTCATATTATCATAAATGCTGATCCTTATACTATACACAGTTATACATCAAACAAGCTTTACCTTATAAAATAAAAATTGAAAAACTCAGCCCTGATCCTAATGTAGCCTTTAATTTAACAAAATTGAAATAAAAACCCTCTTAGGTCCAATTATGTTATTATTTTCAAGGCAACGATTACTTAAACGCTTTGAAAAATTCTTATCAGCAAACATTTTTCGAAATTTATGATAATTCGTCCCGTTGGATTTATTTTGTTTAGTATTCGTAAGTCTTGCATAAAAAAAACATAACTTCTTCATATGATTTGAGATGATTTATGACGTGAATAGCCGGAAATACTGCTCCTGGACATAAATAAGGGTATTCCCTCTTTTACGAATCTATCCTCGAAAATTTATTACTAAAATGATAACAGTCTTGAGAATTTATATTATTTGATGTGGATTTAAAGTTGACAAAGTAAAAGAGGACAAAGGACATTTGTGTAGAAAATCTATTTGAAAAGTGGTAGGAATTGAAATTATGACTGGTTGGAGATATATTCTACCCTGCTCACGAGCTAAACTTAAGTCTTTCCAAATGAATACGAACTTTAACAAGGGATCTATTTTGGGTATGATAGTTGGAAAAGTTGTTCTTAGCAAAGGGCGACACATCTTTGTGACAGTTTCATTTATATGTAGTCTTTGTATTGCAAAGTAAAAGGGGCTACCACATTGAATATACTGTTAGACTCATTGAGATTAAACCAGAGCAGCCTATTGTGTTATAGGGTAAGAGATTAATTGAATAATTACCATTATTCTATCCCGCATATAATATTAAGCGATTTATTTCCGTAATACAATGTACCCGCACGTAAAATACAAACACCTGTGGCGTAAATCTGTCATATCCAAATGTTGCAAAATACTAAAACGTATTAATTACATGCGGTCAGAGCATCTAATCAGTTAGAACAATGAAATTAACAACAAATAATTATAATTGATAAGTCAGGTCCAGTGCGGTTGGTTGTATTTTCTTTGCCTCTTGGATACGTTTATTTCCTTTTTGCTTAATGAAATTTCATTATCTTAGTCTTTAGCTTCTTTAAAGTCAATAAAAATTGTTTTCATACCTACTTTAACAATGTTTGACTTAAAATAAAGCAAAAATGCCTTTTTGAAAATGTGATTTTTTGATAAATTAAAAAAAATTTCCCAATATATTTACAGCTTTATAGAAAATGCTAAGTAAATGCTAAGTAATATAAAATAAGTCTAAAAGAGTAAATAACACCTTACTTTTTATCAGGGGCCGGATTCTGTCTCAGGGAAAAGCAAGAATGATAATGATAAATAGCCATTTTGACGTATTTCATCACTTGAGCGATTCTAAGTTGCCGTGATAATGAAAACTATTGCTAAAAAGTTTTCATTTTGATAAATATTTTATCACCGAAATTTTTTCCATGAAAACGAAATGATAAATTATTAAAAACGAATAAAAATTTTGAAATCAATATTTAAAATTATGAAAATCAATTGAAATTTGAGAAAAAATTATGTTCTTTTTTTAAGTTTTGTTTTAAATTGTTTTTCGTTAGATTATCTTAAAACAAACTAGCGGTTTGAAAAAACTGCCTTTTTATTTGCCCCGCTTCATTTTATTTAGGAAAATATATGTATTTCGGTGCAATTCTGTTTAAAGCATTAGCCACTTCACAAATACACCGGCTCACAACAGTTTGTGAGAGCGTTGAAAAAAGCCACTTGCAAAGAATCGTAATGTACATAGTACCCGTGTTTGAAAAGGAGTACCATGTGCATAAATTCTTTTAGATAAAAAGGGCTCTAATTCATTACATAACTCCCGACACATACTTTTTGGAAACGGATACAATTCGACGAAGTGTTTTTGTGAAGTTGAGTCAAAGGGATTCTCTGCATTCCGCAATCTCCTTAATAGCTTAATTATTTTACTGAAATGAAAAATATATTGAAAAAGAGCAAGCCAAATTATTTTATACATACCTTTGTCTATTCTGTGAATTTCGCCTCACATATATAGCCACCAAACTCATGGTTTATATTTTTCAAAATTATGAATCCTGTGAATTTTCTGTAATATAGTTATTGTTTACTGTTAGAAAATAAACAACTTACCTTAATATAAAATAAACAACTTACCTTAATTTAAAATGATTTAAAAAAATATATAATACAGAATACTCTAAATTACAAATATTTTTGTCACATTTGACAGCAAGAATTTATCACTCAGCAATTCAGCACTTGTTTTTATCACTTAGCAGATTTTAACAAGACAGAATCGCATTTTGGTGAAAAGTGATAATGTTTATGATAATGAAAATAGTTTTTTTCATTATCACTTTTCCCTGAGACAGAATCTGGCCCCAGGAAGCGATTGAGAAAGCTTTTGAATTCGGAAAACAAACATTATAACAAAGCTACTTATCACTCTTGCTAGGGCACTTCTTTTTGTCTTTACAAAAAAAGAAGATTTTGGTGACCCAAAAAAAATAAAACACTGCGTGAAGTTTTCATAGGTAAGGAAAGAAATTACTTATAGATATTTTATGCAAATCATTAAAATGCAAAAAATAATCAATTAATTCGCTTAAAATACAAAAAATCTCTAATCAGTTTTAGTATATAAATAGATCCATGACCAGCAAATACCTACAAATATGATACCATAGTAATCTTTTCAGTTGTTTTTCCGATTTATTAGGCTAATTCAATCATCAGCCCCGACTTAAATTCGTTTACACTCAATCAGATAGCGTAAGAAATTTTTTGGTTCCCCACAGGAATTTCGCCCTATTCACATATAACAAAACAGAATGAAAACGTTTGCGTACAAGTTAACACGACAGGAATAATGTTGATGGAGTTTTTATCGATTATATCGATGGACTTACTTAGATATCCATAGAAGGATGCTAAAGAGGTGTCTTTCGGTACATTAGTTTTGACACAAAAACAAAATTAGATTATCTATAAGTGATGCAGCAAATGTTACACAAACAGCTATTTATACCTGATTTTATACTTTTTTTATGAACCTTTTACGATGTTATAGCACAAACAACTTGATTAAAATATCGTAATTTACCATTAATGTAATGTGCCTGCCAAAAATTGATTTCTTTGACTTTGAATTTGTCATAAATTATTATTTAAGGAAAGACTAAAGCCAACCAGATTTAAATTTTTAATTAAAAAATTCGGCTAAATTTAAATTTTTAACTTTTTTCCGTGGTTTTGTCAGGAATCTTTTTAAAATCATTTGATTGTAAAACAATTTAATATAATTATTTAAACCATGAAATAGACAATATGCTTTTTTATAGGTTTTAATTTCAACATTCTGAAAATATCAAATTTTAAGTGCAATCTTTGTGGTTTTTATAAAAACTTAATTCCTTTGAAGTTTCACACGAATTTAAAGTAAAGCATATACCTTAACGCTATGCATCCCACAGACTGTGATTATACTCTAGAACAGAATAAACGTTGAAAAAAGTGAACTGTAATTTCAGCTTTATCATAGACTACAATGAACTAAATTTTGAAACTTTAAAAACACTTCAGCTGGTATGAATTTGTGAAATAACTTCCTAAGCAGTTATTCGTTTAAGCATGCAAAGTACTGTTTATATGAATATTAAAAAGGAGATATCTAAAAATAAAATTTTACAATTGTTTCTGTCTTTTCGGTTGACTTGGAGCTCTATCTCTATCTAATTCAAAAAAATTAAGCCTTTAACCAATTTTTGATTGTAATTTAAGTCAAAAATTCTATTGTCCTGAACATTTTTAACCTCATTCGACTACCTGAAATTTTATGACTATGCACCTGAGCACTTACTGAAAATAGCTAAGTTTTAATCATTTTTTTTTATTGAATCATACTGGAACTATAATAAAAAGTGCACTTGTGTGTAACTCATCAATTAAAAAGCTTTAAGGACTCCATTTAACATTTAGTAGTATTCCCTATGTAGAACAAACAAAAAAGATCAAAATTCTTTAATACTCTCCTCGAAAAATAATGCAATGAGAGTGTGTTGATTCAATCACTTCTCCGTCCTTGCCTTCCATATGAAATTTGTTTTACAATTGAAAGGAAAGTTCTTAATTTAATACTAAATGTTTGAATAAATTTTAAACTAACTTACTTCTATTCTTTTCCATACTACAAAAAAAAAAAATACTGAAATATTTGATAAAACTCAATTCATAAAGCTCACTCAACAAATTCTTAGTATCAGCACAAAAGAAGAGCAAAAAATATGCTGACAAATCACAACAGTTCTATTACTTAATACAATTAGGATATTTTTCAAATACTTAAGAAGTGGTGGGCAATTCATCAAACTGCTATCATCCTCGCACAAGGGGAGCACTTTATTTTCATAGTATGTACCATAGCCTTAAGCATGAAAAAGGTACCATTATAGTAAACCTGGGTGCAATATAGAGTCAAGCATTATTTTTCAAGGATATAATTGCTGTTTTTTTTCCATTTCAATATCCTAAGGTATCCCATGCCTTGTCCAGTTCTTTCTAGTCGATATTTATCTAGTGTCGTTTTCTTTTACACACCAGCTAATGTTTCCCTACTGGTTCATAAAAGGAAATTAACAGCATATTTTTTTGTTTCCACTACAAATCGTTTAATGAGGATATAACTGCCGAAGGATATAGAAAAGATTGTGAAATGAAAAAAAAATCCTCTAGATAATAGAGTTGTATGTTATTGCAGAAGTTTGCTTTCTCACATTTTGTCTTTTTTTTGCGCCCAAGGATTATACTCATCCTAGGGGCAGTGATTACAGTAAATTGAACCGCACAAAGATGTTAAATTATAATCGAATTTTGTGTGCACAACATTTGGCTAATTTTCTTTTCACGGATGGACTAAAATAATTAAAAAAGTAAATGTCGATGAAGTCATTGAACTGAAATATATCCGCGTGATGATTTAATTAGTTATTTAAAGTCAATGGTGTTGTTTAAATGTACATTTGTTAAATGAATATTGATTTGATACAAATTTTCATTTAGATAACATGTATCAAGTGCTATGACGAATTGAAGGGTAAAATGGAACAATTAAAGTTTTGTGTTCGATTGCAATATTTTACTTAAATGATTTTGACAAAAATAAGATTAATTAACAAACTAAATCATATCATTACGATTTTTTAACATTAGAAGCTATGAAATTTGAGAATTTATGGCTCCTTTGTTATAATTTTCATAAAAGTCCCAAAAAACAAGGATATAAGCAAACATTTTAAAATCCTTAACATTATAGTTAGTAACAAATCACTTCACCCTTTTAAAACTTTTCCGATTTTTGCTGCAAATACAAAGTTAACAAATTTCCGGGCCTCAAAAGTAGCTACATTGATGTTAGACATTTTGAACAATAAACATCATGAATGGCCAAATCGTTTTAAACTTTTAGATAGCTATCCAAAGGGTTGTGATATTTTAGTCTTTATCCCCACATCGACCAATTTATATATTCTACACTAAACTGGATGCAGATGTCCTCGTCGGTGGTATTTTGTTGTTTATCGAACGCATTATCACTGCAAAGTGTTTACGGTATTAGTAGCTATTGTGTCGTAAATTGTCGTATCGGCTATCCGGAAATTTATTTATTTTTTATATCATTGTAAAGAAGCCGTGTTAGATAAGCATTTTTGGGCGACAGTTATTTCTTTTTATTGAAAATTTTGAGTTTTTCACAAAAAAACTTATGTATTATCAACAATTTCGTTTAAGTGTGCTTAATATAGTTCTTAAAAAATATATAAAATGTTAAGGTTTTTAATTTTCAGATTTTTACAGTGTTGAAAATTTCTTTTTTCGATTACCTTTTCAAAATTTATTACAATTTTTGAATTCTTTTTTAACAAGTCTTAAGACTAGCAGCTATGTTTTTTTTTTATTATAGAATTTTAAGTAAATAAAACAAAAACAAATTGCTCAATTCAATAGTTCATCTAAGCCTACTAAGTTATTAACTTTTTGTTCTTTTATACTCGTTCTTAACAGGCCAACTACACACTTTCCAACTACACAGAAAACCACTTTTGTATGGGCGAACTGAGTACATAAGTGGTTGGAACTGCTACAGCCTTTTAAAGTCTGTAGTCACAGAAAATTGACATCTATTGTGAATTTTTTCTTATTGGATCCTCCTGTTTTGTGTATCTCAGATCGGTTTACTTCACTAATATTCATTATTTAACTTTATAAAACAATTAACATGAATAAAATTAAAAACTCTTAACTTTTTTTTAGTTTTTTTAGTTAAAACACTTTTCAAACATTTAACAATCTGCGACATCTGAATTGACATTTCAGATCATATGTTTTCAGATTTAGACGCCATGTTTTTATTTGTAGTGACTACTTTGCTGTTAAGAACGGAGTTCTTTTGTATGGAAGACTACAACGTTGTAGTTGCGTCTGTTAAGAACGGGTATTAATCCACTTACATTAAAGGTACAAAGAAAATTCAACCTGGTAGTTTTTTTCGGAATAGCCACTATTCCAAAATAAAAGTTGTGAACCCCTCAAAATAAACACTAGGGATATGTTAACTTGGCAAGGCTTAAAAATTGTGTGATTTAGAGAAAATCATATTTTCTAAGTAAAGTGGTTCAATGGTAAAGTTTTAGCGGTAAAATTGTCTGTATGTACCATATGTCATATATAGTACTCACATTAAGCAGTATTTTTGATTTAGCTCAGTAGACATTTTCAATGAGACGCAGCATCCTTGTTATATTATTTATATAACAAGGGTTGCTTTTGTCAGGTGATGAAAATGGTAGTATACATTACTGGACTTTTTAATTAAATTATGCGATGATTTCTGTGTTTGACTGAGAATAGCTATTAATGTTTTGGCCAGTTTCGGCCGGTCTTAATTGCTCTCGTAGTATCTCAGCTCTTATGGTCCAACAGTTAAAGTTTTGGCCAGTATCGGCCGGTCTTAACTGTTTTCGTAGTAACTCATAAGATAACAGAGCACAGAAGAAATATTGTAAGTATTTTTTGTTACACCAAATTTCATGTACGGTTCCACAATTAATCTTTATTTAAAGGTTATTCTGAGTTTTTCTTTTTTTTGTTTATTTAAAAATATTTCTAAATTTTTATTGTTTTTATTTGTCCCGGAATTTTTATTTCAAATTACACAATTAAAATTATTCTAAGTCTTTTTCGTTATTGGTTTAACAAGCCTTTATAAATTTTTAAATTGAAATTGTTAAATTATTCTAAGTTTTTAGTTAAAGATATAAAATTATTCTAAGTCCCAAATAAGAATAAACAAAATGGTCAAAATCTTTTCAAGTTCAGTTTTGGCCAGTATCGGCCGGTCGCACTTGAAAAGATTTTTTATTTCTAAGTCTTGTTTTTGCGAAAAAGCTAAAGTCTTGGCCAGTTTCGGCCGGTCTTAACCTTCCCACAAAAACAACCTCAGTTACCAAAAAATTACAACAGACTGCCTTATTCTAAAGAAAAGTATTTTCTTTTATAGTACCTTTCTGTCATGCAATTTTTGGTTTTTCTGTAGTGCAATATTGTTTTGTGCTACAATTGCAAAACAATATTGCTTTTGTTATTTTTTTTTGTTTTTTTTATTTAACTCATTGGGCTGATCCAATAATTTTTAGCTTACATGCAAAAAATTATTATTTCGTAAGAAGTGAAATAATGTATAGGTTCTTAAACTGTCTACTTTTATTTATTTAGTATACATACGTTCATTTTTCTTTTAATAATTTTTTAGTTTATATTCAAACCAAAATTTTCGTATTTATTTTATGATCATCGATCATTCTCTTCCGTGCTCATGTACCAATTTTTTCCGAAAATATTACTGATTATGACGAAAATTTAGTTTTGTTAATACAAATATTTATTTATTTATTTAACTTAACATGCTAATAGTGAAAATCTCCCATTATTAAATATATAATATATACTTTGCCCCTTTTATTTATTCATTACCATTATTATTATTATTATCATTATTCTTATTATTATCATTAAAATCAGACTTAAGCTTATAATAATTTATAAAAAATATAGCTATTTTTATTTAAATAGGTTTGTAAATGAACATATAAAATATTTATAAGTTGAGAGGAGCCGTTTGTTTTTTTTTTTTGACTTACTTTTACCAAAAAGAATAAAAACAGATTAGTGATTATAAATGTTTGATTGAGTGATTGGTAGTGAAATTGCGTTAAATCAGGGTACGCACACTGTTTACATAACATCCTAAGAAATCCAAGTTCCTAATTTTATGTTGTTCATGGGTATTAAAATGTAGAAAATGTAATATGTTATTTATAATCAAATCCAAAACAATCAAAAATGCTTAATTTCTTGTAATAGCAAATTTAAGTGAATTTTGGCCGCGCGATTTATCAAATTTATAAATTGTGTTTAAGTGGGAAAAATAGCCAGTTACAAAAGTTACGAAAATATATGAACTCACCGAAATTCGCTAGAAGACGTTTATATAAGGATCACAGTTTAAGTTGAAGGTTCAATAATAAAATTACAAATACCAAAGAATCAAAATAGTTTTAAAAATTTCAAAAGCAAGTAAATTGGCTATAAATAAAATTATGATTCTTTGCGTACAACAAAGTACAACAAGATTTTCCGCCATTCATTTACAATATTTAAATGAAATTTATCAAAATTTTGGTTGATATCGCTGAGTAGCAGTTTTTAGTGTCCATTTCATTTGATAGAATCAGAAAAACGCGCAACTGACTAAATATATATATTTATAGTTTTTATGATATCAAAATAGAATTCATTTTTTATTTTTAAGTTTCAAAATCCTGATCGGTAGATAGTATCAGTAGTGATTAATAGAAACTCATTCCTTGCAATAACCCCCAAAAATCTAGTTCTGTCTATGCTGAGCGTATAGTCTCATTCTCATCCGCATGTAATGCTTTTACAATTTCGATAGTCCATTTCAATGGCACAAATAAAACTGCTGGACAAGTGGAACCTTAAATCTACAAAAAAAGGAGGGTCAATTCCGGAAATCACCGTCCATAGTCCTATTAAATGGATATTTGAGTTTTAAATTTATTATTATCCGATTGCGATTGTTAAATGACTTCCATAAAATTTATTCCTATGTTAATGAAATAAACCATTTTAAATTTTGCTATTAATATTTAAATGAGACTTCTTTTATTTATTTTAAAATTATTTCTGAGTACACTTTGTATTTTTTTCTATTTTTAAAAGAGACAAGTAACATCAGTCGGAAAATTTTTCTTAGCTAAATCTTCTTAAGTAATAGTAGACCGGAAGTTCAAAGGACGATAAAGAAAAATCTTACTGCGGAAATAACAAATAAGCAATCTGTCTGGGGAATAAAAATTACATCCGAATTATGTTTTTTTTTTAATGAAGAAAAATCAGTCTCAATAAGATATTGAAATATTCATAATGTAGAAAAGACGAGTATAAAATTGGTTGTGTTTTAAGATTTGTGGCACATGGTCTATCCTTATGACTTAATTTATTAAATACTTATCATATTTGATATAAGGCTATTTTTTACTCTCATATTTTTTTATTTAATTTGCTAACTCAAATTGTGTAAATTAGGCTGATGTCTTACTTAAAAAATTGCTATTTTGCTATTTTGTTTTATTGCTTGAAAGGAGGAATTTAAAAATTTTTATTTCCTAAGATAAAATGATGAACTATGTATCAGAGTTTTAAAGAGAAAAAATTTTTATCCATACAGAATTTGGAAAAGAAATTTTTTGTAAATTTAAATTAGATAGAATAAATGAGACCAAGCTAAGAAGTTATCATCGCCATAGAAATGGCAGGGCTGGTATAATTACTCATTATAGATGTTAACTTAATCACACAAATAATTTACTCTTTACTAGTCTAAAAGTTTATATGCCATATGTCACGAGCAAATTGGAATACCGTGTAGTGTTGAGAATATTCAGATTCCAGGAGTTGTTTTTACTATCACGACAACTTAAAATCACTCCAGTACAAAAACTCTGATAACTTCTCATTGTCATTCTCACTTTTCATGAAGACAGAGTCCTGTCCCCTAAAGAAATATTATATTTGACATGCAAATTTATTAACACTCTCGATATCTAATACCTTGAAAAAATTTATTTTGTATGGGAACTGAATTAATCAGCTAAAGATTTAAAAGTTTTGTACCTCAAAGTAAGCCTTCAAGTATCAGGAAAAAAACCGAAAAAATCGAAACCATTGCAGGGTTTGCTTTGATTTTTTCAAATATATGAAAATTGTGGCAAAATTTATATAAATAAAGTTCAAATTAAATCAGGCAACGCACCCTAGCATTTAAAATAGTTTTTGATTTTTCAGTACAAATATTTTTCAAAAGTTGTTGACTAATTAATATAAAACAACAATATAAAAAGTTTTTAATTTGTTACAGAACAAAATGAAGAATTTTGCATAGCAAAAAAATAAATATTAAAATATTTATTTAAACTCTTTGAAAACCTCTACCCTTTTAATCAAAGGAATTTCTTTAAGTAGTGACATTTAATTTTGTCAAAAATATTTCAAAAATGTTTTAATTAATCTGTTTCCCTTAGAAAGGATAATTTCTTTTAAGGCAGAAGTAGAACTAAGGGGAGGTAAAGCTAATCAATTCTTTTATGATGGGTGAAAAGCATCAAATGAATCGGCAGCTTCGGATATAACTAATGCTGCAAAATAACGTCACGTAGTCTTCTATTTGTTTGAATTTGTAGAAGCTTCATTAATCACTGTTGGATTTGAATGTTATCTCAAATCCGATTTTCTATGATTAATGGGAATAGAAAAGGACTCTACAAACTGGCTATTGGCTTCCGTTTTTGGTTATGTTGCGGAAGATACAATTTAATTGTATCATTTGTTACTTCATTTGTAAAATAGATATTTACATTATTTGATTTATTTGAAACTAAAACAAAAACTAAGTTTAATTTAATTAGAAAATACTTAGATAAAAATTGTAAATATTTTTATTGTAAACATATTTATGAATCTATTTTCATATCTATTATTAATTGGCAAATTGTGGTTTATAAACTATTACACTTAAAACTTATTAACAATTCTATTTATCTTCAAAAATTTACCCAATAAAGCTTAAAAATTCCAAGTAGATTTTTGTCTTTACATTATTATGTGTTATTTTTCCTCTATTGAAAAAAAGCAAGCGAGGTGACAAAGTAAGTTAAATAAAAGCATACAAAAAATTGACATTTTAGCTCTTGGTATATTATATCATCCAGTTATTGGAAGAAGGACTATGGTGAAAGGATCCTAGATTTAAAGTTGCTGTAAAAAAACTAAAAAAGGAATTACTGATATCTACAACGAAAGGATATTCCTTCTCCCTTTTTTATATAATTTGTCTGGCGTGTATTGGGATTCTTCATTATATTTTTAAAAATTTTTATAATATGTGCAAGTTTTCAGTGGGTTACTCCTTTCTCGGCAATGACAGGATGATAAATTCAATAAATTCATCTTCACGGTATGATAATGGCATCTACCAAACCATGATTGTATTTACTAGTTGAAAAAAGAAAAAAAAACACTTGTAAAATACAGCAGACATCACTTATAAACAAAATGTTTGAGGATATGAAGTTGCATAAAACCAGACCTGGATAAAGTTTTTTCTCAAAAATTTTGAGATTACTTTTTCATTAGATTTCACATTAAACCAAATGCAAACTATTTTAAATCCATGTGTTGTATAGTTGGATTGTATTTCAATGTCTTAATTAGAACACAAGGAATGGAGGATAATTTGTTTTGGAAATGCTTGAAACAGCCAAAACCTAACTAAAACAAATAAAGAACATTACAGAGAGGGTGATTCTAGAGGATTAGACCGATTAACTTGATTGTTCCAATTGTACGATTAATCGGAGTGATTAAGTTTGTAAACGTGAAATGAATTTGATGGAGATTTGTAGCTGACTGAAGGTAATTGACGACAGACAATTTATGAAGCCATTACCAAGCAAATTCTCTAGCATTCGATACTATTATAAACATTTTGTTTTGAGAAGGCTTACTTAGGGCTTATCTAGGGTCTAACTATTCTTTTCTTTATAATTTCTCTTAATTTGTTTCGTTTTTTGAGTTATTCTGCAATAGAAAAAAGTTTGTTTAATTTCGTAAGAGATAAGAAGAAATTGAGTTAAATTTTCTTAATTATAATTAAAGATTGCTTGAAATGTTAGGTAAAAATTTATGCTTTAAAATTAGAAAATATTTTGATAAATATGTAAATGAGGTACAGATATCTTTGCTTATTTTTTTATTTTATTACTTTTTTCATATTTGACTATAACAAAATAAAATTGAAATACTTTCATGTTATCCTATGAATTCCAAGATATAGGCCTGATATAGGTGTCTGAATTTGCATATGCTAGACTTAGACTTTTAAAAACATCTTTTGTAATTCAACTTTAAAGTAAAATTTTTTAGAGATTTCTAAAAAATTTTTTTCGCATTAATTGAACTTCACTAAAAATGTTCAGAATTTACGAATTGAGCAAAATTTTAGTATTTGATAACATTTTTCTTATTAATATTTTATAGTTCAGGGCTACAATTACGCCAGTACCTTTGAATTGATTTTACAGAATCTTAATCATATGCCGTGTAAGATAAAAGCTTCATTTACCCTCCCTAGAACAGCCCAATATATCCAAGAAATTAGATAGTTGCCAACTCCCGTCCTTAAGATAAATGATTTAAGGCAATATATAAAACAAATGAACAGTTTTTTCGTTAGTGAGAATAAAAACGGTTTATTAAATTTACCTATTTATTACCTATTAGACAGAAATATTTGTGTTACGTAAAATTTAATATAGCAAATAGATAACAAATACAAGGGAGAAGCCGTCTTACTAAAGCCTTACATAGACTGCTTTTCTCTGCGAAGATTCCTTTCAAAAAGTTCGTCTTATAAGAAATTTTATTTTTAAAGAAAAGAATTCTAAAGACTAAGGAGTAATTATTGCTATGTATTGAACCCAAATCAACTTTCCCTATTTTAAGTTTTCTGCAACTTAAGTCTCACTTTGGCGATTTCGTGGATAGTTTACAGTACATTCTTCATACTGTACTTACATTAGCAAACGTTTTTTTCGAAGTTTTACTTGGTTTTTACCTTGTATATTAACTATAATTAGGAATGACGAATTTGAAATTAAGATCAAAAAATATTTTGAACCTTGTTTTAGTTCAGCAGAAATTGTTTCAGCAGTTCAAAAATTATAAAGATCTTGAGTCGATGATTACTTATTGGATAAGTATAATAATCTAATAGCAAAAACATTATTTTGCTTTTCACTGTATTCCAAATTTTTGGAATAAATAGAAACCATGGGAAACATTTGCTACAGAAATCTTGAAAAATATTTTGACAAATCTGTCAGTGAAAGGGATTCTGATGTTATTACAGAATTCAAACTTTTCTCAGTTTTTGTTTATCAATAGATTTTAATCAATTTGTACAAAGTGCATTCAATCCAAAAGTTTTTTTAAGTACTGTTTTTATCTAATGGACATGATCCTTTTCTATGCTTTTGTTTTATTTCCAATATCACAAGCAATTTTGGAAACCAGTAAAAATTCGTTTTCTACATTTCAGCTTGACGTTGCAGAAGAAATCTTACAAAATGTAAATATTTTTGAACATGATGATACACCACTACGTCTGCACACAAAGCAGTGGGCTATTTCTCACGAAAAATTTAACCTACAAAAAAGGAAAGACCTCGCATTTTAACAATCACAAATGGTGAAACTGTGGAAATCAATCAAATTTGCAAAATATGACAACGTAAAAATTTTAGGAAAAATAATTCAAAAACAAATTTTCAATAGAGGCAGTAATAATTTTGGTTGCTCACCAGTAAGGTTTCTTGTGGATAATATTTTTCATAAAAATCTTTAATTACTTCGTATATACTAAAAATTTTTTACGGTATCAAAACACAGAAATAAATCTTTATTGAAATATAATTCTCTTATTTATAATTGAAAGCAGACGAATATGTTTTCCGTCTTTTTTTTCAAAATAGAAATATTAAAAAAATATAAAAATTACAAAACTTTACGAAATAAAATTATCCACCTACAGGCGGTAAGAAGGGCAACCACGCCCGCTAACTTATGTAATTATAATTTTTGTCTTGCGCGAAGCTCAAATTTCTTTCGTTTTAGGTGACCACACAAAAAAAAAAAAATTAAACAATCGTCACAGTATGAGAGTGAAACAGTCACGTAAAAAGTTTATCAAAAATTTCCTTTGAGTTAATAAAACTTTTATAACTAATTTAGAATATATATCTGAAGCGAATGCGAAATTTTTGCAATTCGAGAACATAGTTTGAAAGTTATTTTTCAATATCTCATGAAATCAGCTAAAAATTTTACGATTTTTAAGTAGCAATGAAAGGTTTAGACAATTTTCCCAAAAACAAAATTCATCAATTCTTTACTTCTTAACAAACAAATTGTGGTCACCACTGTTCAACTAGCTAATATTTATATCTTCTTTTATAATTTGGCTTGTTTTATTAATTATATGTTGCTTTTTATATTGCATATTTTTTATTAAGATTATTGATTATTTATGAAAAAAATAATTGATGTTTTATATTATAATATTTTCTGAAACGGTAATAAAAATATTTTTTGAACTGTTTTTGAAAACTGAACAATGCTTGCTTGATAAATCTTCAATCCCTCTACGATTGCGCTGAAACAAAATTTAAATAAATTAAATTTAATATTGAATTTTATTAAGTTTATTTTTAGTAAAAACAAATTTGGTTCGATTTTTAATTTGGTCGTCAAAGGAGAGATTCAAATCAGACTTTCTTAGGTGTTTTCGGAGCAATTTAATCATGTTGATAAAAGAAATCTTTCTTTAATCTTTATGTTGATATTTTAGCATTTTAACTTGTCATCTCAATAAAACAAAAATAGACATAAAAACAAGAAAAACAAGTATGGACCATCAAAAAAGTAGTGCAATACTTTTTACACTGGATAATATTTTTCTTGCAAATATCACTTAATTTTTTATAAAGCAGCAAAAACTTGACATACAATTTTGATAACCTCAAGTATGTAGAAAATTTTGAATTTGTTCTTTAAAGAACTCAAAGTTTCACATTTTGTATGAAAAAAGTTTCCCTAAAGAAAATTGTTCATATTCTGACGTATTTTATGACTTAATATTAAAAATAACTCAATTGAAAATTGGGCAAACTAATTTTACCAATTATTAATTCTCATAAATTAGAATTGAAAGTTTTTAATATGTTTGCGAGGTATGATGCATCAAAGCTGCACATTTTGTTAAAAAAAAAAGTACACTTTGTTGCGTCATATCTAAAGAATTTATAGCAAGTTTACACTTTTGCAGCCTAATTATTGACAACCTATTTAATTAAATTTAATTAAAAAAATAAAAATCTTGGAAATTTTGTATCTTCATAAGTGTAAGAAATTTCAAAGAAGTTTTATGTTTTCATTAAACATATTTAGTTTAATTTTTTTAACATATTTGTTACAAAATATTAAATTAAATCTACTTTTCATATAAAGTAATTAAGGACGTACTTCTGCCATTGTCTGCAAACTCCAAAGAAATCTTTTAATACTACTAGATAATTATTTGTAATTTTGCACTGCTAAAAAAACTGTAGAAAAAGTGATAGTTTACATGACGTATGAGAGTCGTCCAATAATTTAGCATCTACGCTGTGGTAAATGGCAATATGACTTCCCTATAAGGAAAATTAGAATAGTACATTTTTAATTATTACCCTAAAAAATGGTTGTTTGCAAAAACAACAGTAACCAGTCTCCATTTCCCTTAAGGACTTATTTTAGTTATGTAATAAAATACTTAAATTTCATTCAAGCTCAACCATTTTTCACTTTGAAATCCTACAAGCTGCATATGTTTAATTTCTAATTTTTTATTATTATTACTGACTTTTTCTTGTATTTATCCGACTTAAATACAGACTAAAGAATATAGTTTTAAGACTACCAAAATGACGGTCATTAAAGTGTAACTATTGGATAGTCATTTAGTTATTGCTTTTTTTCACTAAATTCGCCCCTGAGACTATTTTCATTTTTTCAATATTCATAAACAAAATATAACTTTCTTGCTTGTGTCTTAAGAAAGTCCTTAAAATAAATTTAGCTCTAAATAGAAGTATACAATTCTTATCAGCAACACTTAATGGAACTAATAAAAAGCCTAGCGGCAGATAAAAATGTAAACAAAAACAAATATCATTGCGTTTTGTGGTTATAATGTAACTACCCTAGCTTCATTGTTTCGAATGCCAAGTGAACAATAGTTTGTGATTAATTTTGTATATCCTAAGGGCTTGTCTATAAGATCTTCGCATTTATTATTATTGCTATTGCTCTTATTCTTATGTTCATATCTCTAATCTTCGAAAACTGATGATACATTGCTTTTAGTCTCCAATTTCCCTTCTCCTGCTCTTGGTGATAAGACGTTGAAAGAGCGAGTAAACGTTATATGGGTTAGGGGATGACTTTATTCCAAATTATATTAGCTAAAAGAACAAGGGAATATGAAATTCTATAACAATTTTAGTTAACAAACAATTCAAGCCTTAGGCAAACCGCAGATATGAATATCATTTTAACTTCTTAACTTTAGTTTTAAGTATACCATGTGGCAAATTTCATACTAATTGTAGTGCAAATTTATTCACCACTTTGCTAGGCTAATTTTTGGTAACATTGCAAGTTTCAAAGTCTGTTACAAGTTGCTTTTAGCTTCTAGAAAAAGGTGAAAGCCTTTAATCCTTCAATTTAGTGTTTCTTATGATGTACTCTCTAAATGTGCTTGCAAATGAGCTCAATTCGCTACTGCAGTATATTATATGTGACCATTCATTGGGATCTTTATTCAGTCATCCTTATCTTTATACTAAATATATATAATTCCTTCGTTAAATTTTGTTTAACATTAAATCTAAAAGTTAACGGCAAGTGTAACGCATTTCTAAGTACTTCGTGGAACATGGAACTTTGTTAAGAGTTAAAAGTTTCATTGAGTCCATCGCTTAGGGAATCAGTTGCTGGATCCCAAAAGAGGAGAAAGTTTCTAAAGACTAATTCTCTGAATTAATATGTAAAGATTTTACCACCTTCTGCTAATGATTAAATTATACAAGAAAGTTTTTGGAATATTCTACCCATTCATCAGTCTGAAATTGGGAACATTGAGGCATTCTATTGAGATGGGGTGACACTTTGTTTTGAATAATCTTTATTAATTAATGTTCTTAAAGAAAGGCCGTGGGTAATGAATTCTAGATTAAGAAAAAGGCAGAAAATGTTTACTTTATAATGAGAAGATTAACAATACTTGAGATGATTAAAATAATGCTTTAGTTTTGTTGAAATGAACAATCTGAGCTCGTCTGAAGTATTTTATAAAATATAAATTGAATTTTATAGTATGTAATACGTAGTCCGTCATGGTATAGTAAAATATTTTAAATAATCATAAAGAGTTTTAAATGTCTTCCCTTTTAAGGTATATTTCGGAACAGTTATATCTGTTATTACTTTTCAATTTTAGCAAATAGTATATTTGAATGTTTCCTTAGCTTTCGAAAAATTTAAATATAAATACCATTGATTATTATAGCTCATCGAATGTTGAGAACAATGAATTTGTTATAACAAATTCGTCTAAATGTAATAGAATAAAACATCACATTCTTTTTTAATTACAATAAATAAAAAATAACTAAATAAATAAGTGTTTTGTTCAGTGTACATTGATGCCATTGAGTAATTCCAATTGTCTATACCCTCTTTCTTACGATCTAGAGCCAATAAATGACATTAAAATATGCACCAAGGTTACGAGTGTAATCGTAATAAAGAATTTTTCTATAAATTGATAGCAAATTAAGCTCAGCAATTAAGCAAATTAAAATTACGTACAAACTAAGTTATATGGCAATTTCTCTTTGTCGTTTAGGTTTCAGGTTGAAAATTTGAATGCACTTCAGGAAGAATAACAAAGAAATACTTCGTTAATCAAAGTATAATAATAATTTTATTTTTAAAATTAGGATTCTGAGTTTCTTGTCTTTTTTTTTAACCCTGATATAATTTTCATATGAACTTTTTGCAAAAAAAAAAAAAAAAAACAATTTTCAAAGAATTATTGACATAGATCGAAATAGTTTTCTAATGATGACACATAGGATTACTGTCCTTGCTGGAGAAGTTGCAAATTCCTTCGAAATATAAAATAAAACAATTAAGGAACAAATTTTAATGGTTTATCTGTAAGGAATAATATTAACTTGAACTTTATGTTGAGCTTTAAAAATTAAAAAGTAAGCAATTGAAGTAAAAATTCATATAATTGATCAGTAAACTATAAATTACAATAAATTTTGAGTATAACAGGAATTTCAAAATTATATAAACCAAAGTTTATTGTTTTATTAAACTTTGTTTCATACCAGCCATAGCATTTGAACGGCAGATTTTCTCTCGATATCATTTTAAAATAGTTATCCCTGATCATTTAAAATGAATAGCAATAGTAACGTGGAATAAATCCACAACTTCACAACCAGGGACGGATTTAGGATTTTTGCGCCCTAGGCTTTAGAGCTCACACCGCCTTTAACATAAAATAAAACTGACGTAAGAATAAAGAATACTTAG
The DNA here is from genome assembly GCA_947359355.1 of Acrocera orbiculus. Taxonomy (NCBI): domain Eukaryota; kingdom Metazoa; phylum Arthropoda; class Insecta; order Diptera; family Acroceridae; genus Acrocera; species Acrocera orbiculus. The sequence goes on from OX375757.1 coordinate 28,695,810, forward strand.
GAAATTATAGAAACGATTTTTCATGTATTATAATGATCTCAACAAATCTGATTCAATATTCAGTAAAGCTAGAGCGTTTAATCTCTCTTTCATTTTTGAAAGCAAATAATTTTTAACTCTTCGCAATCATGAAAAACTACGTTCACCTGAACCGTTGGAGATCGGAGTACATGCACACATCCGAAGTGCGATTTCAACGTTCGGATAAATAATTTTAAGATCTTCTTTTTGAATCCATTTTAATAATTCCAAAGTCGTCTTCCATTTATTTTCACTTGAAGAGCAGTGTGAACGAAAATGAATACACTCATCGGCAAACGATTTTTCGAGATCGTGAAGATAATTGAGCCTCAAAGCTTTAGCTTTTTCTTCAATTTCAGATAAGGTCATAGTGGTTAAGTTGAGAAGGAAAGAAAATTTTTATGAAATCGTTTGTAAGCCTAGCGTCGTTTACAAAGATCGCAGTAAAGATTATCAATACTAATTAAAAAAGTATTTCATAGGCAGCCGGGAGCAAGCTGCGTGCAATCAAACCTTCAGTTATTCTGCTTTTTAACAAACGATCAAGCAACCTTCTATTGAAGCCGTTAACTTAGTATCGAGAGCCTGGCTTATACACTACATAGGGGCAATATAAATCTTCAGAATTTTGCTCTTAGTTTTTAAGGCTTATTCTTATATATTCATTGTATATGTTTAGTCTCAAATAAAAAAAAAAAAAAAATTAAAAAAGTATTGCCTCTCTAATTTTTTTGACCAGTCATTTCTACCCCTCCTGCAGTCTCATCGGCATAGAGTTTTTGCTTTCTTTTTCGCTTCACATCTTTTTCATATTCTTTTACTTCGGACAAATTCATTGCTTTTTTTTTGGAAATAATCAAAAGTTCCTCGAGTTTCAACAATAAGTGATATAAGTGAGTCATATAATTGAATGACAGTAAATATATCGTTGTTAAACCCCGGTAATTTTTTGTTTATCCCCCCCCCCCCCCCCCCAACAGTCATAAAACCCGTTTCCAATCTTAAGAGTTTTAATTGCATGCCTTTAGCTTCACATATAACACTTGGTTTCTGCTGCTTGTTATCTCCTATCGCGTGCAGTGCAGTTAGGATTTGTTCCCAAGATTCATATAAACTTTGGCCTGCATCTGCACGAGCTGACCAGCGAGTCGTTGATAGACTCTTTACTGTACCGTTCGATTCCATTTTTTGAAAGAGATGAGTCTGAAGAATTTCCCAGCAGTGCGTTGATGCAGAAAAATCTTCAATCTTCAGAATCTTCAGTTCATCGAATTCTAATATTTGGCGCCCTAGGCTGCAGCCTACTTAGCCTATACATAAATCCGCCCCTGTTCACAACATTATTTTAGCGTAGCCGGTAGGATAGAAGTAGTATTTATCCTCAATATATGAGTGCCATTGAAACTAAAACGTAGTAATTAAACTTAATAGATGGGTGCCGTTAACACTACTTCACAATATTAAAGGACCATTACCACTTAAGAACTTTTTTCGTTGCTGCGCTTTTCAAATTTCTGGCTGTCTTTTTCTTCTAAGGTTATTTGAAAAAGAATTCTCTCTTTAAAAACAGGCATTTGACTTATAGTCCAAGAGCTAGTGCACTTTTCGGATCATATTGTATCTAAAGGCTGAAAATTTCTAAAATTATAATGTTAGATCACCTGATTACATGTGTATATATAAGACATCAAATTTGCAAATTCTTGCAAAAAAAGTCACTTGTAAGGGCTGAAATTATATAGGATCATAGTTTTGAAATTATATTTTTAGTACTTGCCAACTTAGTTTTGGTTGGTTCACGAGATATTAAGACTTAAAGTTTCTCAAACTACAAATTTTTAACGCATTTGCGAGATATTACTAATAAAATATCTCGCACAATTGAAGTTCTTTTGAGCTCAACTGTTCATTAAACCGTTAAAATGTAATAAATTTTCCCAAAATCAAATGATCTCAAATTCTGATTTTTAATTCAACTACATCATGAAAATATAACTCTTTAATTTCATGCTAAAAGTTCAGTTTTTTTTTTTCAAATTAAAAATTGTGTATGTATTATTATTAGTTTTTCTATCTGACTTAAATAGAAGTTAAAGGAGTTAAATAGAACTGCCAACAAGATAGTAAGGGTCAGATGTTTAATGAATGAAGAAAACATTAAATCACTTTTGACTTGAGTTTAGGGAAGTAACTATTATTGTTTGCTAACATATTATATGTATATATTAACTCTAAATGTGACCAGAAATATTAAATGCTAGTGTGACAGGACCCTCAAACTAAAAGGAAGTACAAGCATTGACATAAAACTTTGATTTTATGTATAAAGGGTACCAATCAGTAATTTATTGAGTTTAGCTAAAACTTATTCCATGGATAATTTAAATTCCTTTGTGAAAGACAAAATAATTTCCCATAGATACGAAATTCGTCAAGAAAAATTGATAGGGGAATTTTTTAATTTATTTAGCCGACATTGCTAACTAAAGAGGCAATAATTTTTGTGATCAGAATTATTCGCAAAGAAATAAAAATTCGACAAGGAATAAAAAATTATTTTTGAATATATTTATCCCCTTTTTTGTGGTCTCTGGCTCAAAATATTAATTATAAAATATAAAATATAATGAGGAATACTCACTTTATTTAAAATTAAATTTGGCTACATTAAAAATTAATTTGAATCATAAATTTTGAAACAGAAGTTTATTGTGAAATTGCTGTGCTTAGTTTGCATGCCAAAAACCTGTACTTAGGCGACAAATAAAATTTTTATGTCGAAATTCATACCAAACAAATTTTATTCCTGATATTTCAATCCAGTCACAGTCCAAATGTATTCAAAGATGGCAAGCAAAAATTAAAATTTAAAAATTATAATTAAATAATAACAAAATGCTCACATATTCGTAATAAACCCAAGGCTAATCAAAAAAAAATTTCTCTAATACAATTTAATTTAATCCCTACAAATTTGATTTAATTTTCTTTTTTGCTAAAAATTTTACAAAATGAAATTCTGCAAATTACAAAAGCAATATTGATAAAAAATTTTTAAAATAAAACTTCAAAGCTTCGAATTAAAGTATTTTATTCGTCTTATTTTAGAACCTTTGGTTTTAGTTGTTTGGTTATATGCCAGTAGCAAATACTATTTTAGAAATAATTTCTAAACTTATGGAAATTTTGGTTTATAGCTTAAGTTATACTAAAATACACTTTGCTTAATCCAAATAATGATATCCTAATTTTTGTTTTTGCTTATTTACAACTTGAAACTTTTATACTTACAAGTTCTTTGGCTTATTGTTGGCGAATTAAAGTTGAATGATATTAAGTTATAACAAAACAAGTAAAATATTTTTCCTTAAACATTAACTTAATTTTTAAACAATAATTAACAATTATATACATATCACTTAAAAATGTTCAAGTAATAATTGAAAGGACTAAATTTTGATATTAAATGCTATTATAACAAGCGTCCAGTTTGGCACAAATTATAGTGGCAATAATGTAAATTAAATTAAAAACAATAAGAATCCACCATTTAAGCCACCGATTGAAAGAATTGTCTATATAATTATATTTTCACTTACAATTAAAAAAATTAGATAATATTCAGCTGAGTAATTTAAATGTTTAATTAAACATATTAATTAACACAAGAACGAATCACGAACAACAATTTATGACATTGTGTCATTTATTCCATTCAATCATATACGTTTTGGCATTAAATTTACAAAATTTTTATAACGAATCCCATGGATTCTTTTAACTATAAATTTTGTTTTTTATAAAAATTAAGTCTTGATAATTTAACTAGAAGTCCCTAAAGAGCTTTTTAAATGTGACGACGTATTGTATGAACCAGTACCACTTGTTTGGGGACCATTATTATTATTATGATCACCAGGTGTCCGATGTTGCACAAATGATGAAGGCTGAAGACCTCCAGGTCCTGAAAGTAAAGGACCTGGTGATGAGCTTGGTGTCATTGAGTTTGCATGCCGCTTAAGCATTGGATGATTGGCCATTGAAGCAAAAACTAGCCTCTCTTCATAGTCATATTCACAGAGAATTTTACTTTCACACAAGTAAAAACGATCGCCGACACAAAATCTGTAATGAAATTTTCTTTTAATTTATTTGGAATTCAAACTTATATTAATACTTTTATTATATATTTCTATACTTTTAACAAAGACCAACTTTAAAAACAAATTTTCATTATAATTTCTAATTTTGTTTCTTTTTCATGAGATTTTTAAAAGAAAAATGCAAACATGTAGAATAAATTAATTAACCTTATCAATTTCCTCAAAAGAACTGAAACGAAAGAATAAGTTTTTTTAAAAAAATCCATTTCCAAAATGGAAATATCATCATCCATTCCGGGTGAGATAAAAGTCTGACGGGTGTTTAATTAAAAAATTTCATTGCTTGTAAACAAAGCACTTGTATTGTTTCTATTTTTGAAGGACTTTTGCTTACAAACTGTTCCTTTTATGTTCAAGTGCAAGTATATTCAGGTTATTGTATAAAAAACTATTGGACAATGCTACTGACATGGACTGGGGTTCATAAATTTCACGTTTGAATGAAAGACAAACCAACGGATATGTCGAAGAGTCAGTCACTTTTCCCAAAGCTATCCCGGCTTTTCTTTTAGTTAAATGAATTTTCCTCTCCACTGAATTATCATCAAAAGATGGTTTATATTCACAGATGAAATTATTAGAAATCATATTTGGTTTAGATGTTTGAAATTTTTCTATGGTTTAACTGAAAAATTTAACTGGATTGTCTGATTATAGTATTGAAAGTTGTCAGTAAAAAAAACATTCAAAAATTGACTTTTATATATAATTGGTCACAAAAATTAACTAACAATGAGGTTCCACACAGCCTAAGTAATATCTATCAGTCATTATTTTGGTTACCAATCAAACCAAGAAAACCCCGTTTTGAAGATTGTTCCTCTTCCTTTAAATGCAAAAAAAAATTTATTTGCTAGCTTAAAAGAAATTCAACACGAAACAGACGAAAATTTATTGAAGAGCCCAATTAAAAGTTTTTTCCAGAAAATTACAGAGAATCCCCTTTCATTTACTCAAAACAATGGTAAATTAGTAGAAGCCACCCGTATGAAAACTTGTTTATTGGACTTTTTCATTTCTTTCTTTGTTAATTTTTTGCTTGTTTTTGTTTGCCTTTGTGTTTCAAAAAACCAAATAAAAACATGCTTATTGAAAATTTACGAAATTAAAATCATTTTATTATGATATTAAAACAATTTATTTAGGATTTTAATATCTTCTCATAGTCCTTAAACGTAACCAAAAAAAACAAATTGAAGCTATTAGTGTTTGGAAAATTTACCACCTTTAAAAATTAAAAAATCATTAAAGTTGAAACTCTCTGTATACGCTTGAACAAAATGAGACTATTGCAAGAAGCCAACATGCTGATGAGCTCATCCCAAATTTTATGGGGTGGACTACCCGGAATTTAACACGTTGTGAATTCATTGACTAACTGTTGACTGAATTGGGCTTCCAATGACTTTGTCAATTGAATTAATTTTTAAAAATTGATTGGTTGGAGTCATTTTTATGTAAATAACTCCCTAGGACAAGGGATCGATTCTTTTGACCAAGGAATGGTAAACGTATCAGCAGCAACAACAACAACAAAATCCAAATTATGTTCAAATTAATATTTAACTAAGCCAGGTTGTACCTGTCTCGCCTATTGTACCCAATTTATTCAGGTAATGGAAAATTTAGTTCTAATTTTATTTTTTTTTATTATTTCTGTGCCATTGAGTTTTAAGCAATTGACTGAAATATTAAAATAAGCAATAATCAACTCAAAACAGCACGAGTACTTAAGTCACAACGTAAGTTCGATTGAATTTGAAGGAATTTAAAAGCAAGCTACATCCACAAAATCAGTCATTCTAAATTTTAAAATCAATGAAAGTTGATTTGAGGAAAGAGTTTCTTGAACAACAATCTGCAGATAGAAATTTTAGTAGCTCAAAAAGAGTTGGCTATCACAGTTACTTAAAGTGGTTAACATAGATAGGAAAACCTAGTCTCTTTAATAACAAGAAGAAAAATTGTTTTGCACAGAGCTGTAAAACACAGGCACACATAGAAAATTTTACGCCGTTAAACTTAACTCGGTATTCACTTTACCTAGTTAAAGTTTGTCATTCTACTGAATTTAGGAAGTATTTATTTAAAAAAACACCGTATATCAGATCTAAGCTAAAATTTGAAAAATAATTGCAAATTAATTATAAAAATAGAAATCTCAAAATTATAATCGAGTTTCATTTGCTTTACTTTTATATGTTATATATTTTTTTTAATCAACAAAAATTTATTTCAAAAATCATAAAGTACCCTTTAAAATTATAATTTAATATTTGTGCCATGAATTTTTATTAAGTATTTAAAAGATAAATTTTTTTGTTAAACTTAATTAAAAATTTGAATAGATTTGTAGTCACCTATGATTACACTGTTGGCAAGCAAAGCATTCCAAATGATATACATAATTCCTTGCTCTCATTACCATTTCAAAGGCAGGTATACTTTTGCCACATGCAGCACAATGACCTGAGCTCCCGAAGATCCTAAAACATTATTCGACATTAATTGTAGGCCAGCAACAAGTGCCTTTTATTTGATGTGATTTTTATTGTTATATATTTCTTTTATTTTTTGTAATTGAAAATGATTTTCTTTTTTTTTTTTGTTACTTACCGTAAATAATCCCTTTTGCAAAGCTTTAAATCGCCTTTCGTATATAAAGTGGAGCCAACTTCACCCAGTCGACAATCACAAACACCACACTTAAGGCAGTCTTCATGCCACAAAAGGTCGAGTGCTCTTAGTAAATATCTGTCTTGGATATGTTTACCACAGCCAGCACAGAGTTGATGTGACTGATTACTTAGGGTGTTGGGACCCGTTGAGGGTTCCGTTTTAGTAATGTCCATCGTCATCATCTGTAAATACAAAAGCAACAAAAAGGATAAATGGAAAAGTATATTTAGAAACTGTTTAATTGTATTTTTATGCAATAATTTGAGTATCCTTAGGGGGATATTTTACATATCAATAAAAGTAGTATTTGTTTTATTTTTCATTGCAAGATTTTTTGTTTAGCTTATGATTTGACATTTAAGTTGAAAATATTTAAATCTTGGTATTTATATATGTAATATATTTCAGTAGTAAAATTAGGGATAGATAATCTTTGAAAGGAAATTCCATTTTAATTATAAAAACTGTTACTTTGGATCAAAAATCGATTAAAATGAACCTAACTTTTACTTAATTTTCGATTCAAAATTAACAAATTTTACATTTTAATATTTTAATTTAACCTTTTTAAAAATAAATTCCGAAATCTATTTAACGAACTATGAACTATGTATATACATATATGCCGAGAAGTAAGCTCTCATTCAGCCTCCAATGTATTATATAACTATTGAATTATTTAATTACAAAATAAATAACGGTGGTTTGTAAGTAAATATCGTATTAGAGCTAAACAAAAACCTAGAATAAAAAATGCCATTAAAATTCGTAAAATCTGAGTGTTATTTTCTAGAAACTGCTTTAAGTAATGAATAACAGCATTTGTCTAGTTAAGTTATGGTATTTAAAAGTAAAATTTTAAAATTTTTTTATTAAATCGATAAATGATTGATCTCCTTTTTAACTTTATCTATTTCACAAAAATTAATATTTTTATTGGAAAGTTCAATGTTGAAATTTTAATTTAAAACCAAATAAAAAGTAGATCATAATTAATTTTTTTTAAAAACATATTTTCTAGAATTTTTACAAACCCACTTATCGTTTGAATTAAGGAAAAAAATTTAAAATTCCTTATTAAAAAGTGTAACATACATACGAAAGCTAAAAAATTTGTCAAACAAAATACTCCTAACAAAAAAAAAAGAAAAAGTTCTATACTTTTAGACTTAATAGTACCGCTAATCAGGTTGATGAATGAGCTAAAAACTTTTTTACCCATTTATGTTCTCCCCTCAAGCCAGACATTTTACGTTAGGTACATTTGCTATTGCTTAGCTTAAGGGATAGTAGTATCCTACCGACAAATATATAATTGAAATCATTTAAAAGCAAACACACGTCCTCAAAAAGAAAGAAGGGGTGATTCCGGCTGCTTGGTTAAAAAGCTTTAAATAATAACAACAACAACAAACCAAATAAATCCTGAACATACATAAATCTTTCGTAACTTTTTCGTGTATTGTTTTATCGCTCTTTTAACTTTTTGACTCGATAGTAGCGAACCTGCTTCCTGGGAGAAAAATATTTTGTGTGTATAAACTTCATCTCCTTATCCAGGAGGTATGGTATTTATGGTATTTTTCCTACTATTGTGCTCGCTTACCATTTAAGTGACGAGTTTACTGTGAGTAAAAGGGTGAATACACCTAATTCTTTGAAATCAAAAGTTTTAAAAAGAATAAATACTCTGATATAGATGGGCAACTGTAAATGTAGGTTTTCGTCTTTTTTTTTACCCTTGCGGGATTTGATGTAATCGCGAACAGTAATCCTTCGAATAATGTGTAAAGTTTTATAGATCCTATTTTTTTATGTTTTTCTTTAGTGCTAACATTTAATTACGTGAAGATACTTTTTGAGCATTCAGAACGTGATATTTATAATTTCTTAAGATTTAAGACTTTTGTAAAGTTTCTTCTTAGCTTCTGTTTACCTTAAATACTACTGAACATAAAACAGTTTGCTTGAAAATAAAATTTCAAGTTTTTGAATAGTAAAAGGCTAAACATTGAAATTCTTTGAAAAAAATTACGTTTGTACGTCGTAATTTTTGTAATGATAATTGCTTAAAGGAATACAATAATCATTTCTTTTCAGACTTTTATTACAAATCGTTGGTCAGTCTTTATATTTAAAAGAGTTATTTTATAATTCAGATTATTTAAGACAGTATTTTTTACCTTACATTATAGAAAAAAGAATTCTATAGCCTATTTTATCAATAAGTTAGATAAAAATGAATTTACGCATTTAAAAAACTAATATATATTTAGAAATATTATGTCAGGGCACATTGTTTAACAACTAAAGCACACCCTCAAAAGTTATTCGAAGAAAAGGTTATTTAAATCAATTAATTCAATGCATTGTAAGGTTTTTAATAATTATTTAACCGAGAAGGCATTTTAAATTTTCTGCTTTGAAGGATCTTATTAGTCATTAGAGTAGAGTTTTAAGATCAGTTTCTTCTATTGTTCCGAAATAATTAACTAAATGCTATTTATATCTCTCCTTTTTAGTTGAATTAAAAAAATTTTATTATAATTGAAAATTATACCCCTAACAAAAAGCAAAAAAAAATTCTTTGATTTTTTAAAAATACTTTAAAAAAGGATTACAACGTTTTTATTTGGCTTATATGGACAGGTATAACTGTCAAACAGGCATAACTTAAATTCACTTAAGCTTAAATAAATTAACCGCACATAATTTGTTTCAGTTTTGTTGCACATTCTCAAAAGCGGTGTTTCTATATTCCGTACCTTTCCATTTTTCTTAGGTCAAAGTAACAGATTCGTCTCTAATATTTTTAATTTTGCTTTTGTGACACTTTTTTATTGGTTAATTAGGATGAAGCCGAAATGTCAAATACAAACGTGTTACAGTTTGGTGGAGCAGAATCAGAGAGAAATTAAAACCTTGTCATAAAACAATTTGAAAGGTAAAAAATAAAAAAACACTTTCTAAATTACATATGATAATATGCATAGGAGTTCTAAATTTGCCTTGAACATTATTAGGAGCAAAACACGAAAAGGACAAATCTGCTTTTTCGATTTATATAGTTTACATTTTTCACTATTATGAGAAAACTACGAAAAAATGACTAATTTTGTATTTGAGTTAGAGCTTCCATCAAAAAATATACCTGAAATTTAGCCAAATTATGATAGTAATATTATTTTAATTCTACTTTAAGCAGGGCTACTTAAACGTTGCAAAAAGCAACATGGGCACAGCGATTTTATGGCACTTAAATATTAAGGAAAAAAATAAGAAAAATCAAAATATAATCAAATCAAAAATATAATAATCAATGATTAATAGGAAATAACACCAAGCCACTTTCATTGTCTTATTTATCTTATTTTTTTTTATATTTTACGTTTGATTTAAAAAAACAATTGGTATTCTTTAAAATATTAAAACAAATATTTTGTTGTTTTGAAGTTACATTTGCAATCATATTATTGTAGATATAGATTACATGCAATTGTTTCTGATGGTTTGAAAGAAAAAATTATATTAGTGCTACTAGATGTCATCAAAAATTATCATTATAAAATTCAACCGTTATAACTGCTTTTGAATTGAATTCTAAATATTATTTTCAAAAGAGAAAGAATTCTATCTACATCCAAAACTTCTAAAATAATAAATGCTGTTAAGGTTTTTTTCAGCTGAAATCAGCGCATGTGCTAGCAATATAAAATGCAGGCAATGCTGATATCAAAATACTAACTGTAATGTGTTTACTTCTTCTGTTTTAGAGATTAGTTATATAGAGCAGTATTTCGTATATGAAGCCCTTTTGGTTCAGTGGTAGGGCACTGGTTTTGTAAACCTCACGTAAGTTCAAACGTTACAGAGGGCATAAAGTTTTAGAAGCGATTTACATACTTAAAAAAATTTCAAAAACTTTGACTGAAATTTAAACAAGAAGAAACTTAAATAATAATAAGAAATTTGTTGTTCATTTGTGCAGTTGTTGAATCTATGGGAAAAAGACAGATAAATATATTATTTACTTTGAATGTTATGGGAAAAATATTCTTTAAATTTTGATTACTTTGCCCCATGCTACATAGCTTTAAAACTAATAAATGTATCCAGAGTCAAAAGTGGTCGTTTATTCTTTATTTAAATTTTTTAATAGTCTTATAACATTGCAGAGAACATATATTAATTTTTTTGTTTTATTTTTGAAAATATGCAAATGACAATATGCGATGCAAATTTCAATAGTACAAATTATGTGCTTGTTAGTCAATTTTTTACAATTTTTCACCAATTATCATTAGTTTCTACCCAGTTTTTTTCTTACTGTTTTGATAAAGATATGCAAAAGTAGATTTGAGCTTTAAGATTCAAAAAATTTAAAGAATTGTTCAAACGTGTTGAATTACAGCAGCCTTACTTGTATTCCTATGATTGCGTTTTTATACAGCCATCCACTTTTATATACATATATTAGCCCGATAAAAAAATATTTGAGAAACTATTAGTTAGTTAAAAACAAATTTTTTTATTCCTTGTTTTAAGAAAAACAACAAAAAGCATAAGTATTCAAAAAGGAACGACGAGCTTTTTAACCAAAATTTATTCTTACACGAGCAACTCATTAAGACCTTGGCCCAATAAATTATGAAATTTCAATGTTGTTACACCTGCATCACTAGTATTAATCGATAAGGATTGAATTAGATTAAAAAATATATAGAACACTTAAGTACATATTCGTTTGTTAAGATAATTGCTTTTTTGTTACAATAGATAATAAAAAAATTAATTATAGCACAGCATTAGCTCGCGGCATGCACTCAAGTATTAGATACTAATAAATTAATTGTACCTCAAATTTAGATAAGGAAACTAAATTCTTAATGAGATTTAAATATCGGAAACAAGTGTTAATTGAAATTTTCATTAAAATAATTATCAAGGCTGTTCTCTTGATAGTAGACCACTTAACATCAAAAGGATGCAGTAAAATGTAAAGCAAGAAAGGATACTTAAACCTTTGAAGATAAGTTACAAGCATCAAAACAGTAAGCCACATTAAATTGAAATTTTTTTAATTCCCTTATTTTAATTGCCTTCTTCAAAGTTAGAAATGCACTTAAAATTACATCCTTACAATTAGATGTCTTGAAAAATAAAGGAACACAAAATCTTACTAATGATGGTAAAGGGTTCATAAACATTCATAAAAAAATTATTTTGCTCGAAATTATAAATTTGAAATATTTAAGCATTTTGTTTTCAAATCAAAGTTTTTTTTTGTTTTGACTTCATATAAACAAAACAAATTTTCATAAAACCTTTAATAACTGATAAAAGTATTCAAGTTAAATAAAGTTTATGCAAATATCTAGTATTTCTATTTTAGGTTAAAAAATTAATTTATTACTGTCAAAAGAGAGAATCTCAGGGATAAACATTGTTTGATGTGTCATTAAAAAAAATTCCTATTTATCGATACTCCCACGAAAATTATCAGATATTAAGAAAGTACTTCCAATCACACAAGAATCATTTTCACTGCAGTGATTAATTGCAGTTATTAAGAATTTTTACGTTAAGGGTTTTAGGATGACTTCAATTCTGAAATGAACATTTTTGAATGTTTGATATAAAAAAATTGGATGAGGGGAGCTTTCTGACAAGTAAAACAATCTAAACTTCTTTCATTTTTGCCGTTTGAAAGTAGATAAACAATTTCTAAATTTCTAATCGTATTTTTATATTCAATGGTGAAGCAACTAAATAAAGTGAACACTTTCTATACAAAGAAGGAATCGCAAGTTACCGCTAAAAAGCTGAATTTTATAAGTTCTGATTTTTAATATCAAAATGGGAACTTTTTGGCCTATTTTTATTAATTTAATAAAATAAATTGAACAAAAATTTGTATTAAGCCTAAAGATTTACACTTATACAATAAATTTGATCGCCTAAAAGTATGCACACATAATAAACACACGATATTTTCCAATAAGCGAGAGAATACGAGGGACCAGTGATAGGACACACTAAATTGATATTCTAGATGTTGACATAGTTAAGGAAAATAAATACATCAATAAAAAATCAACTAAATTTAAGATATTTCAATACAAATTTAAAATAAACAAATTTTTGACAGTTTAAGTAATGTTTTGCATATGTTTAACTGACGAAATACGGAATACGTTTATATGCTTTATCACATTTTTATCAACAATCAAGAAAATATTAGTTAATAAATACCTAACCATAAAATCACTTAAAATATCTGATAACAATATTTTGTTTAAAATGTAAAAAATACACACATAAAAAATTTTTTTGGTGTAAAGTCAATTAAATTAAAATAACCGTAGTTTAAATGAGAGTTATGAAAAGTTTTGAACTACCAAAAGTCTCAAAGAAAAAAGCAATACCATTCAGACTTTCATATTCTAAGCACATTTATTAAATACTTCTAAAATATCAATTTTTCTGCTTAAAATTATAGTTTTCGTGAAATATTTTAACATAATTCACAAGGGATAAATATATAGCACATATAACAATCTACAGCATTCTTCATATTAAGTAATAATAAATTCAATAAGCAAAACGAGCCAAAGTATTTTTGCTGCTGACAAATAACCCTCGCATTCATTCATTTACTTTCATTAAAATCAATTGAAATGAATATTTTTGCCAATGACCCAGACTAAAACTCATATAACTTGGTATCAATTGATTCTATAGCCGGTTCTAGTGGTATCCTAACTTTCATCATCAGAACTGACTTGCATGAATGTTAGTGTCATATGAATTGAATAGGATTATCCGATGATCATTCTATCCCTATGATGGGACACAAAAACCAATTTATGTCACTAAAATTTAGATGGGTTCTTACACGAAAACAATGGATAGAACTAATTATTTGATTTTGGTCTTCTAACATATATATTGGATTATGAAAAGGATATAATTTAATTACAATAATTGGAATATAATTTTTAAAAAATTAGTTTTTCTTTGTGTACAAGAAATATATATTTATCTCTAAAGTGACCGCCTGATTGTTGTAAAATTAAAAATGTAAAATGCTAAAGAGCTTAATGCAATAATTTTGTTTATAATCATATCTTGCTTTCATTTTGTTTATGGATTTTATTTCTTTGACGCAGACGAATTAATTCAGACTTTAAATTCATTTCAAAAAAAAATTTCCAGAGACAAATACTGCTTAAGCATTTTAATAACAAAAATTATACATTTAAAATTTTCACAGTTTTTTTTTTAAAAACTTAAAACCTAAAAACAAAGCACTTAGACTCATAATGAGTTATCAATTGTCATTAAATGCTACGTTTGCAATTGCAATTTAACATGTGGCTTACTAATAGGCATTCATGTAACTACACGAAAGAAAATACAAGTTTTGCATGACTGTCGTTTTTATTTCAGGTTTGAGTGCTGAACGAAATTTAATTTACGAAATCTGATGCTTCCTGTTTGTCATATACAGCTGACCACTAATTAGTGTCATTTTATCACTGGTCACCCTATACTCAAACTACATTTTCAGTACAGAATCATGTTATGCAGAACATTGTTAGACTTGATATGGACCACAATGTTGATGGTTACGAATGCTTTTACATGTGTAGAATACAATTCAGAGGGTAAATGTACCATTTGGGGTTGTTTCAATTATCATAGCTTTGGCTCTTTGCATTAGATTTGGTAATACGATTTCGCTATTTTAGATTTTACATTTTATCTAAACACCAAACAACTGTTATTCTGTTTTCATTGTATCATCTTAAGTTTTTACAACTTATAAGCTTTGAATAGGATAAAGGGTTAAAATACCATCATCAATAGAGGAATACATCAAATACACAAAACTACATCTTTAGGGTTATTATCTAATGATTTTTCTATTTTTTCTAACTCTATGTTACACAATCTGTACTGTAATAATATTTTATATCATTATAACTTAATAAAATTGAACAGTAGTAGTATATTTTATTAGGGTAGAATATTATTTATATTGCAACTTGTAAAAGGAAGACATATTATTTAGCTTTTAGCAGCGTGTGTTTGGAAATTTTGAAACTTTCGATTTTCTGAAGATACAACTGCTAGAGCTATAAATATCAATCAATAACATATGCTGCCGAAAATTAAGTGTTCAAATATGAGCCAAGCGTTTAAGCTATAAATTCTATACCAAAGGTGGTAAAATAACAGCTTCATAGGTTCATATATCAAAAAAATGTGTGTTCTTATATGTAATAAGTTGTATGGTTTGCAATTCATTGTTGTTTTGACAGATAAAATTGTTAAAAATGTTCAACATACAAAATAACATCTAAATAATTGTCTTTTAAAAATTATTATTTATTGTTCGTTTTAGGGAAAAAAAAAATTATTCCATTAAAGAATAATTTCATTTATGCTTCTGTATATGTATACAACGATATATATTTGCTTAAAAAGATAAAGGCAAATAATTTTCATAATAGTAAATTAGATAAGCAGTAGAAATAAATCATTTTTCCTAATAATTTTGACTTGTATCAAAGCCTCCCAAGTCGAAATATTTGATTATGATTTCATACTTAATGTACTGAATTAGGTGTGATTTTATACTGAATGTAGTGAAAAGCTTGTAACTTTAATACTGATTAGTGTTGAATCGTGGCTTATCTAAACTTTTCAGTATCAATTCAATACGAACTTTAACATAAGATTATACTGATTTGAGTATAAAATAGCAGGATGAACAGTATGAAATCATCATCAAATATTTCGACTAGGGTTTGCACTGATAATGTAGAAAAACGCAATTTTTTCAACAAATTTACTTTAAACTTTGTTTTTTGTCAATACTTTAGATATACTTCATTGATTCACCTAATTATTTGTTTTTTTGTTGTTTGCAGTATCTGGAGATATTTTTAAATAAAAAGCTGCCAGCATCCAATACAATCGTATTATATAGATATGACAATTCTTAAATTGATTTTTAAGCTAATATTTCAACACAAGTCATAACGTCATTCTTTGAATATCAACTTGAAACATATTCTTAGTCTTATCATATTTGATAAATTCCATTAAAAATTTATAACAATTTTTATCCATGTTAAAAATTAAAGAACGATTTTTTCCCGACAAATAAAGCTAGCTGTCAAAACAATAATAATGATCAGATCGTACTCAACACTTTGACAAAAAGTATCTAAAGCTGTTATCTATTTAACAATAAAAGTTATACTGATCATTAAGTAGAGCTTTAATTTAAAAACTGTGAAAACTTTTTAATCGCAAGTTATTTGTATAAAACAGAAAATTTTAAATTGTATATGACGCAGATTAAGCTTGTGGTTAGATCCATACAATTTTTTCGTGAGAAAAGCAGTTTTAACTTAGTTATTTTTGGCCACAAGTACACATAAATTATTTTAACAAATATTTATAGCAATATAAAAATAACTGATAACAATTATTCTCATTAAATAAGAATAGTTATTTATGTATTTATCTGCGTGACACTTAAATAGAGTATCATAACCATTATACCTCAAAGATTAAACATTAATATTTAACATACGTCACGTATATAAAGTACCGTGAGTAATTTACAACCATTGTTTGCTTTATTTCAATTATCTAGTACTATAGTCCGATTATTAAAAAATTCATATATTTTTCATTGGTAATTGTAGGTTTTTCCTACTAGAATCAGAATGCCAATAAATTTGTTCAATTTAATACTAAATAAAACAATAAATTATATTGTTTGTCAATTTGAATAACAATTGTAAGTAGTAATTTCAATAAAAAATATATAAGTTTTTTTTTGCTTTTCAATAGAGGTTTCTAGCTTAAAAATAAATTAATTTTTGTTTTCAATTTGAATAATTATATTAATAACATTAATTTTCTCAATTAATCAAACTAAAATACAAAAAGGTAATTTACATAAAATAAATTACTTATTATACATTTTTAATTTAATGAAGTGGATTAAGGCTGTTATGTCGAAATAAATAAAAATATTTTCTAAATTAATAACACTTAAAACTGCATTCAGACATATTGCATTTATTATTATGCATGCAAACATTCTGATTATTACTCACTTTAAAAGTAACTAACTATGATTATGACCAGAATTAAATAATTTTATTCACGTTTATGTCTCGCCCTAGTTTAGATTTATAAGGTGTCAACACGCAGACCGAGTTTAACACATTTTTTACGTAACTATATAGCTAAGAGTAACTAAGCTAAAGTTATCAAAACTTATATAAAACTTTTAAAAGATTAACTTTAACACAATGATAATATTTAATTTAATATCTACTTTGATACAAATAGGATTTAAATTTTTTTGTTCGAAAATTTTTTCTAGTCGCTTAGTAATTGTCTCACAGTACGACACAAAAATTCTTGAAAGGTATTTACTTTACTCAATAATAAGCTAACTTCATAAAATCTTCATATTACATGCACGACCCCTTTATTGTGGCCTTTGCATCAGTTTGGAGCAATGGGGATGGTATATTTATTAAAATAATCATCACACTCTATTTGTTTGTAATTAATAAACACTTAAGCAAACAACTCTCGACCCTGCAAGATGTTTATAGCTTTATCCGCCTGCCTTATGCAAACATAATTTAGGTGATGTATAATGGTTTAGTAGGTACCTGCTAAACGTCAAAGAAAACAATTCTGACACCTGCTTTTATCTTATATATGTATACATTGAAATCATTATCAGCGTAACTTCCTATTATCATATCTCTTGTATACTTGATATGACATTTTAGTTATTATATTGAAGAGAATCTGTGATTTGAGAAGACACTTTAAATTCCCTCATGTGTATCACTTAATTTGTTAAGTGAACACATGAAATTTAAATGGAACACACTTTCGTTTTATTACAATATATAAGTTCTAATTGAAATATGTTTCATGATATTTACATTTATTCTCCCTGAATCATAAACAACAAGCGATAACTGACTTTATACATACATCAACTGAATCAACAGAAGAAAATGTAGAATGAGAAAGTGGCATTTAACTTCAATTAAAACCCAATGTATGTTCTCAGACACTAGTTAGAGGGAACTAGACCCATTCAAGGTTATTTGGATTATTTACAATGTGATTATTCAATTTAAAATACCACTTGGTGTCTGTTGCGCATAACACCTCAACAAATTATCATAAAATAATGTATTCTGGACAAATATGCAAGTTGACGAAGTGTTAGATTTCCTCGAAGTTGTTTTAGAGACCAAAAAGTTGTCTCAAGTGTTATTTTTTTCATGTGAAGTCAAGTCAGTCTTTAGTGGTTAATATGTTTAACGACTGACTAAAGTAATTTTCTACTTGATGTTGTTTCTTTTTTAAAGTTTTCGTCCATACTAGCATACATGCTTTCATCCTTTTTGTCAATACTTAAGAACATATTCGCCTGTTATAAATTTTTGTATTTAAAATACAGAAAGAAAAATATAAAAACTTCTGGTTTTTTTCTTCTTTCGATTAAAATAATCATTTAACTCTCGAGATCTTGCCTCTTTTAATTAAATGTTATGCTAACTACTAAAATAGAGAGTTATTTTTCATTTTAGTTATTAGCATATGTAGATAAATATGTGTCTTAGAGCTTTGAAGGGGAAAATCAAAGAATACTGTCAACCAAATGACAGTTAAAAGCTTGATATTTCCCGATCAGGAAAAGAGTTAGATTCATCCTTTCCTCCTTGTATTCACTAAATAAAGAAATATTAATATGCAAACAATACTTCATAATTTTGAAATTCCCTCTGGGTCAGAAATAAGTACTTTTAGTAATTTTTTATATCAATGAAATTACCTCAAGTAATTTTTTTATTAAAAAGCTAATTTAAAATAAATGAACAATAAAATGCGGTATAGCCCACGTACAAAGATGTAGTAGGCGTTTTTCATAAAATCACGTTTTCTGCGTCTGGTAAATTTGATTCCTTTTTTAAAGAAATTTTTTCAAAAGTATATTTTTGACATTAAAAATTTTTTTTTCTTTTTTAAAAATGTTTTATGCACATTTTTCGTAGCCTATCTCAACCCTCAGAAATAGTCATTTAACCTTTTCAACTGTTCAGCATGAACAATTTTACAATTTTCTGGAAAATTATTTCGGAAAATTTTTCATTAATTTATTGATTTTGTTTTTTATTATAATGTTAACTTGTTGTTTAGTCCAAGAGCTAGAGGACTTTTGTTTTTTAAAATGTTTTCAAAATATCCCCAAAATATATTTGAGAAATAATTTAATAAATACTTGTTAGAAATATAGATTTAAGTTATTAAAAAAAACTTTTAACTTGTCTTACATACATTGTATCCATTTGCCTTACAATTTAGTTAAACCTTTAAGCCTTTAGAATATGTTAATTAAATTTCATTTTAATTTTCTCAACTATGACGGTATAAATCATTCAAAAACCACAGAGGAATTTCCAAAATCTTAAATTTAATAACATGAGTTATTCCTTTGAACCTATACCTGTCCTTTGACAAATTTAGAAAATATGTGAAAGATTTTCAAAAGGGCGACGGCCAAAATTGTTTTGAATTATTAACTAAAGAAATAACTAAAATCTGAACGCGATTTAAAATAAAATTGTCTCTTCTCAATTTCCTGCATATTTTAAGAGGATGGGACAACAGCATCAATTTAGCACTTTATTCAAAAAGGAACAAAAAAAAAAAACATTTTCTACTCTGCTGTGATTGAACTGAGAAAACAGGAAGCAGCATAACTCCCAAGAGACTAATTCCAACATCCGATGTGATGTTTTTAAAATTAATTTTTTATAGGTCCAATAGTATGCATAGCATTACTTACTATCACATACTAGAAGTTTATCGCTTGACGATACTCGACATTTTCCGGGCTGTTGTTATCTTTTGCTCACAAAATTTTACATCAAGTGGTGCTGATGATATTTTAAGCCTTTGCGGTCATATCCTTTTTGAAACTCCCCTGTTCCTAAGACTCATATATATATTTAGCTAGACAGTGGTCAGTTAGATAAATATTTACGTTCGTATATATGCTAAACTGCATCTGGACTGACATGAGATTGCGGCTACTTTTACTGATGCTGTTAGTTCTATTACTTTTGTGATGCATTATAAGCGTAGGTGGTACTGTTGGTCCACTTGTCATGCACTCAACATACCCAACAAAGCAATTCTTTAGTGTGGGAAGGGATTTAAATTATTCGCAAACTGCTGCCAGACAGATGTCGTTGATTTATGACTAGAAAATATTTTTCATGCTATTTTCTCCCATGAATTAATTTGTTTGGGTATGCCATTGTTAATTAGCGTTTTTTTATTCTAGTGCAAGCTTCTAGCATATTGCAGTCAATGATGCAGTGCTAATGGTAGCACGTGTTACGTTATTTGCTGTTTAAAATTTTAGAAACTCAAACAAACAAAAAAATCTTAACATGATTTGTGTTTGAAATAAAACAAAAATGGCAATAAAATCTCTTTAAAAAAATTTCAAACAAGTACGCTTATTGTGTCAATTATGAATCAATTTGAAGTAAATTAGACCGGAAATGTTAAATATTGAACTTAGTTTCAGCTGTTCATACTATTTCAAAATTGGTATCTACTTACAGGAGTTTATTTGTTGAGTAAGAATAAAATTAAGTAACTAAGCAAAATAATATCGATTATGATTATATAACGTGTTTATAACTTTTTAAAAAGAAATCGCAAGAGTTTCTTATAAATGATATAAGTTTCAGCTAAGTAAGTAATTGGAAAAAGGACTTATCCGAATGTTGTAAGAAGAAAACTGCAAAAAAATACTATTTAAGTAAAAAAATTCTAAATATTTAGGTTGAAAATGTCAATGATAGTCGAATGATAATAATGTATTAGGAAATCTTGTATAATGTTGAAAATTATGAAATTATATATAAATTTCCTATTATAAAAAATTATTTAAAAATTGGACGTGTACAAAAAAAATATTTAAAAATCTCTTGTAGGCAAATAAGTAAGTTGACTTTTATTAAAAGAAACAATGTGACTTTAATAAAGGCTCCTAGTTCCTAGGGTATATGGGATGACAAGGAGGTTAAACGAATAGCTAAAACGAGTTATGTGGGCCAGAAGAAGAGGGTCCAAACCAAGATAAAATAAATCTGCAGCCTGTGAGAAAAGCGGACACAATATACCTTATTTTTATATTTTTGAAAAAAGTTTAGAATATTCTATATTAAAATTTTGCAATCTACCATCGTAGTACTTATCATTGTGATAATTATTTTAATGATATAGTAATTCTCTATAAAAAGAAAGTTAAGTTTATTAGGATTTCTTCTGAGTCTTCTGAATACATAAGTTTTTTTAATTAAAAGGAATAGATTAATATTTATTTATATTCATTATTAATATTTATTAATGTCCGAGGTTTGCTTTGAAGCGTTTAAACCGTTTATGAGTAAAAAGCGAAAAAAATTGTGCAAGTAAATTACAAATTATTCTGTAATCCATCATTTACTTCACACTGTACAACTCGGTCTGTTATATAAATACGAGTATAACGGTCAATGCGTAAGTTAAAATGAATTTTAGTGAAAGAAGAAAAATGAAAATAAATGATTTGAAAAATAAGTAAAGTTTTTACTATTCAGGTTGCTTTTCCCTTAGTCTTCCATCGCCACGTATTTTGTCTCTCAGATTTTTGTTTCGAAAAAATGGTTTTTTTATAAATTTTACAAGTGTCATTTAAAAAATAGAAAAAAGAAAAAAATTTAATTTTCTGCTTTTTTCACGAAATCTCTTTAAAAAAATAATAATAAGAGTCTTGCTGTGTTAAAGTTACTAAATTTCCTAAACAGAAAATTGTTTATCCTTTTTTGATATAAAATGCCTATATTCTAAGCACTGACTTCTTAAATTCTTTAAAAATTACAATTTTTATTTAACTGAAATCGAAAATTCGTTTATTTGTCCATAAGAAAAATTGTATTTTCTTCACAGCATACAAGATGAGATATTTAATATACGACACAATTCTTATTAATTAAATACTTAGTAGACATTTGGCAAATATTTGTCGTCAAATATATCCTTGAAGTATTAGATTGTTCGAACATGCAATCATTTCAATTGACTCATTAAAACACTGCACTTGAGTGTTTATTGCAATCGAAAAAAAAGAAGTATAAATTGGTTGGCTAACAAGTGATGAGGTCAGCTGATTTGTATAGAGTAAGCAATGAAGTATATTTGCGCTAAAGCCATTAATTAAAACTAATTATAAAACTAATCAAAAACATTTTGATTATTTTTAATTGAACTATAGTGATAAATTGCCTTCTACAGTTCTTGTTTACAAACAAAGGCAAACGGTAACTTGCCCCTGCATAGTAAACTCAACTAAGTTTTATCATAATTTTCTGTCCAAAAATCACTCAAGGCGTCAGTTTGGATGGAAAAGTCTCAGCGGAACTGCTTATCGCAGCTGATTGTAAACAATAAAAATTGTAGCTGGGGAAAATTTTGTTTATTATTTTTTCTCTTGTTGACGTTTTGCATTAATTAAAGTTATTAATTTTTGCAATTATATCAACAAAAACAGATAAAATTGCATGTGAAGTATGCTTCATTATTATATTTTTTAATTATTTTTTCAGATAATATATACAAGTGAAAAATTCGGAACCTTTTTCCTGAAAGAATTGTTTCATTGAATCATAAAATCCTTAACAATAACGAGAAAAATATTTTGAAGTTTAATTTACTTATAACAGAAAATTTTTGTATGTTTTCAGTAAACATCGAAGCTATATGCCCGATTGAGCTTAAAATTGGACATAAAGTAGGTTTTAAGAGAACAAAACGAGTTCAATGCTTTCTCGTAGTTAATCGGTACTGCTAACATTAGCAATTCTTACTTTATTCATAACTAGACGGTAAGTTGTTTCTAATTTATACAAATTATGCTCAAGATAGTTTGAGAAATGTGTTGAAAGATTTCAAATGTTATTTAAGATTTAGTACTCAAATGTGTTTATTGTTTACTGAACTAAAATCTGTTATTCGTCTTGTAACTGCATTAGGTGTTCAGGTATAATCAAATGCATATGGCTTGTTTAGTAATTTCAACCATTAATCTCTACGTAAGTAATTCCATAAATATCAAAGCAAAAACAATCGTTAGAAAGCTCATGTGGTACACCGTGAGTTTGAGACAATTTGATCCGGACTATCTTACATGAATATTTAGATTACTAGATAATTTGATGGAAATACAAAAAAGCGCATTATTTACTGTCAACAATTACTAAAAATTAATACTATTGGGGTGCATCAAAAGTCGTATATAACACTTATAGAGCTAAAGACTCTTGAATATGTGCGAATGAATTCGAATAGTAAAACCATTCGACCAAAAAATAAACTGGTTGAATCTTTCTTTTACTAAAAAAGATTTAATTATTGAGCCATTCGCTATATAGCCCTGATTTCATACCTAATGAGTTCTTTTTGTTCCCAGCCTTCAAAATAACCTCTTTACTGTTTACCTATTTCCAAGTAATAAATTTTGCAGTCTGTCATCTCAGTACTTATCGGAATGATAATTATTCAATGATATGGTACTTACCTATAAAAAGAAAAAAATTTAATTAGAATTTGTATTGAATTTTTTGACTATATTGGTTATATTTTATTATAGAAAAAGATTATAAGTTGTTGAGGTTTATTTTTGTTTGTTATTAAAGATTTTTTTTTATCAAGAATTCATATTACACTTAAAATTTCTAAAAATCAATTGCATATTAATTTTATATTTTTTGAAACTCTCTTTCAAAATAAGAAATTTGAATTTATCTTTCTAAAAATAGTCTAAATCGATTATATTTAAAATAGAAACCCCAATTAAAATTTTCATTTTGGGTCAGATTGTGGTTCGGTTTTTTAATTAAAACCTGATAAACGAAAATTATTTGAATTTTGTGTAAATAATTTCAATATGAGTGGGTAATTGAGTAGTCAGTAATTTCAAGTAGATAAATGGGCTATAAGCCCACTCCAGTTATATAATTCATTTTAATTGAGTGAACACCAGCATCCAAACAGTCAATTATGACAATATTCCTGGATATATATTTATAGGATATGGACACATGTGGGCATCATGATTGCCTGCAGGTAAAAAATACTTTACTCACATATAAATTGTCGTTTCATTAGGTAAAATAAGTAAGTGAAGCAATGAAGGTGGCTAATCATGTGTTAAAGCAAATCTTCAAAGGAATTCAGATACAGGAGAAATAGGTTATACACTATAATAATTAAGTTTGCCCGTATTCTACATACACATAAACTATTGCCTAAGGTAGGAAATAGACTAATAAATATATTAAACTTCAGTTTACCAAGAACATAGAATTAAATAAAATTTATTGGTTACAACTTGTTTTCAATTAACCTTCCAAGCATTTTGGTCTAAGAAATAGAAATTTATAGAATTCATAAGCTGATGAAGGTTATCAAATCATTCATTTAGCCGGTTGGCTAAGTCAATTTATTAACTTAACAAGGCGTAAATGACAACTTATTTATTCAAAAACATAAGCAAAGGGGTGGTTGAAATCATTCATTTAAAAGATATGTTGGCTAGCTGTCACTTAAATGTCATAAACATTAAACTCAATATAAGGCTCCTTTTAATTGTTACATTTAAGAAAATTATTTTTCAAAAAAAAAAAAAAATGTCGGTTACAGAACACAGTAATGTCTTTTACATTATTTATTCAGTCATCAAATTTCTCAAATTTTATTTAGGGGTATTTGAATGTAAAATTAAACTTTCAAAAAATTACTTTTATTTAAGTCAATAGAGCTTAAAATTACTTTGTTGTTTTTTTAATTTATTTTGTTTTGTATATTAATATCTTTATTCGTTAGATACAATTGAATACATTTATTAAAATAAAATTTTCTTATTTTGATAAATTATTATAAAAGTGATGAAAAATGAATAAACAATTTTGGTCAGAAAGTTTCAAAGTGCATCCCTTTTTTGTTCCTTCGACAGTTGAGCTACTAAGGATTAAGATTAAGGATTAACATTTACATTGGACAAAAAAAAAATTCAGCGTAGAAACATCTTTTTAATTAGTTTACAGCTTTCGTTTAGAAAAAATAGAGCCTGGAATTTAAATAAAAAAATAATTTGCAAAACAGCTACCTAAATCATTATTTAACACTGTTTTATAGTATTCGACCATATACATAAATATAAAGTAAAAATATATCCTAAATGTATTCTGTGACTATCACTTTGGCATATCGTAAGCAAAGTTGTTATTCAATGTCGTCAACAGAAACTAAATACCATTTGCAGCACGTTGAGAGACGTTTCACTATATGGTTTCAATTCAACGATTCTTTCCATATAAAATTTATTGAGGTGGCGTTTTGAGAGAAAAAATTGAAATTTATTCTCATAAATCGCCAACTCAACCGTACGCGTATGCGTTCTTTTAAAAATGTGAAAATGGAAGTGAAGAAACACATAGTTCTATTTCATAGTGATAATAAGTGATAGAAAATTTAACTAAAAAAGAAAACAAAATATTCAACCTGCATAAATGATCTATATTTATGTAACCCAGAGCGCTTAAAATTAACTCTTTACATATTATTTGCAATCTGATCATAATATGTCAAATTTAGGGCTGTTGGGAAATTTTAATTTAGCATTTCTGTATGCGACTTTGCTTTGCAGAAACATATAAAAAGTGAATTTAAGCCGCGAGGTTCATATGGGACGAAAGAGCCGAATCGTTGTTTCGGAAATTATGGTAAATACTCTGCTTTAGAGTTACAGATAAATGTTATTTAAATAATGTGCTACATTCCTAAAAGTAAAATTTAAACAAAAAATAATCTTTTTTTTAATATAATTTAAAATTTGACGTGTACACACTAAGTTACAAAAAGAGCGGCAGGACTATAAAAACTAATAATAATAAGTTCAAGTCAAGTCATAAAGAGCTCCAAAACTGTTGACTATTTTATAATCATTATTTATGCCATTTATCTTAATTAATATCCAGGTAATATTTTTCTAATTTTTAGTTAAAGAATATTTTTTCTGGATAATTAATAATGAGTTTGAATATCCAATATTTGCCAGTTATTTACGTGAACCACTTTTATAGCTTGTTCATGCTTAGTATATATCCTTATGAAATAAAAATCCATTTTATTCATTGAAAAACAACAATGAAAATTTAAAAATATTTGAGAAACATCCGAAATCTACTAATTAATTACAACAGTTGTAATATGCATGTAATTTATATGAAAGCCCTTTAAAGTTTAACTTCGTGCCCTTGTTTTCTTTTTTATCATATTCATTTAACCAAGATAAATCTTGAACTTGAAATGCGAACAATGTATCTTTGCTTTTGCTCATAGAGGCCATCGGCCTGCTTCAAATACAATTAAAATATAATCAAAGCGAAGCCACAAACCAACAGCTTGGACTTGAGTTTGTAAAAATATGAACCTCATACCTCCCTATATATGAAAAGTATTCAGTTATACCGGGGGTTAGAGATAGCTTGTGTATATTCATATTTATGGAAATTAAATCGTTTTCCTAGGGTAGCTCCCATTACATTAACTCGCACACTTGTTAAAATATTTTGTGATTTGATTTTAACAGCATGATGGATGACCAGTAGAGGGTTCTAACTGAAACTACATAGGTTTAAGGACATCAAGGACAATTAAGCATAATGTAAAGGGCTTTTAGTTTACACGCAAACTTTATTCGAGATTGCTAATTGCCCTCATCCCCTTAATTTGATAAATATTTGTATTCAGTATTAGTGTTTAACACTATTCGTGTTTTTTGAATATTCGAATATCCGAATAAGAATTTTTTAACTATTCGAATTATTCGAATAATTCGAATAATTCAACAATATGCTAAAAACATAAAATTTAAAGAAAAAAAAGCAGTTATTATTGAAATCGATTATTATTTATCATTTAATAATTGAGACTGAAACAAACTCTTTAAAAACACAATAGCGTTTATGGATTCATCTTTCAATCTTGTTCTTAATTTTGACACCACAATTCCGGATATTGAAAATACTCTTTCACCTTCCGTTGATGTTGGTTTCACTGTTAGAAGAGCATTATATAATAAATCCATATTTTTTGATCTAATTCCAGTGGTTTCATAAAGTTGAAATTCTTTGTTAAAAGAATTGAAATCATCCCCACTAATTGCTATAACAGAATTTTTGCTTTTTTGTATTTCTAAATTCAACTCATCGGAAACTGATAGTGATGTAGTTAAGGGCTCAGGTTCATCATGAGTACATAAAATTTCTTCATGTTCTTCATCAGTACTTCGCTGTGCAGTTTCTTCTTTTGGAAATAATCGTTTCATTAGCTCTTTGGCATATGCTAATGTGACGTTTCTTGGTGAATACGGAAACCATGTATTTTCTTTTGATGAAGAAAAATTGTGCAGAAACATCAAAAGTGACACCATCGGTTTATGCCTTCTCTGGCGTATATGTTTGAGTAAAACCTCTTTGAAATTTAAACTTAGTGAGGAGTTTTTTTCTGTCAATTTATTCATTAAAAAAATTAATATCGTTTCGCAAGATAATAATGTAGCATCTTTTCTGCTTAGTGCTTCAACAGCCGCTTTTAATGGAGACAGAACAGCCAACATATCTTTAAGAATTACCAAATTATTTTCTTGAAATTTTTCAATAGCATTCAATTCAGTCAGACTGATTTTTATACAGCTATACAGCATGATAAATCTCTCAATCATAGCTCCAAGAGAATTCCATCTAGTTTTAATATCTCTTATCAAACCAATTTCCTTTTTAAATTCTTGTTTTACATATCGCTGCAAAATGCTATTTTTAGTGGGTGATCGTCTAAACAGATCTACAACATTTCGAACTTCTTTTATTGCCTTGTTGTAATTTGGCTGAAGAATAATTCGATGGTTTTGTTCATAATTTTCAAAAACCAATTCACCATTTGCAAATTCGTTGGAATTGTCTTCCGATTCTAATTCTGAAAGTTCTGAACTAGTTTCATCATCACATATTTCTTCACGAAAATCCAGTTTCTCGCTATTATGGTAGAAAATATTCAATACAGCCAGATGAATGGCATGATTCATGCATTGCACGTGGTGAGCTGGACTTTCACGTCCAAACTTACACATAACACTAGCACCGTCAGTTGTCGATGCAACAATATGTTTTTCAAAAATGACTCCAAATTCTTTCAAATGTTGGTTGACGATTTTTTGAGTTTCTATGGCATCACAGCTTCCAATTATTCGAACTAGCCCCAAATTAAAAAAAACTGATTCGTTACAATGAATATTAATATTGAAATATCGCTTATTGGCAAGACTTGTCCACTCATCGAGAGTAAGACTGAATCTTTCACCACTGCTTGATTTTTTACTTATATTTTCAATTATTGTGGCTTTTTGCTCTCGAAAATAAGAAATTACTAAATCCATTACTTTTGATGGATTTTTTGGAAGATTATAACCTTTATCCGAAAGAGATTGCCTTATGAATGAACTTTTTGTTATTGCGTTTACTGTGAAACCATCTTCAGAAACTAGTCTTGCCACAATTTCATTTAGCTGTTGTCTCTTCATAAAATTAAGAATATTTGGGTTATTGTTGGTGTACATTTTTTTTGAACTGGAGCTGCAGTCTTTTGAGCCTGTACTGGTAAGATCCAGGTTATGTTTAAGTTTTAAATGATTCAACATGGGTGTTGTGGTAGATCCTTTACACGTTACCTTGTGTGGGCATTTTTTACAGAAAGCTTCATCTCCTTTTCTTTTAAAAAATTCCCAAACCTCAGCAGAATTTCGTTTAGACATTTTTTACTAACTAAACTATGTATGTCTATGTGGACTAAGAATGTGAAATTCAAAATCATTCTAAATAAATAATAATAGTATTAATGAATCTTACTGTTTGGTATATTTATATTAATAACTTATTTCGTTGAAATCATTAATCAATAAAATTTTAATTAATCTATCTACGCATTCGTATATTACAACATTTCATGAACTGTCACTTTTTTTAGTCAAAAAACACAAAAAAAATTTTGAGTTTATTACATAATAGCGACATCTCTTAGAATTATCGTAATTTTCTGTATTCGCCGAATAATGATTAAAAGTATTCGAATATCGAATACTATATATTTACTGAATTATTCGAATAGTATTCGACGAATATATTCGTATGTTAAACACTATTCAGTATTAGCAATAAGTGTATCTAATTAATTGTAATCGATATTCTAATTTTTCTTATGTTTAATATAAGTTAAATATTTTGAAATTATAATTTGATTTCAATAATAATTATAATTTGTCATTATACGACTTTCTAGCAAAAAGAGACAATGCTTGAAAACTTTTTTATGAATTTCTCTTAAAGATTATGGTGGAAACTTCTTAACAACAGTCTGGAGAATTTTTGCCCAAATTATCAAATAATAAGCTACTGGTCAGTCATTTCCTAAGTCATCTTTCAAGAAAAACAATTTACAGTAATCATCATATCTTATTGTCAGCCTAAAATTATCTCAAATCAAAAAACCAAATTTATATAGATAAAGCATAAGTTTTTCCTCCCCCCAAAGATTTTCTTGGTTTTTTTCTATCATTTTAGAATATTTTGTGTTATTTTGAAGTGAAAATAACGCTTTTCGAGAAAATATGTTTAAAGTCTTAAGCTCTGAAAAAGGTACAAGAGTTGCGGAAGTTCAAACTTCACAGTCTCGAGTGAGTTGAATTTTTTAAAAACTATATTCAAATGCAGTAAAAAGAATAGCAAATTTTTGACAAGTGTTATCCCTTAAATTCCCTCTCCCTCAAAAGAAAAAGTTTGGGTTGAGAAAATCAAATTTCATATTACGTATTCAGTTCAAAGTAAAAATATTAATAGCAGTTATAACATCAATTAGAAATAAACTACAAAAATACGAACAATAAAATAGAAAATTTATTTCTATTTTTAAAACAAAATTTTCTATTAAGTTTTCATCAAAAAGAAATATTTCTTCTTCAGACCTTTTCGAGGTAAATAATATTTGTTATTGACGGGATTGAAGAAATTCCGATTTAAACTAAACTAAGACGTTATATCATCCACAGTTTTTTGAACTTTTGGACTTACTAAGCAAGTTAATGGCACATATTTTGACTTTGCTCATTATAAAGCAAATTATATTTATAACAAAAATTTTTTCCTGGGCATACATTGCATAAATAAAACTATTTTAATTTTTTTTTTTGCCTAAAATTTTAAGTTCAATATTTTATGTTACGGTGGACATTAAATAAGAAACTGCGAGGAAAGCGGTATTTTGCTTGTACTAGAAGAAATTGTTTAATCGTATTACTTACACAAAACAATTAGACGGGTTTATTGTTTCATTTTTTTATGCAAATGAAATATGAAGAGAAAAACATATTTAAATACGCAAGTTAACCAAAAAAACGAAATGGAGGTCGTATGTTTTTTTGTTTAGAAATTCTTTTGACAACTATTTATATTGTAAGAACATATTAAAAAATAAATTATTTTGAAATTAATTGATAGGATGCTAACAATTTATCTTTCCAACTGATTTAAATTAGATTCCAATTAAAAATTTGCAAAGTTTTAAGTTTGTAAGTTACGAAACATTAATAAAACTTCATTGAAAAATAATACGATTTAAATTCACGATTTTGGAAAAATTTATGGTTAGTAACTTTATATAAAATCTCATTTTAAATAGAATTAGCAAAAAATCAAAATACAAGGAAGTCTATCATTAACTGCTAAAAATAGCAGAATTTCAATATTACGGATTTCTTCTGGTATTGTTTAAAAAAGAATATCCAACAAAGTACTACAAAACAGTCCATACAATCGATTGAAATAAGCTATTTGTGTT
Source organism: Acrocera orbiculus (assembly GCA_947359355.1). Lineage (NCBI taxonomy): Eukaryota > Metazoa > Arthropoda > Insecta > Diptera > Acroceridae > Acrocera > Acrocera orbiculus. Next base: position 28,726,739 of record OX375757.1, read on the forward strand.
TTTGTTAAATAATTAAGTTCTGTATATAAAATAAACACTTTTCTTTAAAAGCCAAAACACAACAGGAAATCAAAGTGAAATGGTTTCATTCATTGCACATCATAACTAGAGCTTAAGATTTTATTTACGTTGAAATTATCGAATTTGAATGTGTTCCCTATTTAAAAGTAAGTCAACTGAGGTAAATACATAAGAAATAATTTACAAAAACCAGAGTGGTCTCAAGCGAAGGAAGAATGTCCGTATTGGGACTATTTATATGTAGCCGCAAGTTTGTCTAAACGTAAGAACACTTTGGATTTTACCTGATTTTGATGTTACAGACTTTTTAGATACTTTTCAAAGTATCAAAATATAACAGAAAATGTTTTTAGCGAAAAATTTTGTAATTTGTTTTGCTGTAATTTAAACAAATGCAAAACCATTCAATTACTAATTATAAATAAATTTGGTTCTCATATTCTACAAAATGGATTAATATTCTTACAATAACTATTCATCTTATTCAATCTTTATTTTAAAACTGTTTCAAGAATACGTAGAACTTATTTGAGTAAAACATATTTTTAAAACTAATAATTCTATAGAAAGGGGGTAAAGGCTGAACGAAGACTTTTCAATTTAGATATATTATTAATTTTTAAGGACCTCTGATCTTCGGTTTTATAAATCCTTTTCCAGAAAACAAAAAACACTATTCATAATTTTTAAATTTTGGTATTTTCATTGGAAAATTTATGCTTCATAACTTTCGAAAAATAATTTTTGTGGCTAAAATTTATAAAATTTGTCATTCATATTTAAAGCTTAAAAATTAACGGAAAACTTGTTTTCATTATTATGAATAAATATCAAATTAACTAGAAGTTTCCTACTAGGCGTCCAAAATAAAGTGTTCATTTACAACTTTTCTTTACTCCTAAGTTTAGTTATGGGATATCTATCGCAGTAACCTTAGCACAGTGAATATTTGTAACCACCTCAATGCTGTTTATGATTGAGTTTTGTGATAAAATCCGTTGTCAGCTAGATTTGTCTGCAAAATCTTAGTTTCTTAGTTTGTATCTAGTTTACGTCGAAAATTACAATTGTGCCATAGAAATCAAGCAAAATATCCTATGGCTTGCTTTTCTTTTAATCCTATTTCAAGAATCTTATTTGGAGATGATGTTTGTAGCATTTTCATCTCTAATTACTGCAATAAAACAGATTCTTTACCTAGTTTATAGACAAGACGGAGAAGCGTGTACTTTTATAAGCCATGTAAAGCTTTAAAATCACGCCTTTACCTTTTCTATTGCGTTCAGATGGGATTAATTTAGTTTTGTATAATTTAACTAAACGTTTCTAAAGTATTGTACTTGTCTGGATACAATAGCTTCAAATTAATACAATAAAAGTTGAATTTTTTGTAGTTTTATTATTTGTTACAAAAAATTTATTTTATCCATTCTAAAAAACAACATAATATTTTATTTTTGTAATATTAAAACTAACATCACATGTGGTCTAAAATATGTTTACATTAAAGCCGCGTTAAAATGTTTTTACAAACACGAAATTCAGTTTTATTCAAAAATTAATTTTCTTGTTGGCATAAAAAAAATTTCTACATTCTTGTTTTAGTTTTACCGCGATGGGATTTAGTAAGCGGATTATATTAAAATATAAATCCCTTTTGGTAAGTAAAAACTCGTAAATAAGTAAATCAGTTTGTCTACTGTTGCTGTTCTCCGTGCCTGCACGTACACTGTTCCACTTAATATGCTAATTACGCGACAATTTTTTTCTTGTTACAATGAGCTAATGTTGAAAACGGTCAGTGCTCATGCAAAAATGCAAAATTTTATACCAACAGAATTCATATTTACTTTAACGGATGACGTTAAAATGTGGTAAAAGAGTTGTAAACATAGTTAGTCACTAACATTGCCGCTGGGGTTGATTTCTTGATATTAATTTTTTTTAAAAACGAATGGACAAGAGGGAAATTCCTTGATTTTTACTACCCATACCATTTTTAACTTGATGATCTTTTCTTTTGCTGCCTTGTTGCACGCACGAAGCATTTTCATTTGATTTCATGCCTAAGGGATTGAAATTAATTTATTGAGAGAATTTCTAGAATAATTTGCACGTGCAATTAAAAGTTGGATGTCCTAACTAAAAGTTTTGTGAGGTCAAGTTAACATTTAATTTTATTTTGGTTATAAGCAATTTGGAATATAAGCCTAGAAGGGTGACTTTATTTAATAATAACATGAACGATGAATTACAAAGTTAATTTTTTTCTACAATGCTACAACAAAATTTTAAGTTTTGCTTTAAGTTTAGTTGTTGGTATCATACAAAAAACACGGCTTTAATTGGATTTTGAGAAATATACGTACAACACTTAGAACTTTGGCTTTTTAAGTAAAATTATTTTGACTAGCAGTCTTTATTCTGAAAAATAAAAGTTCTCATAGGAATATTTTAGGTGTACAACTGTGTCTTTTAGACATAACATAAGTAATTACAATTTTTTATTGCTCTTATCTTTAGGTATGTATTCCTTAACAAGCATTATAGTATTTTCTTATTTGGCAGCGAATATAGTGCCAAATTAATCTCCGCATGAGTATAAAAACAATTATTTGAAATTATTGGAATTCTTCAAAAATAGAATTTTTTAAATTTAAATTTATACACAATAAGATGAAAAGTTCAAAAGAAAAAAGAGTAAAAACAAAAGTAGCAAGGAATTATAATTGGAAAAATATATATCCTAAAATTCACAGAAGCATTGCAAAAAAAATTAAAGTTAAGCTAAACGAAAATATTTAAAAACCTCATGAATGAATGATAAATTCATGAATTTTCTGAACTGTCATTGGTGATAAGTTTGGTCGTAAAGTTGCAGATCCGAATATACTTTTACTATATACATAGTATATAAAGGAAAATTTAAATATCAAAATATATTTGATTAGGCTTACTTAATACAAACCCGACACTCAATGTACCCTTAGAAATTCAAATTCAAATTTAAAATGAACTTATGAACACATCTTATATAAAAGGAATAACTAAAAACATTTGAATATGAGCATTTATGTCATTAACATATTGAGCCGACAAATGCAATTGGCCTGTTCACATTCAGCGGAAAGCACACCAAAAAATATTAATGGATTATTGCAGCAAAATAATTTTGCATGCATAATAAATTTAGTTCTTTGTCTTGCCAGTTAAAAGTGATATATTTAAAAACTGTTCCAACTTTACTAACTTACAATCTTTTTTTATCAAAAAATAGATAATTTAATAAACACAAAAAAAACTTGAAAATTTTGAGCATTTAGCCGGCTGATTGTCAGTTGCTTTTTTAATAGGAACGTTTAGAGTTCTCCCTTTGCTTGTTAGCTCCCTAGCCCAAATTTATCAACTGCTGGTGTGCCTCCCTCTAAATGTGAAGTGGCCCAGTTGAATAATCGCCCAAATTATTTTTAATAGAAAAATGTAAAGTATGATGCAAAAATTTTTAACAATTTTTTATTTATAAATTTATGAAATAAGCAACTTAATGGGTAGCACCAATTTTTAGGCGGGAAAATTTTCAATTTTTTAAGAAGAAAAGAAACTGGAGTATAATTTTATATTTAGTACAACTCTTTCAGTCTCAAATAAATTCCTTCATTAATATCATTTAATCAAATCTCAAAATTCACAATTAGCATTTTTTCCTCATAGTGTGGAACGTCTTTTGAAGCACAGTCATTGAAAATTTTAATTTTATTTATAATTTACATTTATATTAATAAATATCATTAAGTCGTTTTAACGAATCAAACATACGTATGAAAAGATGCTGGCAGAAGCACCAAGCTTTCGTCTGGAATATCAATTAACTATGTAGATGCCTGATTGAATGAAATTCACTAGCACTTTGTATAATTTTTTTTATTTCTTAGTAATTTCTCAATAAATATTCACTTTTAATAAAAACAACAACACAAGACCACTTACTGCAATTGAACTAAATGCAATAATCAAACTTACAGATAATAAATCAGTTCAAAGAACAAACAGTGTCACAAATCCAATCTAATCAAAAAAAACACTTCACAGCACTTTTTAATGTGCAATATGTGTAATCACTACCAACTGCAACTGTCACTTTCGTCAAGATTTTAAATCGCACCAATCGATTTTAAAATTTTCAAACTTTTTAACAGAGCAAATCAACCGTTTCAGTAGACACCAAAAAACTGAATGAAACTGTGGTTATGGGATGGAACATATGTAACACAAACTCCAAAATACAGTGCGCATTATACACGCCTACCACTACATACATAATTGTGCTTGTCATTTTATATAGCCACTTTGCGCAATTCTAGCACAAGCTGGCACGTGGCATTTTAGGAATGTCCACCCACATGTGCATTTTAAAGTTAAATTCCTTGGAAATTCCATATCAAAAGTGTGTCGTATTTCCAGATAATTAAAAATGTTGAACCTTCCAATAAAGGGGAATTTGAGGCGGAGCTGAATGGCGCATGTAACAAAACATTCTCTTTAATAAAAGCTTACGTGAAGATTGAGGAGGAGCTTAATTACTTCTTGAATATTATTCGTCAATTTTATTTACTAAATATTTTCAACTATTTGATTAAATGAGACATATCCAAAAATAAGACAAAATAAATGTTTTTTAACTTGATTAAATGATGAAAAAAATTGACACAAGACAAGTTGCTTCACCCCCATGGTTTTCCATGGTTTTAAGGTTTTCCACAAAATAAACAACTTCAATATTTTAATGAAACATGCGATTTGTAATGTATAGCATAAGAGATACATAAAATTAAATTAATATTCATAAAGTTTATTTATAAAATAATATTTTTATTTTAGCTTTTATCGAAAATTAGTTAATAATGCGTGATAAGAAATATCAAAAGAAAATGTAAATAAGACGAAAATATTGTTTAATTTCACAATTATCTTTTAGATTTTAGATAAATAATATTAAGTAAAGTTTTTTTACTGAATGCCTTAATAGTATTCATTTTTTTATTAAAATTTTAGTTTTAACTTTGGTCGTAACCTTACAGTGGAAATCAATCCGGACAAGCCTGTTAAAGAGTTATACGCACTTCGAATTTTCAAAAAAACGATTTTTTTGGCAATTTCCAAATGTACATATTCTCGGTATATTCTCTGAAAATATCAAATCGATCCGGTAAATATCTTCTGTGAGATATACCCATAATTGTAAAGACGTTTCTAAGGTATACGTAAGATGTTTACTTGTTAACAGTTCCGCCACGTTGTAAAGTCATGCTTATTGTTCTTAGTTTTTGGTTTTAAATTTATAAAGTTATAAGTTATAACCAGTTTATGTGAAAGATAACTCCAAAAATCATTCCGTGTGGTTCCAAAGTTGTTGCGATAGCGGCTTACATCGCAGCTGCGATGTTTAATGAAGGTACAACATCACTACTGTACTTCATGAACGCTATAGCCCTGTTAATTGGGCATGCTGCCCATACCTATGTAGAGAAGGAGGATGTAGAGCGTGTTAATTTATCTGACTCATATGAACATATGGGAATATACGCCAAGAAAGAATGGCCCGTCAACAACATCGACTTATTAGAAGCTGCGATAACTATTTCTATTTTTGTCGAAAATTCAAATTTTTGTTTGACATTTTCTCAAAAATTAAAATTTTGACCATTCCTTCAATCAATCCCAAGATTCATCCATTGACTGAAAGAATTTAATCGGTTTTTTGATTTCAGATAATTCAAAACAAAAATATGTTGCTCACCTCCCAACACCTTCTTTTGGAGGATCTTTAGGAGATCGTGTATAGCAGAAGCGTCCTTCAACATTTTTCCATCTAAGTGTCATTAGCTAATTAAAAGTAAACAATATTTGGAAAATTATACAAGTGATTTAAAAAATTTTTAAAAAGACGTCATTTTTCGATTTTGCAACTGCGTAAAACCCCTTAATAACATTCTATGAAACTTTATGTTTAAAGTGTCCCGAGACAGAAACTATTAAAAATATATTTAATTATTACTACATTGTTTTATACAAATAAATTAAAAATTATGCTATAAAAATTTCTGGATCAACGGCGTGCGCAACTTGCACAATAAGTTATAAGAATAAGCACTATGGAAAAAAACGGTTCAACAAAACTGAGTTTATTGCTTTTTGCAATATTCAAATGCATTCCAAGCATGCGCTCAGTCTTCGTGTAAGATAAATAACGATACTGGTCATACTAACAACCAAGGATGCCTGAACGTAACATTTTATGTAACATTAAGATCTACAGCCATAGGATTTTTTACAACATTGAAGTTTTTTTTTGTCCGACCTCCACAAAACTCAATTGAACTGATCAAGAACTGATCAAGAACTCAATTGAACTGATCCGATTAAACATTTGATGATGAAAATATAATTAAATATGATCTAAAACTAATGATTGGTTCTTAAATTAGCACATCAAAAAAATAAAATTGAATTAATAAAGCTCGGTTTTAAGGTTCCCTTTATGAACAAAATGTCTCGTCAAAACCGCTTTTTTAAGAATTCAGGAAGACAGCTCATGGCGTCGATATTCATCTTTTTCTCTGTGAGATGGCACTCAAATTCATCCTTCGCTTTATCTCTTATATCGGCGTACTATACACAATTTGTAGTTTATAATTCCTGTGGGATATTTTTTTAAACGGAGATTAGTTGGAGTAATCGATACAAAAACAAATTAATGTGATTTGGGAATTTTAGGTAAATTTTGTTATACAAGATTTGCTTCCTTACATAGCCGCGAATCACAAAATTTATATAGGTAAAACTAACTTCACAAACATATGCATCCAAAATATATTTTTGAAAACTGTCAATTTACAGTCGTACAAGTGATCTTATCAAAATCGAATTATCTAAAAATTTAAGTTTGAAATAATTTTAATGTTTGAAAGAAAAAATTGATACCATTGAACCATGTTAAAAACCGCTGTGGTTATATGTCTGGGATTGTGCTGGTCAAAACATCAAAGGCACTTTTTGATATGTCTAGCAAGACATTTACTGCTGGGTAGAAATAATTTGTTTGTTTGCAATTTTTAAATTCATTTTTAATTCGAAATTTGAATTTGAAACCGTTTTCTGCCTTTACATTTTTAATCGAAAGATGAAACTGAGGTTTTGTATGTGTTTCCACTCGACACTTTACACGGTTTTATATGTCAAAGTTATATAAGTTTTCAGTAATTTTTGATAAATTAATTAATAATGAATTTTATTTTTAAATAAGTTCTTAGAAAAATAATTGAACCACAAGTATTAAATTCCTCTGTCCTGTTAAATAAATAAAACTTACCTTATAAAAACAAAACGTCATAGTTATCTTTATCTTCCACCAAAAAAAAAACTTGACCCTTAAATGATATCAGCTGATAAATATCACAAAAATATTTAAATTTAATTTTCCAAATTTTGATTAATGAAATCATATGAAGAACCCCTTTTTTTATACGCGAATTCAATTTTCATTCTTCAGTGGCTACTCTAGGAATTATAAAGGAAAGCAATGATTAATTTATTTAAAGAAAACCGTATAATCCTAGCCAGTGAAGTCCCTCGGTAATAAATTTTAATTAAACGTGCTATCAAAGAAAAAACTATTTATCTTAACAAAGTTAACGATTTAACCACATTTCAAGAAACGGGTTATAATCGTAAATGGTCATAAGGAAAGGGAGGTAAGTCCTTATAAGGATAAGAAATCAAAAAATAATTTTTCATGCTTTGCTAACAAACAAACGAACAATAGACTGGAATTAAGATTCGTTTTGTGTAGTCTCGGACTGTTACAACCCTTTCAGATCCATACCAAATAGGATTTCTTTAGCCCTTTTTTGTTAACTTGGGTGGACTTAAATCAATCACAACTCTTTAGAGGTTTTCTTAGCTATAATTTGCGGTAAAGATTTAATGCCTGCCTTAAGAAGTGTTATTTACCCTAAATTTATATTCTTACTTAAATAACATGGCAATATAATCCTAAAAGTTAAAAGAAATTTTAATGTTGCACAAAAACAGAAGGTATGCTTTTGGATTTAGTTTTTTTCTGTTTTAAGGTTTAAAATTTTTCTACTGAAATACTTTCTAACTATTTGAAAATGAGCCATCATCCCTACATAATAACTTTGTTTAGCCAAAAAAAAAAATCCTGTTTTGTGAAATGCCGAAAGAAGTGAAATTATTCAATTAATTGTTTAATCTATTTATAAAGAATTGTAGACAATTATGAAGAAAAAGATTTTTAAATTAAAATTATACTATCTCCAATATTAATATAAAAAATTAAATTCAAAACAAAAGTATGATCAAAGACTAAAACTCTACTCTTAGATTACCCTTTATTATTTTTCATTATTTGCTTTATTAAAAACATTGCTAGAAATGTTTTTAGAGAACCATTATTATATTTCGCATTGCATTCCTATTTTTTATTAAACAAATACTAAGGCTTCCCATTTGATTATTTATAGTGTATTCGATAGATGAAGTAATTTTGAAGTTCCCATCAAAATCTGTCTACTTCCCTCATCTTATCACGTGCCAGGTTTCGAAATGATTAATTTAACGTATGCAACTTTAGTCCACATAATAGAGAGTTTTACCCTCTCCCTTAACAAAAAAAAAAAAAATGATTTTTATGGATGATCCAAAATCAAATAAGGGAAAGCAAATTGTCTATTGTCCTCTCGATTGTCGAAAACGTTGATTTTAATGGGTAATATCACCCTGATAGTTTTCCTCTGTTTATAAATATATTGAGCGCATTTTTTCGGTAAGTTAAGATAGTTTCTAAAGTAATGGTTTATAGGCCACTCAAAATAACCAAGGGGATAATATTAAAAATTTAATTACATTTTTGGATAAGTAAATGAAGTTATTTTATTCAATAAGTCTATTTGAACTAAAGATATATGATTCGTTTTACGCTTGGGTCTTTAAAATATTTCTTTTATGTTGTAACAAGTATTTTCTTTTGATATATTTTTATAAAATTAGATTACAATTAAGTTGTTTTACTTTCGTTGTGCCGTAAATGGTTATATTCCGAACACAAAATCGGTTTTATAAGGGAAATAAAGATAAAGAAATGGACGAATATAGTGCGAGTTAATTAAATCAACGTCATTCACCCTTTCCCGTTTGTGTTTTTTAAAAGATAAACATGCATAGTATATAGTATATTAAATTTTCAGAAAGGGCATCTGTGTGACAAAAACCAAGGAAAAACAAAATGAAAGTGACATTTTAAGATTCTGTTTCTCAGGAATTAAACATACCTTAAGAAAATATTATTCATTTAAAATATATATCCTATATAAAATCTATATCCTTATATAAAATCTATTTCACCCCAAAACCAACACCAAAGTATGGAATGATATCAAGCCTATTCTCTCAGTTTTTGTTTCTTGGACATGATCTTGATAAACTTTATATAATTCGACAGTCATTGAGTTGATATAAACTATTTTAAAAATGACAAATTTATCAAACATAGAAATGTACATATTTTAAAATTCCCTCTTATAGGATTGAGGGTAATGTATGTTCATAAATTACTTTGAATTTCAAAGTTTTCTCTTTTAAAAATCATCAAAGAAAGGTATCGGTTGATTGAACTTTGAAAATGTTAATTTAATAAAGAGGAAATACTAAAGAATGTTATTTGTAAAACTTATTACTCAATTGATTGATGGCATAACAAACAAATTAAAAAAACTGCCTTATTTTCTCCCATATATCAAATTAATTAGTCCTTTTAGCACCTAATAAATTTTCACATCGTTAAATGCTAACAATAAGCTACTGTTATTTAAATATTATGTGATATAATGAACTGGTAAACAGGACATAAGTCTTTCATTTGTTAATTTATTGCTATTAATACAGGTCACGCTCATCACATACCTACTAGAAAAATCCCTTCAAACTGGTCAGGGAGCCGTAAATCCTTAAGATCAAAAATATTCAATATTATGTAATATATGCTATACCAAGGAAGAACACATAAATATCTTTTGGACAAGTAAATACCTTTTCATCATATTCCTCCTCTTAGAAATATGCTGTCATATTATTTGCTTTACAAAACTAGTGAATACCATTAACTATAGCCTTCTTACAATTTACCCTATTATAATTCTATTGGAACTACTTAAAGTGAGTACAGATTTATAATCTTATACTACAGTTTCTAAATATATAATTTAATATCCCTTAGTTGAGGTTTTCTGTTCTTGTGTTTTTATGATTCTTAGTGTCAAGATATCCATTAAAATGTTTGACAGATCTCTATGGTCAGATAAAGTACCATAGAACTCAAAGCTAAATAAATGGGTGTCGGAAGAGCTAGCATAAAAAGCAATATATCATCGACAACTTTGGGTAATCGTCAATTGTCTACTGCCTTTGTGGCTGCTGTTAAATCAAAGAACAAATGGAAGGTTGTCTATTGTTCGAGAACATCCGCCACAGCGTGTGGCTAAGTAACTGTCAAATTGATAGGATACTCCACCAACAAACACTAAAACAGCGTATATATATGACCGGGAATTATGAAACCTTAAGAATTGTAGTAGTATCATAACAACCACTTGGGAACATGATGATGTTATCGTTTTTGTTACTACTATATCATTGGGAAGGGTGAGAAAAACACCCCTTCAAAAATGAAAACCATTTAAAGTTATATAACTGAACGAACGAAAATTAAACAAGGGAATAAATTCAGATTCAAAGGTTAATTTAATTTCGTTTTTTTTAGAAAGTGTATATTAGATTTTTTAACTGTATATAATGTATGTATTTAAATATTGTAATAAGGAAATTTTGTGTTACGGAAATAAGGTTAATGGAAAAATTGAAGGTACACTGATAAATAGAAACATTTCCTGTAGAAAAAAGTCATCAAAGTAAAGTTCAAAATAAATATTTAAAAATAATGTGAAAGTTCTTGGATACTTAAAAAGTCTACATGGAAAAATCTACAAAAATTCAGGAAAAAAGAATAGCATAGATAGTCGGAAAGTCGAATGGATATAAAATTATCGCTGAATTGAGTTTTATTTTTAAAAAATTATAATTTCACCAGAATAGCACATTTATCTAACTAATTTTATTATATAAATTAGATAAAATAATTTATCCACCATAAATATAAGAAAATTATTTAGAAAGTACGAATTATATTTTTTAAAAGACGCAGTCTGTCGCAGTAATATGCTATTGAATGTAAGTCTGTCTCAAAAATGCTTAAAAAAAGCTGTACAACACGCTAGTCTAGACACAAAAATAACAAAAAACGCAAAAAAAGCGTGTCAGCTCAGATAAATCGACAGTTGAATTATTTAAAAAAATGTAAAATTGAATATTAATCGTGCCAAGTTTTCGTATTTCTAATATCAGGAGTTTTCACCTGTTTTTGAAAGATTTAAAGCAGTGGCCTAAAGAATAGTAGATATATAGGAACTGCACTTAAAGCAAGTCGTATTAAATTCAATACAAACAATTTAATATCAAATTTCAATACATTATCAAAAAAAAATAACCTATTTAAATCTATTTTTGGAGAAATATTTTCTGATAGAAATGATATTATACTCCTGTTTAAAGTGTGAATCTGTAGTTAGATGGATGTTTGAATGAAATCTTCGTATCAAAATAGTCTAGGTCAGGGGTCGGCAACCTTCGGCTCGCGAGCCACATGCGGCTCTTTGGATGTGAAGCTGCGGCTCTTTAGTTCCATACGCAGATATTATTAATTTCATCAACAAAAAAAAAAGCATTTAAAAACCGTTCTGAATCGTTTCACCATGTTTACCCACTGTGAGCCACTTGTACTCCTTTATCAAAAAAACAAAAACAAAGATATCATACTTTCTCAAAAACAAAACACAACGATCTGATATTGAATTGCTGTGGGGGTGCAGCTAAAGTAGACATTCTTTACACACGTCTGGGTTATATTTTTATTGATACCTAACAAAATTTTAAATGGTTCGGATTCAATGTTTGAAAATTTAAAATCAAAAAACAAAAAAATTAAATAAACAAAATGTTTTGCCTTTTTCTACTTCTTTAGGAGTTCGGTTTATTTTGATTTTAGCATTGCTTGTGTTGTTATATTCTCTTTTAATATGTAAGAGGCTGACACTAAATTTTTCTTTTCTTTAATCACTCTTGACTTGATCCGTTTGAGGTTTTATTTGATTTCTTACTCAGCTTTTAGGAAAAAAGAAAAAATATTGGCAGCAAATATAGCAACAACAATAATATATCGTTAAATTTGAAACATTAACATTTATAAGAGATTGAAATATTTGTGAGGGACAAAACCTTAAATATATATTCTGTTTGAGGATAATCAAAGTAAATCAAAGATTTCTGAAAAAAACGAACTATCATGTGTTCATTTTATTGGTGTTAATTAGACGATTGAAAAAAGTGAAATTTTTGTTTTATTTTATATAATAAAAAAAGAGCGGTTTCTTAATAGTTTAAATAGTGTAAATTTTCAGACATATGACTTTTTGCTCTTGTTGCTTTTTAAAAAATTAAATATTTAAAAATTTTAAATATTTCAAATAGTTAAAATATTCCGAAAATAGTGTTTGTTCCTTATTTTCGGAAATATATTTAATATATTTCATTATACAGCTTCACGTCTGTATTTACGTAGGTATATATCGACATAGTAAATAATTGGAAAACTTGTCATCAGCTGTGTTAAATAACAAAATAATAATTTTACAGCATGGCATCTACAAAAAAAAAGAGAAGAACTGAAGAAGAAAATCGAGAATTCAATCCGGATTGGACGGAATCGTTTGCTTTCATATGCAACTCGGATGGCTTTCCGACTTGTCTCATTTGCCACGAAAAACTCGCACACAATAGGAAATCAAATTTGGAAAGACACTTCATTACAAAACATAGCCAGTTTGCTAGTAAATATCCTGCCGGTGAAGAACGAAAAAAAGCTGTTGACGAGCTCAAAAAACAAAAACTGCAATCAAGTTCTATGTTAAGTAACTGCCCAGTAGGGAAATCGCGCATCAGTGGATTTCTTTTCGACGAATTCTTGTGTGCTCTATGAAGGAAAAGTGCATAAGTGCCAAATTCACAGATAGAGCATGCAGAAATTCGTCCTCACGGCTATTTTTCCTGCAGAAAGTAGCTATAGTTGTTTTTACATGTAAAACAACAACAAATTTTCAAACACGCATGCGCATATAAGCTCAAGGAACAGGTTTTAAGTGCGCATGCCCTGAAAAATACATTTTGTTGTTTTGCCATGTGTCAAATATTTTAATATTTATTCTCGGGTAGTGAAATATTAGAAAATTTAGTTTCAACTTTTGTTTCAAATTCCTTTTATGGTTTTTCTGAAAACTAATAAAAATTTTACTATGCTAATTCCTAGACTATAATAAAATTCGCGTTGTGGTAAGCGCCTTCATAATTTTTTTGGGAATGTTTTATAGCGATATGGGATTAAGTAAAGATACATATATTTGGTTTGATGCATAAGTTCAAGGTTTGAGACACATTTTAAAAACAATTTAGTTTATATTTCGCGATAAGTATAAAAGGATTCTGCTTGCTATTGCAGTCATTACGATAAATTCAGTGCAAAAGGCAGCGAGTGCTAGTGTAATTTTTAATTTACAATTATTCCTTTTTTTATAGTGTTTTTTGACATTTATCAATTGATTAAATAGTGAATAGTGACATTTTCTCCTTTTGATTTTTGGTTTATAGTGTTTTTTGCTATTAAATAATATATAGTGAGATTGAGTGCAACTAGACTAGGGTTTTTTTAAATTGATACTCAATTTGAAAAAAAAACAGAACAAACCAAAAAATAAAACAACAAGAACAACAACATTTCTAAGGAAAATAATTCTGAAAGTGGTAAGTATTACATTTAATACAGTAATTGCTAACTACACTAGTTTACAGTGCTTCATGAATGTTTATGGTGATTTTCTAGAAATACTTTTTATTTAAAGTATCATATTTTATTTTTTAAAGAGATGGCGCTTCCGTTTCTTTCATTCAAAGTTGCCGTCCCAGAAGAAGGAAAAGCAGCCTTACGTCGGTGTAGGACTAGTTTAAATATAAGTAAGTTTCAAAGCTATTAGATGTAATTCATGTGTATTGCAATTTTAAGAAGTTATTTATATACAACAAAAAAGAAATGGATTTGCAACTTAAATTCTTAATATTGCAGATTTCTATGCTTAAAAATATATTGCATCCAAAAGGGCTCAAACACTTTGACCGTTTGTTTGGAGACAAATCATACTCAATTTCAACTTTGATGGGTTGAAAAATAAAAAACCAATTAAAAAATATCCTGTGTTACTAAGCGTAATATAAAGTAAGTATAAAATTTTATAATAAGATATTGTAAAATAATGTTTTGCATTTAAGGAGGTATCAAAAAGGACGGCTATCCTGAATCGGAGTTTGTTAAAGACATTTTTAAAGCAATATCCAAACAAAAAAATCAATAAAATAAATGATCATGTAAAAATAATTTCAAAATCATTTTTATGTATAGTTTTAAGATTTTTCGTAATAAAATTATTCCAAAAAAATTATGAGTTTTTATATAAAACAAATTCAAAACATCCTAAAACTCACGGAGAAAACTTCAATGCCAAATTCATACAACAATTCTCTGTAAAGTAACAGACGGAGAAAATTATAATGCCGAATCCACGCAAGAATTCTTCAAAGAGAAACTCACGGAGAAAACTTCAATGCTAAACTCTTGCAAGAATTCTTCGAAGAGCTTTTCCGGCAGAAAGTAGCCATAATGTCTGAATTGCGTCCCCTTTTCTAACAAAATTCACTGATGTTTTCCCCGAGAAAGTTGTCGTTATGTCTGAAAAGTAGGCCTCTTTCATTGATGTTTTATCTCTACTTTCCCTACTGGGTGGGTGCAATCTACAAGTAATGTTAATCTGGCAAGCTTCGTGGTATCACTAGAAATTGCAAAAAAAGGCAAACCATTTACAGATGGTGACTATGTGAAAGAATGCTTCATACGTGCATCTGAAGAATTGTTTCGCGATTTAAAAAACAAACCAGAAATCTTACAAAAAATCAAAGATTTGCCACTCTCCGCTAAAACAGTACAGGATAGAATAGCTAAAATGTCTTCAAATGTAACATATTTGCAGGTGGAAGATATTCAACTTTCTTCTGCCTTATCACTTGCTATAGATGAGTCTTGCGACATAAATGACACGGCACAAATCGCCCTTTTTGTCAGGTATATGTCTTCCCAAGGTCCAAAAGAAGAACTTTTAGGATTGTTACCACTTTCGGGGCAAACTAGAGGGGAAGATATAGCGAATGCTGTGCAAAAATGCCTGGAAGACAATAACGTTGATTTAAATAAAATCGTTTCAATAGCAACTGATGGAGCCAGAAGTATGACAGGAAAAAATAAAGGCGCAACAAGAATTCTTCAGAGTAAAATAAACCACGAAATTCTTACGTTTCACTGCATAATACACCAAGAAGCGCTTTGTGCTCAAGCATTTCCGGCCGAAATAGTTGACGTCATGAATTTGGTAATCAAGATTACTAACAGCATTTTGTCAAAAGCACTCTACCATCGTCAGTTTAAAGAATTTTTAAATGAAATGGAGACTCAGTACTCCGACCTCCTTCTTTACAATAAAGTGCGATGGCTTTCCAAAGGTAAGGTGTTGAAACGCTTTGCTTTGTGCTTTAATGAAATAAAAACATTCCTCAATGAAAAAGGCATTTATCACCCTGAATTAGAGAACGATAAATGGTTGCAAAAATTTTACTTTATGGTGGATATCACATCAAAATTAAATGAGCTTAATCAAAAATTGCAGGGAAGGGGAAATCCAGCCTATGTTTTGGTGGAAGAATTGGTATGTTTCGAAGAAAAATTAATTCTTGTTGCAGAAGATATTCAGAGTGGTAAATTACTTCATTTTCCATTTTTAAAGCAATATCGCGATAAGACCAGTGCTACTGCTGACATGAGTTATTTCAGCACAGTTATAAAAAAAATTAAAGATGAATTTGCTGACCGATTTGAGCAATTCAAAACTAACAAAATCACTCTAGCATTCATAGTAAATCCTCTCAACACAAATACTAACGAAATGCACATTGAGCCATTTGGAATTGATATTGGGTCTCTAGAACTGCAATTGATCGATTTAAAAAGTAAAGCTTTGTGGAGTGGGAAATTTACAGAGTTGAAAAGAAAGTTGGAAGAGTTGGAGGTCCAGAAATGTATGTACGTAACGAAACAAAAATGGACAGCTTTGAAAGAAATCCCGCGAGTGGAGGCACTCATATTCGATGCCTGGAATAGCCTCCCAGATTGCTACAATGAGGTGAAGAAGTTGGCTTTTGGAGTGCTGACTATTTTCGGATCTACATATTCGTGCGAGCAAGCGTTCTCTTGTATGAATATAATCAAAAGTAAACAAAGAAGCCAAATAACAAATGAAAACTTAGAGTCGTGCTTGAAGCTGAAAACAACAAGTTATGAACCAAATTTATCAAAAATTTCTAAAACTATGCAAAGCCAACGCTCCCATTGAATTTGATTACTCAATTTTTTGCTTAATTGTTTTAATTTTTTACTTAAATAATAAGTAATTATCCATATGTCATATATATATAACTTAATTTGTTGTGAAAATCACTACTTATATCTGAATAAATAGATATTTTTTCTAATAAATAAATAGATTATTTTTTTTTTTTTATACTCTTTATTTTTGCCTAGAAAAATATTTGTGGCTCTTTAAAAACTTTGAAATTTTGTAAATTGTAATTTTTGGCTCTTCAGGCTCAAAAGGTTGCCAACCCCTGGTCTAGGTGATTTTTTTAAGCAAATAAAACTACAAAACTGATTCGCAAACAAATAAACCTTATTTTTAAACTGCAAACTAAATTATTTTACCTAAAGAATTCTTGTTCTGATAGTATTATTTAGAGTCCTGGATAACCAAAAATTTAACAAATCTAATTAAGTAAAGAATTTATGATAGTAACCTTACCACCTCTAAAGAAATTTCTCAGGAATATAATGGACACAAGAGCTGTCAACCTTCTGTAAAATCCGATCCCAGTTGAATAAAAGTCCGAAATTTATCATCCAATTATACTTTTGCTTTAGTTCAGTTTAGAGTCTAACCTTTAACGCTATACTAAACTAAGACATCGATTTGACTTACATTATTCTGACTATATGTACCCATAGCAAATATATAAAACAAAGTGAAAGGGTTATATCCCGCGGGAGTCATTATTTAACTTGTCCTGAATCACTTTAAAATCTAATGTAAACTTTTAAGATGAATGCGTATCTCTCATTGGGGTAATTTGTGATTATACTCGGGGCTCCATCATATCCCTCTAGTGGACTGGCCTCTGGTCTTTAGTAAACTTAGACTTTAGATGTTGAATGTTCTTTTAAATTTCAACTTGATATTATTTTTTTTTATAAAAAATGAAAATATCCGGAAAGAATTTGATAATCTTATAAATACTTTCTTTTTCTCTACAATCTTGTTAAGCTTTTGTGTACACAATTGAATTTAACATGTTTATTCTCTAACAGGAAATTGTCTTTTAGACTGATACTGTAGCTATACTTGAAGATATTTCCGTAGCTACTGATACTGATTTTTTATGTTATTATTATCTTAGAAACAGTTTGTCAACAGTCATACATAGAACGATATTTGAGATAACTTATTTGTTTATAGTAGAAATTACATTTTATAGCTTGAAGATTTTTCTTCAAATACTATTTATACCTTATACCTTATAACAAATAACAAAGCAGGTTTGTATCAGACTGCCCACCGAGTGCCGTATTACAGCCGAGCTGACACCGATTCAGATACCGAAGATAATAAAGTTCTTATTGGTAAATCAATAAGAATCCTCTCAAAGTGTTCGGAGTGCAAGCCTACCAAAGATTTGATTATCGTAATGGGAGTCAGTGTTAGCTCGGCTCTAAGCCGGCACTTTGTAGGCAGACTTAGGAAAGTATGTATGATAATGTAAAGGTTATTTACTGTTATTAACTTATTTGAAATCAAGGTCAAAAAAAATTCTTTTACTATTTTGGGATAGATTGAATCTATTTTAGAACGAAAAAAACAACGCACTTTTCTTTTTTTTCCTATCATGTAAGGTTTTTGGAAAAATATTGCACCATCTTTTTAAAATAAATGAGTAAAAAAAAATTTGAGCCACATTTCTTAAAAGATGACAGAAAATCGATGTCAATTGTTAAGCAATAACCGGTAAGAAGTGGTTGTTAAAACAAAAAACAAGGTAATTTAGTTTAAAATTTCAAGAGTGCAACTAGATCTTATTATTATTATAAATCTAACCACTATATTAGAAGATAAATTAATTATTTCGTTTTTTTAGTTTAAAAATATTTTCATAAAAGCTGTAACTATTGTCAGAAAGCTTACCGAATGAAACACCACCATTCCAAAGTTATAGGTCACACAAATGTAACAGTTTCCGTTAATGAAACATAGTCCTTTTAGTGCGATCTCAATATCACATGAATGGGTACTCAAAGAAATAAATCGAACTCCACATAGCAAGCTAGAACACGCATTTGAACCTCTGCTAAATTGCTGTCATAAATGTATTTAACAAAATGAGGATATTTTAAATAAAAACCAATTAAATGATGATTTTTCACGGCCAGTCTCACAAATTACATGTCGCGTTATTTCTCGAAGGTCATACTTTATTTGTTTTAATTACATTTTCTACAATTTCAATATGCATAAAACTATTAAAAAATTGAAAAAAAATTAAAATTGAGAATTATATTTCTAATCAGTTAAATATAGAACTGAAATAAACCAAATGGAGTATCATCCCCTTATTTTAACCAGCTTAATTTTTTTTATCTAGTAAGCGTGCAAAATTTATCCCCTACAACAACATTTCGATTATGTGAAGCCACAAGATAAACCTAACACGGTTGCACATTTATAATAATTTCTACACGAAGGGTCTGCCACAAAAAACTAAGTCTTGCCAACAACTTTGAATTGCATAATTTATCCAGTAAACACTAGAAACGAGCAATATAAATGGTAATCAAATCGACCATTTATCAAACTGATATTGATCAGGGAAAGCGTTATAATCTGCCTGGGAAATGGATTACAAATGCAACTGAAGGCGCGATTTTATTCGATATAGAACAGTCTGTTTTCTCTGACTTTTCACGGTAACATTAATGGAATTAAAATTATGCCCCTCTCTATTAGAAAGCATAGTTCATATTTATTGACATTATTCTAAGCATTATATCCATTGTGGAATATTAAAATCAACAAGGATACTCTATTCATGTTATATTTTCCTAAGGAGAACACAATCACTGAGCTTGTTGATTCCAATTACAATTATAATTTGTTGTTTTTCTTTTTTTCAGTGGCCCAAAATTTTAGAATTATTTTATGATTTAAAATTTATTGGATTTCCTTAATATTGTTTCAATTAAATTACGATCAAATTTTAATTATGTAAAACATTATGCTGAGATGATGGTTTTTAATGTGTTTTTAGTTTGATTAGCGTTTCAGAGTTGTAAATAATAGCTCAAAAAACACGACGCATACTCGTCTGTGTATATTAACTTAAATAAAATGATTTTAACAAATCTTAAATAAGTTCTTTTTGTTCTTTTTGTTTTTAAGGTGATAATGTCGTACTATAGGCGGCAGTTTATTTACAACTATAAAATTTATTAGGAAAACGTTGAAATTAAGAATATCAGTCTTTTCAAGTTTTAATTTCGGCTGACGTATTTCCTTAGAAAAATAGTGGAAAGAAAACTTCAGATAAAATAATGTTTACATTAAATTGGATTCATTTTATTTTCTTTACTATTAATCAATATTATACTTATCTAGCAATAGGCTTTAAAATTTTTATAAACTTTGAAGAAAAAATGACTAATAATAACAACTTATAATTATGAAAACCTTACACTATAGACCAGCGGTGCGCAAAGTGTGGGTCACGACGCCCTTAGGGGGCGCCAGAAAAGTTTTAAGGGTCGCCAAAGATTCACAAATTTATTTGTTATTTAAAAAATATAAGACTTTTCTCAGGTAATATGAAAAAAGAGTAGTAATTCAAAAAATAGACCTTGAATTTTTACGAAAGAAACTTGGTATATCAGTATCTAATAGCAATCTGTAAGCCAACAGAAGCAGTGATGCATTTATCGATCAACTATCGAAAATTGAATACTTATTTTTATACACTAATAATGCTTATAGTCCGGCTTACAGTTCGGATTTGTAGACATTGATGGAATAAGGTAATCAATTGAACTCATTGAATAATTAGCTAATTCTTTTGCTTTCGTTTGAATTCTTTGAATAGTTAAAAAAAACTATGAACTATTTTAAAATAAATGAATTCGGTCCACTTCAAAAACAGCTCATATACACATGTTTTGAAGCTTGCAAAAAATAATTAGAACCCATCTAATAATAATTTTTCACTCTTTAGTTTTAAATTTTGAAAACCATAACAAAATTAATAATTTTAAATCACGTTAAATAAATAAAGGAAGGTGATGGTCCAACATCCAATAAAATTAAAAAACTTGAAGATGAAAATTCAAATAAAACTGCTTCTACTTCTAAAACTATTGAATAAGATATATTACTTTATAAGAAATTAAGAAAGTATCAGCTTTGTTATGGTGAAGAGCGCCCATTGTGTGTTATTTGCTCGAATAAACTGGCAAATGAGAGTATGAAACTTGCCAAACTAAAGCGGCATTTGCAAACTAAATATAGCAAATTTTCAAAGGAGCCTGAAATTTTTTTCAAAAAACGAGCGGAAAGTGTGAAAAACCAAAAATTTTTATGGAAAAAATACACAACAGTGCCTGAAAAAGCTTTACAGGCATCCTTAGAAGTTTCTTATTTAATTGCAAAAAATATGAAAGCACATACAATCGGAGAATCGGAGAGTGACCTACGGCTGGCGATTTCAAATATACACCCGAATATAGAAGAAATCATGAGCAGTTTACAATCGCATCCCTCGCATTAATAAAATTATTATTTTATAAGATTAAGATATTTTATTCAATTATTCTAATTAATCGTTATTATAACCCAAAATACCAAAATGAATTTTAGCTTAGCTGCATTGAAGATTTAAAAAAAATCAATGTCCACCTAGGGGTCGCGATAAAATTTTACACGAAAAAGGGGGTCTTCCTATATAAGGAAATAAGAAGTAATATTACTGAATAAAAAACTAAGTTAAATGACTCTTTCCATTGTTTTTTAACAAAAGTTCTAGGACTGACACTAAAATTTCGTTTCTCAATAAGTAATCCATATTATTTTTAAGAATTATGCACAAATGACAATATTATATGTCATTTCGATCACTTTCAATTGATTTGCAGAAAAGTTTGAGCTTTGAGAGACGCTACACTTGCTATTTGAAAAAAAAAAATGGAACATGGAAAGATACGTGTGCTAATTGAGGATTGTTCTTTTAATGTGAACAAATATAGTTTACAATTATCAATGGTTTGAAAATTGTTATGGCAGTTCTTCTATTTAGCTGCATTTGATCGTGGACGTACAAATAAAAACAGAACTATAAATAAATTTTTATGCAGTTAAGGAGCAAAAAACGCAGCATGAAACACTACTTTATTACTGAATCAAACCGATAGTCTGCTAGTTAAAAATTAAACAATGAAAACAACAATTAAAACAGCTAAAATACAATCAATGAGATGTTTATGACCTTCTTTTTTTTTTGGGACGTTCAAGGTCAACAAAGAATATTTTTGCACATTATTAAATTGTTTGAACTGCAAAACGAAAATTAAAACGGTTGCATATGGCAAACGATAAAAAGTTTTTTAAATAAAACAATTCAAAACATTGATTTCGATTACATAAATTATTAACGTCATCTTTGAATTGGTCTCTCATTCACCATGTTCTTTATAACTAAAACAAAATTTTGTGTGTAAAAAATTGTAGGACCAATGATCAATGAGAGCTTATTTTCATAGCAGGAAAAAAATTCCTGTATAAAACAGAATAAAAATTTTGAAAAAACGTTGAGAGAAATTACAATATTGAAAATTTTTTTAAAAGAAGCCTTATTTTGGTTAATTTTTTATGTTTTCATAATTTTACTTAATTTTGAGTAAATATAAAATCAAAAATCTACTAATTCTTTAATTTTTGACGTACTAAATTTTTTCAACACACAAGTCAAAAGTAATAGTAAAGATGAAAAATAAATCCAGCTTTGAAAATGACATTATAACATAAATGTTTAAATCAATTTATTTAACGAATGCAGCAAATTAAAGATGTTTTTAAGTCAAGTTTAAAATATTATTCCATCCCTGTCAAAAAACAAAGAAACCTTATACAAGTTTTTGACTAAAAATTAATTCAAACGCACACATACCCATACTTAATATATTGTTTGTAATATAAATTTCAATTTTGATTACTGTAACTTTCACTTGGAATTAATGCTAATTGACACATTTAAGTAGAAACAGGCGTTGTTTTTCGGAAACAATAATCTAAATCTATTTTTTCACCCCTAAATTTTAAGGAATCAGTAGCTAATATCTCAAATAAATGCATTTATGACGTGTGTCCTCATTCGCTTATCAGGACGACCAAATATTCAATTGGCACGTGCACAATGTGGTATCCAAAATATTCTTACATTTCATTGCATTTATTGCAAGAAAAATACCCTTATGCAATGACAAGAATATGAAATTTTTTTTTATTTTAAGTTTTAAATCCTAGTTCAGTGATGCATCGATAATCGAAAAAACTTATGACACTTTATGGTCGACTTTTGATTATCTCAGCCTAATTTAATTAAGAATTCAGTTAGGGAAATGGATTATGTGTAAATTGTACGTGCATAAAAGTCCCTTTTGCAGCATGTGTGTTAAAGATAAAATCAAATACATTGTTCGTTAGATACTAAAATTAGCTTTTACGAACGCTACGTGTGGATGATTACGATTAAAAATTTTGTTTATCAAAAACTATTCCCTAGCTATGTATAAATCAAAACGGATATTCAAATTTT